>LNAC01000032.1:2294285-2363116 GCA_002007465.1 Ailurus styani | reverse complement strand
CAATGTCCACAACCCATCCACCCTATCCCTACCCTCCCACCCCCCAGGAACCCTCAGTTTGTTTCGTGAGATTAAGAGTCTTTTATGGTTTGTTTCCTTCCCCATCCTGTCTTGTTTTTCCCTCCCTACCCCCCACGACCCCCTGCCCTGCCCCTCAAATTCCTCATATCAGAGAGATCATATAATTGTCTTTCTCTGATTGACTTATTTCACTTAGCATAATACATGAACCCTGCTTTTTGAGTCCCTTGAGGTTCTTTCGTTTCCATGTACCACTATGTGTCATCATACAGTCTCTCTTTGGGAGATCTCATGATTTCTATTTTTTAAATTTTATTACTTTTTAAGATTTTTATTTATTTATTTTTTCACAGAGAGAGAGAGAGAGAGAGAGAGAGAGAGAGAGAGCACAAGCAGGGGGAGCCACAGGCAGAGGGAGAGGGAGAAGGAAGCTCCCTGCTGAGCAGAGAGCCCAACGTGGGGCTTGATCCCAGGACCCTGGGATCATGACTTGAGCAGAAGGCAGCGGCTTAACCGACTGAGCCACCTAGGCCCCCCTAGAGATCTCATGATTTCTAAATCTCTACCTCCCCTCTAAACTCCATCCTGACTAGATATCCTCATTTGCAGTTGTCTCACAAATCCTCTTACCTATGTCACCAGCACCTCATATCTCAAAAGTGCAAAATGTGCCTGCATTCCCACTTTGTTCAACTTGAGTTTTCTACTTGATTAGCAGCAATAACAGCTTCCTAGTCATCCTATCAAGAGGTGGTGGCACCTCCCTTTACTTCCCATATCCATTATTTATCAAGGAGTATTTTTAGTCAATGTCCAGAAGCCTTTAAAATATCTTTCTTTGCGTCCATGCCTTCTGGCACGTGCATGGTTCAGGTCCTAACACTTCCTTACCTGGAGGAACTATAGTCCTCCCTACTTTTTTCTGCCTGCCAACACACTTTCTCCTGTTCGTGAAATCCTTCACCCTGCTGCTTGAGTTTTCCTCTTCAGTTTTAGCTTGGTTTTTGTAGCTCATTCATTTACAAACTGCAGAAACTCAGGATTGCCTGTGGAGTTAGGCCCAACTCCTTTGTTGGGCATTCAAAGCTCTCAATGCGACCAGCGCTCCATTCCTAGTTTGTACCCTAACCCCAACCTTTCATGCGTCCCTTATTCATTTTCATTGTTCAGCACCTTTCTAGAGATTTTTTTTTTCCTTTTTCTTGAGAGGCTTCTTCCATTGCACCTGTTAAAAACCAAGCCATTTTTGAAATTGTGCGGAAATAATTGTTTTTAGTGAAGGTCAACTAGATTGAATCAGTTCTTGCTTCCCCCAAGAGAGCCCTTTGCTCGCCCACCTGTTCTAGCTCTCATGCTGTGCTTGATGTGGCATACATTTGGCTCCACAGCTGGCCTCTATGCTCTTAGAAAGTAGAGACTGTCTTACTAGTCTTTGTAACTCTGATGGTGCTTAGCACACTGCCTTGAGTAGAAAAGCAAGGCTTCTCACATGCCACTGATAGTTACGTACAGTTCACCAAGCAGAAGACCACCCGTGCTATTTATCCTCTTGTAATAAAGGTACTTAGATCCTTGCATAAGTATGTCTCAGGTACACCGACAGGAGATTTGTGTACAAGTCCCTGGATACTAACTGCGGACCACACCAAATTTGGATCCTATGCCCATCTGTGGATTGGGGTCAGGGTCAACCTCAGTGTATCCTGGGAAGGAGCGATTTTCCTAGGAGAAAATCAGGAGGGTCTTAAAGGCAGAAAGGGAGATGAATCCTGGACAGGAAAAAAAAACAACAGAAGCATACTATAACTTCTGAATTATAGACTCCCATAATTGAAAACATGATAATTTAGTAAAGGACTACATTTTAATAATATGAATAGGGAAAATGTTTATTTAAAAAATTAGTGCCATGAGTAAAATTACAAACATGTTTTGTAGTCTATGTAACAGAAGGAACTTTAAAAAATAACGCTAATAAACTGTCTTCGGTCATTAAGACATTCATTTATTCATTCATTTTAGAAATTCCTTTTGAGTGTTTAGCCAGGCATTGTGCTAAATGCTACAGATACAAACTCTTTAAGATTAGGTGACAGATTGCCTGGTTGACCTCAGTCTCATCACATGAAGCTGTTGAAGTCAAACTCTACCTGACAGTGTGGATAGAATTTCACTTATGTCTTAATCCTGCAGAGTCATGCAACTTAATTTTCTTTAAAAAGTGTTTTGTAAAAAACATTTTGTAAGTTAGCATTTTAATGGACTCATCCTGGCTTTACTTTTAGGTAAGCCAAATTAGTAATTTGACCAAATGGTGCATTTCTCTAGCTTCTTAGGCCTGAAGAGTTCAAGATGACCGTATAAGGAGGCAAAAATTCTTAAGCCATTTGTATTTCTTTCATTATGAGTACACTTTGATAGACGTGTGATCATACCTCCTAATGTAACTCATCTTTTTGATGATCAGTCTCTAATCTGTGCAGAGTCCTTTTATTTTTGAACCAGTTATGCTGAAACAAAGGCAGTCTTTCTTGTTTCAATTATATTGAATATTCACATTATTTATTAAAGGAGGATTATGTAACATTTAAATGAAGGCTCCAATCCATAAAAATACCTGTCACCGATGAAAAACATGTACGTGGATAAGCATAATGCGTTCATTTATAGGCTACGGATCGGCTACCCCTCAAGGAATGTTATAAATCCACGTGGTGTTCCTGGGCGTCAGGGTTGGCCGCAGCATCTGTAGCTGTAGGAGCCAATGTGGCCCACGAGCTCCCCACTGGCTGCACATCTGAACAGCTTCAAGAGTACAAGTTTCCCCATCAAAGGTTTGGAATAAATCACACTAAAAAATTGGCTCCAGAAAGAGTTATTTTGGAGAGGACAAGGTGAAGCTCTCATGAGGTGTGTTAAATGAATCCCTTCTGTGCGGTGGGTGTCTGTGGGAGAGTTGGTGGGGGTGGTTACAGGCTGTGGGGGAAGTGGGAGAATACAACGCCCCCACACACTTGGCCAGAAGAGCCCAACCTACTGACTGGACAAGGGTTTGAAAATTCAGTTTCTTAATAAGCGGCTTTATAACTTAATAAGAACACATATCTTATAAACTAGTAATCTTTTTCCTGACACTCATTTTCAGAAAAGTGTCTTTTCCCGTCAGTGGCATGCTAGAGCCCATGTGTACCCGCTTACGAGAGCTGATTGTTAAGTTTTCTGGCATTTTGTGAGCCACTTGTTAAATACAGCCGCTATTAAAAATTAAATTATATAAACTTAGAATTGCATAAGTTATATGAAAAGCAAAGTTAAGGAATACCCCCAATTCACCACTTCTAAATTATTCTACTACATTAAAAAAAATTATTTATTTATTTATTTATTCGACAGGGAGAGAGACAGTGAGAGAGGAAACACACGCAGGGGGAGTGGGAGAGGGAGAACCAGGACCCTGAGATCATGACCTGAGACAAAGGCAGATGCTTAATGACTGAGCCACCCAGGCGCCCCTATTCTATAGCATTTTAACATGATCCATGCTCTTGGGGTTATTTACATCTCTCATACCTGTATGGTGGACAGATTGTATAATGCTGTGCTCCTTCCTATTCCTTCACGACCACGTTCAGTGACATCACATTGGTCGTTCCGGAGTATTTACATCACAGAAATTGGCTATAAATCATGGCTTAATTTATCATTTTGTTGATTATCTAGATGTAAGAAAGAGAAGGAGAACATATTAATAACATTAGTAATAATAAATTTAAATGTGATTTCTGCTGGTATTCATTACATTGTGGATAGCCCTCTAAACTGAGGAAATATCTTCTGTAGTTAGACACTATTATCTGACTCAGCTGCTTACATCATCAATGAACAAGTATTGTTCTGACATCTGTCTTTGTTGTTTATTGCTCCTTAATAGAAATGAAAATATTAACCAATATTCATGTGAGAATTATAGTTGTTTGAGAATTATAACCATAGGTGGCTAAGAATGCAACAGTAAGATAAAAATCAAGGAAAGCATTCTGTGAGAAATCAACTGATCATAAAGAATTTCTAATACAGAGGCTTGACTGTTTTATCGACACATTACAGCCATTCTTTATTATCCGTAAATTTATGTTAACTTATGCATGTATTTATGTATACGTTTTTCCTAGAGAGCCAATTGTTAGACTTTACTAACACACTGCTGCTCATAAATGAAGTTGAGTTTCCTACTCTTACTTAGAATTTGCCTCTCTTTTTCCAGAGCCAATATCTCTTCTGTGTTAGATACTAGAGGACCATCAATGGCACACAGGTGAGGGGGAAAAGGTACTTGGCCCCCTTGAGATGGCTCTTGAGAACGCCCCACCCCAAATTAACTATAGCTTTGCCACAAGAGAAGAAAGAAGTCATACCCCCACCCCCAGGCCCTACATGTGGACCTGATTCATCAAAAACTACATGTGAAAAAGAAAAATATCCAGTTATTTCCTTGGACTGCATTCCCATGGAATCCTTTTTTTCAGTACTTGAACCCATGGAGCCATATTCCAACTCCCAATACATGTTTCAGACCCTCTTTAGTTTGCTAACCTATTATACCTCCTTCTCTTATATGTGCCTCCCCTCCCGGCTTAACGATCTGGTGTCTTCTGATGCTACCAGCTCTGGTCCACAACACGTGAGCCGGACTCTACCACCACCACTCTCCACCCCACCATCCAGGGAGAGCAATCCAGAAGCCTAATGATGGACACTGGTGTTTTCAGAGGCAGGTGTTTCTTAGACTCCATTGATCAGTGGCTTTGCCAGGGACAGTAACTCTAGGGACACTGGAAGGTAAAGGAGACACGTGGTGGTGGCCACATAGTAGCTGAGATCCCAGTTTATAGCCCACTTGAGGTGCCCCTTGGGTTAGTCTAAGTAAGAGGGTAGAACCTGGTGTTTAGATGAGAATTGGGCTTTATATTTTATACTTTGGGGGCATATTTTCCAGTATTCTGACTTGAAAAATGGTCTGTCTCATCCTGATTGAAGTATCCTCCTTAGAGCTGCACAGTGGGGAGACTATCTGGGCCAATGGGAAAAGTCTAGGAGTCAGGGGACCTGGTTCTTCTCTCTCTTCTACTACTGATGAGCTCTTTGGCCTTGGACAGGTTATTTTACTTTTCTGGAACTTGGTTTTTTATCAGATGATCTATAGTTTCCAGTAGTAAAGATTCCTTCTAACTCTGTCATCCTATAACTCTTTGTCTTTTGTTTTACAGTTAGAGTAAAAAAAGTACACATCTTTGGTCAAAAAGTCAAGGGCAGGGTCTAGCATATTGGTCATATCAGTTCTTTGAATAAGGGCTTCAAATCCTTTATGGCAGTAGGCATAAATCATAAATAATTCCAGGCTCCTACTCCCAGATTTCTTAGAAGGATCAGAGCACTGACATTCTTTGGCAGATGAAAAAAGAAATTCAATTATCTGGAATGCAAAGAAAAAAAGAATATTCTCTCTTGTTGAAAATCTTTCTGAAGGGCAGTAGCAGTTTTTCTTGCTTTAGTAAGAACAGAGAAGATAGCAGTATTTCTTCCATTATCATGGGTCTGTTCTGCTTCAGGATTAAAATTCTAAGTACGTATGATCATTAGGCATTCAGTATCACATGCTCTGCCTGTAGAAGATTTAAGAGATTGGCCTAAATGTTTACTGTCCTAGGTATACATGGAGATATTTTTGTCAGTTATATCTGTGATCTCTGTGAGTCACTTAAAATTTAGATCTTTCTCATAAAAGTAGGCTGACAAAAAAAATTTAACATATTTTTTGGAGGGGGGTGGTAGTGTTCCATTTCATCGAGTTCCGCTTAATGAAGGCTCTGAGATGCTTTAAGAATTCAGAAACATAAAAACATTTGTACTATGTTCTGAGTATCAAAGACTACAGTTGTTATTTAACAAGACAGTTGCTCATAAGCAAATGTTTTTGGATCCTAAGATAAGAGAAACAATGTGCCACGTCACCCTGACCTTTCCTGTGCCGGAGCTACTCCCCTTCTGACATAGCTACTTCTTCAGTATAAGACCTTGGGGTGGTCCTGGCTTTATTCTATTTAATTAAAAATGCATGTTTGAGCACCTTCTCTATACAGTCTTAGACTTCAGTGAGTTTGCATTCTAGTATTCAGGTATAAGACATATTCTCCACCCAGACCATGACCAATTCCCATGGCAATGGAAGAGAAAAGTAGGGTGAAAAAGATGACAAAGAAGAAAAGAAAGAAAAGAGATAGAAAAACAAAAGGGAATGATTAGTCATGAAGAGCTTTTGCTTCATTTTAAGTAGGAGAAGAGAATTCAAATCTCAGGAAGAACAAGAACACTTACTCTTCCACTTTTGGAGTAGCCAAAGTGGAACTTTCCCTCTCGTGGGACTCATGGGCTCTGGGTGTGAAAACTGTGGCATATAGTTCATCTACTGGGCTCCTTCGACTCAAGATTTTCCTGTTCATTGTCAAAAGTACATCACAAAACTCTGTTCCTATTACAACACCAATTTGGTCATGCAGGGATTAGTGTTAAAAAGGAAAGTAGAGTTTAAGCATTGAGCTACTCACCTGAAGTAATTTAGAGTTAAATAAGTTTCTTGATGTCCCTGGATGTTGGCAGCTTTTTGTGTTTTCTTAGGTAGAAAGGAAGCTGCAGGCTTCATTCCAGGCCAGCCAAAAAGCCAACCAGCTAACCAGCCAACCAGCCAACCAACCAACCAACCAACCAACCAACCAACCAAAGAAACCAAATCTCTCTCCTCCACCTCCACAGCCGCATTCCTGTCAAATGCAAAATACCCCCCCACCACTCCATCATATTGATCTCTTGATACAACCATGCTCTGATTATTTCTGTGAATTCATTTCATCAATTATCCAGATAGCTTACAACTACCCATTAACATCTCTACCAATAATGAGAGAAGAGGGTCTCAGATAATTGACTAGATATTAGCAGTTCTTGAATTAGTTTTAGTGGATAGAAGGTTGAAACTAATAGATAAAATAAAGATTTTTACATTATTCCTGCACTGCAGTTCTTTATGTCAGCCCTAACCCATGTTTCTATGGATATTTGAAAAGTTATTTTCAATTCTGTATTTTTAGATTTCAAGACCAGTTCTGTCAAATGGCTGAGACCCAACCTTGCACAGTGATGGTGGTGATACTGATGTGCTGTGTCTCCTGACTTCATTCTAGGTAAATAAATCAATAATAACTCTTTTGAACGTTTCACCTTTCTTTTATTTTCACTGTGGAAAAGTTTAGGGGGAATATATCTGTCTATCTATAACATGCATATTTTTTTCTTGTGAAAAGGGTAATGGAATACAGAATGCCACACATGGGTTATTCCCACTATGAATTAGTCTCTTTTATCTGTCTCTGACCAAAACAGATGTTGGCAGCCTTTCTATTCCAGCTCTCTAAGTCAGACTAAGACTATCAGTTCCGCTTAGGAAAGCTGTAGGGAAATGATTTAACTCTTTCAATAGACACTTACTAGTTTTTCCCTTGGTTCCTTTTGATTATAAACTACAAACAAAATTAGAATGCATCTCTATGCAACAATAAAAGAAAAATAGCAATATTAAAAATACATCAATACAATTCTAGAGGGAAGTGAATTTTTATTCAAGGACTTTCAAGAATTCTGACACTGAAAAGACATCTTGCTTGAGGAGGCAGCTGAATGTGTTTCCAACTTATAGTCAATGTTCATTTGCATAGGATACCAAAAGAGCCATTTTTTTTTTGTTCAGAAAAAAAGAATATCTACCAGAGAATGGCAGGATGCATCCTGTAAGGATTCTACTCTTTTCTGTAGAAACCGACCATTTAAAAAAGTCATTCTATGATTGGTGCCATGATAAAGCTCTTGTACCAGGATTCTGCAACAAAATGTAAATTAAAGGAATGTGAGAAACGGAGAGACTACAAGGGAAAGAAAGGATCAAAGGGTGAGAAAGGAAGGGGAGATTATTAGAAAAAAATGTTTAAGAAACATAGCATTTCAAGAATTTATCATGGAAAGAAATGGTCTTGTAAGATTTGGGGGGGGTGAAAAAATTTGGGGTAAGTTACTAAATGAAGACTTTAAACATTTTCCAAACCATGCAAAGGAAAGAGGAAAAGGCAATGACTTCATAGACTCTAAGTAGTTTCATATTCTTTATCTCGTTTAATATCATAACTATCTTATGAAGTGGGGATTTCTATCAGTGCTCTGTCACATGGTACCCATGCCAGGACACCTGTGCATTAGACTCTCGGACAATGAGTTCCGTGGAAGAATGCCACTATTGGCACACTTCCTCCTCGTCTAACCCTTCCAGGAATATTGGAAATACAGTTTGGGAAGAGTCTCTGCCTATCTTATGTGAACACTTTCAACAAAATCATCAAACAATGGATATAACTAAAGATGCATTTAGGGGCGCCTGGGTGGCTCAGTTGGTTGAGTGTCTCTCTGCCTTTGGTTCAGGTCATGATCCCAGGATCGAGTCCCACATAGGGCTCCCTGCTCAGTGGGGAGTCCGTTTCTCCCCCTCTCTCTGCCTCTCTTTCTGTTCGTGCTCTTTCTCTCAAATAAATAAATAAAAACTTAAAAAGAAGATGCATTTAATTACCATTTATCAATAAATGGCATCTGGAAATTCAAATTCTGTGTACTTCCAAAGTAAAAGCCAAGATTTTTTGACATACTTCCCATCTGCCCAGAGCTATGTTAAACACTTCACATATACTACCTAATTTAATCCTTCAGTGTCCTGCAAGGTAGGTGCTGTATTTTTTTTCTCATTTTCAGAAATGGAGGCTAAAGGGGTTGTTAGTCTTCTGATATCACACAGCCAGTAAGTGGCAAAGCCTGTTTTTTTTTTTTTTAATCCCAGAGCTGGAGTACCTACCTCACTACCTCAACTGAAAATTCAGCTCTACTGGATGTTATCCTTCATTTCTTTCACAGCCACTAAAGCCATGGGGTGGGCCCCTCTGTTTCCTTTCTCCAAGAACCTCATCACATCTCCAAGAACCCTGAGGTGGCTCTCTTCCCCCATAGCACCTGTCACGAGCAGGCGTGCCGTGTGACACAGGGAACATCACAGAGAGATATTTCTTGAGATGCACAGCATTTCCTGCGTGTGACAGGTAATGGCCAAACTGTGACTCACAGATCCCAAAAGGCCTAAAAAAGCAACGTTAAACACCAGAGGCAGCCACAGATGTCAGGAGTCCACCCACTTGCAGGGGTCACACGACGTGCGTGATTTCAAAGCCCATGTGCTTCCTCCGTGCCACATAAAAGGAAGGACTCAACCAGAAGCAGGATAAGGACTTCTGACTCCCTCACCCACCCCCACCTTGTTCTCTAAGATATGACTAAGAAGCAAAAAATTAAATATCTTTAGGTGGATAGAGAGGGGTTGGGAGGAGGGAGTATTCCAGATTCTCAACGAAGAGCACATCACATGCTTCTAAGGGTACAGAGAAGGTTGGGTGAGTCTGTAAGGAGTCCGAGCCGCATTAATCTCCGCATGGTCAGTGGCATGCTGGTGGCTCAGTTCTGCAATGAGGAGCTCTTATTATATATTCATTTCCCAGATTGCACTATATTTCATGTTGGCCATGAAAATGGTCCCTTAAAGTAATGGAATTCATTGAGGGATGGCCTTTGGGGTATTTTCAGTATATAAACACCATCTCAGCTGGGTGACAAGGGGGTTAGGGCTGTGAGATTGGCATAGGAAGGGCAGAATTAGAGAGACAGAGGCTAATATATGCATGTGGGGTGGGAGCTAAGGAGTCACAGTGACCCGGATTTGCATCAGGGCAGGATCAAGTTTTCTGATTTATAAAATAGATCAATTCTTCATCCTTCTCCCATTGGTTGGGGGGCGTTCATTTGGTGCAGCATGTTTTACAGCTGTTGGGGTACTTCTAGTCAGTGAGAATCTACCCCGTGAGGTGACAGTCCTGCCTCCTTTCTTTTGAGAGGGCCACCTGTCCGACACAGCTGTGTTGGCCCTACAGGCAGCTGGGATAACATCTGTTCTACGACCGCACTGACAGACTTCCATGTAGTTTGGAAGTTGTCACGGAGCAAACTGTCGCACATTTGTCACTAGACTGTCCCTTCTGTGTAGTCCTCACTTACTCCTGTGGCTGACAACAAAGGAAGCATCAAGTGTCTACAGAACAGCCACTTCCTGATGACTGTACTAAAATTCAAATTTCTTGTTGACAACTTTCCCCCCCAGAATTGCTCCCGCTTCAGTTCCACAAGTGAGCACCCGCCCTGTTCTAGAAGCCAGGGACAGGCATGAGTGAGACAGGCAAGATCCTTGTTCTCACAGGGTTTGCATTCTGGTGGGGAGATAGACCATGAACACAACAATTTTTCAAAGCAAACAAAATAGGGGATTGTTTTAGAGGACCCTTGGAGAGCTACTTTGGAGGGTTTGTAGGGGAAGGCTTCTCTGAGGAGCTAATACTTCAGCTGAGCCCAGGATGACAAGATAGAGCCGGCCTGAAGATCTTGTAGTGTCTTGTGGGCAAAAGAGAAGAAAAAATACAAAATTCTAAGAGGAGAAGAACATGGCAGGTTCCTGGGACAGAGGGCATGTGGACCCCATGAATATGGTGGAGAGAGGTAGGAAATGAGATCAGAGAGGTGGGCAGGTGACGGGTGGTGCTGAACATTGGAGGCTCCCAGGAAGGAGTTTGGGTTTTGTACACTAAGTATCTGGAGAAACCACTGGAGACATTTTTTTTTTTCCACTGGAGACATTTGAGTGCAGGAATAACATGATCTGATTAATATTTTAAGAGGGGTGCTGTAGCTGTTGCTCTACGGAGGGGACAAGGATGGGAACAGGAGACTAGTTGGAGGTCCTTCTGGTGAGTTGGTGGTCGCTGGGACCGGGGCAAAGCAGGAGGCAGATTTGAGATCAAGGATACCAGGCACATATTGAAGATACGGAAATGGGAAGAGTGGGGAGGGTTGCTTTCAGGAGGGGGTGAAGGTAAAGTCCATTGTTCTGTTTTGGCCATGATAGTCTTGAGATGCTTATTAGATGTAGAAATGGAGAGTCAAGTTGGCAGTTGCTCCTATGTGTCTTGACGTCAGGGCTGGACATATAAATCTGGCCTCCTTTACAAATTTGAGGCTATCCCAATTATGGGAAAAATGAAAACATTTAAAAATCTCGATGGATCCTAGAAAACAAAAACTTCGGGAAAGGAGAGGAGGACGATTACGTTATTTTCCTTGAAGTTATTGAGTGAACACACATTGAGGTATGAGGTACATATGGTCTGTACTATGTAAGCACCAATTACAAAAATCAACAAGTCCCAGTACCTGGGCTCAAAGAACTCCCAGCCCAGTGGACAATATACACACACGGACAGACACCTATTTGTGAGTTACTTCTTTGCCCTGTATTGAACAGAAGCTTCCCACTGGTGTGCGTGTGATTTTCTTGGGTACTGAATGAGGAAGAGATCCCGTGTCTAATCTTTAGGTCACGAGAATCAGCCCTGGAGGTCAGGGGGATGACACGTTGGAGGCAGACTGCTCCTGAATGCTAACATGGCGTGTGATGAGCCCTGGCGGGGGGCGGGAGGGGATGTCTGCACAAGGGGACAAAGGAGCCTACTAACAGATCACAAACCTTTGCCTTGGGGCTGAGGGAAGGCTGAGCGGCAGAGCTGACAGAAAACTTCACTGGGACATTTGAGACGCTTTTTAAATGATGAGCAGGCATTTGCCAGGGGGCTTGGGAGGAGGGCGAAGGCTGTTTCCACCGAAGGAGTTGTCTAGAGTGAAGGTGTGTCCTGGACAAAGTCAGCCGCAAACACTTCTTTTCGTCTGCCCAGCTGGACACACAGTTCCAGGCAATCTTTGCTAGATGAGTCGAGTTGTTCTTTTTACTTTAGAAATCTGCCAATGCCCATCTTCCGGTGTTCCACACATGCATTTAAAACCCTGGATCACCGTATTTACCCAACTTGTGGTGACTTGAAACACATTTTCATTTAAAGCTTAACAGGAGCGTATTCTCCCCGACACACTCCCATCTCCTACCACAGATAGAATGAACAAAAACTGTGAGTAAGGGGATTACTGCAGCCTAACTACAACCTATTTCCTTTTATGTAAAAAAAAATCCAAAATGATAATTATAGGTAATTACTACAGTGTAAACCTCAGTCTGCTCACCTTCTACCCTAAAGCAAGTTCATCTGGGAGTCATAGACTGCAGATCGGTGCCTCGTTTTTCAACAGGCTCGTGCTCTCCACTCGTCTTTATCATTGCATTTGTGACAAAATGCTTTTTAGTTACTTCCTGGCTGCAGCAAGTTACGCTCCTTAATGCCAGTTTCTTCCTCTTCATTTTAAGGACAACACAGATGTTGAATTGAAGACTCAGAAAGACATGACCCAACATGGGCTTTCTTACTATTGGTAGTAAGATATTTGTAAACCACTGCCCTGTTTATGTCAGACTGTCCCAGAATTCCTGTACTTCTCCTGGGAATGGCGTGGAGAAAAAAAAAATTGCAGCCAACAAATAGCTTGTAGGAAGGCACCGATCGTAGTCTAATTAGTCTCTAGAATTCTGTTGGTATATGACGGGCTAGGTGGTCGTAGTTTCTTGGAGGCAGCGAAGAATTAATTTCTCTCCCCCTTCCCAGGTGAACAGAAGATGAAAGTTGATGTTCTGTTGCTGACTAAGCATGGATCCTGACCACGATGGTGTAAAAACGTTTACTGATTTTATATGTGACTTTTCCTTGCATCAGTTATACAAACTTTTTAATTTCTGAAGTTGCTAAATGGGGATTGTATCTCCCTTACAGACCTGTGAAGATTACAACAGAGCATATAGAGAGGGTCTAGCAAAGAGCCTGGTACCTTCTGAGTGTGTGGTGCATTGTCAATTATTTCCTTTTACCCAGAAGTCTTAGTAGGGCTGTTTTTATATGATGCTCCTGATTCCAAAAGTTTTCTAAGTTAAGTAATTCAGCTCTCAGCAAGTGCCTTATAAGATATCTGTGTCCCAGTGACCCATATGACCATTTACTTTAGTGATTCAAATAACAAGCCCTGGCGATGTTATTTGGAGTTGTACTCAGGTGGTGATTTTGCTAAGTGGCCCGACCCAATTTGGTAGACACACAGGGTTCAGATTCACGCTATGCGTGATAAGTCGGTAAATTCTTGGGAGGCCCACAAAGTTCCAGGGCCAGATTTTGATGAATCTCCAAAATGGACATATTTCTGCAGCTTCCCAGCTTTCCTACGGTTATCCATTTTGCCTGTAAATCTTCATATGTGAACCAACCTGAAATAAAAATTTATTTCTTACTTTATAGCTATTTTAAGTAAATATATTTTAAAAAAATAACTAATTAGAAATGTGCCTTATACTCATAGGAGATCCTATGGGGTGATCATATATTTTTTTTTATGCAACAATTTTTGATTGGTTTATTTTCTTTTCAATGATAGTAAGATCATGGAAGTAATTTTTTGGCAAGTCCACGTTCCTCATCTGTGTTTCCAAAGATGGGTCCAGTTGGGAAGGAAGATGATAACCACCCTTATTCTTGCTTTAACAAACACATGAAACAAAGCAAGCAAACAACTGGCATTACTTCCGTAGAGCATCTTTGATTATTCTCTAAGCCAAACCAAACTTTTATTTATTTGTTTGTTTGTTTGTTTTTAAATATTCATGTGTTTTTATTATTATTATTATTTGCCCCAGGGGTACAGGTCTGTGAATCATCAGGCTTACACCTTTCTCAGCACTCACCATAATACATACCCTCCGCAATGTCTATAACCCATCCACCCTATCCCTACCCTCTCACCCCCCAGTAACCCTCAGTTTGTTTCATGAGATTAAGAGTCTTTTATGGTTTGTCTCCTTCCCAATCCCATCTTTCTTTTTTAAAATTTTAAAAATATTTTATTTATTTATTTGACAGAGAGAGAGAGAGAGAGAGATTACAATTAGGCAGAGAGGCAGGCAGAGAGAGAGGAGGAAGCAGGCTCCCTGCTGAGCGGAGAGCCCGATGCGGGGCTCAATCCTAGGAACCTGAGATCATGACCTGAGCGGAAGGCAGAGGCTTTAACCCACTGAGCCACCCAGGCGCCCCATTCCCAATCCCATTTTGTTTCATTTTTTCCCTCCCTACCCACCATGACCCCCACCCTGCCCCTCAAGTTCCTCATATCAGAGAGATATGAGGAACTTGATATGATATTTGATATCATATGATATTTGTCTTTCTCTGATTGACTTATTTCACTTAGCATAATACTCTCATACATTTTAACTTGCCAGGATAGACTCAGTTGTCCTACTATAATTATTAATAGCACCCTCTTTCACTCTTTTTTTTAAAAAGATCTTTATTTTATTTCTTTGACAGAGAGAGAGAGAGAGAGGAGACTTCACAAGCAGGGGGAGCAGCAGTAAGAGGGAGAGGGAGAAGCAGACTCTCCTCTGAGCAGGGAGCCCGACATGGGGCTCGACCCCAGGACCCTGGGATCATGACCTGAGCTGAAGGCAGATGCTTCACCAGCTGAGCCACCCAGGCACCCCGCCCCCCCTCCTTTCCTCTTAAAAATTGTCCCAATTTTGACAGTATGGTGGACTGGTCTAGTAGAGTGTGCCATGTCCCCATCACTAGCTATGCGGTCTCTCGGGAACTCCAGCCTTGCAACAGAATTACAGATGATTACATGGCATAACCCATGGAAGTTGCTCCCCCAATGGTCTATTATGAATAGCTGAATCTGCAGATGTCAGGGATCTCTAGGATTTCAACTCCCACTGAGCCACATCTGTCTACCACGAAGCAGCTTCCCCCTCAGATGGGACTGTGCGGTCTTTCAGCAGGCAGACTCCCACTTCGTTCAGAAGATTTCACCAGTGTTTGAGGTTACTTCCTATCACCAAGTTTTTATAGCATCAGAACCCGGCCTGAGGAGTTCTTTTTCCTGCTCTCAAGCTGTATTGTTACTCAAGTGTGCTTCTTAAAACAATGAATATGTAACTCATTAAATGCTTTCAAGAAAAGGGAGATGTAAGGACCTAATTTTATTGACTGACATGGACAACAGAGACACACAGAGCCTGCTCACATCCTTTGTAAAGTCTGGATTCAGAGACACTTCTTCACTCCCCTCCTGCCACAGGGAGAGACGCCATCACACATGTTTATTGGCTGGGAGATACTGAAGATCTGTTGGCCAGATGCACATGCATAAAACAACATAGACCTTGACAGGAGGTGTTCTTGTAGCTGCATTTAGGAGAAATTTCTCTATCCAGAGCTGCTGTGATCACCTGGTTGATACCAAACCAGCTGGCTGGGAAGAACTCAGTGGGTCTTCTCATATATACCTTACCCTCCAGGAAGGACAATCAATGTTCACACCAACTCGGAAAGGCTGTCTCCAACAACAAAAATAGGTCACCCCTAGAGGATAGAATTCTCACTCCCCTGTAGTAACCCACTTTATTCTATTCAACATCTTACCTCCAATTCATGCACTTTAATTGAATCTCCAAACTTTTCTTAATGCTATGCTCGCCACAGATGTAGCTACCATCTGTCACCATATAATACTCTAATTTCAAGACCAGTCCCCCAACTTGTTAATCATGATGGAAATAGAGCAAGTGCTTAGTTAACATTATACTAACAAAACAACAATAGCAAACACATAGCACTAACTACATGCTAGGCACTCGTTCAAGCATTTTACATATAGTAACAAATATATCCCTCAAAAAATTTAATGAGGTGGGCACTTTTATTGTTGTTATTTTACAGGCAAGGGGATTGAGGCTAAGTCTGGCTCCAGAGTCTGTGTGTCTACACTGTTTGCTGCCCTGCCTCTTGTATACTGGTGATGTTCTAGAAAGCAGTCAGGAAATCGCAGCCCACAAGAAGCATCTGCTGTCAAGTTCAGTGTTGCTCCACTCGTGTGCATGTGGTTGATGGATACTTGCCATGTGCCTGTTAATAACCATCCCTGTCCCTTAGGAAGAGAGTCATATCCCTGTCCTCCCAAACTTCTCCTAAGATACAACTGATCTAAATTCTTTTGCTTTTTTCATTGTGAGGACTGTTTCCCAAACATTTGATCATTTCAGTTGTTCTCTCCTGGTGCTCCAGAATATTCTTCACCTGGCACCTTCAGCCCTGTCCCATTTCAGCCTCACTGGATGCATCAAGAAGAGGGGTTTTGTATAGTCTAGGGATAAACAGGTGAATAAAAACAGACTCTGCCCAAACTCCCCCCACCCTAGACCATAGCTCATTTAACCAGGAGGGTAAGGCCACTGTGATGCCCTGATTCCTTTCTATGACCAATGGAGGAGAAGCCATTTCGTTTTCTATGAAGAGGGGTCCATACTGTCACAATTATAATCCGAGTTAAAAATCTTCCTTGGTCACCCAGAAAACTCTGCTGGTGGGAGACATGAATACACGTACCTTAAGCAACTAAACAGATAAAGGAGAAACCACACCATGCTTCCAACCAGCTGTCGCACTATTTTGAAATCTCTCCCGCCTTTAGTAAATGTTGTAAGATAATTGAGGGTTATATATTTTTTTCCTGTTTCTTGTGGTATTGTGGTCTTCCTCCCTAAAGGAGAGTCATCCTTTCAAGTGAGATCCAACAACCTTCCTCAAAGGTTGGAAGTAAAACCGAGACCAAACTACTTTGAAATGATATTTAATATCAGGTAGTCAGGGTTTAGGAATATGAAGGTGTTTGTATTTGCAGGTGACTTGCTTGGTTACATTATTGGATTTTGTGAAAATTCCACGTCCATTCAGAAGATATTTTAAATAACCAGCACACAGACTACACACAATAGTTGTCCCCAAAATGTTAGTTTCTCACTGTACGGTAGTATGTTCAGTTATCCTTCAGCACGGTTTAAAAATGCCAACTGTGTCCTCAATTTCGCACTTCGTGTTTGGTCTAGGTTGTCATATGGGATGTAAATATGAACAAATGACAGCTTTCACATCAGTTCAAAGTGACTATATCTGAAAACCAGCATTTTTTAAGGTGGGATATGTGTCACTTTGCTTGTTCTTGTGCAGCGTATCAGGTCATATGTAGGGACTTTTAAGAATATTGTACTAGATATCTATTTACTTACCATGTATTAGACGAGCTATTTCTAACATACAAACTTATTATTTTGTGGGTATTAGTCCTTAAGACAAGGTTAAATACAAAAGGAGTAGACCCAAAAGAAAAAAAATTAGAGCAAATATACCTATTGTCCAATAGGGCAAGAATTTGGAGGAAGAGTCATGAATGTATAAAGTTTGGGACTCATTCATATAGGACATCTTGAGACCCAGGGAATTTGTTTTCCTCTGTCTATCTATGGTTGCAGATTAGTACGAAGAATTTTCTGGCTCCTAGTCTGATTTGTCTTTAAGTGTCAATTTTTTCTGTCCCTTCTTGACTCTAGATCTTGCTCTTCCCTACCCCTGGACTGGCTCTTCTAATCCTCTGATCTTCCTCTTTAAGGCCTATTTCAGGTAATATGCTTCTGTGAACCCTTTCCCACCCCATGCAGTCACATAGCATTTGCTTTTTTTGTAACACACTCTCTCTCCTCCCTGGCCCCCAGTACCGTGCCACGCTTAGCTTGCTAACCTATGTGCTGTACTTGGTGTAGAGTAGCCTCAGTTTCTACCGGATGATCAGTCCGGGGGAGGGCAAAGGAGAAACCAATTCAAGCAAATCACAGATCAAAGTAGGCTCAGAATTTGTTATTAGCTCTGCTCATAAATATTCTTCTAAGTTGACCTGCTATCCATCAGGCCAGTCCGAGAGAGCTCACATTCTCTCATATTATAAATCACATCACCAATCATCAAGGCACAATAGTGTTCATTTGTAGTTGGCCTGCTTCTTCATTAGTCAAAATCCCGATTTTATTGATTTATTATTATTCTGGATTTCAACCAAATTGCAATGTCAGAGAATATATGTATTTTAAATTTTGGTGTTTTGCCAAGTTGCCTTTGAGAAAAGTTTCATAATTTATCTCTTACCACGCATTTGCTGACAGGCTTGGTTTAATTTTAAATGTCTAAGTCAAAAAAAAAAACTTCATTGTTGTATTAACTTGCATTATTAAAATTATGAGTGATGTATATAAAATTTTTTTTTTTTGTATATAAAATTTTAAGAAGATTTTCATGTTTGTCCTTTTTCTTTTTCTTTTTTTTGTTTTTTTTTTGTTTTGTTTTTAAAGATTTTATTTATTCATTTGACACAGAGAGAGAGATTACAAGGAGGCAGAGAGGCAGGCAGAGAGAGAGGAGGAAGCAGGCTCCCCGCTGAGCAGAGAGCCCGATGTGGGCCTCGATCCCAGGACCCTGGGATCATGACCTGAGCCGAAGGCAGCGGCTTTAACCCACTGAGCCACCCAGGCACCCTGTCCTTTTTCTTTTTTTGCTTTTCTTCTTCCTTTTCTCCTTTCTCCTTCCTCTTCCCTCTTTCTTCCTCCCTCCCTCCCTCCCTTTCCTTCCTTTCTTCCCCTTTCTTTCCCTTTCCTTTCCTTTCTTTCCCTTTCCATTCCTTTCCTTTCCTTTCCTTCCTTTCCTTTTGCCTGTCTTTCTTTCTTTCTTTCTTTTTTCTTTCTCTTTCTTCCTTCCTTCCTTCCTCCCTCCCTCCCTCCTTTCCTTTCCTTTTCTTTTTCCTTTTTTCTTTTCTTTCTTTCCTTCCTTCCTTCCTTCCTTCCTTCCTTCCTTCCTTTTTCTTTCCTTCCTTCCTTTTGATTTATAAGAGATTTTTTATACACGCAATATGTATTATAAAAGTTTTATTCAAGTTTGTCTTTTTACTTTCTTTGTGGTATTTTTTTCCTACAGAAGTTTTACATTTTGAGACAAATGCAATAGATCAGTCTTTCCTCTTATGTTTCTGGGTTTTATGGAAACTATATATAGAATTTTTAAAAAATCCACCCATTTAGGGGTGCCTAGGTGGCTTAGTTGGTTAAGCATCTGCCTTTGGCTCAGGTAATTTCCCCAGTCTGCTTCTCTCTCTGTCCCTCCCCCTGCTCGTGCTCCCTCCCTCCCTCTCTCTGTCTCTCAAGTAAATAAATAAATAAATAAATAAATAAATAAATAAATAAATAAATAATCTTTTAAAAAATCCACCCATTTTAAAATTCAGATTTCTACTTTTTCCCCATAGATTGGTTCCATCTATGAGATGTTAAGTGGAACAAGCCACACGCACACACCTGCCGGGAGCCAGGAAAGATCCCATCTCTGGCCTCCCTCGGTGGCCTCATGCTTCCCTCGCTCCTGCCATTCTGTGCACCGCTTGGCTTTGGCTTCAGCTCCTGATCCCTGAGTCAGGTCTTACTGGTTTGGATGGCCTCTTGGAACCCACTTCCTGGGGCTATAGACCTTAGTCCAGTGCAATACTGTTTGTTGAGTGAATGCATCAAAGGGCCTATATTAACTAGAACAGCACCTGGGACAAAGGAAGGGTTACATAATTGTTAACTATTATTATTTCCAAGTGTTGACTTGAAATTGCCTTTTTCAGAGTTCAAAATGGTTAAATAGTTGAGGCTGCTGACAGTGAGGACAAAATCAATTTTAAAATTCCATCAGTATACTGTAAACAAACTAGGATGTATATACTTAGGCATGCTCTATTTTGCAATATCTGAGAAGGATGAATTAGAAGCAATTCCTTTCAAAATAGCTGCGATGGTCTATTTGGGATGTTTGAACTCAGTTTGAACTGAGACCTTTTGGGAGGAGACATACTGAGAAGCTTTGCCAGAGGTACCTTCAATGTGTTCTCACACTGTAAGGAATGACTCTCCCATTGAGTTTCTGTGCCAGCCTGTGCTCTCTTCCTTGCTTGCTGAATGCCTGCCACGTACGTTCATAAACAGTTACATTTGTTTTTGTGGGATTTTTCTGCATTTATCACAAAACAAATCATGTCATGGATAAAATGTTGTAGATATATGTTTTCTTTCCCATTAGATTTGGTTCTTTTTGCTAAAAAGCATACCAGTTTTTGTCAGGTGGAGTGGGGTCTTAGGCTTTCCAAACAAATCTGGAGGTATCATAATAAGCCACCAAGTAGCAATGCCTCTGTTTTGTTTCATGATTCTTAAGATCCAATCATAAGAAGTGAGAATGATTTTATGAAGACATCACTAGGAAATGCCATATGATGTTGAAAAAATTCACTGTAATGGTTAATAGCATCCACTGTAGAGAAATGGATGTATGTAATTTGTGTATTTTATGACATATTTTAAATTCATCGTCTCTCACCATATCCTCAAATGAAATGGGGGGAAAAAAAACCTGGACTCCATCATCTGAGATCATTTTTCACGGGCTTGGAACAGTACCAACTCAGGAGTGATGACGATGAGCATCCCTTCCCAACTCTGTTGTTCGTGACCTCATGTTGGTAGCTTGGAGTTGGCCTTTGTGGGAGTATTTACACCATGGAGATGGGCAAATACTATAATCAGGCCTTTATTTTTCAAGAGCCATTTGACTAGTACACCACTGGTTTCCATCTTACATCTTACAAAGGGAGGTGATGGACAGCCTATTACTTGAATAATTTACTTTCTGAGCTGATGTAACTGTATATCTAAGAGATTCTGTAACTGAAAGTCAACAGTTTGGCTTTAAATTATAGAATGAGTACCCAGTTCTTGACTTAGTGAGTGTGACTTAGCAACAAACAACATTTTAACTGGAAAAGGTTGTAAAAGTTTTGCAGGCCTGGCTCCTATCCTTGTTGCAGGATAACTGCTGTCATTTCTATCTATCCTGAAACTCCTCCCTCTTTTCTGACAAAAGCATCTTGATTTTCCTTTGGCAACTCTCAGTCCACATGGTTTAGGAACCAGGGATACTTGGCCCCATGCCCACCCTCCTCTCCTACTCTAAGGGTATGCCCATGACCCAGACCTGGCCACAGAGAGTGCTGTGTGCCATGACCACCAAGGATTGTGCAAGGGGAGCACGTGACTTAGTTCTGGCTCGTGGGCATGCTGCTCTTCCAGTGCCACAGCAACAGGTTTAGAGGAGGCACTTGACGGGAGCTAAAGTGAAGTCCAGCAATTGCTGCTGTTATCAAGAAAGAAGACACTCCTTCCATTCCTGTTACCTGGGGTTGGTGGAGTGTAAGACTAAAACCGTGGATGCCATCTTTGCCACCAGCGAAGGAATAACCTGGCTTAGTATGAAGCCAACGCAAAGGCAGGCAGAACCAAGTGATAAAAGATTCCTGATGTTATCATTTGAGCTTCTGGATCTATCTATGCTGAATCTAGAATTATATTGAACCAATTCATTTCCTTTTTGCTTAGCCATCTAAATTAAACTAGTTTTTTTGTCGCTTGCAATTGAGAGTTCTCACTAATCTAAATCCTTTCTCTAATAACTCTGATGAATACTCAGCAGCTGACTCAAGTACATCTAGAGATAAGGGCCTCACTATTTTGTGAAGCAATTCATTTCTCTTTTGAGGATTCTGGATATTAGAAAATTCTATACTGATCCCAAATTTATCTCCTTTTATTGGTCCTGGATGTGTTATCAAGGGCAACACTTCTAAATGTATGTCTTTATCTGCCTTCCTGCCCTTCAGAAACTTCGGGTTAATTAGCACATTTTTGCTAAATCTTCTCTGGATAAACAGACTTAGTCTCCTCAAAGATCCTGCCTGATTCCTATGGCCCCAGTCAAAGTCTCGTGGGTGTACAACAGTTGATCAACATCTTTTTAAAAATGTGGCATATGTATAGACCTGATATTCCTCACATAGTTGAGCAGAGTAAAGAGGGTTTATCTCGTTCTACCTGGAGGATGTTAGTGAAATGCCTAAAGGGGGAAGTGTATGGTTAAATTTTGGCTTCCATTTCCGTTTTTTACTTATACTTCTCTTTCTGTTATTTCACTCCTTCGGGGTTTCTCACCCTTTTTTTCTTTTTAAGATTTTATTTATTTGAGAGAGAGAGAGTGGGAGGGGAGAGAACAGAAAGAGAAGCAGAGTCCCCACTGAGCAGGGGGCCTGATATGGGACTCGATTCCAGGACTCCAGTATCATAAGCTGAGCCGAAGGCAGTCGCTCAACCAACTGAACCACCAGGTGTCCCAGGTTGTCTCATCCTTTACCCCTTCTCTCTCTATCTCACCACTGCTGCCCCTGCCCCCCAGCTGCTCCTTGTTAAACAAACAAACAAAAAAAAGAATTTGACTCATATATTGAGTTCAAATGCATATAAACGATAAGTTTCATGCGCCACCTTTCTTCATGAGTATATGCTTTTATTTCCATAGACAAAGCCTTGTTTGAGTCAAAGAACAAACGTTCCAATTGTGGAGGTTTAGCTGTTATTGAGTCATCTTGAGAAGGTGCTTTATTGAAATTATATCATGTTTCAGGCGCCCCCCTCGCAAACTCTTTGCCAGTCTCCAATCTCCAGGGTCCTGCTTCGGCAACCTGCTCTCACTGCCAGCTCGCATATTTACAGCCTTCTTTTCTGAAGTTGGTGATGTGCAGCTGTGTTTTTGCCTTCTTATTCTTCAGGAAGCAAAATAGTACTTGTTCTCAATGGAAGACAGATTAGACAAAAACAAAACAAACATTTCTCCTGTGAAAAGCACAGAGTTCCTCCTGTCACTAGGACAGAGATGACCTCAATGTCTTAGATGGTATCCAAGATAAGAACAAGAGTTACATATTTTACACATTGCAGTCATTTCGAGATCACGTCCTTCGACCATTTTTAACCACAGTCCAACTCTATAGGTTTGATTGGGCAACCCGTCTATCTGATACTATCATTTAAATGACTAAGAATAGCAGACCAATGTCTTTATTTTCATTTCAGACACATACCTTCTATCTGGTTTTAGCATTCTTTTGATATTGCTAATAAGGGATCTGTGTGGGTGTGTGGATGTTGTTGTGTCTCAGAGACTAGCCCAATTCCTGGCTCTCAAGACATTTTTTTTTACAGTTGTTTATAAAAAAATAGTATGTAGATATAAATATTCAAAACAATATCACGAAGTTACTTAAAACTCATCCTCAACATTTCAGTTCTTCAGCAAGTTTAATGGAGTTTTTCCATAAAATTTATTTATGGAGAAAAATTCATGATAATGTGGGTCCATCTCATACTAAATCCTGGGATATTCAATTTCTCAAAAGTAGCAGAAAGACCTCTTTATAATATCGCTTTCCCCAACGTCAGTGTGCTTGGAATAGACCACCAAGGAAACATTATAGTGACACCCCTGTGTACACAGACACTGAATTCCTCAAGCAATGGATGATTTTCACCAAGCTGGCTTCTCCTCAAAAATCGAAAATTAATTTTTCTTTTGGTCAGCTTTCGTGTTAAGAATCTTTTCCAAATCACTTCCCAGTCTCGCTCCATGAAACCACCACTGGTTAATGGAACCCTAGGGTACTTGATGGGGTGCGATACAATGATAAGTCCCTTAGTCTGTTTTCTTCTTTCAATAAACAGGTCTTTTCTAAGGGAATGGCTGGTGGTTTGATGTTTGGCAGGTACTCTCCTCAAAAACGTGTCTTACGAGAGCAAGTGGTTCTTCTGAGTAGAATGAGCACCTTTCAGAGCCCTTTCTGTTTGTTTAGTTTCTTGATTATATGAAGTACATTAAAACCAGTCCAAGGCGCATTAACATAATTTTCATGCATGTTAGTTCTGGCGAAATACACCAGGCAGGAACTGTATGATAAATGAGATAAATAATTTTGATGGAGCTGCAAAATAAAATAAACTTTTGCCATATAAGAAAACAAACCATGACTAGTGGTGTGTATGGGAATCAGTTTGTGTTAGGGTGGCATTCTGAGGGTGGCCTCTCATCCTTAGAATGTTCTGGGAAGAAAGAGTTCCTGTCTAATTCCAACAAAGTCTAGTTGCAGCTTTAAAATAGAATATTATGTCTTTTATTTAGGGTTTCATTATGCAGGCTATGGATTATGTGAGGGCCCCTGTTACTTCTTCTTCTTGGTTACCTTTTAGCACTTTGCCTAAAGAATGGTCAGGGGCAAACAGAAGAAATGAAATTTGTATAGGTTTGTCTTGAGACTTACTAACAGCTTAGGGAGAAATTGTTGGAGGTTGAGTGGATTCTTTCTAACAAGTTTGGTTTTGCTTAGTTAGTAGTTCACTGACTGTTATATGAGCAGGCCTGTTAAAAGTGTCCATCTAAGATAGTAGTGGAATCAGCTTCATGGGGTTTGGGCCCAAAATACAGCCTTCTTGTCAGATAGGCCTGGAAAACACTCTCTGAGATGATATTACAGTCTCTATGTGCCCTCTAAGTTATGAAAGGTAAGAAAGAACCTCAGAGGAGACCTTGAGAATTTTTTTTAAAGGTTTTATTTATTTGACACAGAGAGAGAGATCACAAGTAGGCAGAGAGGCAGGCAGAGAGAGAGGAGGAAGCAGGCTCCTCGCTGAACAGAGAGCCCTA
Source organism: Ailurus styani (assembly GCA_002007465.1). Taxonomy (NCBI): domain Eukaryota; kingdom Metazoa; phylum Chordata; class Mammalia; order Carnivora; family Ailuridae; genus Ailurus; species Ailurus styani. The sequence goes on along the minus strand of LNAC01000032.1, from coordinate 2,338,484 downwards.
TGAGGGCCTTGATCCCAGGACCCTGAGATCATGACCTGAGCCAAAGGCAGAGGCTTAAACCACTGAGCCACCCAGGCACCCCGAGAGTATTTTTTTTTAAAGAACTCTCTAAACCTGCCCCCTGGAAATAAGGTAGATTATTTTCCAGAATGTCAGTTGTTCTGATCTCACCTGAGTTTTGCACCATTGAGACCATCTCCAGTGAAAAGCTGTGTTTCCTGGGTGACAGGAGGAAAATTCCACACAGGCACCATGCCCAGACAGAAGGCAATGAAATCACACTCGTGTGTGTTTTGGGTTTTTTTTTTTTTTAATTTTTATTTGACAGAGAGAGAGAGATCACAAGTAGGCAGAGAGGCAGGCAGAGAGAGAGGAGGAGGCAGGCTCTCTAATGAGCAGAGAGCCCGATGCGGGCCTCGATCCCAGGACCCTGGGATCATGACCTGAGCTGAAGGCAGAGGCTTTAACGCACTGAGCCACCCAGGCGCCCTTGGGTTTTCTTTTGACTCCTCAAAAAAACCAAAACCAACCAACCAACCAACCAAACAAACAAAAAACAACTGATCCACTAAGAGAAGCAATAAAGTAAAATGAATGAGATTATTGGGATGATTGATAAATCTCAAATGGCGCTGCCAATGCCGCCTTTGTAGACAGCACTGTCAGGAATTGTGAACTGGTTATATACCACATGTGACAGGAAGCCCTTGAGTTTCTGCTGTTAAAACACGTGGAAGGGATGCCTGGGTGGTTCAGTTGGTTAAGTGACTGCCTTCAGCTCAGGTCATGATCCTGGAGTCTTGGGATCAAGTCCCACATAGGGGTCCCTGCTTGGCGGGGGCAGGGTGGGTTTGCTTCTCCCTCTGGCCTCTCCCCTCTCACGCTCTTTCTCTCTTATTCTCTCCCCCCCTCAAATAAATAAATAAAATCTTAAAAAAAGAACCACGTGGAAAAACACAGCACCATATCTTTACCACCATAGCACATTCTAGCCTATATTTAAACAAGACATTGGATCTTCTACCATAATAAAAGCCTCATTATCTCAGTAGTCTATAATGTTGGTGATTGCTTTAAAGTTTGGAATGCTGGGAAAGTGGAGGCAGCATTAATTTGGGTGTTCCTAAATTCCCCACAAAAAACCGCAGAGTGACTTCTATTATTTATATATATATAAATATAGGTAATATATATATATTATATATATGTATATGTATATGGAAGCACTCAGGAACATAAACTCTAAGGGAAAAAACAGAGCAACTAGATCATAAAACCAAAATCCATGGACAACTATGAAAACGCCAGGGAATAAGGTAAAACAGTGACCCCCAGCATATGAGCCATAAGATCTGTACCTTTCTGGCATCTGTGTAAAAGAAAACAGAGTGAAGTAAGGGGGCTGGATTTGATAAATATGAGAATAATGGATGAACCCCAAAATAGCTGAAACTGGGCACTAGAGCCAGTCAGTTTGATAACAGCTGAAATTGTCAGGTGTTAGATACAAAGGTCCCATGTTAAGGTTTCAAGTGCCTGGGGCAATCTGGCCTCTGTGAGTCTTGAAACTGACCCACCAGGGTTCTCCTCCAACACAGGGCCTCACACTGAAGAGGTGCAGAAAAGAGAGGGTTCAGATAAATTGGGGTAGGGGAAACAGTCAGGAAATCTTAGAAAGCAGGCTGCCCTGTGCATGTGTTTGTGTGTAAAATAGACTTTATTTTTCAGAAATAAAATTTTATTTATTTATTTTTAAAAGATTTTATATTTATTTGACAGAGAGAGAGCACAAGCAGGGGGAGCTGCAGGCAGAGGGACAGGGAGAAGCAGGCACCCTGCTGAGAAAGAAGCCTGATTCAGGACTTGATCCCAGGACCCTGGGATCATGACCTGAGCTGAAGGCAGACACTTAACCGACTGAGCCACCCAGGCACCACAGAAATAAAGTTTTAGATATAGAGAAATTGAGAAGATAATACAGAGAGTTCCCATATACTTCCCACCCAGTTTCACCTATTACTAACATCTTTAACATCTGAGAGTAGTATGGTACAATTGTTATAATTAATGAAGCAATATTAATACATTACTATTGACTAAAGTCCATAGTTATTCAGATTTCCTTAGTTTTTACCTAATGTCCTTTCTGTTTCATCCCATCCGGATACCACATGACATTTAGTTATCATGCCTCCTGAGACTCTTCTGGGCTACAACAGTGTCTCAGACTTTCCTTGTTTGTCATGACCTTGAGGAGTACTAGTCAGGTATTTGTAGCTGCCATATGTGTATATATTTTAAATGATCTAAAAAAAAAAACAATAGAAGAGAGATCTCTGTGAAGTTAGAAAGTTTGTATGAACCAAAACCCTTCTGTAAAGTTCAGTAAAACTAATTTTACATAAGAATTGGTAGCAGAAAAGTTTTATTATTTTTTTATTTTATTTTATTTTTTACTTTATTTTTTTTTCAGTGATCCAAGATTCATTGTTTATGCACCACACCCAGTGCTTCATGCAATACATGCCCTCCTTAATACCCATCATCAGGCTCACCTCTCCCCCCCTTCCCCCTCCCCTCCATAACCCTCAGTTTGTTCCTCAGAGTCCACAGTCTCTCATGGTTCGTCTCCCCCTCCGATTTACCCCAATTCACTCTTCCTTTCTTTTGCAAACCATACCACAAGGTCTCTCCTTATAAAATTAGTAGGGCTAACAAATGAACACAAAATGATAGCAATTAGAAGGTCACAATTTTGTAACATCTAATGAATTAATAGATCCAAATTGAGGCAATGGCTTGCTTACATCAAAAAGGAGGCAGCATCAGACATTATATGCTTGAACATATAAAAGAACACTTGATTGGGCGCCTGGGTGGCTCAGTCGTTAAGAGTCTGCCTTTGGCTCAGGTCATGATCCCAGGGTCCTGGGATCAAGTCCCAGATCGGGCTCCCTGCTCAGCCAGGAGTCTGCTTCTCCCTCTCCCACTCCCCCTGCTTGTGTTCCCTCTCTCTCTGTGTGTCTCTCTGTCAAATAAATAAATAAAATCTTAAAAAAAACAAAAACACTTGATGGAAGAACACACCACCTAGGGCTTGGCCAGACTGAATCTGGTCAGTCTCTGGGCCCAGCTGCCAATTTGTAGAAAATACCAAGGACAGGGAAACAAAATGATTTGCACCAAGGGTATGCAATCAGCAAAATCTTTTCTGTGGGAAACTTTAGTTAGTGTGAGGTTTTTTTTTTTTGAAAAGATAAATTATAAGGGGGAAAAAAGATAGCTAGTAGATCAAAAGAGATTGAACATATTTGCCAGATTTTAAAGAATGGGCAAGATGAAATGAGCATATCTCAGGATGGACACTTGGGTGAGAAAGACTAGAAAGAATTATGAAGAAATGATTGCTCTTAATCTCAGGTAGTGGTTATTTTTGAAGGGAGGGAGGGAGGCTATGATGGGCTGAGGCACACTGAGGGCCACACTGAGGGCCTGCTGGATGGCCGGCAAAGTTCTATGTCTGGGTCACGGTCACAGGCTTTTCACCCAATAACTCAGTTGTTCAGTATCACCTCGAACAACCTTTGTCAGATCTGCCACCACCTCCACAATCATTTCCTTGACATTTTCTTCCTTAAATAAAGTGAAATTTAAAAAAGAACTTGTAAATTTGTGAATTTAAAGTCCCCCGCCCCAACCTTTTTTTTTTCTTAAGTTTATTTGGAAAGGGAAATGCCTGTGAAGTGGGTTTGTCGTGCTAATTACATTCTCATCCCCAGTGTGATTCTCACGGTGAGACCCATCCGAATGCTTGCTTCAGAATCGCCTGGGTGGTGCTGACTCAGAAGCTCTTGGGAAGGGTGTGGGGTTCAGTAATTTAACGAGCTTCACAGGTGATTCTCACTCAGAGTAAAGTTTGAGAACTACTGCGCCAGAGTTCTTCCTTGTACCACCTGAAGAGTGGTGAGAGTGTTAGACTTGGGTTAATGCTAGATTTGGAGCTGAAACACAAGAGCTTTAAAGAGAGAAGTCTTGTGTTTGATTCCAGGTTCTGATCTTTTCCAACCCTGTGAAGGTAGCCAAATGACCTACGCCAAGTCCCTATTTCCTCACCTGTAAAATGGATATAAGAAAACTTACCTCACGGGATTCTTGTAAGAATGGTGTAAGATCCTGTTTGATAACGTATGGACCCAGAGAACACATTCTAAGCTCTCTCTCCAGGCTTCTCTGTGTTCTGAATTCTAATCTAGGTTCAGCAGGGAATTATTACATAGCTTGAGGCAAGTCGCACAACTTATTTGAAAAGTGCTATTTTTTGATTTATTACATAACGATAATCTTTTATTTGATTTCCTACCAATCCTTTAGGAAATTAAGGGCAAACAAGCCTTTAGTAATTTCATAAACTGATGACCAGGGAGAACTACACGTCTTTGCCAGGAGCAGTGTGAACTTGGAATAAACCTTGTCTCTATGTAGCGTCATAAATGCTCAGGCAGCAACTTCTTCATTCCCGTCTGATTGTAAACATGTGCTTATATTGAAAAAAAAAAAGCTTATATTGAAAAGAGCCATTTTCCCCTACCTCACCATTTATCCTTTCGTCACGTAAACACACAACTTAGTGTTAAATGAATTGGCCAATTATCTGGACATTTCAGATCCAGAAACACCGAATAATAAACAGCTCACTGAGGCGACTAAAATTTTTTTTTGAGTCATCCGGAATAAATATGTCTGCATATCAATGATATTGAGAGCATAAAGAACAAAGGGTTAAGATGGAAGTGAGAGTGGCTACATGTCCCTCAGAGTGTGTTTACTTCTGGCCAGGCAAATGCCAAGCTTACTTCATTCTGAGTGTAGTTAATTCTGAGTAGTTTACAGGAACAAAAATCAGTCATTCTAGGGGAAAAGAATTGATGGCTGTCTATTAGGAGCCTGGACATCTACCTATGGTTGTCTGCTCTTCGTGAGGATGGAAATCATTTAGTTCTTGGGCCAAGGATGACATTCTTTTTATTACTCCTTTGAAGCGAAACTTAATTCTTTGTGTATTTTTCAAAAATACAGGACCTCAAAGAGGAAATCTCACATTAAGTGAAACATGAGACAGTTGGCTATTGATCATAATATATAGGTGTCCAGATGATGGCTTATGAATCTGGGCTGGGTGTATAGGTTAATGGGCAAACCCTGCCCGATATCTGTTACCTCATTGCTGATTTCAATGGAAGACTCAACTTACATTGATAAGAAATAGAGAATCTGAAAAGAACAAAACACTTTTACTGTAAAAGTGGTTTAAAACATGTACTAGTTGATTTGGTGGTTGTCTTTGGAGCTCAAATTAAAATGGGCATTAATATTCACTTATAAACATTGATTATAATGGCTCTCTTCCTGGATAACCTTCATCTTCTACTATTCATATAAATGTTCTCTTTCTACCAGGGAAAAACAAAAGAAACACCAAGAATGTGACAAGAAAATGGTGAGTTTAGAGCTTGGTGAATAGGCTCTCTCGACCAGAACTGATGGAAAATTTAAACCTACTGATTTCTCAGTATAGAAATTAAGAAACAAAAGCACAATTCTGGTGCCATTCTGAAACAACCCAAGATAGGACCAGTTAGGTGCAGGATGAGTTCAGGCGTGGACCACCTCAGTACCTAACAGGAATCCTGTATGTTCCTAGGAAATCTAGGTGAAACTTTAGGGGTTTCCTCATCCGTCTAGCTGACATACCACTTCTTTCTTACAGTGATTGTTCTAATCCCACAGTTTGAGAGAACCTGCTTATGGAAACATCTTATAACAGGGCAGAGAGAACCTGGGTTGGAGATCCACCCAGCTACAATTTAAATCACCAGGGAAGCATTTCAGTGTCTCAGGAGATCCACTGATATACTTTGTTTCTTCCTCTAACACTTCAACATGGAGAAATAACATAGGCTGGGCTGAGACACCTCAAGGTAGTAAGACACCTCAGGCTCTCTCGAACCCCAGACTAAATGTTGGAGATAGTTATGGAACACTCTGCAAGCTGGAGTGCTTTCACAGTCTGAAATTCAACTGACTTTAAGCTGTAAGCAGTAGTTTACATGCAAAAAAATCACCCAGGAGTTTGTTCAAAATGTGGATTCTAAGACCCAATTTCCATAGATGCTGATCGACAGGTCCGGAGGTTCATGAGCCTGCATTTGAACAAGCACAGCAGATGTTTCAGATCTGGTTGACCTCTGGTCCACTTTTCAGGCAGCACTACTCTAAGGAATCATGTATAGTACTTGTCTTTGACTCTTCCCTGCAGACACTGACCGCTATATGACATAGGCTGAGCAAAAAAAATTAAGAAACAAATTTAAGAGCACATTTCCTTAAAATGCCTGAAAATACCTAAGTACTTTCTGGAAAGAGATAGGCTGAGGAACTAGCACAAATGGCCAATCGCTGCTGGACCTTCAGTGAAAATACCCTAGAATTGTGAGAAATTATTTCCCATATCCTTTGAAACCTGGTATTTAGATATCCACCCTTTAACATCAGAAACTATGCCACTACTCCTAAAATGTTCTATCCATAAGGGAAAACTAAACGACAAGCTGGGTGGGAAGTCATTCAGCATTTCAAAGAGAAGCAATTCACCTCGAGTTAGATCCCCATGGTTCTATCCTTCAACTTTTGGAAATAGAATCTTCTCTCTTCCCATCACCTTTTAAAAGATCAATTTGCTGTGAGTTGTAGGGTAGAGTTGATCTTTGCTGAGTATGCTTATAGGCTACTTACTCTTCCAGCTGGGTTCACAATCTCCTCAGGACTGCTGTGGAACTAAATTCTTTCAGTTAAATTAATTATAATGATAAACACCTGTTAATCTTAGTGCACCTGGCCCTCCTTTGAAATTTTTCTAGACTGTCGATGGTAGAAAGTGTGTAAAATAAAGAAGCTGATTCTAGGGAGATTCCTCACTAGACAAGGTAAGACATGGAAGGGAATATCTGATATTTTGCCAAGAGCCATCTTTTCTCCCCCAGTTGTAGTGCTTGGGTGAAGTAGGCCATCCTATGAGTCCAAAGACGGAAGGTTTTGCTGATGGCTCTGCAAGAGATTCCTAATTGCCATGTTTTTGTTAAATTAGCACTTTAATTTCCTGGAGAGGGAGCTTAAGAGGACAATATTTTACAGCTAAGATTTCCTTTTAAAAAGTCATCTATTAGACGCCTGGGTGTCTCAGTCCTTAAGCGGCTGCCTTTGACTCAGGTCATGCTCCCGGGGTCCTGGGATCGAGCCCCGCATCGGGCTCCTTGCTCAGCAGGGAGCCTGCTTCTCCCTCTCCCACTCCCCCTGCTTGTGTTCCCTCTCTCACCGTCTCTCTCTCTCTGTCAAATAAATAAATAAAATCTTTAAAAAAAAAAGGTCATCTATGAAGCAGCATTCCCCAAACTTTAATGTATATTCAGACCTCTTGGACATCTTGTTAAGATTCAGATTTAGTAAAGCTGAGGTAGGGCCAGAGATTCTGCATTTCTAACAAGCTCCCAAGTGATGTCCATGCTGCTGGTATGGGTTTATGGATTTTGGATTTATAGCACTCCTTTTAGTTCTGAAGTATCATCCCTCTGATTAAACAAAATAAAGTCTCTGTTTTGGTTTGACTACAAGCACTTCATGGTTGTGTGTATTTCTTCCATAACTTTTGAGGGGCTTGGCTGATGGCCATTGTGATATTTGTAAATAACATCAAGATATACCTTCAGTTTACACCATGGTGTCATCTCCCGTCCTAAAACAAAATGCCAGGCCATGTAAGTTTTAAATGGTCAAATCTATATTTTTAAACAGATTTCCTTGGCATTTGAAATGTGCATAAGAATTACGGTAATAAACGTGCCAAACCTACATTTTGCAGAACTTCTGGTAAAGAATAGTATAGTTGTTGCTCTTCAAAGCATTGCCCTTAACTGAATTCTCTTTGATCTCTGGGGTCTCAGAAAGAGCTTGACTTATCCAACTTTCTCACGACTAAAATAATGCACTAAAAAGCAACTGATCTAAGTATCCCGATCACAGCATTCTGCTTACTCCTTTCGATATTGTGCATTACAGTATAAGTTCTTGGCGCAAGACTTAAGATGAGCACAGAGCCTATTTCATAGTAAAGCAGCTGGTTCCCAGGTAAACAGCATGTTCTTCAGGGTGAGCTCATGTGGTCTGCAGACCCACCATACGCTTAATAGAGGGATTAGTGCTATTATAATTTTAGAGGTTTAGTTGTCATCTTCGATTTGTGTTCAAATCTCTTCTCGTAGGAATGTAAAAGTGTCTGGTTATGTTTTTAATGGAATTGTCCAAACTAAAGACAAAAAACACACAAGAGTTCCAAGTGGGAACATTTCTGGGCGAGGTTTGGAAGAATCTTTATTGAGACTTACCTACTTTTCTTTTTTTAAGAGAAAAGTGGGAGTGGGGAGAAGGGCCAGAGAAAAGTAACCAAGTAATCAGGGATATGGAAAATGAGTTTTTCAAGAAAAAGCTGATGGAGATGCAGTTGTTTTACCTGTAAAAGTAAGCATTAAGGAGTCAGTTGGTTCTCATTTTTAGAAATATGGAGGATTATTGCAAAGCAAACGGATGTAGTTATTTTCTGGCTTCACAAGGAAAATCTTTACGAGTGTAGATTTAACAGATAACCTCTCAAGTGCTTTCAAGAGCTATCATTTCATTCCTTTTCAAAAGCTAAATACTGTAGATTTCAGATATGATAACTGAGTCTTTTTTATCGCAAAACTCATCCTGTGAAATCCGTATCCATTTGTAGAATTGCTGGGTTAGCTCTATGAACTAATAGCGATATTTGCAAATATTTGCAATTTAAATTTAGTTTTACCATGGTTGAAAATGTAAACTGCTTACACTAATCAACATTTCATAATTTGTTCTCTCTTCTTTTGAAGTTCTTTATTAGCTGTGCCCTCTACCATAAGATCACCACTGAACCCCATGCTAATGGGTATAAATTATAGTGGTGCCAGCTTGTCTTACCTTTGTTAAATATGTGCCAACTCTTTCACAATGAACCTTTACTTTCCATTTTATGACTGGTTGTAAAAACTGCTCACAGCTAGTGAATGGACATGGCATATTATGTCCACAATCTTGAAAGTTTCAACAAAAGCCAGGCTTTTTTGTTTACTTATTTATTTACTCTCTAGGGATATTTCATGGCATTTTCACATATCTGGATGTTCATCCTTTAGTCTCTTTTCCCCCCTTGTCTTTGCTCATTGTTTTTCCAAAGGAAGATGGGAAGAAAACAATATAAAAACAAGCCAGGCAATTTTACTCTTCAGTGTTATTTCTGAGTTCTGGTGAGGGAAGGAAATTGGTATTATTATAAAAACAGGCACCTATGATTTAGTTCAACACATAGTTCTCTTCCTATGCATTATTGTTAGAGTTAGTTGAGAGTTAGCCATCTGTGAATCAGATGTGACAGTGGTCTAAAATTAGAATCAATCAGGTTTTTACAATTAATCGTCTTATGGGAAACATTGATTTGATTCCCAGTTTGCAACTTTATAAAAGTTGTAAAGCATCATTTTGTGGTAGGGTTTAAAATTAGATGGCCCCAGAACATATTTTTCAGGAGTATAAAGAAAAATAAAACAAGAGCTTCAAGATGGTATATTTGAGGCACCTCAAGAAATTTATATAGAAAACAGAAATACATAGAAAGGAAGACCAAGAAAAGGAGATCCAAGTAGTATCTGCAAATAGTCTGGTGATGAGCAAAGCACTGTGAGCTTGGCTGGACTTGAATAAAGAAGCAAAATATTAGAAGAGGAAAAAAAAACATTTTTAGGGGAAGAAAACAATGATTTCTAATGTCTTCAGCAAATCAGGATAAACATAATCTCCATTTAGTCTCAATAGAGCTAATGGAGAAATCTCCTGGGAATGTTTCCATATTGGCTCTTCTTGAAGAAAATGGGTTGTAAAAAAAAAAATCTTTGGAGCTGCAGGGTCTTTGTCATCTCCTAAAGCATGCAACGGGTTTTTGCACCACACATTCCAAATTATAGCTCCAGCAGACCATAGGAGCCAGATTGATCTGGTTCAGACTTCTCTTGAGCTGTGAACCTAATGGATCCTAAATAGGGATTCACGATTTTTTTTTTTTTGTAAGAGAGGCATGTAAGCAAACAAAGAGTAATCTAGAAATGCCATACACACCTTTTTAATTGTAGAGCAAATGGAGAACCAGCCCAGCTACTAACTTCCTGACTATAATGCCCACTTTGTCTCTGTATTCTGTTGCACAAAGCTTGGAGTGGGAGCCATCTGTGTGTTTATTCCAAGAGGTTGGTTGACAAAGAGGTGGAAGGTGAAGGGCCATTTGTTCCCATCTGTGTCACACCAACCAAGTAGCAAAGGGGAAAGTGTGTGCTCTCCAATTCACGAAAATAAATCCTGCTGCTTCACACTACTTCACAAGCAAGCCAGGTGTCTTGAAACCGATGGAAGAAAGCAACAGGGCTGGGCACTTGAGCCTTAGCCCAAACACAGAGAAAATCATCCCATGCTAATATATTTGACATCGGAAACCACTGTTTGGTGTCTCTGAACTTGACCAGGCCATTCCCAGTTGCTCTTGGAGAAGGAAAGTGCAAGGGGAAAGGAGAAATATTAGTAGCCTCAGGGGGAGACCAGGCAAAAGGTACCATTTTATAATCCAAGGAATGCTGAGAAATATCCTCTCATACCCCAAAAGAAAAGGAAGGCTACATTCTTCAAGAGTTGCTTACGTTGGTTCTCCATTCTTTTTTATGCACAGCACTATTTCCTGCCCAGCAAGATTATTGTCTCATAATCTTTCTCAGAATAATGCTCCAGGGAAGCCTTGCCAGCTGGCTGGAATTAACCTTAGACCTATCTGATACCCCTGGTCTTTGCTACAGGAGAGTAGCATTTCTTGATTGGAGAAACCATTGTGCTGGATCCAGGGAGAATAGGGAGAGTAATGGCTTGTTTTCTTCTAGAAACTCTGCCCAATGACATAAAAATATGCGTATAATATAAATGGGAACGTGATTTTCTGTAGATAGATCATATGATAGATCAATGGATAGGTCATAGCCTCCTTCTGCCTGTCTTATTCACTAGAATTCCAAGCACTCAACACATTTTTGACAATGTCGTCCAAATGGTCAGTAAATGTTTGCTGAATGAACACACGGTTGGAAAAAAATGGTGAAAATGAAATCATAGTGGTTAAGTGTCATTTTGTAATTATAGAGTGAGTTTAAGTTAGAATTTTGTTCAATTTTGAATTTCCTCCTCTATATTTTTGTTTAAATATTGATACCTGCTACTATGTAATCTATTAATGCTACTGAACTAGTAGCAAACGGATGCTAAATGAAAACTTTGGAAATGTGATTTAAAAGAAAACAATTCCATATGTATATTTTAAGATAAAAAAATGACATACAGGTAATATGGGCATATTTTCCAGTAGTAAAATGCATGGATTTCTATGTCATCATGGTCTCCCACAAAGAGCACGATTTTTAGGTGTTCTCTGATCTGAATGTTTTAAAACCACACTCAGCTGCTAACCCTACATTTTAGAACAATAGTTCTTCGATCATAGCATGCATCAGAATTACCTAGAAGGCTTACTTTAGTAAGCCTGGGTTACTTTAGTAACCCAGATTGCTGGGTTCCTCCCTCTGAGTTTCTGATTCAGTAGGTTTGCATTTCTTACACATTTCCGGGTGATAGTACTGGTCCACAGACCACATTTTGAGAGACACTGATTTAGGGCATAATTTCTTGAGATAATGACACTTTTATTGTTTCAGTTGCTCCTTCCCAGATACCTTCTGAAAGATGCTACTGATAGGTATACTAACTCACTTAAGCCTTATAAATCCTTTTGAGGTATATACTATTATCACCTCTACTTTGAGATAGAATTTGAATAGTAAGTGGGAAGAGCCAGCACTTGAACTCAGGGTAGTCTGGCTTTAGATGCTTAACTATATATAGCATTATACTGACTTTTAAGAAAAGGTCTAACTGAAATAGATTCTCCCAATCATATAGTTTTGATCCAGGGCAAGAAAAATAACTAAACAGATTCCAAAGTCCTGTCCAATTGTTCAAAAGAGAAGCAAGCAAATGGGCTCTCTAGGTTGGGGTCACTCTGGTCACATTCCCCTCACGTGTCTCATTGTTACTGATCAAGGCAGAATGACAGCTTCCTTTCTCAGAGGGCAGAGCAAATGACTGGAAACAACCTGGATGTCCTGTCAAAGGGGACTGATAAATAAAGGGACATCCAGTCAGTGGAAGAGCACACAGCTATAAAAGAAAGAATAAGGAAACCTCTTTATGTACCAATATGTAAATAGCACAGAGATATATGGTTACAGTTTTTTAAAAAGGAAAAAAATAAACACTTATGTTTGCTTACATGTGCATAAAATATCCTAGAAGGGCATATAATGAAGTAATAATAGTCACCATATGGGAGCAAGAGGACTGGGCCATCAGAGACAGAAATGGGAAGGAGACTTTTCCCTTTCATATTTTTTTTGGTGTTTGAAAATTAAATAATTAATATTGAAAAGTCAGCGATGGATTTTCTGTGACTTTCCTTATCTGATTGCCTGGTGAAAGCCTTTCACTTTGGGTTTATGTCTCATTGATTTCCAGCATCTCATAGGTTCCTTCCACCCAGTTGGAAATCCACCAGTGCCTGATTGGCCAGTATTTAGGGCTTGTTCAGTATTAGCTTGTGAGACAGTATTAGTTGTGTGTTTCGATGACTTTGGAATTGTATGTAATTTTTGTATTGGAATTGTATATGATTTTTGCATTGTATGTAAATCACTAAATGTCAACAGTCTGGAGGAAATAAAAAGTTATTTCTCTTAGGAAACAGAGGCTACTTTAGCAATAATGATGTCACTTTTATATAGCACTTTATAGTTTATAAAATCCTTTCACATGCATTAGGCTATTTGTACCTTACAAACAGCTGTGAGAGGTAGCTATTACAGTCCCCATTTAATAGACAAGGAAACTGAGGCTCAAAGCGTTTCAGTAACTTGTCCAAGGTCAGAAAGCTATTAAATAGTTGAGTTGGTACTGATACCCAAGTGTTCTAACTCAAGGCCTGTGAATTTTTTCCCCCTGCCTTTTTATAGTTATAAAAAGAGATAATTAAATATGATTTTGAAAAAAAGATAAAGACTGAAACATCCATAATCCCAGGACTCCAACAAAAAAAATTATTAAATTTACATATTATCTTCCAGGGTTTGTCCATGTGCCTACAACTATTATCTAGTTACTATCATAATATATGCGCAATTATGTATTCTGTTTCTTCCCCCACTTTGCACTGTTATCCTGAAGCATTTCCGAGTCGCGACATAATTTTCATAATTAGCAAATTAATAGGTTCATATTTCATCAAGAGCCATACTAACGCAATCTGCTACTTTTTAACATGGATTCATTTGATCAATTTATTCATGCATTCATTCACTCACTCATTCATTCATTCAATAATTACTAAACCCCAGCTATGTGTCTGGCCCTGGGCCAAAGGCGAGGGACACGTCAGTGACAGATACATGCTCGGGAGAAACACTGAGGTGCCTGAAGGTGAGGAAGCAGCAAGTCAGGGAGTAAGACACAGCTCTCCTTAAGAAGTGTATGCTGAGACAGTTGGATAATCGTTGACATTTTTATTAAAAAATGCACCACTGTTGTAAACACCTTTGTGCTTATAGTTTTTGTTTTTAAGGTTTTTTTTTTTTCACAAGTAAATTNAATGCACCACTGTTGTAAACACCTTTGTGCTTATAGTTTTTGTTTTTAAGGTTTTTTTTTTTGCACAAGTAAATTCCATTTTTTTAAAAAAGATTTTATTTATTTATTTGACAGAGAGAGATCACAAGTAGGCAGAGAGGCAGGCAGAGAGAGGGGGAAGCAGGCTCTCTGCTGAGCAGGGAGCCTGATGTGGGGCTCCGATCCCAGGACCCTGGGATCATGACCCGAGCCAAAGGCAGTGGCTTAACCCACTGAGCCACACGGGTGCCCAATAAATTCCATTTTTATGGCTTAAGTATTTATGTATCTCTACCTCGATACCAGAAATACGTAAGTGTATGGTTTCATTATGACCTCACCAACACTGAGTATTTTTATTGAAAAACAGTATTTGTTAATTTTATAGTTGGAAAATGGTGCTCTACTGTTGCTTTAATTTTCATTTCTTTGATTAGTAACAATATTAATATTTTTCTACTGACGCTTATTAATTGTATTTCTTTTTGTATGAATTGTCTTTTGCCTAATTCTTTATTAGGGCCTTATTATTTTCTCGTCTATGTGTGGGAGTTCTTCATATAATTTATTTTATTTTTATTTTTAAAAATATTTTATTTATTTATCTGACAGAGAGAGACACAGCGAGAGAGGGAGCACAAACAGGGGGAATGGGAGAGGGAGAAGCAGGCTTCCTGCTGGGCAGGGAGCCTGATGCAGGGCTCCATCCTGCGGGGATCCATCCCTGGGATCATGACCAGAGCCTAAGGCAGATGCTTAACCAACTGAGCCACCCAGGCACCACTATGTAGTTTATTTTAGTTTTACTTCAACACCATTCGAAAACTGATCCGAACAGGCTTTTTATATTGTGAAGATGATATAAAAATGACCATTTGCTGTTTTGACTGAAATTGTTTTCCTCAGTCGATTTGCCTTTTTATTTTAATGTTTATGGCTTAAAGGTTTTTTAAAGGTTTTTTTTGAAAAGCCAAGCTCTGTGCCCAAGGTGGGGCTTGAACTCACAACCCCAAGATCGAGTCACATGTTCTACCACCTGAGCCAGCCAGACACCCCTATAGGTTAATGTTTTTTAAGGAAAGCTGTCTTTGTTTAGGGAAATATTGTCTATTTTCTTCAATAACTTACAAAGTTATTACTCCTCTTGATATTTGATTATGATTAGATCTTCTTTTGTGCTAGTTTTTATTTTTGATTAACTCTTAACAGCACTTGGAACTTATGTGGGTTTTGAGTGAGGTATTGACTTAAGTTTATTTCTCTCTCTAATTTCTTTTTTTTTTTTTTTTTTTTTTTTTTTTTTTTTTTTTTTTTTAAAGATTTTATTTATTTATTTGACAGAGAGAGAGATCACAAGTAGGCAGAGGCAGGCAGAGAGAGAGGGAGAAGCAGGCTCCCTGCCGAGCAGGGAGCCCGATATGGGCCTCGATCCCAGGACCCTGAGATCATGACCTGAGCCGAAGGCAGAGGCTTTAACCCACTGAGCCACCCAGGCGCCCTCTCTCTCTAATTTCTAACAAGACAGTAAATATCATTTATAAAAATATTTTAAATTTCTATATATTACATTCTTACATGTAACAAGTTTCCTTTTAAAAATTTTTATTTTATTTAAATTCTATTAATTAACATATAATATATTATTAGTTTCAGAGGTAGAATGTACTGATTCATCAGTTGCATATAACACCCAGCGCTCATTACATCGCACGCCCTCCTTAATGCCATCACCCAGTTACCCCATCGCCCCACCTCCCCTCCAGCACCACTCAGTATGTTTCCTATAGTTAAGAGTCTCTTATGGTCTGTCTCCCTCTCTGATTTGGTCTTATGTGACAAACTTCCTATATAGGTCCATTAGAATTACCTCTAGTTTTGTAGAACTAACACAGTTTTGATTTTGCTTTATACTATATTTTACTATCTGATAAAATTTGTCTTTTACCCCTACTCATCTTTTTGAAAATATTATTTATAGTTTCACCTATTTGTTTCTCCAGATGAATTTTAATTTTTCAGAATACTGGTAAAAATCTTGCTGGGCTTTTGATTGGGATTGCATTAAAGACACATATATACATACTGTGTGTGTGTGAGGAATCAGGTATCTTTTACATATCTAATTTTTCCATTTAGAAGCCGAAATGTTTCTTCTTCTACCAAACCAATTAAGTATCTCTCAAAATATAAGTAATTTACATCCCTTGCTAAATCTGTAAGTATTTTATATATCTGGTAGCTATTTGAGAAGAAATTAATTAAACATTGTAGTTGTAATTAGACATTATTATTTTAGCTATTATTGGTATACAGGAATATTATTAGTTCTTGCATGTTTATCATGCATCAGGAAAGATAAAATTTATCTATGAATGTAAATAGCATTTTAGTGAATTTCTTTGGCTTTTCTAGGTATACAATCATATATCTTTCGCAAGTAACTATATTTTAATCTCTCTCTTTTTTAAGGATTTTACTTTTGAGTAATCTCTATGCCCAACATGGGGCTTGAACTCAAAACTCCAAGATCAAGAGTCATACGCTCTTTCGACTAAGCCAGCCAGGTGCTCCTAATCTCTTTCTGATAGTAATGTCTGACTAAATTATTCTAAAGGTCACACATCTAGAAAGTAGTGAAACTGGGGCTGGTCATAGGGTCTGTTGGAGAGCCCATGTGCTGACTTTCTGTTCAGATTCAGGGATGTTTCTTGGAAAGCAGGCCTTAGGGCAGGTCTGAGGTTTAGAATCATGCTCATTACCCACCGAGTTATGCTGGGCAAGTTGTTTCCTTCTTGGGGCTTCATAGGATCAAAACTCAGTTGATTTCTAAGAACAAAAATACTTATTTTCTAAAATACTTTGAAATGGAATTACATTGAGAAATTTATCTGAAAGGCATCAATTTGGGGCAGAGTTTTTAGATAAGAGAAATTGAGTGAGAATTGCCAGAGGAAGGAACCATGTGAGGTTGTGAAGGGCAACAGTTATCACTGAATACAAAGAATAGAGATATGTATCAATTGTATATACATGTATATGATGACTATATATGTGTGTGTGCATACGCATATATATTATATATATATACACGCATGTGTGTGCACACGTGCGCGCGCGCACACACACACACACACACACACACACACACACACTGAGCGTTCCTTTTGTTACACTATGTGCCAGGGCAAAATATTCACTTCTTGTTTTGAGATTCCTTGACATAAACCTGCTTGGTTAACATTCTTATGTAGGTGGCTTCACTGGACAAGAATGAAAAGGTCATGGTCATTGTGGTATTTTGTTTTTTGTTGTACTTTATTGCAAATTCATTGACCTACTGCTAGAGTTCTGAGTCATGAGCCCAGCTAGAGATACTGTTGGTAAAAACACAGAGAAGAGAGATAATCGGAACAAGCTGATGGGAGAAGAGGAAGAGATTTAAAAAATGGTAACTTACTGCCTAAGTTCTTATTCTGGCTTTGCTACTTACAAGTCATATAAACTCTTCCCTTCAGTTTCCCCTCTTTAAAATGGGAAATAATAATATGACTTACTTTGTAAGATTGTTCTGAAGAGTAAACAAATTAATAATGTAAAGAGCTTAGAAACTGTCATTGGCATATAGCAAACTGTCAAATTCACCTGTAATTTTTCCTAAAAAACATTAAAGATATATGTCTGCTTAACCACCTTTTCAAAAATGTTCCTGATGATTATCCTGCTCCAAACTTCTCAAATTATGCCTTTCTGAGGTGGCTATATGGACACCTTGTTAATAAAAAATTTAGGTTAAGCATTTTACTGTTAGAATTCAAAGAACTGCATGCCTTGGGTTCTTTTATATTTATGAGGCTTAATTCCAGTTTATGTTCCAACTTGCACATTACATTCTTTACCTGATTTATTGCTACTTATAATAATACTATTTATAACACTTTTTGTCCTTAGTTCTCTAAAGTTTCACATACCTCAATTCATTCCAGTTCACAGGGAAGTAGGTGGTAAGTAGCAGAATCTCTCCTTTTTCAAGTGACAAAATCACTGAAGACATAATGATGAAGTGACGCTCACCAAATTGGTGGTCAGGTTGGTAACATGATGCTGGGCTGAAGTATTACTCAGGCCTCCGTGAGGCACTCTCAGAAGATTGCTCATGTCTTTCATGAAGGTGAGTGGCAAAGGGCAGAGTCTGGGGCTCAGATAGATCCCGGGTTCAAACCTTGGTCTACCATTTACAAACTCTTGGGTCTTCGGAAAGTTACTTGACTGTTCCTGGCTTCCATGTTTTCCTCTATACATTGGGAATGATAATTTTTTCTTCTTTATAGGCTTTTTTGTGGGGGAGTGGAGGCATTTGGGGATGGCAGATCAACTAACACACAGGAAATGATCAATAAGTGCGGCCATTTTTATTCATGGAATTCACTTCTTTCCGGATGCATAGGCCATCTTCACCTGAGCTGATGCCATTTTATTTATTTATTTATTTAAAAGATTTTATTTATTTATTTGACAGAGAAAGAGACAGAGAGAGAGGGAACACAAGCAGGGGGAGTGGGAGAGGGAGAAGTAGGCTTCCCACTGAGCAGGGAACCGGATGAGGGGCTTGATACCAGGACCCTGGGATCATGACCTGAGCCGAAGGCAGAGGCTTAACCAACTGAGCCACCCAGGAGCTCCAGAGCTGATGCCATTTTAAACAATGTTTCCTGTTTAAATATTTGAGTCTAAAACTTTTGTAAAGGGAAATATTAGCATAGAGTTTAAGCAAAGTGGCTTCATTTTGACTTCTTTTCTTCAGGACTGTGTAGGGTTGTGCGGTGTGGCCAGTGCTATAGGAGGAACACGAGGGGGAAATGTGGAGATATCCGTTGCAGAGAATATTGTGGTTGGAGTTTCTCAAACTGCAGCCCACCAGAATCACCTGGAGTGTTCATTAAAACACAGACTCCTGGGCCCTACCCCAGAGTTTCTGATTCAGTATGTCTGAAGTGGGGCCTGAGAATTTGCATGACAAACAAATACTTGGATGCTGTAGTTGCTGCTCTTCTGGGCCCCACACTTGGTTAGGATAACCTCTCACTCACTCTATATCCATTGTGAGTCAGATGTTTTGTTTTACGAACAGCTGTATTTCTCCCCACAATGATAATCTCCTTAAGGGCCTGGATCACCTCTTCAGTTTTATGCACTTCACATCATCCATTTCAGAGCTCAACACACTCTCAATACCTAACAAAGACTTGTTTAGCTCTACTAAGGAGAGTCAACAGAAGACTTCTTACCTTTCATGTCTTGCTACTTTTTAAATTTCTCCTTCTCCTTCTGGGTGGATGTCTAAAGTCTTATGGGCTTTCAGCTTGGGTTTTCAAAAGGAGGCTGATCCATGCTTATTATAAATGGAAAAGGCAAAAATTAACACATATATAATGTGTGTATATTTAAACACACTTCATATTTTTCAAATAAAACAAAAAATTAAGCCTCCAAAAGAAGGAGAGTATAGGACAGTCTAGTTACAACAGCTAATAGAGCTACTGTTATCAGACAGCAAGTTTGACTCTGAGCTTCCTGGCAATAATAAGAGAAGGACAACGGATTATACAATTCTGTCCTACTCACGACCCAGCCATTTACTTGATCTGTTATATCATAGTCTTGTTTCTCTATTTTCTAGTTCCCTTTCTATGTATGCTGGCCCTAAATTTCTGCTTATGGTTTTCTTCAAATTCCTTTTCTGGCTTTAAGAAGTTAATACTTTTTCTTTTTATTCTTATACTCCATACACACCTCTAACTTTCCTTGAATTCTGAATGAGATCGATGTTCTTCTCTGGTTTTGATCCCAAATGACCTTTACTAAATTACTCCTTCAAGGAAGGGACGACAATCTGTGTCTTTTGGGAGGCTGATCTTGGCATGTAGGCAGTGCGCAGCATCAGAAGGGCCATTTGGCAGGCAGCGAGACCTATGAACTGATAGAACTCTAGTTCTAGTTCAGGAAAAACCAGAATGAAGCAAATGACAGATTCTTAAAGGAATAAAGCTGTGGCAAATAGGCTTACTCTTGAATGTGGCGGCTTGGCAGAGAAAGATCCTGAGGCTGTTTCTAGAATCTACAGGAAGGAATGCTGTGATCAGTTAGTGATGTCTGTGGAATTGGAGGGTGGTGGGGGGGAGTAGACTGACAACTTTTTCTATTCTTGCATTTTGCAGTAAGCCAATTATCAAAAATATATTTTAGGCCCAATAAGGGAAAAACAAGGGTCTAATCAGAATTGGGTTCTATTGGGTGAGGGTTTGGTCTCAAAAATCAAGAAGCCCAGTTTCTGAAACCAGGTTAGAAAAGGACTAGACATACACATTGACTTAAGCCATCTGAATATTGGGTCGAGACTCTTTAATTATATCTTGATTGTTCTTGGGCCTGGAAGGGGGCTGAGGCTGTAGTTTGTTGTCTCCTACCTCAAAGGAGCTAGCTCTATGAAGGAAAGGGATAACTTGTTTACTAGTTCTGCAAAGAAAAGAGATAGCTTGGGGGAAACAGGCAATATTTTTAGTGATAATATTGGCTAGTGGACACTTTGTGGCTTGCCAACTGGTACCACTTAAGGGTAATTCGAATGCAAAAGAACCTCCCTTAAAACAAACCTTTAAGAGTCCCTTCCAACTCTACAGTGACCAGGACAAAGTTTCCCACTCTCCTAATTATCAATACCTCATGATTAGACAGAGAACATCTTCAAGACAAAAAGAGACATAGGCATTGTTTAATCTAATCTCTTTATCATTTTGATTCTTTTAGTGATTCACTAGTCAAGAGACCTAGATCTGGTTCTGCTACTAATTAGCTGGTCTTGGGCAAATAACTTAACTTTTCAGAGCTTCAGTTTTTTAATCTTTAAAATAAAGAATTTAGCTTGATCTACACCACCGATTCATATCTATAAAGTTTAATGAGCTTTGATTTATCCTCTGAAAAGTGTTCAGTAAATTTCATTCATTCTACAAATGCTTACTGAACACCTATTCTTTCTTTCTTTATTTTTATTTTTTATTTATTTTTATTTTATTTTATTTTTTATTTATTTTTATTTTATTTTATTTTTTCAGTGATCCAAGATTCATTGTTTATGCACCACACCCAGTGCCCCATGCAATACGTGCCCTCCTTAATACCTACCACCAGAGCCTGGTGAACACCTATTCTTGACTAGACAGTAGGTTGGGCTTTAGGAACACAAAGTCGTATACCCCCAACCTTTCCCACGTTACCTATAGTAATTATACTAGGAAGGTAAATGTATACCTGCTTTGAGAGGGACATAGTATAGCAGCTAAGAGTATAGGTTGGAGAACCATGCTGCCCAGGTTTAAATCCCAGCTCAGATACTTTTTATATTTACGACACTGGACAAGTTCCTTTCTTCCTTTTTTTCCTTCTTTTCTTTCTTTCCTTCCTTCCTTCTTTCTTTCTTTCTTTCTTTCTTTCTTTCTTTCTTTCTTTCTTTCTTTCTTTCTTTTGTTCTTCTTTCCTTTGTTCCTCCCTCCCTCTTCTTTCTTTCTTTCTTTCTTTTCTTCTTTCTTTCTTTCTTTCTTTCTTTCTTTCTTTCTTTCCTTCCTTCCTTCCTTCCTTCCTTTTTCTTTCTTTCTTTCTTTTTTAGAGATTTATTTACTATTTTAGAGAGAGAGAGCAGAGGTGGGGACAGAGGGAGAGGGAGAGAGAGTTTCAAGCAGACTCAGCTGAACCTGACATGGGGCTTGATCTCAAGACCCTGAGATCACAGCCTGAGCTGAAACCAAGAGCTGGATGCTTAAGTGACTGCACCACCCAGGCATCCCTACACCGGACATGTTTCTTAACCTTTCTGTGCCTCATTTCCTCATCTCATCTTATTTGGGTGATAGGAGTGTTAAATAAGTTAATAAATAAATATAAATCATTAAAGCAGTTTCCGGGTGGTATAGGTGAGTGAGCATCCTTTTTAGAGGATGATATTTTAGGGTATTCTCAACTGTCATTTAAATCAGAGCAACTCTCTTTAGAGGTTTTGTAAATTAGGTATCTATATGATATGATATTTCATATGATATTTCCTTCGAAGAAAGGGGTTCACTGCGTATAAAACAAACACAAATGTAGCAAGAAGTTTGACTATCAAGACCTTTGGTGTAGAATAAGAAGATGTCTTAATGAAGATTATATATAAACCTAGGCAGATTGGGTCATTTCTGGTTACAGTCTGTACTCCATTAAATAACTATGAAACTGTCCTACAAGACAGAAGTAAATAGCAATTACCTTGTTTGAGAGTCACACAGCTGAATGGGGCACTGGGAAGCATCACGCCCATCCCCTTCGTTTATAAAAGGAAGAAATGATGTGACTCATCCAAGGTCACAAAGCTTACTAGGGACAGACCTTGCTCTGGCCACTGGGTGAGGTTCTTTCTAAACCACAGTGATCCTGGGGATGTGCACTGATGGAATACCTGGGCTAGTATGTTACATTGACTTTAGTTTTGATTTTTTTAATCAATAAATATTTTTGGATATATATCTAAAAGGTAAGGACTTCCAAAAATATCATAGTATCTTTATCACACCTAAAAGAATAGTTAACAATAATTCCTTAATGTCATAAAATACTCAGTGTTCAAATTTCAGATTTTCATGCAGAGTTTAAAATCAAGCTGGTCAACTTTGGATGACCTTTGAAATATTATGGAACTTTTCTGGATCACACATTCCTCATCCATGAACTAGGGAAGATTATAAAATCATTAGGGGCTGTTGTGAATATCAGATTTGTAAGGTCGTATTATAATGCAGCGCAAGTTAAACATTTAAGAAACCGTTGTTGAGGGGCACCTAGGTGGCTCAGTCAGTTAAGTATCTGCCTTTCGCTCAGGTCATGATCTCAGGGTCCTGGATCAAGCCCCATGTTGGACTCTCTCCTCAGGGGGAGTTTGCTTCTCCCTCTGCTCCCCCGCAGCCCCTGCTTGTGCATGCACGCATGAGTATGTGCACTCTTTCTCAAATAAATAAATAAAATAAAATAAAAAAAGAAACCACTGTTGAGATGGTGAAGAAAAATTACCTGGCCTATGGGTGCTTAATAAGTCTCAGTCATTATTACTAAACAATTGTAATATGATATAATAAGTGTTAGATCTGTAGAAAGGAGATAGTGTCTGCAGGGTTAGGCAACAAATACCTTCTTGAAGAGATGTTACTTATGAGACATGGACAAGGCCAGTAGGATGGGAAAGGGGTGATCTGGATGGAGGCAGAATTGAATTAGAGGGTGAGCAAGCCACCAATTTCCAAGTGCCTTTCTATAAAGGATACAAAGACATCCTTGAAAGAAATTAGAAAGGTGAGGCCCTTGACCTGTGGGCTCCTCGCAGTACTCTTTATGGAGTTGGTGAACTGTAAAATGATCTGACATTATATGTGCTGGACATATAATAAATCTCTAGTATTTAACTTGAACATATGACAAAAGAAAAAATGATTATGTATAATCAATCCCCACTACTTTTAAGGAGAGTGGATCTTGGCAACCAGAGGATTTGATGTTTGCTAATCACAAACAAGTTCCTCAGTCTTAGTATAAAGTATGCAAGTTTAAATAGAATGACTGGGCCAAAGTTGAATTGCTTTAAATAAAAAAGGAGGTATGGGAGGTCTACCAAGGGGGAAATGGAAGGAGAAAGCCTGCTTCCCCATCCCTGAGATTACGGGGACAGAAAGACCATGGGGGCTCTTCAACTGATTTCTGCCTCACCCTCTCTGGGAGGCTAGTGAAACCAATGGCCCCTCAGAATTTTTAAAGACATAAAATACATAGAACTAAAAAAAAGAAAACAATTATAGTAAAGTAGTTATCAAAATATTTTTTAAAACCACAGATTTCATTGGGGGTGGAGAGGGATGAATAGGAGGAGCACAGGGGATTTATAGGGTAGTGAAACTACCCTGTATGATACTATGATGATGGATACATGCCATTGTACAATTGTCAAAACTTATAGAATGTATAACACCAAGAGTGAATTCTAATGTAAACTATAGACTTTGGGTGACAATGATGTGTCAGTGTAGATTCGATGATGCGTCAACAAATGTACCACTCTGGTGGGGGATGTTGATAGTAGGGGAGGCTATATATGTGTTGGGCAGGAGACAGGGATCTATGGGAATTCTGTACTTTCTGTTCAGTTTTGCTCTGAACCTAAAGCTGTTCTGAAAAAATAGACTATATAGATATATATACAATTACATTTGTGATGTAGTGATATGTGCACTTCTTTATTGGCACTTAACTTGATCCAGTATTGAGTCTAACTACCATAATTCAAAATACTGATGACTGTTAACAATATATTTTTAAAAATATTTTATTTATTCATTTGATAGAGAGAGACACACAGAAAGAGGAAACACGAGCAGGGGGAGTGGGAGAAGGAGAAGCCAGGAGCAAGGAGCCCAATGCGGGGTTTGATCCCAGGACCCTGGGACCATGACCTGAGCCGAAGGTAGACACCCAACTGACTGAGCCACCCAGGCACCCCGACCATTAACGATATTTTAAGATCTCTGCAGCTACTGTAATATGACATGAAAATAACTCTGATTTCTAGTAATGGAAAAATCACAGGGTACTGTTAATGCCACTATAGTTTATTGATTACATTCATAATGAAAGGGAATGTTAAACTTCAATTATAGGTCACTGAAAATAAAGATATGAATTACTTTCCAGCCAAGCTCAAAGATTCCTCCCCTCAAATTTCCTCCATGGAATCCTTTGGAGAGATGAGATCCTGTGGTCCCTGACTAAAGGTTTCTTTTCTAGACCCTAGAATACAATCGGTTCAATTTCTCATCTCAAAGATTCTGGAGCTCTGTCTCATTATTATCTTCTTTAAGTTTTCCCAGCTGATCTGGGTTGTTTTCTCTTTGTTTTTGGCAAAT
Organism: Ailurus styani; assembly: GCA_002007465.1. Lineage (NCBI taxonomy): Eukaryota > Metazoa > Chordata > Mammalia > Carnivora > Ailuridae > Ailurus > Ailurus styani. The sequence continues at coordinate 2,313,636 of LNAC01000032.1, read as the reverse complement.
AATACCTGTGTTTTCTAGAGCCAACCGACCCTGCTTATTCCCTGTGTCCTCTGATATTCAGGAAAGGCAGAGCTGCTCTTAACATCAGCTGATGCAATGCCGTGAGAAGCTGGAGTGAATGAGAAAGAGGGAGGGAATCTTCAGACTTGCTAGTTGGTCTTTTATGTTGGGTACTGGAAAGATGTCTCTCCTCCATTGGTTACTAATAACAATTTGTAGTGTGTTTATGGTACTTTTGAACTTCAAAGGACTTGGCCAGGATTATTAACTAATGATGTCTCACTTCTGTTGAGTTGATTAAGGTAGGATCGCTTTCTTATAAAAGTGTCTGATGAATGTTGCTCCACTATTCCTGAGATCTTACTGAGGTGAATAAAAAGGAGATATGTCTAAGGACAATCAAAGTATTCTTTTCCCAGAGTTCCTCTACTATTCAAATAGAAGGAGGACACTTTAGGCTAGTTATATAACTGAGTGGATGGAAGAATCTATTTCTTACTCACTGAGCTCAGAATCCTTCCCTAGATAAGATTCCTGGAAGACACTATTAAATCAAAAGAAGTAGGTTCCCAAGATGGAATATATATGCCTAGACTATGGCTTTGATACAATATCATTGTTAGGTAACCTTTTATTGAGCTCCATTTTCTACTGGATAAAGCCTAGAATTCTTGTTAGGGCATTCAAGGCTTTCCCTAAACTCACCCCAGCCTATCTTTTCTACCCTCATGTTCTTCCTCAAAGCCAGCCTCTATACTCTATCTTTTCTCGAGCATAAAAAGATCTCTCATATACTGTTCATTTTGCTCAGGTCATTCCTTTTGCCAGGAATGCTCTTGGCCTTGGTTTATCTTATTCCTTGTACCTCCCAGACACACATTTCTCTCCAGTCAACCCATCTTGAAGTCTTTCCAGATGGTATTCACTGTTCCCATCCATATGCTTTCTTTATACATTTTCTCTCACTCCCTTGTCTCATTTTGCCTTGAGCTATAGTTATTTACATATCTGTGTATTCCCACATAGACTGTGAGGTCTGAAGAGCAGGAATCACATTTTTTTCTGTTCCATTCTAGTCCTAGTTCAGTGCCATGCATGTAGAAGGCATTCAAAAAATGTCTGTGTGAAAGAATGAATTGTCCTGCATTATTCACCTTTGAATTTTCCCAGGAAACTGCTTGTGATTCACAGATTAAGGAAGGTCACCTCTGTGTGACTGAGCAGCTTGTTACTGTATGTACCTCAGTCCCTTCACATGCCATCCATCCCTTACTTCCAGTTTCATCTTCCAATCCAGCCGTGCCTTCTAGAATCCCTATAAACCAATCATACTGGGCTGCAACAGGCTTCCCCAAACTGGGGTACTTTCGCATTTCCAGGAGCCATCTGTCTGACATATCCTTCCTTCTACTCATCCTTCAGAGCCCAGATCGAATATCCTCTGAACTCTATAGGCTTTCTCATTTGACCAAGGTAGAATTAATTGCTCCCACATTTAGTTTTCATCAACACTTAAACCATGACAGGTTCATAGTAGGTGCTTAGTAAGTAGCTGCTGGAACTACTTGCTCCCAGTTCTGTGCTCAGGATACAGTCTGAGTTAGAGGCAAATCCAGTGACGAGCAACTCAGGCTGTCATATCAGTCTTGCTGAATTGGAGATCCTTTGGTGATGAACCAGGATGTGAGTAGACTTAAGGGACCTAAAAACCCTGAAGTCTTATTTCTCAGTGCGTAGCACTCTATGTGCCAAGGTTTAAAACAAGAAGGGAGGGAGGAGACAAAGGAGGGGTTTGTAAGAGGAAGAAAAGTCAAATTAATCTGAGCCTGTAATCTGAGCACCAGTTCGAGATAGATGCCCTCACTGTTGGACCTCAATGCCAGAATGTCATAGACCAAGCTCATAATTTAGTTTATGGCTGATCTTTATAGTAATAAAAAAATCTAGAAAGAAGCTGCCTGGCACCATTTGCCGAAGACATTTTTTAATACAGTCAAATGATTCGTAATTATACAGGGTGAGTGTGCCGCGTTCTGTAGTGGTGGTGCTGAGACTCGTCCAGCACTTTCTGCATCCAAGAGCCCTGTTTTATGTAAACAAGACCTCTGAGGAAGATAAAGATGGGTAATAAAGATGAAAAGAAATGAAGTATATTAACGCGAGGACAAATTAATAACGGCCTTTCCAGCCTCTACCGGGAAAATCAGTCGCTGCGGCATAATTGTACTTTTCGAGGTGAAAGGGGAGCAGAAATCCAAACAAAGCAACAGACAGCAGAAAGAAAATCAGACAGGGCTCCAGGATCCAACCACTCTAGGAAGATAATCTGCACTTTGGGAAGCTGTTATCTGTGTGCCCCGCCAGTCCTCTGGGACCCGCAGAGGGCTTTCCTTGGCACAAATGCGACCACTTGCAAGGCTTTGTCGCCGTCACTGGGGCACACGGAAGCTACATCAGGGGAGGGTGAGCAGAAGTAAGAGGAAGGTAGGAGGATTTGTGTGCTGAGATGCCAGGGCAATGAATACAGAAAGGAAGACAGGATCAACAGAATCACTTTCATTTCTCTTCACACGAAGGAGTGGGAGGCTGCGTGTTGTTGAGTTTTGACTGAAATGAATACAGCGTTGACGAAATGAGGCTGAGCTAACCCAGGTGGAGCTGTTTTCGTATCAGCAGTTGACTGTCTGAATTCCTAGACAAGTAAGTCAGCTCAACTGTTTCCGACCGAGCCGAGCCTACACGGGTCCCTCCAATGTGCAGAGTGTAATCCCGGGAAGATACCTATGGGCTCCCCAGGCCTTCACCTGGCTCCAGCTCACGTGTCCAAAGGGCCTGCTCCAAATCACTGAAGTCCAGAAAGTGTTCCCAACCCAGAGACGGCCTACTCTTTAGGTCTTTGGCATAGGGTGACTGGGTGCCTCCTGGTCTCACAAAGACTTTGGTCTCTTTAGACTCACGTGTTCCGGTGAGAGGCCCTGACCCCTGCCTGGAGTAGCGTGAGGCAAACCAGGCTGAGGGCGGAAACATTAAGGGGGCACTCAGGCTCAGGGACTGACCCTGCACTTGCACGACCTGGCGAATAGTGCCTCTTTCAGTTTTGTTCTCGGGAGCCTCATTCGCCTCCCCCTAGTCTGGATTCTGCCCTGGAGAGAGATGCTCAGTGCTCTGGAGAGAGACGGATGCTTCCTGTTAGTTTAAATAACCTCAAGCCAGGTCTTCCCTTCAGCTTGACTCTTCTTCTCACATGTTTACCTCAGCTAAATTTCTCTCTCTCTCTCTCTCTCTCTCTCTTTTTTTTTTTTACTGATTAAAGACTCTGAAGACCAGAAATGAAACTACATATAGTCTTTGGAACTACAGTGAGGGGGACCGCCTTCCTTTCTCATGGAGCTCAGGAGCTCAGAGAAGCCTGACTACCACAGAGGCTGAGTCCCATCATGGAGCTGTCCTGACTCACCCTGACTAAAATGACCCAGGGACTCGGGGGCTGCTCCACCCCAGGCGGCCTGATGAGGGCCCCATGCTTGGTTTGATCCTCTGCTGTCACAGCCTTGAAGTTCTTAATCATTTTTTAACAGGGAGTCCCACGTTTTAATTTTGCATTGAGTCTCAGCTGATCTGGGCTCCACTTACCAGAATAAATAAAAATATCTGGTCAGTCAAGCCCCTTCCCAAGCCTTTAAAAGCCTTGTTGACCACTCTTGGAGTAGACACAATTCTTTAAAATAACCTATGAAACCCGACTGGGTGGGCCTCCAATCAACTCTCCCATCCTGTACTTTGTTACTTTCTTCCTTGCTATTCACACTGGCCGTCTTGTGGGCCTCAACTGCACCGCATTCCATCTGGCCTCAGGGCCTCTGCAATGGCTATTTCCTCTCTGCCTGGAATCTCTTTCCAAGCCCCACCCCGACTCCCAAATTCACTTCTATTGCCTGTCCTTCAGTTCTAAGCATAGACTTTAATTCCTCAGGAAAGTTCCCCAGACCCACCAGGCTGGATTGAGCCCCACGTGGCACCTTCTCACAGTGTTCCTTTAGCATTCACCATGATTTGCAATAAATCTTTGTAAGATCAGCTGTTTAATGTCTCTGTTTCCATGCGATTCCAGGTTTGGCAGTACCTTTGTTCTGTTCACTTTTCTAGAGTCATGGCTCAGCACTTTGTAGGCACTCTGTGAACAGCTGTGAAATGGAAGGAGAAGGAGGAGGCTGGGTTGTGTGTAGGGAAGTAGGGGAAGGGAAGGTGGTGGTAGGAGGTGGGTTAAAGGGAAGTAGCTTCTAGAAGGAACCAGAACAAAGCTGGGTGGGTACCTTTGGACTTGGGCATAGCTCACTCTGTCTCCTTGCTTCCTTTATCTTTTCTTTTGCAAACCATGGAAAGTCATGTGCCATTCTTTGATTTTCTTCTATGGGTCCACATTCCTGTATGGTAAATTTTTTTACTTGTGATCTTTGAAATATCCCCCACAAGGTCAATGTGACTGCTACTTATTTCTTTGTTTTGAAAAAGAAAGTTGGGACTCTCTCTTGGCTGTAGGACACCCCATCTTCTTTCAAACCCCCATTTCCAACCCCACCCTAACATCTTATTCGCTCAGATCCTCAATGCTCGTGGTTTTGCTTCTAAAAAATAGTGTGACTTTCCACCACTTCTCTCTACAACAGGCACTCAGGACATTAAAAAAAAAATCTTACAGGAAGGGAAAAAAAGACAAATAATTGGAAGTTTTCTAAGCAACTATTCAGTTATCTAAAGATAGAGTTTTATATTCAAAGTATAGAGGTTTCTCTAAGGATCCATTTTGCAGAGGCTTGTCATCCGTCAGCTATTGGCATCACTGAAATCCTCAGTATGATAAGGAACTGTTCTTCCTTCTCCCCACTGAGCCCCTGCCTCACTGGGATGGCCAGGAATACAGGAAATGACATAAATTTTACTGTTAATCCATTTTGATACAAACCCTAGCTAAATAATAAGTAACTGATGCTTTAGGAAAAAATTGAAAATTTAGTAGAAATACTAATTTTCAGATGGCTTTGGGTCTGAATAAAGGGTTGGGTTGGGCATTGACTGGTCTTACTTTGGAGTCAAGACTATTTAGCCATCTCACCAGGGAGGTGAAATGCTTCTTTGTGCTTACTTGACTTTGTAAAAAATAAGTTTCACACTCTGATTCTTTCCAAGTCTTGATGCAGAAAAAATTACTTTGCCCCACCAATGTATCTTTTTATTTGGCTTATTTTTAGTTTCCTTAGCACATAATACACATGTCTTACTGTCTACATTCTGCTGAAACATCCTATTTAGAAGTCTTTCTACTGACTTAACCAACCATTAGCAGTGTGACCTTGGACAAGTTACTTAACCTTTCTGAGCCTTGGTTTCCTCAACTGTAAAATGCCAATAACAACAACAACAATATGTATTTCCTAGTAGCGTTTATTAATTCATCTGCCCATCCACTTATTCAACAAATATTTCTTGACCTCCTACTATGTGCCAAGTGCTACTCTAGTTACTCTAGGGATATAGCAGTGAATACCATGAAGTCCTTGCCTTCATGGAGCTAACATATGCAGGGCTAGAAAAACATAAACAAATAAATATGCAATAAGTTCAGATGTGCTACGTTATTTGAAGAATAAAGCAGAGTTTGGAGAAGGGGAATGATAGGGGCATGGCAGGTTGGTTCCCCAGGAAGCAGATTCTGGGACAGAGACTAGAATGACTGGAGCTCATTAACGAGTGCTTTCAGGATCAACACCTGTGGGAGCACAAAGGCACAGGAAGGTAAAGGGCCTGAGCTGACCCCACTGGGAGCTCTGAAGCTGAGATAGCCTTTCAGAATTGACCCCATTTTGGGGCAAGGGGTTTGGGCATTTATACCCCTGCATTTCTCAGCCCTGTGTGCTGCCTCTAGGAAAGTGGTTCTCCTTAGCACTTTCCAGAGAGAGAGCTGAGGGCTTAGAGTTATCAACTGCTATCACCTCTAGCACCTGGGGGAATGAGTGCTTCAGTCTTGAAGGGGGTGTGGGTGGTGCATTGCCACGTCTACTGTAGGTGGGAAGGGATGTGCTACTTTATATACAGTGATGAGGGAAACTTTCTCTGACATGGTGATATTTGAGGAGAGGTCTGAAGAAAGTAAGGATTGAGTCTTCCAGAGGTCTTGGGAAAGAGCACACCAGGTGGGAGGACCAGGAGGTGCTAAGGCCCTGAAGATAGACTGTCCTTGATGTGGTCAGAGAATCCAAGACCAGTGTGGCTGAAGAGGAAAGGCCAGTAGAGAGTACCAGGAAATGAAGTCAGGATGGAGCCTTGGGCCAGATCATGCAGGGCTTCACAGATCGTAAAGGAACATGACCAGCACATAGTCAGCGCTTGGAGAAATTGCTGCCATCAGCGCCATTGCTCTTGGTGGCCATGTCCTGTTTAGCTTCATATTCTTTGCATCTGACACAAGCTCTGGTATACAGTAGGCACTCAATGCTTGCTCATTGAACTAAGCATATACATTCTTAGTTATTTCACTGTTGTATGTATGGTTTTTCTTTTGTTTTAGTGTACAGCAAACTCTGGAACCTCTGTCTGTACCTATTTCAAAGGTTAATAAGCTCTTGGAGAGTAAAGAACCATATCTGTTTAGCTGCTTCTTTCTTGTGCCCAGCCCAGCCTGGCTGTGCCCAGAGGCTTGTGATGTGGCCCACCATGAACCTACCCCTATTTCTGTACAGCACCACCGCCACTCTACATATTGTAGAGTTAGAATAATGACATCCTGTACCCCTCAAAGGAATTTGTTTGTGATACTCTCGCAGTCAGACTCTTAGGGCCTAACATAGGACCTCTTCATGTTATTTCCCATTAAAAATTTAGCTAGTCATTTTCAAATTCACCTCTGATCTCTGTTCAGAGGATGTGCCCAGGCTTTCACTTTCTTCCTGCAAAGAGAGAAAGTCGTGAGTGCATCAAGCACCATTAAACATCATGTATGTACACATGGGTAGAAGGTGGCCCCCAATGTAAGTTGACCTCATATTTTTGGCTACTTTGGACACATAAGCTTTTATGTCAATTTTTTTTGCCTATTTAAATATATAAACTTTGGGGATATCATTAAAACAGGCAATTGCCTACTTATAATTTATTAATTTGGATATACATACATATTTAAAATTATATGCATAAAATATTAATTTAGAAATATTTCTTTTTTCCAGTTACACATTTCATGAAACGATTTAATTCAGATTTTTGTGGGCAACTTTGACTTCAGTGTTGTTTTCTTCACAGAGATATCTTTTAGTTCCTCAAATACAATTTTCAGAGCCCTTCTTCTGTCAATTTTAAAATTCAGGATTGATGGTGTCATTGTAAATTTTATTATAAGTCACAGGAACCTATTTACTTAATATTAATTTTTCCTCAAATCTTTTCAAAGATATATATTTGTGATCTTGTAAAATAACCATTTAGAACATGCTTTAAAAACTTGAACTCTACCTCTGAAACTAGTAATACGTTGTTAATTAATTGAATTTAAGTTTTAAAAAAATGCAAAAAAAATCTTATTCAAAATAAAATCGACCACCTCACACCCATTAGGATGGTTACTACAAAAAAAAAAAAAGAACCCATAAAATAACAAATGTCGGTGAAGAGGTGAAGAAATTGGAACCATTGTGCACTGTTGGTGGGAATATAAAATGGTAAAATGTGAAAACACCATGGTGGTTCCTCAAAAAATTAAAAATAAAATTACCATGTGATCCAGCAATCCCACTTCTTTTGTATATAAACAAAAGAATTGAAAGCAGGGTCACAAAGAGATATTTGTACCTCCATGTTCCTAGCAGCATTATTCACAATAGCCAAAAGGTAGAATCATCCCAAATATCCACTGATAGGCGAATCGATAAACAAAATGCAGAATATACATATGAGGAATATTATTATGCCCTAAAAAGAAAGGTGTGCTATAAGATGAAACTTGAGGTCATTATGCTAAGTGAAATAAACCAGTCATAAAATGACAAATACTGTATGATCCACTTATAAGATACTTAGGATAGTCATATTCACAGAGACACAAAAACTGCTGGTTATCAGGGGCACAGGAAGGGGAGAATGAGGAATTATGATTTAAACAGTTACAGAGTTTCAGTTTTACAAGATGAAAATTATTTTGGAGACGGATATGGCGAAGGTTGCACAACAAAGAGAATGTGAGTGCTTATGTATATTTCACCACAATTAAATAAGCAAAAATGAAATGGAATGAAAAGAAAATAAAAATTTACAGTTGTAGGATCAACTCCTTTGAAGTAATTACTAAATCTTTGTTAACTTTTATTTTTTTTCAGCAGGGTAATAGATAACAGAAACAGATACACAAAAACTTTAGATAACATTTTTTTGATTACAAAAAAAATTTGATTCTGCCACTTTTTAGTAAGAGAGAGATTACAAGTAGGCAGAGAGGCAGGCAGAGAGACAGGGAGAGGAGGAAGCAGGCTCCCTGCTGAGCAGAGAGCCCGATGCGGGCCTCGATCCCAGGACGCTGAGATCATGACCTGAGCCGAAAGCAGAGGCTTTAACCCACTGAGCCACCCAGGCGCCCTGAATATGTCTTTCCATCAAAATATTTTGTTGTTCAAAATAAAGTAATTAAAGAGTTCACTATAAATTGAGAAGATTTTCAATGACTTGAATAATTTTTTGAACAAATAAAAACACTTCATATTATAATTGGACCTGTAGAGTAAATGGAAAATGGATAGTTGAACTATACAAAATTGCCTATAGTCAACTGTTTTGACAGATAAAAATGTCAAGTTCATATGTTCAACCGATTCAATTTTTGGGGTAACATTATGAATTAGAAAAATGTATTTAAATACAACTCTGCTCTTGGATATTTATTCCAAGTTTGAAAATTAAAATTTCTATAGCCAGATTGTAGGTTGCTTTTGAAGATAAGCCTCCTTGCCTAGTCCCTAGAGGAAGCAACTGAAGCTCAAACTTTGTTAATTTCTTTAAAATAAAAAGAAATTATGAGTATATCTGATAGCATTTCATATAGGTTAAAAAGTTGTTTTAAAATGTATCTCCTTTGGGGTGCCTTGGTGGCTCAGTCAGTTAAGCGTCTGCCTCAGCTTAGGTCATGATCTCAGGGTCCTGGGTTAGAGCCTGGTGTCAGGCTCCCTGCTCAGTGGGGAGTCTGCTTCTCTCTCCCTCCCTCTGCCCCTCCCCCTGCTTGTGTTTCTTCTCTCTCTCTCTCACTCTCGCTCACGCTCTGGATCTTCTCTCAAATAAATAAATAAAAATCTTTACAATAAAATAAAATAAAATATATCTCCTTGACCAAAGAGTGGAAATGAAAAATTGAGACTTCTCACTTTGAACATGAATTCTTTCAAAAAGGCTCCAACCTGAGGGTTGAGAGCTGCACCTTTGCCCTCTGCCTGTGACTCAAGGACATAAAGCAGAGGGAACATGATGCAAACGATTCAGTGTGTAAAAAATCACCCACAATTACTTTGGTTAGTAGATCAGTTTTTACGGGTCAATAATAGGCTCCATTTTGAATTCATTCTTTGTTTCTCTTTAGAAAAAAATAAGTCAAGCCTATAGAAAACTTGAAAGAACTTATATGACCTAGATTGGCCAGTGGTTCACAATTGTCATATTCTCTCTCTCTCTCCCTGTATATATATACAAACGCACATGTAAACATTTCTACATATGTACATTCTATGTATGGATATATAAACATACATATATAAACATTTCTCTTTTATATATAGACATTACTTTATTTCTTAACCATTTAAAGTCGTGAATATCATGACATTTCCCCCCTAAATACATCAGCACATGTCCCCTAAGAACAAAGTCATTCTCCTCAATAACCAACACACCTTACCACAGACAAGTAATAAAGTATTGTTATAAAAACATTATCTAGTATGTAGTCCTTATTCAAGTTTTCCAAATTAAAAATACTCTTTATAATTCTTTAAATAACTCTAGGATCCTCTCAAATATCATTCATTATATTTAGTGGCTATGTCTCTGCAGTCACATTTAATCTAGAAAGAGTCCCGCAATCCAACCCTGTGACAAAGACATTGATTTTTTTCTTCATGACAAAGACATTATGAGAGTCCAGACCTACATTTTGGACTTTGCTTGCTACTGGATCCAGGTGAAACCTTTTGGTAAGAATACTATCCAGGTGAGAGGGTCTTCCTTTGAATCACATCAGGAGGCTTTTATTGTCAGTTTGATGTTAAGTTTGATCACTTAAAGTGTTTTATGTCGATTTCTTACAAACTTTAGTCTTTGAAAGTGTTTTCTGTCCTTGTGCAAAAAATCTGTGAAGTTTTTGCATCTGACTATGTAGAAAAATCTTATGTCTTGAGTACCTATTTATCCCATATCCAAACTATTATTAGCTTGTGTCAAACAGGTTTGGTTTATTTACTTTTCAATTGAGGAATCATGAATTATTGATTTACTGATGACTTTAGTAATATGCGACTCTCCACAAGATTGAAAGCTGCTTGAAGAAGACCACAAACATCAAAATGCTTGTCTGAACTGCTGCGAAACTGAAAGGATGCTTGGTTACCTCTCCCTCTTTCTGTTTGTCTCTGTCTCTCTTTTGGATTCCTCTTATCTAAGACCATCTCATTCTATGTCCCTATCGGTTGCTTCAATTACAATTATTCTGTAAAGAGTAGACACACAGAAGTAAGGACTTGCAGAGAAACATTTAAACTCAAATCTCTTCTTTTCACCATAGTTTTTAGCTGGTGAATATTTTGTCTCTTTGACAGAATTTTCTGTCCACTTCCTAAGAACTTTGTCAAAATAACTTCTCTGCCAATATAAGCCCCTGGAGCAATCTAGCATGCATTGCTTTGTGCTCTGGGGAATGGCTGACCTTGGTTAGAAATTAATTTATTACTTCCTGTTTCCTTTACATCTCCCACTTCCCTCCCCACCTCCTTGCTCTAATAATGACATATAAAGTTAATGAGCACTGGTAATTAAGAGGACCATTTTAGAACAAGTGAGTTGGGTATTCAATGCCCTTGACCTAAACTTTACTTGGAGAAAGGGTAGTTGAATAATTAGAAAATCAAATTCCAAATCAGAAGTCGAGGGTGTCTTTTCTGTCAGTGATCTGTGTAGCTTTGGCTGGACCTACTTCTCCATATATTATTTTGTCCATCAGCTAAATAGGACTTATAGTAATTTCTCTTAAGAGTTTTTCAGTGGCCGCAGATGAAAGCCACAACATGATAGCAGCATAACTTTTAATTTGAGAACTAGACAGTATGAATATTTTTACAAATTATAAAATCCAATATATTTTCCTTGGTTCATTTTTACACTTTTACCTGCTTAAATCAACAAAAGCCACAACTTAATCTCTTTAAATAAATAGCTTAAAATAATAAGGGAAATTTAAAATACTTTATTTTTAAATTCTTATATAGTGTCCAACTTTAGCCTCAGAAAATTTTAAAGTTACAAGTAACTTCTTATTTTATTAAAATAGTTAAAATATTATATTTTAATATAATATAATATATTAATTATATTAAATTATTATTTAATATCATTTAATATTATCAATTATTTAATAATATTATTTTAATATTATTTAATATTATTTAACATTAACTATATTAAATATATCATTTATTATATTATTAATTATTAATATTATGTTATTAATTATTAATAATTATGTTATTAATATAATAATTATATTAAAATAAACAGTTAAAGGAATGTTAGAAAATATAAATAAATAAGAGGAAAAACAGATCGGAATTCCATCATCATTAAGATGGGACCATTGTCAACACCTTGAGTATGTCCTTGCAGAAGGGATCATCTAGGCATATCCTTTCATAACCTGATTTGTCTTTTTGTTCATTAATCTATTTTGAACATCTTTCTGGTTTATCCAAAGCCACTGTAACAGACACTACTGTGATGTACTACCTAGACTCCCCTTCAGGACTGGAAGACCTATCTACTCTGCTGTTGGCTACTGGCCAACTGCACTCAGCCCTCAGCTCTACTTAGAAGTGTAGGATAAAGGTATTCACCTTTCCCAAGGGCACACCTCTTTCATAAGCTGCTGGCTTCCAGCACCTGGAAGATTCAAGGAGATAAAGGCCAGGCTCCCTTACCTTGACTGTAGACAATTCAGTCTAGAAGTCCAGTGCATAATCCATTGCATAACACAGCCAGGTCTTTCACTGCAGACGGTTTTGAAGGGCTATTTCAGTTTCAGAATTTCCTGAGGGGTAGGTTGAAGCCTTCACTTGGGACCACACAGTAGCCCCAATTCTCCCTCCAGTCCTGCCCAAGCCATTACTTCTCTTCCGGAGACATGATCCCGAGAGTACTCTCTTAGCAAACCCCCCCACCCCCCCCCACACCCATGCTAATCTCTGTCTCAGAGTTTTCTTTCAGGGAACCCAACCTATAACAGGTTATTATTGTTTGTGGCTTCTTCTTCTTATTGTATATTATATATAACAGGTTGTTATTGAAGGTGGTCTGAGAAAGCAGACACTAAGAAATTTGGAGCTGGATCACTCCCCTACCTCATCAGTGACTGTGGGTGGAGCATAGATGATAACCCATGGCCTAAGGAAGCAGAGCATTGTTAAAGCTTTCACTGATGGTGAACATTGGTGAAAGAAAAGGCACCAGCTAGTGAGATTATCAGGTGTTAATAGTAAATATGGGAGAAATAACAGAAGGCAGGTGAAATTGGGTGGCTATGGCTAGCTCAGCTGTGTTTGGAAAAAGATAATAGAAGGTTGAGAAGGATTATTTGCCAGTTAAAGAGTGATAGCCAGAGGGCTTCTTTGGTAGCTTATAAAGTACTCCAGTCTTCAACAACCAAACGCTACAGAAAACTAAAGACCAAGAGCAGGACTTAATCATAAAATTCACAGAGCGCTAAAGAATGTTTAATTCTCAGCTGAGGCAGATAGGCTAGGAAAGAATGGGTCCCTGACACCTGCAATGCGGATGTTTGGGTTGATGATCTCCAAGAATCTTGGATCTCAGTTTCCTCTGAACACTGAAATAGCAGAAGGAGACTACTCTTCACTCTTCAAGGTGAGAACTGCTTCCTTGTTAAAGGTACTGCAGAAGCCTTTCTCCTGTAAGAGCTCTGTTCCTTCCTTGGGATCTGTCCCCACTTCCTGGTCATCAGGACCATAAGGGTGAAGTTACAACATAACCTGGCTAGGGACATTCTGAGTCTGATAGAGGTGGAAAGGGACTGTACCGCAAAGGAGCTGTAGAACGTTTCTAACAGCTCCCATTAGAAGCTGGGAAAGTAAGCAGGAGACTGGTTTCTGAGCATGCTGGATGGGGTGGGGTCATGAAATCGAAAGTTGGATAAGTACTGATTTGAGAGCATTTCCCCAGGGTACAGGATTCAACACTCTGGCAAGGACCCTGAGTGATGGTGCAAATGTGCTATGAGGTGGGCTCCTAGAATGATGGAAAAAGAAAGGGTCCACACTGAGACAGAAACAACACAACTGCTGTGGCAGATGGTGGAAGGGGAGATTAAAAGGATCAGAGAGGTGGGCATGTTACAGCATATCTACTACGTAAAATGACTATATTCCATGGGAGAGTCCGGAGGATTTACCGCTTACCAAAGCAATAACCAACGTGTTGGTGAGAGGGCACCATCACCACTAAAATATTCAGTGGTGGCTCTCCCATCCAGGTGAGGTTCATGGTAGAAGGTGCTTACCAAACTGGAATGAGGCTAAGTGGCAGTGCTTAACCATCAAAGGCCAAGTATTGAGGGGCAAGGCCAGAGGGTCTGCCCCGCAGAAAGTTATATAGTTGGCTAATAGAACATAGTATCCCTAGGGACAGAATAGGTGGGCAGCCAAGAAGGGTGCTACTTAAGCTGTTCAATCAAAAGAAATCGAGGGTGGATGATAAGGCAGCTGAGGGCAGTCACCTTAATAAATGGTCACAGTCTCTTGCTTCCTTTTCTAGCCCTGAGAAATCTGACTAATTCCCAGGATTAAGGATTCCACAGTACTATGACAAGTATACATGGTAATGGTTACCTGGTTCTCCCACAAAGAGACATATGGCTATTTACTTTGGTGACCACATACTAGGGAAAGGGGAGTACCCAATCGCAAGGTCAAAGTTAACCCAGATATCTGGAGCATCATCATGATGGCGTATGGAAGCCAAGTAATAAATATAACTCTGACCCAGCTCTGGCTGGTCATGGGTCCACTGGGTCCTTGGACCCACCCAGTGGTCATATGTCTGTCCCCAAATGTACTATGGGAAAGATATACTTGGTATTTGGCACAATCCCCATATTGGTTCCCTCATTTGTGGAATAAGACTAATCAGTGTGGGAAGGCCAAGTAGAAGCTCTGAACCTCATAACCCACTCTCCACTCCCAACCAAAACAAGAAATTGAAAACAAAATCACATCCCAGCCACCTTTATGGTCCAAAGGATGTTGAGGTGGCAAGCCCCATGATATCTTTATTTAATTCATCAGTCTGACCCTTAAAAAAACAGATGGATGCTAGAGGATGACAGGGGCCTGTTGTAAACTCAACTGTGTATAAGTCAAAATTACAGATGGTGTGAGAGATGTGGCATCTTTGCTCCAGCAGATTAATAAGACCTCAAGTACACCATGTGTGACCACTGATCTGGCACGTATGTTCTTTTCCATCTCCATAAGGAAAGAAGACAAAAACATTCACACCCATCTAGAAGGGACAACAGATTACATTTACAGTCTTGACCAAGGACTATATTAACTCCCCTGTGCTCTATCACAATATAGTTTGAGGAGTATTGAATGGCTGGACTTTCTGCCAAATGTTACACTGTTCTACCAGGATGATGACATCATGATGATCAGATCAATAAGCAAGAAGGGGCTGGACTTTTGGTGAGACATATGCCCCCCAAGGTGAGAATAAACCCTACAAAGATTCAGAGGTGTCTACCTTAGTGAAGTGTTGGAGGACCCAGTGGTCTGAGCGTGGCTGGAAATCCCCTAATCCTCTCCAAAAAAAAAGAACAAATGATTGCATCTTGCACCTCCCATTACAGAACACTTCACAGATCTTTCTGGGTTCTGAAGGTAGCATATTACACACCTGCAAACACAGCTCTGATGCACATGTCAGGTGGTACGAAAGGCTCCTAACTCTGAGTAGAAATCACGATGAGTTCTGTGGCAGGTCCAGGCTGGGGTGTTAGTGACCCTGCCACTTCGGTCTTCCAATCCAGGAGGTTTTAGAGAGGTCATGGTAGGAAGGGACACTGTGGAGTTTATGACAGGCCCTAGTGGAAGAATCACAACACAGGCCCCCGGATTTCTAGAGTAGGAGCATGTCATCTGCAGCAAAGAATTATACACCTTTCAAAAAACAGCTCTCAGTTTGTGCCTGGTAGAGATGGAGTGTTTGATCATAGGACACCAAGCAATCAGGCCACCAGAAAAGTTCATCTTGAGCTGCGTCCTTTCAGATCAGCAAGTGATAGGTTACATAGGCCTAGTGAAAACCATCATCTAATGCAAGTGGCACATTCAGGATCAAACATGAGTAAGGCTGGAGAACGCAAGCAATCTGCACAAGGCTAGCTGAGGCCCCGTGTCATCCACTATTGCTCTCCTCCCTCCCTCCACCATGGTCCTTTACCTGCAGCTCACATTTATGGTCCTCTGGGATACTTTATGACCAACAGAGGAGGAAAAAGCCCTCTTTGGATCATGGATATGTCAGCCTTGTATGTGCAAACTGAAAAGGGATGACAGCTGCATTACCAGTCATTTAAGGATGGCAGAAAACTCTCCCAGTGGCAAACATGGTGGTGCACCTGGTCACCCACTTTGTGTGGAGAGTGGCCTGAGGTTAGAATATACACAGAGTTGCATGCGGCAGCAAATAGCTTAGGTATCTGGTCAAGATCCCAGAAGAAGAAAGATTGGAAGATAGGAGACAAGGAGTAGAGGCATATGGATTGACATGGGAATGAACACGCAGTGAGAAGACCTTCGGATCGCACGTATGAATGCCCACCAGAAAACACCCACCATGGAAGAGGAACTAACAACTAAGTAGGCGGAATGAGTCAACCAATTGATACCAGCCACTGTCTGTCATCAACTGATGCCGGTGCAATGAATGCATGAACAGAACAGTCATGGAGGCAGGGATGGAGGCTAGGAATGGAAAGGAGGAGTGAGCAAGCAAGAATAAGGCTCTGAGAGAAGGCTGGAGGAGAAAAGTTTCCCCAGTCAAGAGAGCAGCCTTAGAGAGATGTTAGAAATGAAATGTCTATTGAAATGAACTGAAATGAACTGAAACTTATGAAGTGTTTTGCTGTGGACCTGGGGAAGGGTTAGGGATTCCTACACAATCTCACCAACCAAAGACAGTATGGCCCGTGTCACCAAATATCCAAGCTGTCTGCAACAGAGACCAACTCTGAATCCTAGCTATAGCACCAGCCACTTTGACAAGTCGGCCCTTGCCTCTCGTACCCTAAAAAGGGCATCATGATTGGAAGAGATGTGTTTGGAGTACGGTTTTGCCTACAGGACTTCAGTCACTACCATATTCTAGAAGCTTACAATGTGATCCTCCTCTACAGGATCCCAAGTAGCATCACATTAGACCAAGGAACCCACTTTTACAGTCATATCACATACTCCCCTAGGTAGAAGGTGCTAGCCTAGTAGAATGATGGAACAAGTTCGAGTCACAGACGTGTCTGCTCGGAGGTGTTTTTGAGGCTGGAAACCATCTTTGAGGATACCGTGTTCACCCTAAATCAACAAACTTAAATGAAGAGTGTCTCAGTAGGTCAAATACATGAATCTAGGAATAAATGGGAGGAAGTAGGAGTGATGCTGCTTACCATCACTTGCCATTACACCCTGGGGATTTTGTGCTTCCTGTCCTCTCAGCTCTGATTGTTCAGGTATAGAGATCCTGGTTCCCAAGAGAGGAACACTTCTGGCCAGAGGACACATCACCCCGTTGTGTAGCCAATTCGAAGCTCAACGAGGCTTTCCTTGAACACCCTCATAAACTTCCACACTTGAGTCGATTTCTATCTACCTTTTTTATGCTGCTTGGCACTTATCGCCAACTGAAGTATATTGCTTATTTATTTGTTTACTTGCACGTTGTCTTTCTCTCTCCTCCACTAGAATGTAGCTTTCAGGAGGCCAGAGACATTGACTTGTTCTCCACTGAGTCACCAGTGCTTACAACACCACCAGCTACACCGAAGTCACTCAATAAATACCTGCCAAATGAATGACTCTACAGTGGAATTTTCTGTGGGTTGGTAGTATTCAGTTGTATGTATGCATGATCGTTTATTTTATCAGTCACTTGTTGCTGGGCAGCTCATTTTCCTCACATTCTTTCTTCAATGAAATAATGGCAAAATCTTGATGTATTTCCTCTAGTATTTCCTTTAGATGAATTCCAAGTAGTACAGTTTGCTGGCACATAGGTAGCTCTTCTAGTTTTCCAGGCTTTTGATATATGATGCCTTATGGTTTGTTTTAAAAGTATTATAAATGCAATTCAGATTTAGCTCTCCTCTTGTCAAACAGGCTTTCTCGACTCCATATAAAACCATATCGTGACCTGACACTCCTCAACATTTTGTATAAGAAATCCAGCCATATTCAGAATGGTTTATTTTTCATTGCCTTTGCTGAAGATTGTGTGAAGATCCCTAACCCAAATCCAAACTTAACCCCACAGAGTTGCTTCAAAAACCCAAGCTCTCAGCTCTCCCATTTCATTTCTTTCTCAGGTACTCTTGGCTGGAGGGTGGGGAGAGTTCTTTTTGCTCTGGACCTCTCTCCACAGAGCCACATTCTTGCCCACTCATGTCTTCTTCCTCTTCCATGCATTTATTCCCCTGCCCCAAACTTAAATTCTTCCTCCACTTTATCATGTAGAGAGCTGTCCACTTTCTTATGAAACCAGGGCCCCGTATAGAGACTCAGGAGTCTGTGTTCTGTAAGTCTCAACAAGTTTGTGTCTCTTCCTACAAAAAATTCTCAGACTCTAAGGCATAAAAGAAAACATTCCTTTTGGGGTTTTGTTTCATTTTTTTCCTTAAGTTTCTCCCCCAGAGCTCAGAAGGCCTAATTCCAACACTCTCTTGCTATTTGTTTTGAACAATCCCACTTGGAGTTGTGTGTTACGTGTATTTGATGAACGTGTTTGGTATACTTGGGCTTCCTCCAGAAGTGTTTCCTTCTTGTCCTTCCCCCATTGGTTTATTTGTCTCCCTTCTTTTTGTCTCAGGTTTCTGAGTTTCAGAGGTGAAAGATCTGGATTAGAGTCCCATTTCCACCTCTTACTAACTGTGAATTTAAACATGATACTTTATTTTTCTGGGTCATTGTTCCTCATCTGTAAAACAGTGCCTACTGCCATAAAAAGTAAATGAAATTAGCACAGTGGCTGAGGAAATGTTCAAGAAATGTTAATTGTTATTATTCTATTCTTCCAAGTGGTATTTCTGCTCTTTACATAGCTTCTTGGGTGTTCGTTGTCTTCTTTTTCTTTATGCTTTCCATCCCTTACTTTCTCTGATTTCTTTATCCTTCACTTTCCCTCCATAGGAACCTCTGATAAGAATAAGTCTTCTGAAACCTGCCCTCCCTACCTTCACTTCTCAAAAGGTTCTTTCCTCCTCCTGTCTTCTCACTGCACTCTGTCATTTAGCTTTAGCTTTCAGAAATATTTTTACCTTCCTCCTATCACAGCCTCAACCGTATCTTCCTTATTTTTCTATGTTGTTTATGTTTAAATTCCAACTCACCACCTCTTTCTTCTCTTCCAGTCTTCCCTCCATGCCTTTGGGCACTTTCTTTATTTCTCCTTTTTACTTGTCCTTCACAGCTGGCTCAGTGATGCTATTCTTTTATCATATATACTCCCTTTATCTCTGTAGAGGTTACATCTAATTCTCTTTTTATAGAGAGGAATGACACTTATTCACTCATTCACTCATTGAGTGAATGTTGTTGAGAGAATCTTTAAGGTGCTGGATGGGGTCTTTGGAAGATAGAAATGAAAGACACAGTCTCCGCTCTAATTCTCTTTTTATAGAGAGGAATGACACTTATTCACTCATTCACTCATTGAGTGAATGTTGTTGAGAGAATCTTTAAGGTGCTGGATGGGGTCTTTGGAAGATAGAAATGAAAGACACAGTCTCCGCTCTTTTTTTTTTTAAGATTTTATTTATTTATTTGACAGA
>LNAC01000032.1:2272930-2292605 GCA_002007465.1 Ailurus styani | reverse complement strand
CTCTCTCTGTCAAATAAATAAAAATCTAAAAAAAAAAAAAGAAATAAACTGAGGGCTGCTGGAGGGGAAGTGGGTGGGGGATAGGATAACTGGGTGATGGGCATTAAGGAGGGCACTTGATGTACTAAGCACTGGGTATTCTATGCAACTGATATATCACTAAATTCTACCTCTGAAACTAATAATACCTTATATGTTAGCTAACTTGAATTTAAATAAAACATTTTTTAAAAAGAAAAATTATTGGTCTGCGGACTAGAATAACCACACAGTTCTGGCATCTTCTCTCCATGTTTGCTGAACTTTGCACAAAAGTCTTCACTCCTAAGAGTTTCCATTAATTCAGGTAACTGTGCCCCATGGGTTTGTTTATTGGTAATCAGGCTTCCATCACATGGTCTCTTCACTTCATAATGAAACTGCCTTCAAAGAGTTCCTATTTGCACAGGATCCAAATGTTGATATTATTGTTGTCGAGCCTTCCTTCCCCTGCTCCTTCCTCTTTCGCCCTCTCTGGTCACAGCCCAACTCACAAAAGAAGTTTGGAGCTCAATAAATAATAAGGTAGCCCAGAACACATAGGGCTGAGCCTTGGAAAAGAGACATGGCCATGGGGGTGAGATAGGCCCTCGATATAGACCCGGCTGAAAGCAACCAGAGGAACTCTAGTGATAAGGGCAGAGCATGGTATTTCAGGTATTCAGTGTTTAGAGGACACCGTGATAGACGATGGTAAGCCATCCAGGTCGGTGGAAAACTGGCTGGCATTTTTATTGTCTTTGCATTGAAATATCTTTACTACAAGTTGGCAACCATGAATGTGGTATATGTTTCTATTTGCTCAATCTTCTATATTTTAATACAATTTAAATATTTTTTCTATAAAAAATGTCTTGTGCATTCACTATAAAATCAATTCCCAGATACGTTACAGATTGGTTATTTTTATGAATGATTCTTATTTTCTAGTTGGTTTTTGCAGGCTAGAAAATACCACTGACTTTTGTAGGTTGATCTTGACTTAAGGAAAATTTGCTGAATTCTCACTAGTTTTAATAGTTTTGTAAATGCTCTTGGATTTTCTATGCAGATGCTCATATTGTCAGCCACAAATGATGATTTAGTATCTATTAATCCAATGTTTGTATATCAGTTATCAGTCGGAACCAACAAGTTATCCCAAAATTTAGCAGCTTAAAACAAATAGACATTTATTAGCACACAATTTCTAAGGTCGAGAGTCCAGGAATCTGACTCAGTGTCAGAAACTTGTCAGCATGACTTCATCTTATTCCATTTATTAGAAGTAACTCAGTAAATCCAGCCCGAACGCAAGAGCAGGGAAATTGGGCTCACTTTTTGAGGATTTATGGACATTTTTTAAACCACCACATCTTACCAACTGCTTTTCTTCTTGTCATCTACTTGGAAATCGTTGTTGGTGAGGATGTCTAATACAAGGTTAAGTAGGGCAGGGATCATGAGAACTTCGTTTTGTTCTAGACCTTAAGGGAACCGAGCATTTTTGGGGATTCTGCATCAGCTCGCGTGTTGCCCTCGGTCTTCTTCTTCTTCTTTTTTTTTTTTTTTAAAGATTTTATTTATTCATTTGACACACACAGAGAGAGAGATTATAAGTAGGCAGAGAGGCAGGCAGAGAGAGAGGAGAGAGGAGGAAGCAGGCTCCCTGCTGAGCAGAGAGCCCGATGTGGGCCTCGATCCCAGGACCCTGGGATCATGACCTGAGCCTAAGGCAGTGGCTTTAACCCCCTGAGCCACCCAGCGCCCTGCCCTCGGTCTTCTGGTAAAAGTCTCTATCAGATTAGAGCAGCTCCCTTCTAGTGTTGGCTCCTGAGACTATTATTTATCGTAAGTAAATATTAAAGTTTATGAAACTTTTGCATTCAGAGGTTTTTTTTTCTCTTCTTTATTTTTCTTTTGTTTTCTCTTTTAAGATAGGTTTTCTGATATTATACCTTTGTTGTATTCTTGAGATAAACCTCCTATGGGTTTGTTTTTCAGTACGTTATTAGATTCACATAGAAAGTAATTTATATGGGATTTTCTCACCTGCATTCATCAGTTAAATAGGTCTGTACTTTTTTTTCTTATGCTATCCGTACTGGTTTTAGAATCAGTATTGTTTCTTTCTTCTTTTTTTTTTTTTTCTTTTTATAAGCCTCCTAAAATGAGTTGGTCAGCTTTTTTCCCTTT
The DNA here is from genome assembly GCA_002007465.1 of Ailurus styani. Classification (NCBI taxonomy): domain Eukaryota; kingdom Metazoa; phylum Chordata; class Mammalia; order Carnivora; family Ailuridae; genus Ailurus; species Ailurus styani. Next base: position 2,290,391 of record LNAC01000032.1, on the reverse strand, counting down.
CCATACTCTTCAGCTTAGAAGTTTTGTCGCATGACTCTGTGGGAGGCTAGGCTTCCTTTCCTTTCCATACCTCCATCTACTTATACCTGGTTTGGTTTACTTGCTCCTCTAGCTCCTGACTTAACTGCTTCATCTCCAGTTCATGGTTTGGGCCTTCGTTGCTGGCTCTGTGTTGCTTATAGAGCACGGAGCCAAAATTTATACCGCGTGGCTCAGGTGTGTAATTAATGGCAGTGACTTTATTTTCCAGAACTGACTCAGACTTCCTCACGAACGCTTCATGGAGAGTGACAGAGGTAGATAAGGGCATTAGAAGGGCGCGTGGTGGTACTAAAATTTGCCAAATACAAAAAAGTATGAGAGTAGCTTATAGATTAATACAATCTCATTTTGAAGGCATATCCTTCTCTCTCCTTCTTAGGTTCCAGGATGACTTCTTGGGTTCAGAGGAAACTTAATTGTATGCATGGCGATGAGGGGAAGGGAAGGCAGCTGCTTACTGGCATGCCTATTGACCCAAGAGTAGACAAGCTGAGGAGGCGTCAAAGAACCAAGAGCCCGCACACCTGCACGTAAGTCAGTCAGTTCCTTCTTGGGGTGGTGGGTGTGGGTGTGGGGAACTTTTGAAAAGAAGACAAATGGCCCTGATAGGAAGTGTGGACACGGAATTTGACTGAATATTCATCCAAAAGACAATGAACAAAGCTGAATGAAACTTTTAAACTGAGAGACACTGAACGTACTTTAATTAAGAAGTGTATTTGTTTCCCTTCCTACCCAGTCATGTGTAACTCCAAAGCAAGATCAGTTACAGAAACAAAGAATGGTCCGCTTTTTACACATTTAAGTGTACTGGATACAAAATCTGACCCTACTATATTTAGACTAACAGATCTTGGAAACTCATCCATTGGCAGACCTCCCATAACCCGGTCTTCCCCCATCCCAGCCCCTTCCTGGTTCTACCCCAGACGAATGGGTTTTAGGTAGAAGGCAACAGTCTAGTTTGGGCTATACTGTTGGCTAGCTGGGGGGCTGTTCTGTCCCTGAATTCTCTCATCCATAAAATGGGAAGGCTAAAAGGAACCTTAAAGTCTTGCCAGCTCTATGATTCCCCCCCCCCCACAACCCCACACCTTACCCCCATCCCAGCACTTCTCACCAGGGTGTATTTAAACTGGGCAGACAGGCAGACTTTCCTAATCAATGATTCCATTTTATTTGCTGCCTTCGTTGATTTCTCTGCCGAATTGACTTTGGAACAGGTCACGCTGAGTGTGCAGAGTGATACCAGTGGTCAGGGTCTGCCTGGAGTCTGTCACTGCTCCATACGGCACACAGGTCCTCTCACTGACTCTCTTCCCCACCTCTTTGGGAAAAATCCTACTGGCATTTCGTACCCTTCAAGTTCTACATCAGACAGCCTGTGTGATTCTAAACGTAGGCTTTCAAAATCAAAAGCACCAAAGCAGAGAGTCTGTTTGGATCAGGAAGGCAATAGTGCACTTTTCTGATAACACTGTTTCCCCAGCAAAACATCAATCTGAACAAATGAATCTACAGAATCACTGGGGCCGGGTGAATTCTTCTTTTCTTTCTTGGTGCCTGGTAGGGTTATTTCCCATCTTCCAAAGCCAGAGCCCTAATGAGCTCCAGGGGGACAGAAGTCTGTCAATCACAAGGTACTTTTCAAGTAAAGTCATCTCTGCCCCATCAGAGAACCACAAGGCATGAAATAATTAGAAAGCCCAAAGTAACTGCTCTGTTTTACAAGAGCAAAATCCGTATGCGGATCATTTACATAAACTTGTCACTTCCCATTACAGTTCTAATGTAGGCTGGGTAATAATCACGGGCGCGCTGGGGGAGGGGAGGTCAAGGTGGGCTGCGCCTCCACGTTGGAAGCGCAAGGTACGCATGTGCTGAGCCTGCCGCCGCCCCCCACCTTGGTGGGCTCCCGGAATCGATGTAAAGTATCTTTTCTTTTCCATTAAATAAGAACTCTTCGTGCTGCTATGGCAGCAGCCCCTGTGCTTAAGAGAAGAAAAAAAGCTTTTGCATCAAGCCATTGTTAGGGGAGAATTCACTTGGAGGAGCATTTCAAAGCTGATCCGATTGGGGAAAGAATCATGTTAAATATTTGCTATGAAATATTTATAAGAAGAGCACAAGAGCAATCGACGAAGTTGCCTGGGAAAACAAGCATTTCTCCTCATTTGGAAATTTTAGATTGGGGGTGGAAATGCTCTGGGGGAATTTAGAGAAGTGCAAATACACGTGTGATGTGTGTTCACCGGCGTGCGTTGGCACACACACGTACACGCACCCTCACACACATGGTTGAATGGGTTGATAGGATTTAGGTCAATCTGCATCTGAATGCAGTTTCCCGAATACAGCGGCAATAAGAGGTCACCGAGGACTGTCTTGATAATTGTGTTTGAAGCAGCACTGTACTCATGCCAGCAGAGCGACCCGCCTGGTCTCCCCGGCAGCCGGGAGCCCTCGCGGGCAGCCATCCTGGTGGGTGCTCCCCTCGCATCCACGCCCCGGCGCAGGGACGCTCGACGCGTCCCATGTCCCCGAAGCCTGCCTTTTATTCCGTCGGCGCGCTGCTAACTTTGCCCAAGTATATGCAGTGTAAAAGGAACGAGACGGCTAGTCGGAAGCCAGAGTAGATGCTGGTCGAGGACAGTGTTTCCGCCCGCGCGGCCGGAGCAGTTTTTTCAAAAATATTTAGCGCCCGAGCCCTGCCCACATGAACATACCGTTATGTAATAGAAAGTGATAAATGATGTATTGACTTCCATAGTTAAAAGAAAGCTCTGCATCAACTATGTATGCTTTCAATATCTGTGGGGCTCTTCTCTCCATTGGGAAGAGGGAAATGAAAATATTCTGTCTTATTCCGTGTGTCCAAGAAATAAATCACGTATTTAACACTTAGCATTTGCCACCTGAGCTTTGCCATCATTTTATGTAACATTTTGTAGGACTAAGAAGCCAGTGTAGGGTAATACGATTAGTATAAGTAACTGAATAGCTAACGAGGGGATATATAGACGCTGTTACTGATGCTTATTTTAACCTACGGGTTCTATAGGGAATTTTACTGTAGGCCAATTTTATTAATCAACAAACATAGCACAAGATTCTGACCGAAAGAGCAAGTGCTCTGAACCGACCAGCTGTAATACTCTCTACGGCGTTTGACTTTGTCGGAGAGGGCCGAGATTACCTAGTGGCTAGGCGGGCACAGGGAAGATGCTCGGGCGTGGTAGGCATCTGAACCACAGCCAGCCTGGTTCTTATCTGAGAGATCACCAAGTGGGAAAGCATTGTGGATGGATTTAAATCAGCTTTCTTCTCCATCCCCCCTCCCTTGCACACAACAAAAGTCTAAATCCCTTGTCAGTCCAGATTGCCCCATTTCCCGGCATGGGCCAGGCAGATTGGAAACATGTTTGTCATTCAGCTTTTCTCCGGGCTAATCAGGAGACACTGGGGTGGTGGGATTTCTGTCTTTCATCTACGGAGCCTGCCTCTAAAAGCAGCCACGCAGAGGCCGCTGGGCTTGCTCGAGAGCTGGGCTGCCTGTCATCTCTGCAGACAGATATAAAAATATTGTTAACCACGAGCCTAAGCAGAGGGTTTAACAGGGATTTGAATCTAAAATGTGATACTCCACATAGACCAACTTGATTTGGTCCAACAGAGCCGAACCCCTTATTCTGTTCTAACAAAGTGTGTCACATAATGGGGGAGATTTTGATGGGATTTACGACGTCTCTGTTTCAGGCCTGCTGCTGAATACATCTACACGGTGAATGAATGTTGCTGCTTCTAGGGCTGTCCTGACGAGAGGCCCCTGCCAACCTACCTCCCAAGTCAAGGTCGCATTGACAGGACAGCCCTCAAGTTCATCAGGGCATTGTCCCGAGCCTGCAGTGGGAGCTGGGCTAGGCAAGTGTGCAGGAGGGATGGTTCCACGCAGAGCCTCAGCTGGTGTCAGAGGTCTCTTGGCACACAGCCATTCCCACACCTCCTTTCCTGGGAACTTCAAGGGACTTTGAACCTGAAAATCCTGGAGAATAGTTATCTGTAAAGTTATCTGTAAATGGATACCAATCATGAGGAGGTAGTAGACAGTGGTGGGTAAGAGCCCAAGAGGGCTTGCTTTCGTTCTTGGCTCCTCCACTCACCATGGGACCTTGTACTCTCTACAGTCTGGTTTTCTCATCTATAAAATAACCATAGCATCTTCTCCCTGGAGTTGTTACAAGGAGTACAGGACGATGCATGTTAATCACTCAAGCTAGCCCATAATAAATGCCTAATCTATGATGTTGTCTGCTGCACTCACAGGTCCATGGCAGTTAAGGATGGTTTAGGACCTTATCTCCCCTCATGCTGGCTTATCCTTGGCTGTTGCTATCTGGAAAAGCAATGACCAACAGTCCCTGTTGTAAACATTAATGACGCAGTAACATCCGATCACATCCATCCATTAAGAGACCACTTGAGAAAGTCTTATATTTCAGGCATAAACAAAATCTAGAAAATAATATCATGAACATACACGGATGCCCCACAGAGCTTGACACATTCAAGTATTTTGCCATAGTTACTGAGATCTTTTTGTAAGAAATGAGACGTTAAGGATTTGGTCGTTACCCAGTACGCTCCTCGAGCCCGTTCTTCCTACCGTCTCATCTCGGCTCCACTATAAGCTCTATCTTGAATTTGAGCTTTAATCATTTCCAGACACATTTTAAAATTTATAGAAGCTATAATAATAGCTATATATATATATATATGTATATATCCCTAAATAATATTGTGATCTTGTTTTGTACATTTTGGTTTTTATATAAATGTCACACTGGACACATAAATCTACCACTGACTTCTTTCATTCAAAATTATGTTTTTATATTTATTCGTGCTTTCTGTTTCTACAAATCAAATCAAAATGGATAGATTTTTTTTTTTTTGGATAGATTTTTTTTTACTGCAATATAGACTTCCATTGCATGAAATTTATTTATTTTTTCATTCTCTTCCTGGTAGACTTTTAGGCTACTTCCAGTTTTCCCTCCTTAAAGGATTCCACAATGAACATACACATCTGTTCATGTTCTTGTGTGTATATGTGAGTGCTCGTCTATGGTGTATATTTAGGAGTAGAATTACTAGGTCCTTGGAGGTGTACATCTTCATCTTCATTAAATATCACTGAATTGCTTCTAACACTTTCAGGATATGAGGGTTTGCAGAGGCATTTAAATAGAAGGGAATATACTAAATAGCATTTACTAGCCCAACTTTCTTTGAGTTTCCAGGAACTGATTTAGGAGGTGATATTGCTGCTCTCTTATCAGTAGCTATGGAGAGCAAGTTATTTTTTTTCTTCCCCGGTCTAATTAACCCCTCTGTACCACGGTCCTGGTATAGCCATTGTTGATAATAGAATGTGCCTGGAGAAAACCAGACACTCAGCGTGGGTCAAAAGGTTAGGAAACAAATAGTCTCCTGGAGTCCTTAAACACTCTTCTTCCTGAGATGCCCCACTAAAATGAAGTTCCTAAAAACAAAGCCACCAAACTGAAAAGGGTTCATGAAAGAATTTCAGGTCTCTAGACGAATGCTCCATCTACAGTGGGGCACAAATACAGAGGCCAATGGGGTAGACAGGAGTGGATGGACAAGACAGCATCCTGGACACTATTTTTTAGCCATACTCATTGCAGAGCTTATTACTGTGCCGTAGGGGATCGCATTGTCCAGAAACCCTGGTGGGTTAGTTCAGATTTAAAACATGGTTGAACTGTAAATAAAATACCAGTCCAGAAATGATTTTGTAAAATTACCCTAGCAAGGAAGGAAATGATTTTATTTTCGTTTTGTGTGAAGTTTCATGGGAATAGAAAATTAACAAGAAGAAAGAGATACAGACCATTTGTTCCCAATTCTCTTGAGACGGGGCAAATCCCTGCGTAGATGATAAAATGTAACATCTACATGTACACAACGCCAAAGCCAAATAAACTGATTTTTGCCGTACTTGCTATTTTAAATCATAAGTGCCATTACTTCCCTTCATTATTATGCCTAATTGTAAGTTGACTGTACTAGGAAATGAACTATAGTTAATTTGACTGTCAACTAGTGACCAAACTGAAGCTGGAAAGGGCAGATTGCTGGCATTAATTAGAGACTTCTGTTTGGCTTTTAGATTCTTATCTATTTGACCTTGTGCCTTCTATAATCTGGCTGGAGGTTTTCTGGGTCAAATGAGGGCTCTGAGTCACTGGACTTAGCACTCTGTAAGAGTTTGCTTTCCCTGGAAAAAAGGAACTAGCATCGTAATCAGGGATAATGCAAAGAATTCCTCGCTCGGCCCTCTGGTTTTCTCAGATAGATCCTGAATAGGAAGGAGGCTTCACATTTCTTTCACTCCCCACTCTAAAACATCCCTCGATTTAAAGAGGTTTTTAGGAAATATGGCCAGAACTTGAACACACACCCCGGGTGCAAAACTCCCATTTTTAACCAGGGTGCTAACCTCTTATGTTAACAGCTGATGCTCAGTACTGTTACGTAGTAAAGGCACGTAACGTTATCTTTACCAATCCTTAGGTCTATTTTACGATTTAGATGCCATTATTATACAAATACCCCAAAACGCAGTGACTCAAACAGGTTAGGAGTCTCCCTCACAAATCCTGCAAACACGTGCTTCTGTTCCTGTAGTCCTCTCGGGACCCAGGGTGGTGGGACGATGCCTCATGATTGTTGTAGTGGTTTCCATTTGTAGCGGGAGGAAGGGGAAAGAATGCATGGAGGAGGCACGCTCCCTCGGTCTCCCTGTGTCCTGATCTGGAAGGACTCACTTGATTTTCGTTCATATTCCATTAAAACTATCTTAGTCATGGCCACACCCGGTTACAAGGGAAACGAGGAAGCCGAGCGCAGCCGGCAGTCCTGTTCTCCCGTATTCTTTCACTACTGTGGGAAAAGAGGAGAAAAGATTCCAGCACTGACAATAGTATTGTATGTACAGATATTCAGGCTTCTTTGAAATCCTAACGACACTGAAGCCATGAGGCTCTTGGGCAACTTGTCGTCTCTACCGGTTTCGTCTGTATATTACTAGTGAGGCAAGTTAGATTCCGCAAGTTTGATAACTATGTCAACATTCGATGTCACATTCTTACTGAGTAGAGGCAATGGGATTCAAACCCAGACAGCTCGAGGCTAAAAGTTGAACATTTAAGTACCATCCTTGCTGATGGCTATCCTGAATAATTAATTCCCTGGCAAGTGACTTTTTTTTTAAGTGATTATGTATTGTGCGGATTCTACTTAATTCTGCTGGAAGAGCGAGGTGATCAAGATTTTTTCACTATGGGAATAGTGGGGATGAGTCCTGAAGTTCCTTTTGTCTAAGTTCAGGAGGCTAAAAGCCTACAGAGCGATTATCCTGCCCTTGGAAGTGAGGTTTCTGTGGTACAGGTAAAAACCTCTGGATTTTTGCGGTTAGAGGATATTAAGTGACAAAGAAAGGTATTACTCTAAGTCATCTCTAATTAGGTGCTTTGGTTTAACACACCCAGTCAAGGATATTTTGAGCTGAAGCTTTAAAAGAAATGCTGCCTCTTTAAGTATAAATCACCATTAATGCTGGATGAAAGGTGTTCTGAACTTGTGGGACCCTCGTCCATCCTCTCAACCACGGAGCCCGTAACATGACATTTTATCTACATTTATTTTTTATCTACATTTTATATTCATTTATCTACATTTTATTTACATTTTATTTTATCTACATTTATATTCAGAAGGCTTGGGAGAGGGCAAGTGTAAGTGCTGCTGAGCGCGAAGGAAAAAATTTACATGAAAGGTCAGTGTTAATTTTATTTAAATAAATGAACACTGTTAATTTTGATTCATTTTGACTGTTTAAATGAGTACCACAAAAATGAATGCTGGTTTGTATAATTCAACATACATGTGACCAAAACAACTAATCACCCTCACGAATTCAATGAGGGACTGTTCTCAAAATAACACAGTAATCTGTGTGAACTCTTGGGGAAGTTACTTAATCCCTCTAAACACTTTTTACTTACAGATTTTGTTTGGAGAATTGAATGTGACTGTTCAGGTAACAACATCCGCGTAATAAATGACGACTGCCAATTACGTATTAGGGATTATGACCACTCTACGCAGTTCATTTCCCTAGCCGGTGGGCTGGAGTGGGGATAACTATTTCTGGAAGTTGATGCAAACATAGTTCCGGGGAGGGAGGCTTGTCCTTCATTCCAAGTATTAACCCAGAACTTTGCTAATGCCAGCTCTCAAAATCTTGTGATGAACTAAAGATTTCAGCTCAAGTTCTCTTTAATCTTCCCAGGCTAAAGGAATCCCTCTCCTCTGGGACACCTTTGCTTTTTGTTCATACTTCTGTCTTTGCACTGAGCACCCTGTGTCACAGGGATTTGCTGTCCTGTTTAGGCCCTTTGCAAACTTCACTGGTGATCAGGTGAGACGTGAAATCCTCTGGGTCAGGGACTGTGTTTTCTGGGGCCTGGCATGGTGCCAGGCAAAAGGCAGGGTCTCCATCATGTTTCTTTAATGAGTGGCTAAAGGGCCTGGTGGAGGTTGCCGGCACTTGAGGAGTCTGGAAGTAAATGGGGTTTTATTTTTTTGGTTTGCTGGTCATCAAGCCGTTTCACACTCAGTTTCCTCATTTGAGAAATATTCCTTCCACTGTGCTTGCCTTGCAGAGATGCTGCGATAATTAATGAGGCTCCTTGGAAAGGAGTGATATTCTCTCTCCCTTTGAAGTTTGGTTTTACAAGGAGATCTTTATATACAAGGCTGTAAAAATTCTGTTCTCCTTCCTGCCCTTTTCTTCCTCAAACCCACAGGTCCAGAAGAGATTATCTGCCTATGAAACTTCCATTTCCTAAATGCCAGCCTCCCTGGAGTCCTTACCTGGAGGGTAAGGGGGCCCCCCGTCAATCCAAGCCCTCAGGCCTTCCCTTTTCCCAACACAATCTGGGAGCACACAGGCTGGACAACCCTAACAGCTTGAGGGTTGTCAGCAAATGGACTCGGGGGAGCACTGGTTACTCACGGACACTCTTGACCTTCCCTATTCCTTCCAAAGTTGTCCGCGGCTTCACAGCACAATGACTCAGGAGTCATGCTCTGTGCCAGGTGCTGGGCCTTCTGTGGTGGCCTGGTCAAGTGCCCATGAAAGGGAGTTACTGTATCACAAGAGAGTGTCGTAAGTTAAACAGAAAGGGGTGTGGACACAGTGTGGGCAGGTCAAGAGGTAGTTCAGGGACAACATGAACTGTGGGCTGTGGTTGAACGGATGGGGAGCCGAGTGAAAGAAGGAGATGGTGCCCGGGTCAGGTAGGAGGGATGAAGAGGAAGAACTAGCTTTGTGAAAGTGGACTCAACCTCAATGAGCCTCTCTTTTCCTCATCTGTGAAATAGGTATGATAGTGGCCTGGGGTTGATAAAATAGATCATTAAATGATTTATGAAATTCTTCACAAATATCAGTTACTGCTTGTATCTTTTATAAGGTAAGCAGTGAAGACGGGGTGTGTAAGACCCACAAGGGCTGACATCAGCGTTGCCAACGTCTTACTCTTGGCCTGGCCGTGTTTTAAGGAGCCCTCCCCGCAGTGAGGACGAGGTGTCCCAGTGGGGGGCTGTCAGAAGGCCGGGACCGGGGACCCGTGGTACAGCCTTTTTCGGGTCGCAGCAATGGCCCAGGGGAGTTTACAGAGGGATTCTAACAGGAATGCAAGAGGGATAGGGCACTAGGTTTTAGGCGACTTCTAGTATTTGTGACCTAATCTGGGAGGCAGCAGGATGTTTTTCTGTACACTTGGGTATGACCCCATCTGAGTTGAACTTCCACAAACTGTGTCATCTCTAAAATCATAAATTCGAGTATGTCACTCACTCCTACTCAGCACCATCAACGTATCTTCAGTTTAGTGAAACGTCTAGCCGCTTGACCCTTACGTGTCCTCCAGTCCCTCTCTGACTTTACTTTTTTCCGTTATCCCGTAATCACTGCCTTGCCGATAGTCTCAACGGTTTGTCCCTAGTCTTTCCCAAGAACGTGCCTCTCTGCAACCCGGCCTAAACCGGCCCCAGCTGTCCGCTTAGGCTCACTGTTTTGAGTGCGGCTAGAGAAACGCGTACAACTATGAGACTGACACTGCTACACATTCAGGGTTTCCAACCTGGGTGGCTGCCTGTTGTTCTCCTAGAGCAGAACAATATTTAAAAATATTGCTGGATGTATTTTTCCTTCCTGGTAATTCCTGCTGCCACCCATGGAAGCCAAGGCATCTCTTGCTGCGGGGGAAAGGCGGTAGTAACGGACCATAACAAAGGAGTCAGTGTTGAGCTTCTCTAAAATAGGCTCTTGAAGCTCATTTCAGGGAAAATAGACGTGAAAGCCAAGAGTTTCATTTGAAAGAGCAGGCTTTGTTGAGAGAAGAGAAGATTTGTGGGTTCCAAGGAAACAAAACAGAGAACTAGAGCATAGTTGATAGAGATAACCATAGAGTAAGGAGGATGAATTATGTACTCTGATGTAGGGTGGTTTCCTGTCACACCAGAGGGCAATGAGACAAAGCAAAACAAAGCAAAACAGAAACCCGTTCTGGGCTGTGGGGTGTGACCTGGTGAGAGAGACAGAGGAACCCCAGGGATCTGAGACTCGGAGTATGGATGGAACCCCAAGGGGGTGGGGTGGAGGCTGAGGGAGGAAGAATGGAGATTTCCCAGGGGGAGATTTGGGAATCCTCAAGGTGAAAGAATTTGTGTCATCCTTCTCAGCTGGAACTCAGAAAGGAGACTGTTCCTGGTAGAGCAGGCCTGGTAATGTGAAGTGGCCACAGTCAAGAAAAGTTGCCACGTTTAAGTAGAGGGAAGCCCTGATGTAGATTGGGTCCCCCCTTGTTCCCTCCTCAGGCAGGGAAGATATCCAGATGGCCCAAGGGCCCCCACTGGGAAGACAAAGGGCAGAGGGAAGCTGGAGCCGGGGTGTGAAGGCCGCTCTTCCCCAGCTGCTCTCGCGTCCCTGCGGGGACAGCTCCTCGGCACAGTGCTCGAATACCCATGTTTTCTCCTGGGCCCCCCTCGTTCGGCCCTGCCCTCGGCTATGTTTGACACACACCAATCTCAAACTGGTGTTTCTGGGTCGAGAGAAGAGACTCTGCTTCACAGTTGTAGCCCTTCAGCCTGACTCCTAATTGAGCCTTGGAATCTGTTTCTCGGTTGACTGAATTAGTTTTCGTGGGTCCTGCATGGAAATGAAATTTTGTAGCATCTTTGCCACTTTAAAATAATACAGTGTCTTATATCTTTGGCTTGTGAATCTTTACAGGGTACTTCTGCCTGGAAGTACCTCAGTACCTTTTGTGGAGATTTTATTGTCACATAGAATATTACATTTCATATTTTAGACAATAGTGATTGCATTTGCCATTGGGCAGAGGAAATTAAGGGATAAATGATATGTAATTTCTGTGTAATATGATGTAACCCAAAGTCAATTGGCTCAAAGCCGCCACCCTTGTAAGGTTTCTAGAGCTTCCTCCAAGTGTCTGTAGGGTGTTCGTGGAAATCACTGGGGGTGCCTTACTCTGCCCACAAGTCAGGCTGTCTGATGCTGCCTCCTCGTGATACCCATTCCATCCTTCCCTGCCTTTGGCTCCAAAATGTCCATGTCTGCTGGCCATGGCGCCATTTTCAATTGCTGCGTCTGCCACTGTCCATGAAGAGAAGAGCAATGCTCATGACAAAGCCCCGAGACTTTCCATATTTGGGATCGCAGAGCCCAGCTAGATCCTGCGCAAAAGCAGACAGAATAGCTTTGTCCATAGTTCTGGGCTCCATTTGATTACTGGGCTCCTAAGCCTATGATCTCACAATTTTGTAAGCTTCTGGCTCTCTCCTTTCATGAAAAAACAAAACAAAAATCAAAAAACCTTTATGGAAAAGGTCAGGAAACAAATACTACACCATCCCCATCACAGCCCTTCTGGCCAAACAACAACAGCCACCATGAAACTCTAGTGCATAATAACAGGAGCAAAAAGATGAGTGTGCCGGGGTGGGGTAGACAAGGAAGAAAGAAGAGAGCACTAGTGGAGTTGAGGACCTGGGTCTTGCAACCCCATAAGCTCCATTTCAAAATCCTTGGCATATGATGAAATATAGAATCCTGACTGATGGAAGAGGAGTTAATCCCCTCCCTGGTAAGCAGGGGGCAAACAGGAGTCAAAAAGGTCAAACAGGAAGATAGGAAATCCACCTGGACAGATCCCAGCGCCCCACAGCTCCACACTGTGTGCCCATCAGAGGGACTCCTGGGCGCTGAGTCACTGAAGCCCGGAACCGAACACTTAAAAACGGTTGCAATGGTAGAAGGAAAAAAGAAAAATGGCACATGACGAAAATGAGTTAATTCTTTCAATCTGGGATGTTTAAGAGGAGAATGTTAAATATTTATATGCTTTCAAAGAGATTTTTTTTGATAACTGCATAAGGAATAAGAAGAGAGAAATGAAACATAGGAAGAAAAATAAGAAAGTGTTCATAAAATCCTTCCGAATTAATAGATGAACTGGGTCAGATGTATGTCGAGTCCTCCGGCAGGGCTCCGCTTGGCTTTGTGTAGACAGTGTCTACTTTTATCGCTATGAGTTTAAGTATTTCTTCCCTTGGTGGAGGCCTACTGCCTGTCAAGAGCGAGAAAAGTTATAGAGACAAAACAAGGCTTTGTGCATCATTCACAACGGCTGATTTGTTTTTGAAGGAATGCCAAGGAAATGAGGAATCTTAAAACTGTTTTATATAGTATTTAGCTAAGCTTCCTCCTATCACTAAGGTCCCACTTTCAGCAAATGCATACATAATTCTTATTAATGTTGATGAATCTATGAGAAAAGGAGAATTTCAGGTCATTTAGAAAAATCACAGGATCCACATGATTCTCAGCTTATTCAAAGGCCTGTTTCCAGTGGCCAAATACAAATTCTTCATTTACCACAAACCCCAAAATGTGGGAAGAAGATAGCTGAGTCAACAGGAAATAAAGGAGACAACCCTCCAACTCTATGCAGAGAATTCAAATGCTACTGTTCTCACACACAGACAGAGACAAGCCCTTGCTTTTAGGGGCTAGAGACCGCCTAGCTTCTTACCAGCTCGGGGAGCGCAGGAAGACACCACGGGTCATATTACAGACATTTATTTGTAGTAAATGAAGAAACTGAAACAGCACTCCAGCATATTATGTGCACCAACCACTTTGAATCGAGAACAACACTGATGTGTTGTTCGGGGTCCTCGTACACATGAATTCCAATCAAAGAAAGGATAATCTCACCTCCCAAACTAACAATCAGCCTCATGTCGAAGCCCTACCTGAGGCACCAAAGCCCTTAGTCAGCTCACTAGGGATTCTCTGGTCTCTGGCAAGGGTTACAGAATTATTAGTCTTTACAGATCCAGAGAGGAAACCACAGAGGTTAAATGATTTACCCGAGGTCAGCAAAATCTGCATCTCCCAGGGCAAAGCAGAGTTGTATCCATGCCGATGTTTATGTTGTTCTGGTCAATCTTCCTACGAAGGAACTCTGTTCCCAATACCGGAAGTTAAATGCCAAGACTGTTCTGATAAGGCACTTGTCCGAGTCAGATTGCTCTTACTGAAATCCTGCTTGATTGCATTTCACTCAGCTTTACAAGAGGACAAAGACTGCCCACGTCCCCACCTTCTCTCCCTGGATGTGTCTAGCATACCTCCTTCATTTCTCTCTTTAGCTTAATTTTTAAAACTGTCGCACCCCTTCGCTAACCTAATATAAACCATAATACCTCATTAGCAACGTGTTTGACAGTTTCATCCTGAAGCAGAGTGACTGCAGGCAAGGAAGAAGTATTAGGCAAGGTGAACGCTCAAGACAAATGACATCCAGGCTATGTGTTATTGTCGTCCTGTTCTTAATTGTGAGATGTGGACAAAGGAGAAAATCCTAGCAGGTAACCCACCAACATGCATGTTAAGAAAAAGGCACCTTGAACCGAGGTTATCCTGATTTCATTTAAACCAATTAGTAAGAAGGAGAATCCGCTTAGGGACATTTTCTTCAAACCCACGTATTGAATTATTAAGGGGTGAATTCACTAGAATGGTATTCAATGATACAGTGAGATTTTTTTTTTTAAAGATTTTATTTATTTATTTGACAGAGAGAGAGTGCATACGCATGGGGAGCAACAGGCAGAGGGAGAGGGAGAAGCAGGCTCCCCGCCGAGCAGGGAGCTCGATGTGGGGTTCAATCCTGGGACCCTAGAATCATGACCTGAGCCAAAGGCAAGATGCTTAACCAACTGAGCCACCCAGGTGCCCCAATTCAGTGAGATTCTTCTCCTACAAAAATTTAGTACCTCAAAAGCTTTAGTGAGAAGTTGGCTATGTGAAGTCTGTCAGACTCTAATGTTCATCTATTTATTTAACAACTGTTTACTTAGCTCCTACACGATGAAGTGTGGATTTACATGGCTCTTGACATTCCAAAGAGTGATGAATTTTTAAAAATTATTCTAGGTGGAATCTAGACCATCTATTCGACTCCCATGATCCTTTCAAATATTGGCAAATACTGGGTTGGGAATACCTTCAGTTCCAAGCGTAGAGCAGCATTCTGCCTTACTACGCTAGCTACCATCTCCAAAGGCAAGAAGATTTATATTAAAGCATATATGTAGGGCGCCTGGGTGGCTCAGTGGGTTAAAGCCTCTGCCTTCGACTCAGGTCATGATCTCAGGGTCCTGGGATCGAGGCCCGCATCGGGCTCTCCGCTCAGCAGGGAGCCTGCTTCCTCCTCTCTCTCTGCCTGCCTCTCTGCCTACTTGTGATCTCTCTCTCTCTGTCAAATAAAAAAATAAAATCTTAAAAAAAAATAAAGCATATATGTAGTAAATTCCTAGACGCGTCACATGTTTTTCTTACTGCTCCTGGCAACAGACACAAGAGTGAACTGCACCTGTGTGAGAATACACCCACGTGAATGTAAGGCTCTGGCGTAAAAAGGGATGAGTCCTGATAGATTCCTTTAAAAGACACACACCCTTTTAGAACCTTGAGACTTCAACAGTGGGGATAAATATTTTTCCTAGTTAAGCGCCCAGAGGGAAAATGTTAGGTACTTTACTTTTTTCAGGATCCAAACTCAGTTGCAGGCAGAACTCCTAAAAGTTTCAAAAGAAAGGCAATCCAAAATGTGCAGGCATCCCACCAAGCTTCTATAACTTTTCCACATCATGGGCATTGAGACAGAGCAAAGAGGGCCCAGAAAAAGAGGGACAGAGAGTTGGCAAGACCAGCGCCAAACCGACTAGATCTTTCTTCCAAGTCTGCCTGGTCTGGTCGACCTTGCCACCTTATATTTAAGTAAGTTAAAAGGATAATATATAAATGAAAAAAAGTTGATCATATTCTGATTTCATGCACTTAAACATAGGTGAGGACATTATCTATACCAAATTATAGATCGCAAGAGATTTTAAGATGGTGCATGGGGGTATTATTCATATTTTATTTAAATATCTCAGTCTATGACCACTAGAAACTTTAAATTCGATATGCTAACCCAAATCAGTAATACCTTGATTTTAAAATGCCAACACTCTATCTATATTATGAAAGCTGAATTCAGAAATGCCACGGCAATGAGTAGATCATATTTATCAAGTGAATGATTATACGGAAAGAGGTCGTATAGAAACGGACAAATCTCTGTGATTAAACTAAAAAAGCTTCGACTGATGGCTATGCATAAACAACCCAGGATCAGTGTTCCTCTGCTAACATTCAGTATTATTAGAAAACGTATCAGAAAATTAGCCTAAGGATGAGGGGTTATTTACAATTGTAAAATCAAGGCAAACAGTACCCATAGGATATTTGCACACTGCTGGGGCAATACACACCCTCCCTGGCAATGTCAGAATCACCAGTGAAATTCACTTATGCTTCTTTTTGAGTGATTGCTGATGGCATTTGGGGGGTCTAAGGAAGGTCAGAGCAGACACGCTGCCTCCCCCCCAAGGTATGGAGGCCTCTGAGGATAGGGTTTGTGTAGCACATTGCAGAGCTGAGCTTTCGTGGTGGGGGGAGGGAGGGATTGCCCGGCAAAGTTTCCTGCCTCCAAAGTCTTACCCTGACTAACCTTCTCCACCAGAAGAACTGGGGAGCTGGGCAAAGGAAGGGGAGAAAGAAGGTGCCTTGTATAAGGGATAGGACATGAATGTTTGTGACATCTCGATGAACACGCAGAAAACAACGCACCCTGATCTGAAACAACGAGCCAGGCGTCACATCCTGCCTTTATTTCTGTCACATCGCACCATTCGAGAAGTATATTCTGCTTAATCCCTCTCTTTTTTTTTTAAAGACTTTATTTATTTATTTCACAGAGAGAGGGAGATCACAAGGAGGCAGAGAGGCAGGCAGAGAGAGAGAGGGGGAAGCAGGCTCTCTGCTGAGCAGGGAGCCCGATGCGGGCCTCGATCCCAGGACCCTGAGATCATGACCTGAGCCGAAGGCAGAGGCTTTAACCCACTGAGCCACCCAGGCGCCCTTAATCCCTCTCTTTATCAAAGGATGTGGGTGTCCTGGAAAGGTGGGAAGAGAGGTCTCCCTTTTCCTGCCACACCCTCAAAGGGGGAGAAGCGCTGCCATCCCTAGAGGAGGCTTCAATCTCCGCCGTGTCCACACCCTGTCCCCTCCCGGTGCACACCCTTTAGAAGGAGGAGGGGTGTGTCCACGGGGACAACATGACCCCAGGCACAGCCCCATTGTTCTACTGCACCTTTGCTTAAGTCCCGCTCCCGCTCCTTCAAGGCCAAAGAAAGGGAAGCCCACCGCGCACACGCCGCGGCTCGCACGCTTGGCCCTGGCCTTCCCCGGACCGGGCCAGAGCCGGCGCCGGCGCTGTGGACACATCCAGGCACCCCGTCATGGCTTAGCCTCTGCCAAATGGGCCCGGCCCCCGACCTCCTCGCCTCTCCCCATCTCTGACTCTCGCTGCTCTGTCACCCCTTTGTTCACTTCCTATATTTTCACTCAGATGTGGTTTCGTGTTTTCTTTCCAAGCCCTATTTTGCATGGAAGAATGCTTTCAGTGAGCTGAGGCCCTAATTGCCAAATACTGGTTGCCAAAACATGTTATTTTGGCTTCAAGCTGGTACAGAGCAGGAGGCGTTTTTCTCCTCATGAAAAAAAAAAATCCATCTTCAGCAGCCCGAGGGCCATTTGCAAACGCACAACTCCATGGCCCGTCCTCCAGGGGAAGATGGTGACTGGGCTCCGGTCACCCTCTCACCGCGGGGGCCGGATCCCCGCGTG
>LNAC01000032.1:1973117-2272747 GCA_002007465.1 Ailurus styani | reverse complement strand
CGGGGGGGGCTGGGGGCTGAGTGGCAGCCGCCGGGACTTGCCTCCCACCGGCCCCGCCGCACCGGGACGCGCCCGCCAGATAACTGCAAACACAAGCCGCCCAGCAAGCACGGGAATTCCAAATAGAGACAAATCTGGGGCCCCGGGGGGAAGCTGGATGGAACGGATCAGTATGAGATATATCACTGCTAATTAAGTCCTGATCCCCTGGCTCCACTTGAAACAAATCAGGGAGGGATCAAGTTTTGAGAGCAGGTGCTAACTGGTTGCAAAAGACGAGGCCTTTTGGAGGCCTCAGGAGGTTTTGCAGGTAGCTCTGCGAGGATGAGGCTTTGCTGAGAAAATCGGTTACTGGACAGAACCACGGGCTCCTATCTGTCTTGGGACACGGGGAGCGCAGAAGAACCCTCTCGGTTGTAACAAAGAACCATTCTCCTGTCTTCTCTTTCCCCCCTTGATAGCTGACTGACTTTCTCCCCAGATGGACAATGGCCTAATTTACAGGCAAGTCAACAGTCTTCTGGAGATGCCAGCAGCAGTGTCTTTTTGGCACAAACAATATGGTGTTTGTTGGGGCTCAAATGCCAGTCCAGAGTGCTCCCCACACAACCTCCCACCCAGCTCGCGCCTTTCCCAGACTGTTTAAGAAAACACATTTCTGAGCACAAACGTGTAAATAAACCTAATTGCAAATATTTACTTGAAGAAAGTCTGAGAGTTTTAGGAGTATTGTGTGTGCAAAAAGGGAATAAATACATTTTGAGTGGTAAGGCTCTGGAGGAACCCCTTATCTAACACCTATCTTCTTCAGAAACTGGCTCGTGCTCTAGAAATTTTGGTTTTAAATCGTGGCTAACACGGACAGGGCATTTCTGTGTGTCTGGGGCCCTGCCAAATGTTTTTGCGTGCATTAGCATTATCTTTTTCATCTTTACAACTATCTTGTGAGGTAGGTAGGCGTGGCTTGGAGAGGGTAAATAGCACCTCTAGTTAGTAAGTGACCCCCGGAGATGTGAATTCCATCAGAGCCTGTGTTTTTCAATACCATACTACCCAGCCTCCCAACTTGGGCTCCTGCACAGAAATAGCAACATGCATTGCCTACTGCAAGTGCCCAACAAATACAGTCGATGAATGAAGGAAAGAACCAGTCTCAGGTGCTATCAAGGATTAGCCAGCCCCAGGTTCACGTTAAAACAGTAACGGGGGATACTGTTCTACTACATGTCAAGTCTAGCAGTCTGGAGAGCTCATATTTGGGGGACAGTATTTGTACTGAATAATAAAAAAAAATCATTCCGAGGGTCTTCCTTTGATCTGCGTGAAGAATGTTCTTAATCCTGACAGCCCTGGACTACATTTGGCACGTTCTGATGAAGCTGCAGGCGAGTTGGCTGAAGTTGCTGGCAGTGACTCCGGGAATCATTATCAACATAATTTCCTTTTTCTTATGACATGTAATCCCTTTCCTAGCCTAACACCCCAATCTTCCGACGACTCTTGATATTGGGAGCCTGCTGCTTTGAGTCATGCTTCTCACCTCTGAGCACAGGCTTTCTCTGGAATGCGTTCCGTGTTCATTGCACTCTTTATTAGTTTTATAGCAACAGAGCTGGGCGCTTCTTTGGTGTCTTTCTTTGGATTGTGCACATCAGTCAGCCCCATACAAAGAGCGGTTTGGATTCTTGTTAGCACCTGAACCGACTTGAAGGATAATTTAGAGTTAAAGTGGGGATGTTTATGAGACACATTGTTCCGTGACCGTTTGTGAAAAGAGAAAATGATTTCACGCCGGTGGTGCTTGGAGTTACTAGGAGCTGAGGGGGACTGAGCTCCAGAGTTAAAGCCCAGAAGTGAGGACAGGAAGAGGAGTTTTGATGACTGGCTCAGCTCTGACGGGAAGCGGGAGGGCCCTGGGCCTCTTGCGTTTTCCAGCACCTCTACTGTCTTTTGGCTTCCTCCCTGGAGCAGCTGATTAGTGGTTCTCTGGGGCTATTTCACTGTTGCCCTAATGAAGAAAGAGTACTATTGGCCAGTGTGTTTTTCACCAGAAGGTTTGGTGAAAAGAGGTGATGTAAGTAGAGAGTGACTGACGAAGAAAACCGCAGATCTGTACCCTCTCACTCCCTTCGAGCCATCACTTTCTGGAGTGGGGGGTCTGCCAGCACCGCTTGCTCACCTGTCATGCAACTGTTTTCTTGCTTTCACTTATGTGGGTCCTCGTCCATGCAAACAGATCTCCCTCAGCTCTGAGAACGGTGACCTTTAAAGTCCGCCTGAGGGACGTAGGAGCGCTGCACATTGCACGAAGCTGATGTAAGATTTGTGTAGACCTTCAGAAAAAAACTGGAGCGGGGTGTGTGTGGTGGGGGGTCACATTGCATTTTCACAAGAGGCCCATTCAACAACACAGGATATGGCGAAAATAAAACAGGATTGGGTGGGATGCGTGTTTGGGTTCTCAGGGGGCCGAAATCAAAGAGGTGTGCAAACTCTTCTGCATAAATCCCTGCCATCCGCTTTGATAAACGAGATTATGGACTTGAAAGGTCGATTATATATTCTTGAGGAGAAATGCCAGGTTCTTGTTAATGTTTGTGCCTGACAGGATCTTAAAATAGACCGGAGTGAGCTAATCACATTGAGGACCACGTACAGCTGTGGGGTAAGAGCTTAATACAGTTTCATTGCCTCCGATGGGCAAATATTTGCCTCGTGAGACACACCTACACCCCCCCCCCCCCAGAATAGTCTATTGTAAACAACGGGCTCCCCTTTCACAAGAGCTGAAATCTTTATGATGTTTGGGAACGCCAGAACCAAAGGGTAAACAGCTTATTTGAATCTTGTCTTTCATCCAGGAATGCTCACCAGTTGATTTTCCCCCTCTTTCTTTATCACTAACTATGCCCAAGGCATGTTCTAGAAAACTAATATTGGCAAGAGTTCTGTTCACCCTTCCCAGTTTTATTCCTGGGAATGACAAACGGTGGGTCTCTGAGAATATCCCATGTAGTTCCAGCAGACAAGTCTCCTTCTTCCATTTTCACCTGCTGTCTTGAAGTTGGGGATTTCCTTCAAAGGCTTAGATCTCTGATGGCAAGAGGTGGGAGTCATTTCTGATCAGTTTGCTCTCAGGATTTAAGCCTACAAGAGTTGAAGGCTCTTGTAGGGTGGCTCAGTGGGTTAAGCCTTTGCCTTCGGTTCAGGTCATGATCTCAGGGTCCTGGGATTGAGCCCCACATCGGGCTCTCTGCTCGGCGGGGAGCTTGCTTCCCCCTCTCCCTCTGCTTGCCTCTCTGCCTACTCGTGATCTCTCTGTCAAATAAATGAATAAAATCTTAAAAAAAAAAAAAAAGCCTACAAGAGTTGAGCCTGACCGTTTGCTTGCGTGGCTCACAGAGATGAAGTGCGTCTCTACCCACAAAGTGTGCTGTTTACAATCAAATGGACACTAGGTGAATATCATTGCTCCCACTGCGTGCAGTTTGTGGGGCAATGTGACTCAATTTCAGTTATCTTCATGTGGCTCTTTAAACGGAGATAGGTATATAAAAAAGAGTGAGATTTTTAAAAAATGGAGAGAAAACAGTTATCTTTTTCCCCTTCAGGATGTGGCTAGTTGTGTTCGTGTGTGTGTTCATAGTAATGCAACCCTTTGCACTTGGGAATTATTCCGGACTACTTAATATCATTCCCATTGTCAAAACTGACTTAGCCGAAGCAGATGAAAACAATTGCGGCCTAAACGGGAATCATCTGTGTTCCAGCCAGCCTTCAGAATTAGGAAGGCCTAGTTGATTCATACGTAACTTCTGAAATTTTGTTTGGCTTGTTAATCATGCTTAAATTCTATCAAAGGAAACATGGCTTTTGCACAATTATAAGCCTCCTTTCAAATTGTTCTCATACTTTTGGAGCCATATTAGTCACCACTGTCATGTACTGACAGTCGGACTCAGAGTCACGTACTGGGGCAGGTCTCAGAAGTAAGAGAACCTGCTTCCTCCACTGGGACCCTGAGGCTGTGTAAATAAATAAGTAGCATAAAATGTGGGAAGTACCTTAGGGGATGTGTGTCCAGTGCTACGTGGGTCACAAAAGAATGGACAGTAAGTTCTAACTGGGCTGGAGACGACCGGCAAGTCCTGTAGGAGGTGAAGCTTGAGCTGACCATTGGGCAGATGTTCGCTGGTAAATAGAGGGAAAGAGCTTTCTAGAGAGATCTGGGCGTAGGCCCCAGGCAAAGCCCTTTCTCTTACTGGCCGTGGGACTTTGTGAGAGCCACATCACTATTGTAGCCAAGTTTTCTCACCTGTAAACTGTAATACCTGCCTTATGAAATTGCTAGAAAGATTATATGAGAGGTATACACGAAAGTGCTTTGACAAGTGGAAAATAGTCTTCAGATGTAATACATTCTTAGGGCACTAAACGTTTTTCTAACTTTCAAAGCATCTTTGAAGATAACTGTGCTTCTATGATGGGTGCGTGTGTGTGTGTGTGTGTGTGTGTGTGTGTGTGTGTGTTTTCATATAAGATATGACTGAGGGTGTATTTGTTAAGTTAGGTGCAACTGCTGTCATAAGTAGAACCAAAGATGAATTATGGTTTAACACAATAGGAGTTAATTTCACACTCCTAGAAGAGTCCAAAGTGAGTGTTCCTGGTCAGCAAGTGGTTTTCCTCCCAATTGTTTCTAGCTGTGTAACCAAAAAAGCAAAGGAAAGAGATGTGGGGCAAGCGTCTAGCAGTCTTTACCACTGTGGGTAGCTGTTTGTGTCTAATACATATACTTAGATATGCATATGTGCTTATATTCCAAGCCCCACGGGGACACCTACCCAGAGCAGAAATCAGTGCAAACAAGAATAATCAAAGCCCCTCTTTTACAAAAGCAGTAATGCATGTTCGGTTTAAGAAAGATGAAAACCAGGGAAAATGGCCCCAGCAGAGAAAGCCTTATCCTACTTCGTGTGTAATGGCACTAAATCAGCCGGTAAAAGAAACAGATGCCAAGAGAGAGAGATTGGTAGGTAGGAGAACTTCAGGGGGAGGCTTTCTGCAACCTTGTCTTCCAGAGTTTTATCACCATCCTGCGTCCTCTTTCATGTTTCCTCCTAACATCATTTCTGTTTGTTCACTGCTCCTCGGGAAAGTCTCGGCTGCCTCCCCGCCAAGCTCAGGTGGCCCTGACCACCCAGGGCTTTAATGGCAAGAAAAGATCATGTCTTTTCCTCTCGACAGGATGACTATGCCAGATGAGCACGGTTCCCAGGGATATCGATGATTGAAAAGCACCCCTAGATCCCTACATCTAGACAAATGCAGTCGACGGTTAGAGTTCTCATTTCTGTTCAGGTGGCAGCCATTTGACAAGCCTACTATGTACAGTTAGCACGCAGAAGTCTTTGAAAGAGGCTCCAGATTCGTGAACGGCTGAGCACCTCACCCCATCTTGAGAGTGGGAGAGGAGACAAAAGCTACAACTTACAGAAGGAAGGGGGAAACCCACAAAGAAGCCAACCTGACATTTATCAGTATTAGCTCTTTTGTTTTGGTGACATAACACACCATGTCAGTTCCTGGCATGCTTATTTTCTGGCTTGCCTCAAGGAACAACGATGCCAGTTACTAGAAATACAGAAGCTATAAATGGCAACTGATAATATTATGCATATTTTTAATGACTTGAAAAAGTGTTTTCAGAACGCTGCCTTGGAGGCTCCCGTTTCAGTCCTGTAAATCAAGGGGTGATAAGATTAAGCCATGTAAATCTATGCTTTCTTGGGCTGGGATACCTCCAGCATCTGCCCAAGATTCTGGCTGAGCAGTAGGCAGCCTCTGGCCTTGTCTTTGAAACAGAAATTTGGGGGGAGCCCCAGAGGTGGGGGAAAGGCTGGACTCGTCCCGAACTGCCACCAGGATTCAGCATTGGCCTCCTGGGACTGGATGGGTTTGGAGGCCCTTTGGCCCTGGGGGCTGGAATGAAGTCAGCATCGGCGTGTCGTTGTTAACCCCGACTACAGAGGAAGATGAGAATTTATCCAGAGTGCCTGCCTTCGAATACTGCATATAAAACCCTTGATAAAAATGTTGCTAACGGTGGCACCAACGTCTTCATTTGAGCACTGGTTCTTCATTGGCACTGGTTTTTCTCCAGAACCCAGAAATACGTATTTCCTTAGTACACTTTTTGATGGGGAGAGCCTTCTCAAAGCAGCTGACAGCAGAAATCTCTGTTTTGAGAGTTTGTGGGGGGAGTATCAAAAAAGTTCTGGCCTTCACCCAAGTAGCCTCTTACTTCCTTGAAAGTGAATCTGTGGCCTAAATGCCACCTTTGATTAAGTTGATATAGTAGGTTGTGTTCATTAAGGTTTCTGACCAACTGGCATTTTTGTCCTGCTCTATGGGACCACCTCTGATAGTATTGGTATGATTTCTTCTTACTTTTTAAAGGATCATTAGGATACCACTCCTCTTTCTCATCACCCTTCCTACATGTGTTACAAAGGAATAACCAACGGTTTGGATTTGCCCTGGTTTGAGATAACCAACTGTCCCATTAGTTAGTGTGACGGAGAATCCAGAAACCTTGCACATAAATAAAATTTCAATCAAAGTTGAACCGTTGTATTTTTTTCACCTTTATATATGAGGTAAATGCGAATATCTTGATGCTAAAGTCCACTAAGACGCTTTGCAGAGACTATAGGAATTTTTGGTTAGAACAAAGTAGGGGATTAAATTACTTACATTAGCTTTGAGAAAATCAGATAAATTTCCTATTTAGAAACAATACAGGAAAAGCTTAATTTCCATAAAATTTACCCAGAATTAAAAATATTTTAGCATTAAAAAGAGTCAAATTTTGTAACCCTTTCTGGCCTGCGAGGGAAAAAAATCTGTTTGAGGATATTCAAGCCTATGTCTTTTTGCTTACCTTGTTGGCGTCTTACTGTGGGGCAACCAAAAGTTGATGGAATTCTTAACTTAAGCAATTTTGCTACTTGCTAGCAACTCGGGACAAAAAATGGGTGGGTAAAACATTTGAAATCAACGATGTAAATAAAAACGTTAGATTATATGGATTTAATTTTTTCCTTCCATCCCTGACTTCTTTAATCGTGTAAGGATCAGCATGGCCATGAAGCCTTCCTGCTTTTAAGGAACATTTGAGATGGCCCGGCCTCTTTGTGAAACCACTCTCCGACAGGGCCGACATAGCAGAGCCCCACAGGCAGCTCTCGCTGTGGAAATCACTCACCTCCTCACTTCCTCTGCTGCCCGCCCCGTACCAGTACTCTTACTCGCATGTCTCCTCGTCCTGACTAAATGTTAAGTCTCTTGAGGTCAGGACCTGTCTTCAGTCTCTTTTCTCTGTATTTATTACAGCCTCCTCTTACTTAGAGCGGTTGTTCTAAAAATGTCTGCTAGATGAACAAATGAAGTTGAAAACTCATGACATTTTCCCTTGCTCCTTGATTTTTATCTCTTACCCATAGTCATACTTAACAATCTGCCCTTTAAAAAAGAGCATATTACTTTTTCTTTTCCTGATTAGTAGAAAGGGGAATTTTTTTTTTTTAAAAAAAGGAAGAGAAGCAATAAAACATCAGGTAAAAACTTGTGCCCCAATAATGTCCACTGTTATTATTTGGTATATTTCCTAGTAGTGCTTTTTCTGTGCGTGAGCATGCGTGTGTATACACTTGCTTTTGGGGGGAGAGTGTGTTTTACTGCTTTCACAGTTTTCATGCCACTTTTTTCACTTAGTTATAAAGTAACACTTTCCCCATGTCTTGAGACATTCTTGGTTGTATTAGGTTCCGTCATAAGAATCCACCATAATTTATTACTTAGGCTCCCTTTCAAATTACAGGCCCAACTCAACCTAACTGCAGCAAAACAAGAAGAGGGAATATTTATTATCAGGTGACATAAAATGTACCACAAATGAACATAATTCAAGGCATATAGTGACAAGTGCCAAAGTCAAGGTGACTATATGAAGTTGTAAGAAGACATTATCTTTGTCTGGGCAGCTGGAAAGGGGGCTAGTATTTGATCTGGGCTCGAAGGAGAGGTAAAAGTGATAATGACTTACATATTTTAAGTATTGATCATTACATTTCATTACATTAATCAGACATAATTAATACATAGATTATCTCATTTATTCTTCCAAAACTTTGCACTTCCCACTTAACAATCACAGCATAACATTTTCCCAATGCTTTATGACATTTTTGGTTATATTATATTCCAATATTTGAATTCCATATATTCTATCATATGAATACATCATAATTTACTTATTAATTAGGCTCCTTTTAAGTTGCAGAACCAACTCAACCTAACTGAAGCAAAGCAAACTTATTACATTATTATAAAGTATTTTCATTCCCATTTCATAGATGAGAAAACCAAGGCTTAGAGAGGCTATGTAAACTTGCCCATGTTCAGTTAGGATTTTGACATGGACGAAGGAGGAATGGGGTCTACCTGGGTGGGGGTGGGCGAGGGAGGCAATTCACCAAAATGAATAGCCTCCCCAAAGCATCAGTAGTCACATATGTCCGTACAATGTCACAGTGAGTCTGTTCCTTGGGGTGTGTTTCGTTAAGACCTGCCAGATGGAGAAGACAGGAAATAACTACCTTTCACGGTGGGCCTTTCATGTGGTTCCTTAAACAGCCATCTGTGCTACCCATTGCAAGGAACCGAGGATTTCAAGTCATCTCTTGAATCTTCTGTGTGACAGTTCTCCCATAACGGCTCCTAAGTCAAAGATCAAAGGCCACCAGTCATTTTAACATAGAGCCAACTTTTAATAAATGATTTCTCCGAAGATGAGTAGTTGAGATGTATGTATGCACACATGTACTAAATAAAAATTTGAGCTCATTACTATCTTCCAAAATGGGATGGATAATCTATTACAAAAGTACGAGTGTTGGTCAAACTAACCTGCTCCAATGAGCTGGTTCTCCTGTTACCTACCTAGGACAAAAACATCTGTCCAGGACAAATGCGTTTAGGACTTTGCAGAGAGCCCTCGACACCTCTCCTGGCTCGTTCTTGCCTCCTTGCATCATAACTCACAATGCACATGGGAAAGGTCTAATTTCTTAGTTTGCCTTGGCTCACTTGTTGCATGCAGGGAGCCACCAACTGGAGGCGGCAGCCCCCGGGGCTGTTGGAATGGCTGCAGTGGGTCTGTCTTTGAAGTCCTACCCTGCAGTTATCTCTCATTGCACCAGGCGGGCTGTAAGCAAGCCCGTTGCATGCAGCTGTCACCATTTAAGCCAGCAGGCGTTTGAAGATGTGCCGCCCCCCACCCCTTGTGAGGGGAGCCAGAATAGAACAAAGTGTGGTGTTCCCATGAAATCGTTTGAATGCTTGATAAGAGTGTGAGTCTGCACCTTCCCCCCCCCCCACCCCGCGATGGAGGTGGTTGAGGGGAGGGGGTCCAAGAAGAGCCTAAGGCAGGGCTACCTCCTCTTGGCAATGTCCAGCGCAGGTAGCTGAAGCCGCTCTGGGGGTTTCCTACAGGTCCTGATGACAAAGCAGCTTGCACGTGGAAGAGATGGGGCTGGCAGAGGGAGGAAGGAGGGAGGGGAAGGCGGGTCTCGGAATTGCTGGAGGATTTGTCCCACGAGCCTCTCCCACGCAATGTTTCTCTCCTCTTCCCCTCTGTGTTCGAAGCCCAGTCGAGACCCCAAATCCTCGCGCCGCTGGGGAACATATGTTCTAAATGAGTGGTGAGATAATGTCGCAGCCGTTGAGGCAATAAGCTTCGGCTGCGGTTTTCTATTTCCTCACCATGTCTTTATCACTTGACAAGTGCATTGGTCTGTTTCACCCCTGGAGTGTGAGCTGGGACAAATTTTTGCCACCTCTTTTCCTCACTCCCAGGTCCCAGCTCGCAAAAGAAGAAGACAGTCTGTCCGACAAGAGTGGCTGCCCAGAAGGGCACTGCATTTGCCCAGACCTCCCAGACATCTTCCTTCTGGGGTTGGTTTCTCTGTCGCTGTGAATACCACCCATGGAGACCTGGCGCTGGGCTTCTGGAGAGCGAGTCTGTGTAACAAAACTACTTACAGGATCCAGGCGGGGGCAAGGCTTGGGCGATGAGCTGGAGGCGCTGACTTTTGCTTTCACTGACCATCTGGCCCCCTTGGTGAGCGGCCCTTTCTGCCGACTTCACAGGGGAGCCAAGCGACCGGGAGTGAATCTCTCATTTTCCAAACAAAAATGCAGACAGTGAGAAAGCCTGTGTAAGCGGGCTGACAAATTGCTGTCAGGCCGGGGTGGGAAGTTGGCAGTCAGGAATGGAGCCTCAGGTTCTCTGCCACTGGAAGGAAGGGAAGCGACCTGAAATTCATGCTGAAAGGGCAGCGGAGGAATTCCTGGTATGAGAACCATCAGGCTCTCTACGTCTGCAGAAACCACGTGGCTGGGCCCTTGGTGGCCCGGGACATTACATAAAGGGTTGGGGAGCTCGCAGTCTTTGTGAAGGATAAACATCTTCCTTCTGCCACCAAAGTGGTAGCAATTGTGGTTCTGGGATGGGAGGTTTCAAAACAAAACTAGGCCAGCTCTGTGGGCATTGCCTTGCCTCTGAGAAGATACCATCAGCTCTCGTCAGACACCGATTTTTCTGGTCTGTGGATGACCCAGACCTTTATTCTTCTCTTACCATTTGGAAGAGTCAGTAAAACAAAATGAGAGCCAGACAGTTTTTCTATTTGTAAACACTTTATAGAAAAGGTTTGGTTGCAGAAATGATTCAAGCTACCAATCAAAATGAAGCTTTCCGACTACATGTGTCTGTAAGTGGCTTTGCCCTTGAAGAGAGGTCTGAGAGGGATCAGAAGGCTTGAGCAAGTAGGCTCTGGGTCTCCCGACTCCTTTCAGCTTAAGTCACCATGAGGCCAAGAAGAAGGTGAGGCCTGTTCCTATTTTAGCATTTTTGGTCCTCAGAGGGATCCTGGGTCCTCTCTCAAAGCTCTGGGCAGCATGAGGTATGGTGAGCTGCTTTCACCACAGAGCATATCATGGTCTTGGCGAAATAACCTTCAGAGTTAAGAAGTACTTTGAGGGTTAGGACCACCCAGGATGAAGAACTGTCCAAACTTGTTGACTCCATTTTTTATGTAAGGGGTTGAGGAGGCTACAAAACTGTTTCTCAGGAGAAATTACCTGAAGATTATGTGTCACCCTGAAGCCTCATACTCTATTTGACCTGGTGAAATGAATTCAGAAGGGGACTGTGTCATGCTTCAGTGGGCTCTATGCTCTAACCTCTCCCTCACACACTTCGGTTCCATCAGCTACGTCAGAATTGATCCATGACAGTTTGGGCGGGGGGCGGGCGGGAATCTGCCTTTGAATTCTAGACTTGCCACTTGATGGGTGTTGTTTATCCTTCCTGAGTTGCAGTTGCCTGATCTGTAAAATTGCAACGATCATGTCTATCATAGAGAGCTGGTGATTAAGATAAATGAGATAAAGCTGGTAGGGTATCTAGCACCATGCTGGGTGTATAATGAACACCCAACAAGTATAATTGCCTCCTTTTTATTCTTTATTCTCCTATGCCCAAGATGAATTTAGAAAAGGCACTGACAGGGGTGCCTGGGTGTCTCAGTCGGTTAAGCAGATGACTCTTGGTTTCAGCTCAGGTCATGATCTCAGGGTAATGAGATTGAGCTCCACGTGGGACTCCACTCTCAGTGAAGAGTCTGCTTGAGATGCTTGCTCTCCCTCTGACCCTCCCCCTACTCTCTCACTCTCTCTATCTCTCTTTGAAATAAATAAAATCTTGGGCACCTAGGTGACTCAGTCGGTTAAGCTGCCTTCAGCTTAGGTCATGATCCCAGGGTCCTGGGATGGAGCCCTGCATCGGGCTCCCTGCTCAGTGGGGAGTCTGCTTCTCCCTCTCCCTCTGCCTGCTGCTCCCCTTGGTTGTATTCTCTCTCTCTCTCTCTCTGTCAAATAAGTAAACAAAAAGATCTTAAAATAAATAAATAAATAAAATCTTAAAAAAAAAAAAAAAGAAAGAAAAGGCATTGATCTTGAGCCCCACATCAGGCTTCATGCTCAGCGTGGAGTCTGCTTCTCCATCTCCTTCTGGTCCTCCTCCTGCACTCTCTCTCTCAAATAAATAAATAAATAAAAATCTTAAAAAAAATATGTTGCTAATAAACAAAACTGGGCCGACATGAGTGAATTGCCTTTGGTGGTACTGTGTAACCCACTCCTTGGTGGAAATTTTCCTCTGTAATAATAATATTTAGTAATAAATCATCCAGTCATAAACCAATGTATTTATTTCTAAATTATTCTGTCTACATTGTAACAATGACAGAGAATATTCTAGAAACTCCCCTATGGATCTTGACATTTCCACTGTTAAACCCGAGACCTCAAGATAATTCGTGCCTGGGTGCGGAAAGTGTGGAAAAAGCTACTGATCCCTTGACATTTTCTAACAGATTTAGAGGATGGAGGGTGAGGGAGTGGATGGTGAGCATCTGTTTCCTCCTTCCCCAGAAGTCTAAGTCAGTCATCTCAGCCAGGCACAGGGAGGTTGGAGGGTAGGTAGCTCCTGACTATTAAATTGGTCCCTAAAATCTCCAGCAGACTGGTAGTTAGAAATGGGCTGGGAGTGGAGGAAAGGGAGAGAGAATACTTCTGATGCCAGGATAGACTTCCCACCTTCCTGCCATTTCCCACCCCAGAAGGGAGGCACCGGTGGCTAATTGCACCTGGCGCCCGGGGAGCGACATCTGGGGTCACTGATGTTTGGCCAATCCTCTGCCCAGTTCCTTTACTTTGTGTGTTTGGGTCAATTTCTTCTCTCTTGCCCATAAATATTTACAGCTCCTACATGCCCTTGCAAATTGGATTAATCTTAGCATATTTCTGGGACAGAGACATCCCTGTCCAGGCTTAGTCCTGAGGAATAGGCTGAAGGATTTTTCTTTTTATGTCTTTACACTGAGTGAGTTCAAGGAGAAAAAGAGAAGAAGGGAGAAAGATGGAAACTAAATATTAAAAATTTCTACATGTAGGCCAAATGTCAAAGAGATAAGAGCTCAACATTTGGGGAACAAACTTGGGAAATTGGGCTTGCGGAAGGACGGTATCAGTACCCAGGTCAGGGTGTGAAGAGATTGGGCAAGTCCAAAAATAGATTGTGGCATAATCTCAGTTCTGGAGAATGATGTCAATTAATTTAAACCTTCTTCCGCAGGTGAGGGAACCAAGGAGATGCCTTGCAGTCTTTACGATGTTCAGGAAGTGAAACCCCAGATAAAGAAGTTTCTGAGCAAGGTTATTAGTGTGAATAATTACCATAATCATTCAAGTTTTATTTAGATTCACATGGTATCTTTGGTAAAGGAATTTTAAAGCAGTTCAACTGCCAGGCACTCCTTCCTTGCAAATTTTAAACCGCCTGAGGTTTCTATCTTTTCAGATATTCACCATTTTCTGTTAAGAAAATGCCTTCCCTGAAATGTTGCCTGTTAAGGAAATTTATCTTTTCCTTCAGTCTTCGCAGGAATGCAGGCGATTAGCCACGGAGCCCTTCTCTGTCTTGCACCAGGCATCAGTCGCCCAGCTACGCAGAGGCCGTTTGAATGGAACCACAGAATAATCATCAGAAGAAAAAGCAAGCTCACGCGAGGAGCGGCGGCCCATTGTGCGGAGTTAAACACGCCGAACGGAGTCCGATTGGTGGTGGGGAGGAGTGGTGTTAATGACAATGGCGGGGAGGCCGTGGCAGTGGTGGAGAGATTGGTATCTCTCTCTCCAGGCCTTGGTAATTAGTATTCCCTGTTACATCCTAATTAAAGACCCCGGGTGCTTTCAAAACTTTAAGTATTTTTTGTTGGCAGCAGAAGACCTTTAAACCTAAAAAATAAAGAAATAAATACAGGAAACCCCTTTAAACCTAAACATTATGGGAAACTTCAATATATAAAACAGTAACACCTAAAATTTATATAGCATTTTTCATGCACCAAGTTTTACATATCGATTTATTTAATTCTCATAATACCCTGTAAAAATATTGTTGCCATCCCTATTTGCAGTTGAGGAAACTGAGGCACAGGAAAGGTAAGTAACTTGCCAGAGATCCTGCGGCGGTAATTAGCAGGGTTGTGAGTTGAACTCGAAAAGTCTGCTTCGTGCTTAACGTGGGAGTGGAGGACTCTCTGGGCTCTGGCTCTCTCCCTCTCTCCTTCTGCTCTACAGAATTCCTTGGGCTCTATGAAACACAGCTCCAGAAACTGGTCACACCAGAAGTTGTAAAGAGAAGAGAACTCTCTTCTTTCAGGGATGAAGAAATTGAAACCCAGAGAGGTAAAGTGACTTTCCTAAGATCTCACAATCAGCAAAGAAGAGGATCACTCACAGCCTCTTCTTCATATTAGAGATTCATCAGATTTTCTCCTTATCGGCACACTTGGTGTACTTCCCATTGAGAAAAATGCCTTGAAGGCAGGTGAGAGTATACTGAAGAGAGTTTAGAAGGAGGAAGGAACCCTATGAGCATCAAAATGATCAAAGAGCAGCTTGGGGAAAAAATCCAAATTAATTAAATTGTGTCTTTCCATTCCTCCTCCTTATATGAATCTCAGAGTAAGATGAGAGAAAATGAGACCCAAGTCATAAATTGTCATCCTTCATTTACTCAACAAATAACGACTGAGATCCTATTACATGTCATGGACTGGTAACATGCAGGCACATACCATGTGTTACCTACTAGGAGTGGGGACACAGTGGAGAATAAGTCCATTTCCTGCCCTCTTGGAACTCACGTTCTAGGACTGGTGGGAAGACCAATTAATTTTGCATGGAGCTGGTATTTACAGGGCTTAGAGCCAGTCTGTACCCTACAGCTGTCTCATGGCTGTGGGCCATTGGTCACTGGAAGACCAAGTGAGAGGATGGATGGCCTAGAGCAAATCCATTACTATTTCTCAGATGTTCTTGTCTCCCTCATGGTGAACCATTAGGGGATTTGTTTAAAAGATTTTTACCTTAACAATTTCAAGCTCTGTGGCTCACTTCATATTTGTATAATGGGTACATGTAACATCCTTTATTTCCAAGGAAGCGTCCAGAAATCTTTCAGGAATCGATAGCATCTTTCCCTGTCTACTAACTCACTAGGCAATGGTCTATTCCCATGGATGAACAAATATAATACTGCAATTTTTAGATCATTTCTAGAGCTTGCAGATGATAGAAACTTTAGTAACAGAAATGTGATGACTGGTAATGTTATATTTTTATTTTTATTTTTATTTTTTATTTATTTATTTATTTTTTTAAAAGATTTTATTTATTTTGTTTGACACAGAGAGAGAGATTACAAGTAGGCAGAGAGGCAGGCAGAGACACAGGGAGAGGAGGAAGCAGGCTCCCCACTGAGCAGAGAGCCCGATGCGGGCCTCGATCCCAGGACGCTGAGATCATGACCTGAGCCGAAAGCAGAGGCTTTAACCCACTGAGCCACCCAGGCGCCCTGGTAATGTTATATTTTTATATGGACAAAATGATAGTACATATAACTATGCTACCATTCGACAAATATTTATTGAACAATGTTGTGTTAATTTGGAAAGTTGATTGCAAGTAACTGAATCTCAAGGTAGCTTAAAATAAAGATTATTTGTTGGTTGTATAACTAACAAAGGGTTTTTTCAAGCTTCAGGATGGGTTGATCAGGGCTCTGTTTCTTTATTTTTTTTATTTAAAGATTTTATTTATTTATTTATTTGACAGAGCAAGAGAGCACAAGCAGGGGGAGCAGCAGCGTGAGAGGGAGAAGCAGGCTCCCCACCGAGCAGGGAGCCTGATGCCAGACTTGATCCTAGGACCCCGAGATTATGACCTGAGCTGAAGGCAGACGCTTAACCAGCTGAGCCACTCAGGCTCCCTGGGCTCTGTTTCTTTAAACTTCTCTCAGCACTGGCTCTCCTCTGGGTACTGCATTTATTCGCAGACTGGTTTTCCTTCTCATAGAAAATGGCTGTTTTATTTTAAGGCTCATATCTGCACATCACTGTGTCTACAGACAGAAAGCGTTTCTTTCCTAATCAGCAAACCAAAGTCTGGGCTTCGCTCTTTGGAATAATTTGGGTCACGTGCTTTCTCTAAACCAATCACAGTGGGTAGGAAATTTGCATTACACTGATTGGTCTAGGCTATTTAGGGTCGGCCCCTGGAGTTGGAGGAGAGCCACTCTCCTACAAACCGCACAGCTGCTACCCGACAGCGAAGAGGTAGATGCTGTGAGGCAATTCAATTTTGTTTCAACCTACCATGTGTTATGCACTGTGCTGGACTTTGAGGGGATCACTGTGGACCATCCAGTCTAGCCAAACACCCATAAGCAGGTCTTGAAAACACTCATAGCACAACTTTGAGATTCTTAAAATATGAGGTAGGGCAAAACTCCCAATTACTGTCCCGATATTTCTAGAACGATTGCCTGGTCTCCAGTGCACAGTGAAGGATTCGAATCAGAGGGCTTATTTATTGACATCCCCAACAAGTAGATTTTGTGTATGAAACCCAGAACTGGAGGAGGCACAAGCAGTAGGTTCACTGTGGTGATTTATAATCTTCTCATTAGACTCTGCTTTAGATTTCCAGTTGGAAGCAATTAAGCTCCTACACTAGAAGGAATATATTTAAATATTCAGGTAAATTGAACTAAAATAATTGATTTAGGTGATTACACTGTGCACTGAACCCAAGTCTTAAGCAAGACGGCAGATGGGAAAGAGGAGAAAGGAAGTTGTCCGGAAATAGTCTCAGTAACAAGTTGTGTCTGCAATTTGCTGGTTTAGCAGCCTCTAAGTGTGACAGGACAGTCACTGGTGGATCCACCATGACATTAAGGCTGAAAGTAGGGATGAGAGCTAATGGAGGCATCCTGAAAATTCCATTCCTCATACTCGGGGGTGTGCAAGTTCTGTCTACTCAATAGGAACGAACTGAAGCATGCTGTATCCCTGAAAATCTTTAAATTGCTGTCTGAGTAACCCTCGTGAGCTGTATTTTATAGATATCTAAATTACATGATGCTATAGTATAAATAGTGATCTTCATCTTATTCACAGTTTTAGCAAAGACCGACAGAAAGCACATGAAGTTTGCTCTAGAAAGACCATATCAAGCCTTATTCCTTGAAGCTCAGTACAATCCAATCTCTGCCCGTAGTCTACTGTTCCAATCACTGTCACTGCCAAGACACACACCAGTTCCTCATCACCTTATGTTGAGATCCTTGGTCAACTTCGAAAGAACTGCAAAAATGTGAAAATTTAGGTATTGAGGTTGAAAGAGAAGAAGCAAGTTTATGCTGTGTTCATTTCATTACACTTAGTTTAGAACAAATTGTACATTTTCCCAATGAACCATAACGATAAAATAGGTAACATGGAACAACGTTTTCCTTTCTCTATGTCTGCCATGACACTGGGAACGGGTAGGTGAGAGTGGACCTCAGATGACTCGGTGAGTTACAAGGATAAATCTTCTTACAGAGGACAATAGGTTGCATTTCACTGTGAGGGTCAGACCCCATAATCCTTTAGTTAAGAGAACCAGGGATGGCCTCAGAGGCACAAAGGCATAGCATTCTGCCTATTAAATGTAGTTCTGCATTAATCTAGAAATTTTTTATTGATAACCAAATGTGTAGCAACCACATTTAAATTTCAGAACACTACAATCAGGTGGGTTTGAATAAAGAAGAAAAAAAGGGACCCCAAAGCTACTAAGTGGTGCCTTTAAGGTCATGGGTAGGTGCTATTTCAAAACAAACATGTCAGCTCTATCCCAGTTAAAGTAGATAGAATCCTCTGGTCTCTTCGGGAGTTGTACTTGGAATCTGAAACAGGAATGTTGTTTAAGGTTCTCCAGGTGTGATGTTTAAAAAAATTTTTGCAAATACTCTTTTCAATGCAGTTGCCTTTGAACAGGGCAGCGGGGGAAGCCAAGTTAGGTTAACAGATCGACCAGAGAAAATTCAAGAGGGTCCTTTGCAAGGTGAGAGGGAGTCTGTGGCTTGACCATGTGGTTGTGTGGCTCGACCATGTGGTTGTGTGGCTCTCCCGAGTTGCTCTGCCTGTTTTGCAGGGGTTTGTGGTGTGTTCGCTGACACTTCGGCGGCTGCAGGGCTGAGGATGGCTCTTCTGCGGGCTCGGCCCTCTTGGCACGCTCTCAGCTCTGGGAAGTCCACGCTGTTTTACAAAGAGCAGGTGGGCGAGAAAACTCAACACTGCAGGGCACATTGCGCAGCTGGGAGAGGTGGAATTCCCCTCAAAAGGATCGGCACCGCTTTGAAAATAAATTCATCATTAAAATGGGAGGATTTCTGAAGCGGTAGACGAACACAGGGCTTGATTGGTTTTGAATTAACTCTTTGTACTCATCTTTCATTCATCCTTTAAGGGAATGTCTCTGCTTCCTCCAGAGAGGTAACACAAATAATCCTTGACATCTTTTCAAGGAGGGGAGTGCAATGTTGGAGCACTTAGGCTGCATCTGCTTTCCATTCTCCCCTCGTCTTGCTGCTCCCCCTCGAGGCAGGGAGGGCCCCTGGCTGCCTCGCCAGCACCCTGCTTGACTTCACGTGCAGTATTTCGAAATGCTCAGAGCTGTGCTTCTCCCTGGCAGGAGGGTCTGGGCATCTGCCGCGGGCCACAGCAAGGTGGGGGTGTTGACGGTTGCTCCTCCTTCCTTCTTGCTTTCCCTTTCTTCCCCCCACCCCCCTTTCCGGGTCCTTGGTCTTCCCCCAGCCCTCTTCCTCCCTCCCCACTCCCGGGGACGTTAAGAATGGCCTCGCTTCTGTTCTTCTCGCTAAGAAGGTAAAAGCCTGTTCTCTCTCTTGGGGAAAGCATCTGATAACACCGTTTTCTCAGAGGGAGTCTCTTTATATATCTGTTAAAAGTGTCTTTCACCCACGAATCCCATAAACAATTAAATGCAGAGCTGGGCTAGCCCGTGGAAACCTTTCTGGCTACTTAAGTGAAGTTTCCTAATCCTTTTCTGCAGCGCCCGGGACCCAAGCGCTGGGGCCCATTCATTGGCTGTGGCTCCTCAAGCACTTTGATCTCGGGCCTTCATTACAGCTCATTTCAGCATTAAGGATGATCTGAATTCATGAGCTCTTCCCTTTCTAATAAGTGCCATTCATATCCATCCTCAGGAGCCACCACAGCTCACGGAAAACTGGTTCAAACCACACGCAGGAGAATAATGGACCAGCTTCAAACACCAGTGAGAAACGGGGGTTTTATTAGCCAAATGAACCTTTGAATGAGAGGCTTCATTAAACAGGGGAGTCTCATTTTCCGGGCGCTGTTAAATCTACCAGTTGCCACTCTGAGATTAGGAAGTGTGAATCTCTCACTTTTTTTCAGGTGGGAATCCTGAGGTGGGGAAGAGGCGGTCCCCACTGTATCCAAGCTGGGCAGGAGTTGATTTAGGCTTCATTCGGCTGCATAGATTTTTGAAAACCAAGGATGCTTTTACGTGGCTTTCCTATTTGATTCGTCTGGAGCGAATTGTGCCACTCCTAAAAAGAACTTACTCTTTTTTCAATTTTCTTTAAAAAATGAAAGAAATTTCATTTGGATTCAGATAATACCCTTATGATGTCTAAAGCTGTCGAGCAAAAAGAGGAACAGATAATTAGAAGATGACAGGAGCCAGCAAAGAGCCAAATGGAGGAAAGACAGGCACACAGTAAGGCGGCAAAAGCCACCACCTAATCCATCCACAGCCTTCGCTATAATTATGTTTCGCTCTGGCTTTAAACTGGTGAAAGCACAAAGGAGGCACTATTAAAGTCTTAATTCCGGTAAGAGAAAGCTCATCCTGTGTAACAGCACCTAGTTAGTGCACCAAAGGGGTTCCACAATTAGCACTCTGGCAAATTTTAATTTAGCACTTAGTAGGAGCATTCAGTAACATGGCCGAAATAGAGGGGAAAGGGTAGGTAGACTCCTGTTGAAAAGTCCCTCAGAGCTCCTACGTAGCATTCCTTGTTACTGCTCTGTTGGTTCATTTTCTCCCCATCTCCCAATCTTCTGGACTCTTCCCCTGCCCCCCCACCCCAATCCACGTCCCCCGTTCCCGCGCCCCTCCCCATCCAGGCCTTATGAATGTGGCTTTCATGAAAGGTGGCTGAGGGGCACCACAGGCCAAGCCTCCTCCTTTAGCAGAAGGAGGCACGGTGTGGCAACAGGCTTGCAGAGGTAGAAGACTGCAGGCCTTGAGAAAAACAGGTCGGAGGGGATGGAACCTCCACACACATCTGCGCTGGCACCACCCGGTGTGCCCCACTCCACCGGGGAGTTGCGGGTTTCGGTGCGTCAGCCCTTCAGCCTCTCTCCAGGCGAACCTCACGATTCAAAATGGCCGCCCACCCATCACCTTGGCTCCTGTCAGTACCCGGTGAGAGAGCTCACACTGAAATTAGTGGCAGGAAGAGGAGCCTTGGGATCCCCTTCACTGAGCCTTTCAATTAAGGCTACTGATTAGATCCTAGATTTCCTTACCACATAAAAAAGAGTGAGGGTTCGCTCACAGGGGTGGTTGTTTCTCCCCGCTTTGGCCCCGCCTGATGTTTTTAATTTTGCTGGGCTGCAGAGCAGAGTGTGGAGGCTCCGCTGCTGTGGGGCCGACACAGAGCATCTAGGATGCTCCTTCCCTCCTGCCCCCTGCTCCTCCCGAGTACAGCTGACCCTCGAATGCCTCCGGGGCCCCCTGCAGAGTGGAAAACCCAGGTAGAGGGGCAGCCGGGTGGCTCAGTCACTTAAGCGGCTGCCTTTGACTCAGGTCATGATCCCAGGGTCCTGGGTTTGAGACCTACTTCTGGCTTCTGCTCTTCGGGAAGCCTGCTTCTCCCTCTCCCTCTGCCTCTCCCTCTCCCTCTGCCCCTGCTTGTGTTCCCTCTCTTGCTGTCTCTCTCTCTCTGTGTGTCAAATAAATTTAAAAAATCTTAAAAAAAGAAAAGAAATTCCAGGTGTAATGTCGGCTCCCTCCAAACTTCACTATTAATAGCCGACTGTTGACCAGAAATCTTACTGATAATATAAACAATCGATTAACATGTATTTTGTATGTCATACATATTACATACTGTTATAGATGTAGAGTATGTACTCTCACAATAAAGCAAGCTAGAGAACAGAAAATGTCAAAAAAATCATAAGGAAAGCACACTTAAAGTACTGTACTGTATTTATCAAACAAAATCTGCATGTGAGTGGAATTCAAACTCATGTTTGTTGTGCAAAGATCGACTGTGGCATGATCCCTGGACATTTGGTCTCTGCGCATGAATCAGGGTAATTACAGCCAGTCCCCCCCAGATGGAACCATCCCTTGGTCAGAGTTCACTCTCACTTCCTGCCCCACGAAGACCAAGAGCGGACAGCTGGAC
Source organism: Ailurus styani (assembly GCA_002007465.1). Classification (NCBI taxonomy): domain Eukaryota; kingdom Metazoa; phylum Chordata; class Mammalia; order Carnivora; family Ailuridae; genus Ailurus; species Ailurus styani. Next base: position 2,251,263 of record LNAC01000032.1, on the reverse strand, counting down.
CAAGACTTACACATCTTTGTCTTACTATTAGTTAAGGTCACAAATAATTTTCTTTCTTTCTTTCTTCCTTTCTTTCTTCCTTTCTTTCTTTCTTTCTTTCTTTCTTTCTTTCTTTCTTTCTTTCTTTCTTTCTTTCTTTCTTTCTTTCTTTTATGACTGGTTTAGAGAAAGACCATTAAGACATTTGTGTATCTTTGGTGACAATCACTAGAATAAGCTGTTATTTCTCCTTCTCTCTGTGTAAGCTTTGCCATGAGACTTCTTTGCTTCTGGGACATTCTCTGGCTAAATTCATGTGTGTGTAGTCTTTGTAGGGCAGACATGTTGGAAATAGGGTTTTCACGGGGGCCAATATTAGACCAAAACTGTGGGGTGCAAACTAATGAATTTGACCCTGAATAGAAAGTCAGTGTTGATAACCTAGCTTTTTAACTGTTGCTCTGAGGCCTGAATATTTTGGTTCGATTCCACACAGTTTATATTCATGAAGAATTACCAGAACTTTTCTATTTTTGCTACATAGACCTGTTTCACTAAACCTGAATAATAATTTCAACTGACCACAGTGTGTGCTAAGAGGGCTTATATGCAAAGGAATGGGTATACTCAGGTCTTTGTAACTCATGATGCTGGAGAAATTGGAAGGACCACTTTTTCCAGTTCTCTCTGGTTCCACCACAAATAGAAAGACAATTACAATTTGCCATTCGTTTCTTCCCCACTTTTGACTTTTCTGTGCCAAAGATGCTAAGTTCAGGACATAGGTGGGCAGGTATTATTATTATCATTTTAGAGACCAGAAAACTGAAAAAAATGTACAGTGAATCCTTTTAGTCAGGGTTGTATAAATGAACTTACACCTGAGACCTCCTGACTTCCAGCCCTAAGAAGATCACGGTTAAGAATGGTGGCTCTGTAATCAGCAAGCTTCACTGAAAATGCTGGCTTTCACATCCTTTTTATTATTTTTTTAAGATTATATTTATTTATTTTGAGAGAGAGAGAGTGTGTGTGCTTGAGCAGTGGGAAGAGCAGAGGGAGAGGGAGAAAAGCAGACTCCCCACTGAGCGCGGAGCCCGACAAGGGGTTCCGTCTCACAGCGCATGAGATCATGACCTAGCCGGGCACTTAACAGACTGAGCCACCCAGGCGCCCCCAGCTTTCACCTTCTTAAAAGCGCAGGTGAGTCACTGCACCTCTCTGAGTCTCAGTTTCCTTGCCTATAAAAAGGGGGCATAATGGCACCACCTCAGGGCTGTCGTGAGAGTTAAAAGAGATAAGTGTGTGAACTTGTTAGAACAGAGCCAGTCTCATAATACATGTTGAATAACCAATAAATGTACTTGTATTATTATGATCATTATTAGTGCTATTGATGAAGAAACCAAGGATCAGACCACACAATTAAAGAAAGAGTTAGGATCACGGCCAAGACCATGTTTTTTTGTTTATTTTTTTGTTTTGTTTTGTTTTTCTTTGTTTTGTTTTGGTTTTTTTTGGTAGCTTTTGAGCCCCTTCCCTCAGAGGGAAGCTCTTATTTCTTTTTCAGCTAGAATTGTGAATTTCCTCTAAGATTGCTGTTATTCAGTTTGGTCAGTTTCCTAAGAATATACATGTTTTAAAGCAGGATTAGTTTGCAGAAGCAGCCACATGGAGAGCTGGTGGAAGGACTCATCCTAATACTGATTCAAACATAAATTTTAACGTGGCCGAATGCCTCCAAGTACAAGGACTCCGTTTAGTTGGGTACCAAGTAGTTCCAACAAGTATTTTTCCTCAGGGGCGCCCAGCCTGAGGCAATTGCCCTAAAATGCTATACCATTTGGAAACAAGCGAGCAGTCAGATTTGCCAACAAACATGTCTGCAATTCTAAATCTGTCATTCTAGCAGCGCTCATAAAACAAGGTCCAGATTTATTTTCCACTTGCTGTTTGTTCTGCTCATTAATTATATTCATATCTGCTTCTTTGAAGTGATTGAGACTATTGGGAAATGTAAAAGAAAGCTGTATTGATTTCAGTCTTAATATCATTCCATCTCTGTTTCCTTCATCTCTGAGCGCCCAGGCATGTTGAGTGACGTGTGGTGGCGGGTGTAGTGTGTCGGGCACAGAGTAGGGCATTATCAACAGAGCCCAGGCTCTCCAGATCCGCAGTCTCTTTGGTGTGAGGGTTTAGATTTAGAACGTCTGGATTGTATTCTACGAAAATCTCCACAGCCTTGCCTTTCAAAATCAATTTCAGTTGTCAAAAAAGGGGGGTGGGGGTGGTGAGTCACTTTGAAATCATATAGCTTATTATGATCATCGTTTTTTAAAAGCTTATTACTCTAATTTTTCTCCCAAGGGAGTTGAGTTGATTTATAACCCCACCCTCCTTATCTCAACATGTGGCTGAGTTCAGAAGGGAATTAAAATTGGGGGATTTTTTTCCCTCCAGGAAAACTGATGGAACACACCCCAACCTTGTTTTCAAGTTCAGTGGGAACTTTTTTAGCCTCTTGACTTTAAAAATGCATATGCAGCTACTAAGCTCCAACCTCACCCCCAAACTGACATATTTGCCCCAGGGTACTTTGGAAGAAAGGTCTACCTGGGGACAGTCTTCACAACTGTGGAGTGTAGACTGAACAACACTGCGATATAGACTGCATCATATGTAACTTCTTGGAGGGCAGGGATTCCTATCTGATTTGTCCATTGTTATATCCCAAGCATCTAGAACAGCGCCTGTTTCGCAGTAGATGCTCAGTAAATATTAGGTAATTGGTTATCTTCCTCCAAAGTTTTGTTTCTTTGTTTGTTTGTTTGATGAATGGGGAAGTAACAATGACTGATAGCTAGGAGCCAGGCCTTCAGGGTCAGACAGACAGAACTGGGTTCAAATTGCAACCTGCTGCTCATGAGCTTGGTGACCTTGCTTAGCCTGCTTAACTACAGCATCACCATCTGTAAAATGGGCATACGCATGGGGCCCCCTGCTCAGACTGTGGGGAGACCATGCCTGGAGAAGGCTCAGTGGGCTTCTGAAGATGCAAATGCTCCATACTTGGTTCATGTGCTTATTCTTGTGAATCCTCCGGAACGGGGTCTGAAGGTCGTCCTCGAGTCAGGGAGTTTGGGGCTCATGAAGCACCATCTGTCTTCCCGAACTGTGCTTCACATTAACATGTGGTAAGTAACCCTCCCCGGTCCCTCTGTGGGCATTTTGGCAATGGTGGGAGCAGCTCCTCTGGGTCCCTGCCCAGGGCTCCTATCACTCATGGGCTAAGGGTCTCAATCATGCCATCCCAGGCACAGCAAAGGGAGAGGAAGAAGCCGTTTTAAGCTTGGATGACTGATGGCCTGGGATTATTATTCTTCAGCTTCCAGGACACAGTGCTCCTATTCTTTCCAGGGAGCTTTCATTTATTTTTTCAGTGTTGAAAGCTCATGCCAGTACGCTCGTCTGAAACCTCATGGCAGCATATATGAGCTGATCATATTCCATTCTTGGTTCCCCTAAACAGGGTGCTACTGTTGCAGAAAGGAAGTTCCAGAGGTCACTATTCCCCTGTGACTCCAGTGTGGTCAGCGGAACTGTCTTATGCAAAGTAGCCTTTGAAAAGGTGTTTGCTGGCTGCCATCGCAGGACTTGCCATATTCCCCGTTGGCTGGCATGCCCATCCTGGCCCTATCCTGCCTCTCGCTGCTGCCACCTCGTGATGCGCCAGCCGAAGCTTTCCTTTAGCTCCCTTCCTGTGAAACAAAAGAAGCATCCTTCTCTCAGCTCTTTGGCCCTTCCAGAAGAGACTGCAGGTGTCGGGGGACCTGCGGGAGCACTCACGTGGTGGGAATGACAGTCCCGAGGACAGGAGGATCCTGTGATTCGGTCTGACGAGATGGGGGGGGCAACATGCCTGACAAGGGGCCAGTGGGGGGGGGATTCCTAAATGAGTGAAGAGGGCAGAACATGAGGCTGAAACACGGAGGGAGGGGCAGAGACTGGGGCAAACTGAAAAATGAATGTCTTGCCCCCAGGAGACAGTCACAACTCAATTTCGATTCATGGTCCTGTGTGGGAAACCAGGCCTAGAGTGGCCAGATCTTTTGATTTTTAAAGAGAAGCCAAAAATCCACTTTTTTTTTCAGTGAAAACTCTGAAACGGTAAACATTCACAACAATTTTATTATTATTTGTAAGTGGTGTGCCTCAGAAAGAAAACCCATGTCTTGGACTTGAGACTTCTCTGAGATGCGCACTCATTCTACGGTCATTTGCTGAGTACCTCAGCATGCCTGGCACTGTTAGGAGCCAGCAGATCTGAAATGCTGAAGACATGCTTTGTGTTTTCAGATATTTTGTTAAAAGAAGGAGAGAGATGCAGGGATCGATAAAATGCAATGACGAAGATCAACGGGACGGGAAAGGAATGGAGCATCTCAGTTTCTGAGGTAGGAAGTCATTGGAAATCAGGAGATGAGTTGTACTTGCCAGAGAGATGGCGAGGGGCTGGTGGTGGTGATTAAGGGCAGTCATGGCAGAGGGAAGAGCATTACCAAAAGGAGGCAGGTGAGACCCTGCAAGCGTGCCTGGGAAGCCATGAATGGGCTTGCTGGGCTCATGTACAGGGAAGACGGCAGGCGGGAGGCTGCTCGGACCAGTGCAGTCTGACTTTTCTGCGTCTCGGGTTGATCCAAAGATGGTAGGACACACTTCCTCTCACTTCCAACCCTCACGGTGGCACCGCAGCAGCTCGGAGGACTGTTGGGGAACGCACATGGAAATGTTTGCCTTTATCCATGTCCAGCCCACATCTGTCGCCATTCTGTCTCGACTCACCATCTGCATTTCTCATCCCATTGTAACTGTATCCATTCAGCATCTGCACACTTCAATACCCTCCCATACCCGGCATCTGTTTAGAGTTGCGTACACGAGCAGGATGGCAGCAACACTGATTTTTCACCAACAGCTAAAATTCCAATATTAGGTAATTGCTTATCTTCCTCCGAGGTCTTTTTAAATACACAGCTGCAAATTCATATGGATGTCTTTAATAATCATTGAATAGGATTCCATGGTAGTGGGCCTGTCTAATATATTTGTTGTTCATTTTTTCCATGTCTTGCCTTTATCCTCCAACCTGAGTTGCAGAGGTCATTATATGAAATACACATACATGCATTGCCTTTTAATCCACCAGCTGTAATTATGGGACAGGGCAGCATGATGGCTAAGCATCTAACTGATGATGCCTGGGTTCAAATCCCAGCTCTGCATCTGATGTCGTGACAGCTCAGGGTGGCTACATTACTGCAATGGGTTGAATTGTGTCTCTAGCCCTGCCCCCACTCCCAAATCTTTGTGTTGAAGCTCTAATCCCTACTACCTAAGAATGTGACTGTATTTGGAAGTAGGGCCTGTAAAGACGGTGATTAACTTAAGGCGAGGCCTGTAGGATGGGGCCCTAATCCAGTAGGACTGGTGTCCTCATAAAAGGGGGAAATTTGGACCCACAAAGGGACATCAGGGAGGTGGGTGCACAGAGGGAAAGCCCGTCCGAGGACACAGAGAGAAGGTGGCTGTGTGCAAGGCCAGAAGAGAGGCCTCAAGAGAAACCAGCGCTGCTCACACTTCGATCTCGTTCTTGCTCTTCCAGCCTCCAGAATTGCGGGAATAGAGTTTTTTGTTGTTTCTGCCCCCTAGCCTGTGGCATTTTGTTATGGCAAGCTAATATGTTTACCTCTGTGTCTGTTTACTATGTAAACCCGCGCAGGGTTTTTCTAAAGATAAAACATGTTAACGTAAGGAAAACACTTAGATATATATATACATTAGCCGCTGTTAATAGCAGTGTTATTTCTAATGGCCCAAAGTCAAAGAAAAGAACAGTATAAAAAAATTCTATCTTCCGCTGGTCCACATGCTTCTCCGGCTCTGTATCTGCAACGTGCAATTTTTGTAAGTGGATGGAGTAGATCAGTTGAAAAGGACTAAGAAACACTTTAGCATGCAGTCATTGGTGAGTATGGCATATTTTTTTTTACTTCTTTGTATTAAACTGCGCTGTGTAATTCTAGAATTTACTCTCAGATTGGTTAGAAGAGGTTTCCTCTCTAGCTTGAAGTAATAATAATCTCATTTGCCCCAACTCTGAAGCCCTTTGAAGTTAAACATTGAGAGAGAGGATGGCGGGCCCACTCAGCGGAGATTAGATCTTGTTTTAAACACTAGCTGCTCTGAGAATAATTTCCTTAATTAATATTCACAAGATATCATACACTTGAGACTGTATTTTCATGTAACCTACTTGCATGTAATTGTTCTTTGCTAAGGCTCTTCGCTGCGTTTGTATTTTCCTTTTGTGTCAGGATTCAACAAAATCATTTCCATCTAAAAGCAAGGCTGAAGGGGGTGGGAGGTTGGTTGTGTCTCCCTTCTGTGTGAAAGCTAGCACACATGGGCTTTCATCTCATTTCTAAAGTTAATATTGTTTTGTGCTTATTCCTATTCTTAACTGGATACACATGGCTCCCAGACCCCCTCTCCTTTCTGGACTCAAGGCTGGGACATTTTCAGGTGCTGCCTTCTTGTCGTCTCACAGCACATGGTGAGGCCTTTATCAAAGCACCCTACAGCTTCCACTGGCCCAGGGGCCCCAAAGCCTCCAAGGAGCCACATCTGCGATCAGTAACAGCTTTGGAGGTTATCAGTGCCCATCTGTCAGGCAATCAAATACCCTCAACTGAAGGAACTTCGGGTTATTTAAGAGTCCGCTTGCCCGAAGATCCGTGAAAGGAGCTAAAATGACTTGGAAAGAAATCTTTCTGCATGTCTAATTTCAAAGCCTTGCAAGTATTGCGTACATCTCTGAGTAAATTGAAAAAATTAAAAGTCTACCTTTTAAATACATTTTTAAAAAAAAGTTTAAATAAATTTGTTCACTGCTTAAGATCTCCAACCAGTGACTTTTCTACATTTGCAAGCAGATGCCTTCCACAGGAAAAGAGCACCCCGCCACACACACCCCCCGCAACACACACACACACACTCAACGGCAAAAATATTTTTTGCTTGTTTTGTTTTTGCAGCTGTTCGTTGCAAAGAATTTTTAAAATAGTTGATGATCTTGCCATCAAACAATCAACGGTTGAGCTAACTCTCAGGACAAACGAACATTTACTATCATAAAGGTGCAAAATACTTGGATACTTAAACATAGAATGTGCATGTTATTATATATATTAAATATAGTATATCCTACATATGTATTCATATTCATCTCTCTATCTTTCTATCTACATCTATTTCCTTCCCTGGATTCAGTAACTGCAAGACCAAATTTCTTTAGTGTTGATAGGTTAGGAAGTCTTACGTGGGGAGGGTACCAAGTATTTTCAAGAATTTTTTCTTGTCTTGCCATTTCCTCCTGATTGTTCTGTTCAGCTGGAGCATAATATCTGCTAACAATTCTCTCTCTGAAATCATCACCCATCTGTGATTTTGTTGGCATTAGGGACGTGACCTAAGAACTGTTTCTGTGCCCGCCTGCAGGTCGCCACTAAGTTTGCATCGTGAAGCTGGGGCCCTTTCCGTGTGACACGATGTCTCACTGGCGTGGCCGCTGAAGTAATCGCCCCACCATTTTCACACCTGTCCAGGTAAGCCTTCAGACATTGTGCGTAAGACAGTTCACAAAATAAGAAAATGGAGGTGACTGAAATGTATGGCCATAGTTTGCTCAGCCTCACTCAACTGAGATTCAGTATGTCACCAATCAGATTGCCAAGATTCAGAAGTTTGATAGCGCTGTGTGGTGGCGAGTCTGAGGAGAGGGACACTGTCTTGCATTGCTGGGGGTCATTGGTACACCTCCAGTGGAAGGCAATTTGGCGACATCATCAGAGTGATAACTGCACACATATTTTGACCAGCAATCTGTCCTGTAGGTATATTTTCATGAGCTACATGATGTTTTTAGATTATTTATTGCAGCATTGTTTGTGATAGAGGTTGGAATGTTCAAGAATAAGGGGCCAGTCGAATCAACTGGGGCATCTGGGCCAAAGGGCTATAATGTAGCTACAGAAGGGAATGAAGAAGTTCTTTTCGAATCTGGATGATCTCGAATGTATTCTTACAAGGGGGGATAAAAAGCAAGAAGAAGAATATCCATTATTTTTTTTAGAAGATTTTATTTATTTATTTGATAGAGATCACAAGTATGCAGAAAGGCAGGCAGAGAGAAAGGAGGAAGCAGGCTCCCTGCTGAGCCGAGAGCCTGATGCCGGCCTCGATCCCAGGACCCTGAGACCATGACCTGAGCCGAAGGCAGAGGCTTTAACCCACTGAGCCACCCAGGTACCCCATGTATCCATTATTTATGTGAAAAAGGTGAAAATGTGAGGGTGAGTGGGGGTACAGAATATAAATACACAATTGCTTGTATAGACAGAGTATTGCTGGAAGGATTCTCAAGGAACTACTTTCATTCTGGGGGGTGAGGGATGGTGCTGGGTGACTTTGGGACAAGAATGGAAAAGAGACTCTCAGTGTATACACTTTTGTAACTTCTGGATTTTGAAATATATAAAAGCATTCTCTACCAAAAGTAGTAATTGAAATAAAAATTAAATAAAGACATAAAATCATGCGTGTATCTTGTGTGTTCATTTCTCTGATGTACAAATAACTCAATGGGTGGTAAAACTAGAGAAATTAGAGGAGAAAAATCAAAATTATTAAAGGCCTTGGTTCAATGGCTCTAAGAATTAGGATCATTTAGCTTTTTTTTTTTTAAGATTTTATTTATTTATTTGAGAAAGAGAATGAGAGAACGTGAGAGAGAGAGAGGGAGAGAGAGGGAGCATGAGCAAGGAGTAGGGGCAGAGGGAGAAGAAGACTCTCCACTGAGGAGGGAGCTCAATGCAAGACTTAATCCCAGGACCCCAGGATCATGACCTGGGCCGAAGGCAGATGCTTAACGACTGAGTCACCCAGGTGCCCAGGATCATTTAGCTTCTGAAAGAATAGGCCAGAGGCAGATTTTCTACCAGTCCTTAAATACCAGTACGTAAGCTGGGGGGCAAAACGTGGCTGTTTTCTTGTGCTGGGTTTTAACGTTAAAGTTTTGCAGTAGATGTTGGCGAGGATGTGGAGAAAGGGGAACCCTCCTACACTGCTGGTGGGAATTTAAGTTGGTGTAGGCACTCTGGAAAACAGTATGGAGATTCCTCAAAAACTTGAAAATAGAGCTACCCTATGACCCAGCAATCGCACTACTGGGTATTTACCCTAGAGATACAAAGGTAGTGATCCGAAGGGGCACATGCACCCAAATGTTTATAGCAGCAATGTCCACAATAGCCAAGCTATGGATAGAATCTAGATGTCCATCAACAGATGAATGGATAAAGAAGATGTGAGATAGATATATATATATACACATACACACAGTGGAATATTCCGAACCCATAAAAAATGAAATCTTGCCATTTGCAACATCGTGGATAGAACTAGAAGGTATGCTAAGAGAAATAAATCAATCAGAGAAAGACAATTCTCATATGATCTGACTGATATGAGGAATTTGAGAAACAAGACAGAGGATCACAGAGGAAGGGAGGGAAAAATGAAACAAGACAAAACCAGAGAGGGAGACAAACCATAAGACACTCAATCTCAGGAAACAAACTGAGGGTGGCTGGAGTGAAGGGAAGTGGGAGGGATGGGGTGGCTGGGTGATGGACATTGGGGAGGGTATGTGTTGTGGTGAGTGCTGTGTGTTGTGTAAGACTGATGAGACACAGAATTCACTGATGTAACCCTGAAACAAATAATACATTATATGTTAATTTAAAAAAATAAAAAAAAACACACACAAAAAAACCCCCAAAACAAAAAACATTAAAGTTTCGAATGAGAAAAACATAGCTGTGAAATTCCAAGTGAATTGGAGTTACCAGATCATCACTTGCAGATTCTCTAAAGGAAAACAAAAAACAAACAACTGGCTCCATAATTCTCAGAACCCTTCAGCCAGACTGTGGCCCAAAAGGGATCAGAGTACGTGGGAGAGGACCAGGAAGAATTCGTAAAGAAGTTTCCCTTCAAGAGAACTGTGGGTACACTGTGATCCCCACTCCCTCCAAGACTGGGAAGCTCTTTCCTTCACTGGATTTTAGGAGGGGTTGTCAGGGGACTGGTCAGAGGACGTGGAATGAAAGATAGGCTGGGCTTGGGTGTGGTCCTCGGGCAGATGGAGAGGACAGGCGAAGTGAAGGGCTGTGATGGCAGCCGCGGGAAAGTAAATGGCAGGTGGGGATGGGCTGCACATCTGATTTCTTGGAGAAAAAGATGAATGGATGTTTCTCAGGGATTAGAAGTGGGCCACGTCTGAGAGGAGGACACACTAGAGCCTCTCAGGTCCTGCACAAGAGGAACCCAGCTGCAGCCCACAAGGGGAAGGCTGCCAAAAGGGCTGTAAGAGGTGGGGTCCCAGGAAGAAGAATCTTGGAAAGGATAAGTGTCAGTCATCTGCTAATGACAGAGAGCACAAAGCCAGAAACCAAAAGATGATTCCATTCACTTTCCTGGACTGTCTTGCCTCCCATTGCATATTGGGGGTTAGCATAAGTGGCAAGAAGTAGGGGAGCAGGCGACCAGGGTGGTGGGCAGAAGCTGCCCACATCCCCTTTTCCTCCAGGAGGGCAGAATCCAACTGCAGGCCTCAAGGAGAAGGAAGAGGAGGAACAGTCTGCTCTTTGATTGAAAATTGAAGCGTTGATTATCATCTTGGGCTGGATACATTCTGTTTGCTGATTTGAGCAAATAGGCTGTTTTCTTATCCCAGAATGAGCAGAAAAGCCATAGGGCCCGCTGAGCGTTCATCAAGTGGCAGAAGAATAAGTTTGAGAGAGACGAGATGACAGGAGACAGAACTTCAAAGGAGAGACAAGAATAAAGTTAAGTTTGGGTCCTCTACCATGTATCCAGTGCATTGGTGAGATTTACCGTCATAAAACCAATAGAACTGAACGTAAAGTGCAATCAGGAATAGGGAGACAGATTAGACACCATGGAGAACTTTCTTGCTCTAAAATTAGCAAGATATGAACTTGCTTGCTATGGAAAATTGTGATACCTTTCTAATTTTTTAAGACACAACTTTACCCATAAAATTTTATTTTATTTTTCTTTCGTCTTCTTCCCCTCCTCCTCCTTCTTCAACTTTCTTTTTAAACAAGGTTAAAAAAAAAAAAGTTGACCTTAGAAAAATTTAAAGTGGAAATTAGAACAAGTAGATGAAAATGTGGCCTAACCTGTGAAGATGGGATGTACATGAAACTGGAAAATATTATATTCTAAACAAGGTTTGCAGAGAAGTCAGAAAACAAAATGTTGCAGAGTTCTATCCCAAAATAGCATCCAGAGGAAATCTGTAGAATTATCTTCAGCTAAGGTTTTCCCATGATTAGTTAAAAATAATCCATAGGTTTATGAAATTTTTCTAAATGATAATTCCAATCAGTTGGGTCTAGTGGCAGACTTGGGAAGCAGCAGTATAGGACTCAAAAAAAGGAAGGGGGCAGAAAAAAAATCTTAAAAAGAGAAAAGTGAAAGAACAGAAGGAAGGAAGAAAAGGAAAGGAAAGGAGAAAGAAAGATAGGTTCCAAGCAATGGAATATAGATTATGAGCACTTTGGGCCCTTAATTTCATTTTGATGGCTCTGATATCTCATAAGACACTTCGATTTGTACTCTTGGTTTAAGATATTAATTAAGCTCTTCTGACTCCATAATTCTGGGCCTATAATACATAGGCATTATTCAGTTTTCCCTGTTATACATTTAAATGTACAGACACTATGATTTTATTTAGCTAATTTCAAGATTAAAGATTTCCTTAATTGTAGTCTTCCGTTAGTTCTTTGTAGTTGCTAAAACTGCATGCTTTATAGCTTAAGGGAAAATTTCTACTATTTGAGTCCTTTTTAAAAGTAAACCATGGGCTTCCGCTTCCAGGAAGATAGAGTAGACACATTGCTCCCTATTCCTCCCACTAAGTACAGCTAAAAACCCTGGCATTATATATAAAGCAAACATAAGAAGACTCTGAAGGGTAGAGACGAGGACAATCCAGCTAATGAGTTCAGGACCCTAGAAACAATAGAGTGATGAATTCCTTGGGTTTTCTTTTTTGCCTCATATATCCTAACCCCAGAACTGAAGAAGTTGACAACTGGAAACATCAATGGCCCTAGAAGAGGAGAAAAAAAAAAAAGTTTCCAACAAAAGTTGGCTTCCCCTAACCAGTGGACCAGAAATGGGGCAATGTAGAAAAACAGAAATCTTGACAATAACTGCTCTACAGGAAAAAAAATTGTGGTCCCGCCCCCTCTAACAACAGTCTAGGCTGAATGGAGCCTAGATGTCCACTCTCACCAGGTATTAATGAGGTACCCCAACCCCTGCTCTAAGCTGGTGCCAGAGAAGCCCAAGTAGGGAGTCAGGACTCTCACTACCGCCCAACAAGGCCAATAGCCCCAGTGGTGTCAGTGGATGGAGGACGCATGAAAAAGAGTAGGAAGCATTCCTACCTCTCCCAGTCCAGGGATCAGTGGAGGCCCAGTGGAGAACACAATTCCTACCACTGCCCAGCAGTACTGAGGAACACCCCCATCTCAGGTGTCAATAGAGGCCAAGAGGAGAACTTGGAAGTCTACTCCCTCCTGGTCATAATAAGGCAAAGCTCCTTCCTTCTTCCCCTACCAGAGTGGTATCACAGGCAGTTAAAACTGTGGTTTAAATAAGATCCAGAGTCTCATAACATAATACCCCAAGTGTCTAGGTTTTAAGAGAAAATCATTCACTATAGCAAGAACAAAGAAGACTTCAGACTGAGCAATGAAAGAAAATCAATAGATGTCATTACTGAGATGACAGAGATAGTAGACTTAACTGACAAAGTTTTTAAAGGAGCCATCATAAAAATGCCTTACCATTTGATTATGCACATGCTTAAGATAAATAAAAAACATAAAGTCTCCACAATGAAATAGAAAATATAAACATGAACAAAATGGAAATTCAGAAATGAAAAATACAGTGGCCAATAATAATAATCAAAGCCAAAGGTTAGGCTTGACAGCAGAATGGAGGGGACAGAGGAAAGAATCAGTGAGCTTAAAGATTAAACAACGGAAAGAATATAATCTGAACAACATAGGAAAAATAGACTGAAAAATAAAAAAAGAACAGAATCCCAAGGAGCTGTAGAACTATAAATGAAAATCTAATATTCCTGTCACCAGTGTTCTAGAAAGAGAAGAGCAAGAAGATGGGTATGAAAAAGACTCAGAAAAAAAAATCATAAATACTTGCCAAATTTGGTAAAAGACATACATCTGTAGATTCAAGAAGCTGAGAGAACCTCAACTAGAATCCCCAAAGAAATCTACACCAAGATATATCATAGTCAAACTTCCGAAAATGAAGCAAGGAAAAAGCCTTGGAAACAGCAAGAGAAAAACAAAACCTTTTCCATAAGGGGAAAGCAATTCCAATGACAGCAGATTTCTTATCAGAAACCATGTAAAGCAGAAGGAATAAAGGATAATATAATAAAAGAATCTTGGGTGCCTGGGTGGCTCAGTGGGTCAAAGCCTCTGCTTTCGGCTCAGGTCATGATCTCAGCGTCCTGGGATGGAGGCCCGTATGGGGCTCTCTGCTCAGCAGGGAGCCTGCTTCCTCCTCTCCCTGTCTCTCTGCCTTCCTCTCTGCCTACTTGTAATCTCTCTCTCTGTGTCAAATAAAATAAAATAAAATCTCTAAAAAAAAAAAAAAAGAATCTTGGGAGCATCTAGGTGGCTCAGTCCGTTAAACATCCAACTCTTGATTTCATCTCCGGTCCTGATCTCAGGGTCATGGGATCAAGGCGGGGCTCCCTGCTCAGCATGTGGAGTCTGTTGGGATTCTCCCTCTTCCTCTGCTCCTCCCCTCACTCTGCAAATGAATAAGTAAATAAATAAAGTCTTAAAAAAAGAGGGAGAGAATCTTGGAACATTAGGAAGGAGGAAAATATTAAATAAAAATATGGCTAAATATAATAGACTTTCTTCCCTTGAGTTTTTAAAATTATGTTCCACTTTAAGCAAACAACACTCTCTGATGTGGTTCTCAACATATGCAAAGAAAATATTTAAGATAAATATAATGTAAATGTAGGCAAGTAAAGGCACATCAAGGGAGGTGATGTTTCTATAATTCACTCATACTGCTAACACCAGTAAGCTGTGAGAAATTATGTATATGTAATGTAATACCTAGAGCATCCATTAAAAGGGCCATATAAAAATACACATTTAAAAACATTGATATATAATATAGATATAGATACAGTATATGTTTAGTTACATGTGTACATATCCTAGTGGCTTTGCTTCTCTCCCTTATTGAATCTAGATATATCATACAAAATATATTCTCTGACAATAATGGAATTAATATAGAAATCAACAATAGATAATAAAAAAATTACCAAACAGTTGGAAATTAAAAAACTACTATAAGAAATAAAGAAATGATTATCGCTAAAATCACTGTAAACAGCAAAAGACAATAAGACAATGTTACAAATACCTCTGCACATTTAAATTAGACTTAGATAAAATGGGCAACTTCTTGAAAAATATAAACTATTACAACTCCCCAATATGAAGCAGTGAATTTGAATGGAACATGAAAACATAAAGACATATTCATTTATCTATTAAAGAAATTAAAATTGTCATTTTAAAACTTCCAAGAAATAAATCTCCAGGCCCAGATAGTTTTACTGGAGAATTCTACCAAATATTTTAAAAAGAATTTAAGCCAATTCTATACAATATCTTTCAGAAAATAGAAGAAGAAAGAATAGTTCCCTGTTTATTTTATGAAGCTAGTATTACCCTGATACCAGAACTAGACAAAATCAGTACAACAAACAAACAAAAACCCAAGAAAACTATGCCTTCATAAGTGTAGATGCAAAAGTCCCTAACAAAATATTAGCAAATAGAATTCAGCAATATAAAAAAGAATTATATACTATGATAAGTGGATTCCAGAGATGAAAGGCTGATTTGATATTTGAAAATCTATCAAAATCCACCATATTTAACCAACAAAAGAACAAAAATGGTGATTATATCGGTATACAGAAAAATCATTTGACAAAATTCAATACTCATTCATGATAAAGGCTCTCAGAAAAATAAGAATAAAGAGGAACTTCCTCAACTTGATAAAGAGCATCTATAAAAAACCTACAACTAGCACTACAGTTGATGGTGAAAAACTGAATGCTTTTCCTAAGATCAGAAACAAGGCAAAGATGTCCACTCTTACCACTCTTCTTCAATATAGTGCTGACATTCTAATCAGTGCAATAAGTCAAAGAAGGAAATAAAAGGCATACAGATCAGAGAGGAAGAAATAAAATGGTCCCTAATTTCAGAGGATGTGATTTTCAATGTAGAAAATCCCAAGGATTCTACAAAAACTGCCTAGAATGAATAAGTGAGTTTGGCAAGAATGCAGGTAAACATACAAAACCTATTTTATTTCTCTATACTAATAATCAACATATGAACACCAAAAGTTAAACTATAATACCATTTACAACTGACATAAAACAGGCACATAGAACAATGAGCAGGATCAAGAGCACAGAAATAAATGCAAGCATATTTAGTCAACAAACACTTGGCAAAGGGACTGAGAATATTCAATGGGGAAAGATTAGTCTTTTCAACAAATGGTGCTAGGAAAACCAGATAGTCACATGCAAAAGAATGAAATTGGACCCCTATCTTAGACCATTCACAAAATTAACTCAAAATGGATTAAAGATTCAAATGTAATGCCTGAAACCATAAAACTCATATAAGAAAATATGGGGTAAAATGTCACTTTGACATTGGTCTTAACAATGGCTTTTGGATATAACACCAAAAGCATAAGTAACAAAAGCAAAAATAAACAAGTAGGACTACAGCAAACAAAAAAGCTTTCTCGTAGCAAAAGAAATAATCAACAAAATGAAAAGGCAACCTATGGTATATGAGAAAATATTTGCAAACCATATGTCAGGTAATGAGTTAATATCCAAAATGAAAAAGGAACTCATACAACTCGATAGCAAAAACCCCCAAATAATCCAATTAAAAGTTGGGCAGAAGACCTGAATAGACATTTTACCAAAGAAGATATACAAATGGCCAACAGGTAAACAAAAAGATGTTCAACATCACTAATCAGCAGGGAAATGCAAGTCAAAACCACAATGACATATCACCTAATATCTGTTGGAATGGCTATTATCGAAAAGAAATAACAAGTGTTGGCAAGGACATAGAGAAAAGGGAGTCCTTGTGCACTATTGGTAGGAATGTTAATTGGTGCAGTCACTATAAAACAGCATGGAGGTTCTTCAAAAAATTAAAAGTAGAACTACCATATAATCCAGCAATCCCACTTCTGGGTATTTATCCAAAGAAAATGTAATCATTTTATTGAAGAGCTATCTAGACCCTCCCCATGTTCATTGCAGGATTATTCACAATGGGCAAAACATGAAAACAACCCAAGTGTCCATCAGTGGATGAATGGATAAAGAAAATATGTGTGTACACGCACACACACACACACACACTCATTACACAGTATACCTTAGATTTATCCAATGTTATATGTCAATTATATATCAATAAAGTTGGCAAAATTCTTGAAAATATAATATAAAAATACAAAATATGATGCTATTTAAAATCACAAAAATGTGAAATACTTAGGTTAAATCTAACAAAACATGTATAAAAGAAGTCAAAGACAATCTTAATAAATGGAGAGACATACTGTATTCAGAGATTGGAAGACTCAGTACGGTAAAGATGTCAGTTGTCCCCAAATTGATATACAGTGCAATTCCTATCAAAATCCAAGCAAGATTTTTCTTGTAAATATAGATGAGCTTATTCTAAAATTTACATGGTAAGGCAAAGGAAGTAGAATTCTAAAACAATTTTGAAAAGAATAATATAATAGCAGGAATCAGTCTGCCTATTTTAAGCCTTATTATATAGCTACAATAATGAGGACTGTGTGGTCCTGGCATAGAGATTAGCTACAAAGATAAATGAACAGAACAGAGAGCCCAAAGTAGAGCTCCAAATGACTTTTGACAAAAGTGCACAAGCAATTCAATGGAGGCAAATAGCCTTTTCAACAAATGAAGCTGGATCACTTGGACATCCAGAGGAAAAAACAAACAAACAAAACCTTGACGTAAGCTGCATGCCTCTTAAAAAAACATGAATGCTTGAAAATGGATCACAGATAAATGTAAAACAAAAGATCGTAAAACCTTTATTTTTTTCTAAAGATTTTATTTATTTATTTGACAGAGAGAGTGAGCATGGGCAGGGGGAAGGGCAGAGAGAGAGAGAGAGAGGGAGGGAGAAGACTCCCTGCTGATCAAGGAACCTGATGCGGGACTTGATCCCAGGGCTCTGGGATCACGACCTGAGGCAAAGGCAGATGCTTAGTGACTGAGTCACCCAGGCACCCAAAAGATTATAAAACCTTTAGAACACAGTAAGAGAAAATCACTGGGATCTAGGGCTAGGGAGAGAGTTCTCAGACTTAACACTGGAAGCATGGTCCAGAAAAGGAAAAAAAATTGGTAAACTGGATTTCATTAAAATTAAAAACTTCACTCTGGGAATAAGCCATTAAGAGAATAAAAAGACAAACTGAAGACTGACTGGGAGAAAAAATATTTGAAAAGCTCATATCCAACAAAAGACTAGATCGAGAATATATCACGAATTCTCAAAACTCAACAATAAAGAAACAATCCATTTAGAACATGGCCAAAAGATGTGAAGAGACATTTTACTGTCAAAGATATATGGATGATAAATAAGCGCATGAAAGGATATTCAACATTATTTGCTATCAGGGGAATGCAAATTTAGACTACAATGAGATATTACTACATACTTAATCAGAATGAAGAAAATAAAAAAATAGTAACAAAACCAAATGCTGATGAGGATGTGGAGAAACTGCCTCTCTCACACACTGCAGGTGGAAATGTAAATGGTACAGACACTCTGGAAAGTAGTCTGACACTTTCTTAAAAAAAACATAAACATGAAACTACCATATGATCGAGCAATTGCACTTCTGGGCATTTATCCCAAAGCAGGGAAGAGTTGCGTTCACACAAAAACCCATACATGAATGTTTATGGCAGTTTTGCTTGTAAACGCCCCAAACTGGAAGTAACTCAGATGTCCTCCAACAGATAAATAGTTTAACCAATGGTGGTCCACCCATACCATGGAATGCCATTCAGCAATAAAAAAAAGGAACAATCTATCGATGCATGCAACAATCTGGATGAATCTCTAGGGAATTACTCTGAGTGAAAAAAAGCCAATCCCCAAATGTTACATACTATATGATTCCATTTATATGACACTTTTGAAATGACAAAATTGTACAAATGGAGAACGTAGTGGTTGCTGGGGGCTAATGTGAAAAGGAGGTGAATATACTCTAAAACGGCCGCGTGAGGGATCCTTGTGGATATGAGAAAGTTCTGTCCCTTCACAGGAATGGGATTAATAATGTCAATATCCTCATCATGGTATTGTACTATAATTTTGTAAGATGTTACCACTGGGGGACACTAGGTAAAGGGTACATAGGCTCTTTCAGTATTATTTCCTATAACTGAACACGAATCTACGATTATCCGAAATAAAAAGCTGAGTTAAAAAGTCAAATGTATTATAACATATATGCGTGGTGTATCAGCCCCCCAAACTGCTGAGGGGGCTACACATCAAGCTTTAACAGAGCTTACCTCTGGGAAGGTAGATGAGTGCATCCGACGGTCAGGTGGGGATGAAGGGAGGCCTCTTTCCATTTTACTCCCTTTGGAATTGGGTGAAAATAAATTCTTAGCATGAGCATGTACCACTTTTATAATTAAAAGGAAACAAGTTAATAAATTTTTTAAAAAGTAAACCACATTCACTTATTATTACTTAAAGAGGATCTTTTTTCGCACTTTTCCATGTTAGGAAAAAAAAAAGTTTTTGGCAGAAGCAGCCCTGGTATTTAGGAAATGTGTTAAGTTCTGTCTTTTACAGAAGGAAAACCATGAACCTAGTCTTTCTGAAGAGAAACTCACGCCAAAATCATTAGCTCACAAGATCCAGGCTTTATGAAATGTAATTGTATTCTACAAAGTGCTTCTCAGCTATTTCAACACAGTCTCTGACCCAAAGTGCCAGAGGTGATTTAGGATACATCAGGGTCCTTTCTCTTTTCACTAATGGGAGTAGAGGGTACAATCAACACACCAAGATCCCCACGTACTGCAGTACCAAGGGACTGGGGGACCAGCTGTCCCTGAGAAATACCTCACCATTGGGAACAGCCCAGCAGTTGGAAACAGGAAAGGAAGCTGGGCAGTCATCCTGGTCCCAAGCAACCAGGCGACCCTGACTATTCCCCTCCTAAGAAAAGTTCCCACCCCTTTGTAGGCCAACACCTTTGGCCTCCCACAGAGGGAGGCAACATGGTAAAAAACACAGAACAACTTCATTTACCGATAAAAGTCACATTGTATTCTGTCTTTATCCTTTAGACCACTTTCTTTCATGGTTCTCCACTTGATTCACAGCTTTGGGAAAAGGAATAAGGGAACTGGTTCATGACAACAGGTTTGGGGTTTCCACATCTTCCGAATATTGGTGAGAAGGCTCAAATGGGAAAATTGTTGGAAAGCTCCAGAGAACATCTCTAAGTGGACAGAAACAGACTTTTGCCCACTGGAATTACTTTGAAGCCACAGGTTATTTTAACATGCTCTTTCCCCACAGATCTGGAATCAGATGATGGAATGCTTGAGTGCAGTCAGTGATGAAAAAGCTGACCTGGAAAATGTGGGTATAGCCAAAGGATACTAGGAGCACGACAAGGACGCATCGTAGATGGTAATGTCATCCTTTTGACCCAGGAGAAATGAAGAACTAGATTAAATGAAGACTCAGATTGCTTTATTCCAATAAACTCCAAACAATAATTAAAGTTCCTGGTTACCAAACATTTACTACATGCCAGGCACTTTCCTGGTACCTAATCACATAAGGTCAGAGTCATGAGAGATTTACAGATAAAGAGACAAAGTCTCAGAGAGATGAAATAACTTGTCAACATCATACAGGTGAAGAGTCCAAGTCAGGATTTGGATCAGACCCAGGTCAGTCTGATGCCAGAGCCCACATCCTTTTTATTCTTGAATGTCACCATCCATACCATATCTTGAATGTGATAGGGCTTTGGAAGTTTTCGTTCTCACATCACTGATAGAATATGCCACCGATATCTTTCAATCTTTCCTTGCTTAGGAAAGTAATCAGTGGGACAGCCATGTCATCAAAGTGGAAAACCCTGACTCCTAGTTCCCCCATTTGGTAGACTTCCTTTGCCTGTGCTCTACCAGTGAAAACACTCTCCCCAAATCAGACTATTTGAATGGAAAAAGCCTTAGAGATTACTGGTTTCTTGGTAGAAACAGGCCTGGTAGAAAACTGGTAAACCTAATATAATGTTTACCTTGAGAGCTTTTGGTAGGAAACTGAAGTCAGAGAGGTAATTGATGACTTCAAAACCATGTAGCTAGCTGATGCTAAACAAGACATATGCTTAGATATAGTGAACCCAAACATCAAGTGAGATTATGATGGACTGTGATGTTGTGGAGAAAATCCCTCCACAGAATAACATTCGGTGACATCTTTAACCACTAGATCCTTCCTCCCACCTGTGTATGACGTGCCTTATTTAGTTTGAATGTCAAAGGGAAAAATCCTTTGTTACTCACACTTGACAATTTAGCAAGCACTTTCTTGCACATCGTCCTACTTAATCATTAGACATTGCTATTAGGTAGAGTAAATGGTTTTTTCTTTTACATATGAGTCAACCAATGTTAGTGAGATCAAGTGATTTGCTTGAGGTAACAGAGATATCATACAGGAGAGCCACGACCCAAAGTTATCTCTAATATTGAGCTCCAAAGTGTAATTTTGGAGATTGCTTTTGACATATTCTTTCTTCCTAATATTTGATTATGAAAACTTAGATATTAAAATTAACATTTTTCTTATTATAAGAGTAATAAGTATTTATGGTAGAAAATCTAGAAAATATAATAAGGCAAAATAAAAATCACATCCTATCTCATTATCCAAAGATTTCAGTTACAGTTTGGTGTAAATCTTTCCAGTAATTTCTCCATGCCTATATATGCTAAGACAAAACAAAGCAAAGGCAAAAGGGGATCATGTTGTATATACAGTTTCTTCCTTTTTAGCATTATATAGTCAAGGTAATTCCATGTGTCTCAATATTCTACCTCATATTCAAAAAGGTCATCATATTCTAGTGTATGAATGCATTGCAGCCTTATCAAGACAACACCCTATCATAAAACAATAGGTTATTTGTAGTTCAGTTTTTTCGGTTTTGCAATTACAAGCAATGATGCTGTGACTAATAATCATTGTAACTAAATCTTTGCACATATCTATGATAATTTTCTTTGAATGAATTCCTAGAATTAGAATTTTTTGGTCAAAGGGTTTGCAAAATATTAAAGCTTTTAAGATGTATTTGGAAAGTCCAAGTTAACAGTTAAGGTTGAGAGGCGCCTGGGTGGCTCAGTCTTTAAGCATCTACCTTTGGCTCAGGTCATGATCCCAGGGTCCTGGGATCGAGCTCCATGTAGGGCTCCCTGCTCAGCAGGAAGCCTACTTCTCCCTCTCCCATTCCCCCTGCTTGTGTTCCCTCTCTCTCTGTCTCTCTCTCTGTCAAATAAGTAAATAAAATCTTTTTAAAAAAAATTTAATAAATAAATAAATAAAAGTTAAGGTTGATTTGACATGGGATTTGTTTTAGCAAATTTTTATAGTATCTCAAAGCTTTCACTAATGGCAATGTCTGTGGATTTTAATGCTAATTTTCTGAGCCAGACGATGAAAGAGTCACAAGACTGTACCTACTGTTTTGCTCTTTAGCAAAAAAAATTAAAGGATTAAAAATTTTATTTTTAATAAAAATTAAAAATTTAAAGGATCAAAAAATTTAGAGGATTCTAAAAAATTCAAACCTGCAGAAGAAAATCAGAACCGAGGTACACAAGGCTACAGCATGAGATGTACTGGTCACCAATGGACCCAGGCGCCCCCCCTCCAACCCCCCAACCCCTGGTCCCTGCCTCTAGTGCTCACGCCTTTGTGTCATCCCTTTCCTTGAGAGCTGGCATGGCCTGAGACTTGCTCCTAACCAGTAGAATGTGGCAAAAGGCAATGGGATGCCATGCATGGGATCGAGTTCTGTTGTCACAGACTCCTTCTTAGCAGACCGGAGCTAGAGACCCTCCTCGTGAGCTTCATGAAGTAAGAGAACAAGTTGGAGAAGCCTGCATAGGTACGAACTGCCTGGGGGTCGCTCTAGGATCTAAGGACGGCCTCCAGCTGACAACTAGCAAAAACCTGGGCCCTCGCTGTACAGTCACAAAGAAGTGAATTCTGCCAACAGCAAGCCCCCAGATGCAAATGCAGCTCAGCCGATACCTTGATTGCAACCTCCGAAAACCCTGAACTGCACCCAAGTAAGTCATGTCCAGACTCCTGACCCATAGAAACTAGAGAGAATAAATGTATGCTGTTCTATGCCACTAGATCTATGGTTATTTGTTACCCAGAAACAGATAACTAACCTACCCACCTGCGCTGAAACCAGTGAGCTGCTATGGATTTGACTTTCACCACTTCAGCCCATTCTCAGCCTGGCCTTGAACTCCCTCCAAAGTAGCCCCCGTCCTGCAAAGTACAATATTATTTACATGGGCTGATCCTGGGTGTGATTACCTTCCAATCCAGTTCCCATCCTCCCCAGGCTCGCTCCACACTGGAGGGGACTGACCCTGCCAGCCCAGGGGTCTTGTAGCTGGGATAGGCTAATGGAGGCACTGGCCGGAGACTGGAAGATGGAAGGAGAAGCCCCCGTCTCCCCATGCTCTCTGTGTCCAGCCGGGACTGGGTCTCCTTGGCAGCCCGCACTCAGGATAGGTCCTCTCTGGTTCTGCCCTCTGTCAGCGACCCCTGCTCTCCGGTTCTGGGAACGCCTGCCCCCTGTCTTTGTCTCTCCAGCCCATGAGTCTTAGCGGCTCCCATCTGTTGCTAATTTCTGGCTTTGCTTTTTTTCTTATTTGGTTTCTAAGGTCCTCTGACACCTGTGAAACCCATCCTCTGCATTAAATTCCCTTTGCTAGAACACTTCAAGGGGTTCCTATTTTCCATGGAGACTCTGGTGATCCACACCCCACACATCTGACCCCATGCGTCCTTCTGTTCTGCACCAGGAGCATCAGCAATCTACCTCGTGTCAGTGCCACCAACCCTGCATGTGTTGCATCAACAAATGGTTGGTCTATGCCATGTCCTGGCAATGCTTTCTCAGGTGCTTTTGGCAGGTGTCGGGGAAACAAAAGTGAATGGAACAGGGCATCTGTCCTTGGGCATGTGCAATCACAGAACTATAATTAGATCAACGTGCTAAAGACTACAAGAGAAGTATATTCAAAGTGGGATGGGAGAAGAGAGTTGGCTGGTAGAGGTGGTGGTTGGGAGGGAGATGGAAGGGTGTTTTTTTTTCAGAGGGAATGGCCTCTGCAAAGTTGGCTT
Source organism: Ailurus styani (assembly GCA_002007465.1). Lineage (NCBI taxonomy): Eukaryota > Metazoa > Chordata > Mammalia > Carnivora > Ailuridae > Ailurus > Ailurus styani. The sequence goes on along the minus strand of LNAC01000032.1, from coordinate 2,227,471 downwards.
AAAAGAGCATGGTGGGCTCTGTTACAAGTCATGGCATCTAGCTAACAGGTTTGTTTTCACTCTGTACAAAGTTTCCGTCCCCAAAATACCATGTAGATTTCTACCAATCTACAAATAAAGGTCGGGGCATTTTCCCGCTGGTACTGAAGGAGGTAATCTCATTTTGCCAGTCCACGGCACTTTCTTCTTTCTTCCTAGGCTTCTTTGTAAAATATTTTCAGGATGACAGTGTCTCTGGAACTCAGCAGTATCCTGCAGAGAGCTCTCTGAAGGCTGTAAGGGCAGGCAGCTTGGTGTGGTAGAAACGGAAGGTGGTCAAACAGAGTGTAAGCAAGACAGACTTGGCTAGACTGGTAGGTCCAATGCTCATTAGGTGTGTGATTTGGGGTAAATTGCTTTACTGGTCTGAGCCTCTTTTTGGGTTTAACATCTACCCAGGGGAACAGGGGAATTATCTTGTAAAGCACATTGCTTACTCTGTACTAGGCACTGTGCTAGAACTTATTCATTATCTCGTTTTATCCTCAGATAATCCTATGCACAAGGTAGTACTATTAGGTCTAGTTTAGAAATTTAGAGATTTAAACTTGACTTCTCTGAGTCTGATTTAAACTTAACTTCTCTGAGCCTCTGTGTTTTTACATCTTTAGTTAAGAGAGGCTCAGAGAAATTAAAGAATTTGTCCAAGGTCACACAGCAGTTAATAGGCGGAAACTTGAAAATCCATTAACCATTCCTTGAATATTGCTCCATTGCAAAGCACTGGTCCTGGTGTCTAGTTTGAATGAAAGGCACAGGGAATTTCTATTCTTCCCCTTCCCACTGAATTTCTTTTCCCTCCCTTCCCACTCCCAGAAAGGAGGAAGTGGGGTGGGGAGCAGTAACTGTACAGTGCAGTGTTATTTTATTAAATTCTCATAGCAGGAGGAACATGTTGTTATGTATGTTCTCCAGATGTTAAAACCAGGGCCTAACTCATGTGCCCCTACCACTGGGACAAGGGTGTCAAGCAGGAGGCTTGAACCCAGGGCTCAGGTCACACAGAAGTCCCCTGCGACGGCATCAGGCATCATGATCTAGTCCCGTGCTCTCTGAACTGCCACAAACAAGACCTGTGTTCCGCAGTGCAGCCCCAGGGGCAGGCAATAGCTTGGTGGTGTCCCAGTTAGCTTCCAACCTTTCCCCACGGGGCTCCAGGGTGTGGTGCTTTAGCTGCGCTTTCTTTGCTCCTACCCTGGGATTTAGCTCTCCAGCGCGCTTGGAGGGCCGCGGGGCCAGCTGCGGAGGACGCCTCTGTGCCAACATCAAAGAGTTAAGGGCAGGCCTGTCTGCACAAGTGCTTGCCCGCAGAGCCTGCACACATGTCACACACACACTCATACACACCCCACACACTCTTCTCTGCCACATAGAATATACACACACACCACACTCGCTCATACGCACCACCCAGAACCCGCACCACACTCGCTCATACAACCACATGGAAGACATACACAGCCACACTCACACATATCATATGTAATGCATAGGCCACACGCACACGTGTATACTATATAGAACATAGCACACCCCCTACCCTTGCATCACACATGCAAACCACACACACAAATACACCCCACACACCTTAAATTCCACACACACCACATACACATAGCCCGCATACCCTACAGAACACACACCAAATCTCACGCCTTGCATCATTTATGTATGCCTCATATACATAAAGACTCCTTATACACACACATACACACACCTTATAACACATAAGTGCAGTGCATGCTATAGCACATTATCATTCCTCACAGCCTTAGGTGCACATGCTGACACACCACACACACATAAATTCTTCGTATACATATCTATAACACACACACAATGCACATACATACACTGTATACTACCTCACACTTTCACACACCACAGACATGCCACGCTTCACACTCTCACATCACACAGGCCTCACACATACGTGCCCCCCCCCCAGTTTTGAGTTCATTCACATCTAGGCTTCAGCCCCAACCCAACTGTACCCAATCATTCTGAGGAAAAGCCACAGACAGACCCCCCCAGGGGTTCTTTTTCTCTTCCTGGCATCATTACAGCCTTGTTGCTGGATAAATTAATTACAGAGTTGAAGAAACAGAGATTCAACTCCCACCCACCATCCCCCTAAAGTATCAACATTGTGGATCTATTTGGGAACTTCAAAATCTGAGGTGTGACACGCGTTGTCACTGGCAGCAAGCCAGATTCCATCTCTTTTATGTGGTGAGAAGTTACACCTCTCTGCTCGCCCTCCTCTCCAGCATTCACCTGGAGTGTGTCACCGTGGGGGGAACCGACGTGTGTGCAGTGCCTGCGTCTAGAACACACCCAGTCCTGGGGCAGGTGGGGATGTCAGTGTGGAAGGGGAAGAGGGGTCCACTCAGGGGAGGGCAGAGAATTCTTCCCGTGGGCTTCATTCCCTCGTTGGTCCAATAGGAGAATTTTGCCCACCAGGCAACCACAGGGCCAAGGCATTATGGGAACCATGTGGTTTAGCCTTTTTTTTTTTTTTTTTGGTGATTTTTTAAGATTGTTCCATTTTTGCAATGATGGGCAACAGAAGGCCACTCCCGATTTTGGTGCCATCTTGTCTGATGAATGTTATCCACGTATTCGTGATTTGGGCCTTATTCAACTTCGGGCGCTCTTTTCCCCACGGATGTGCTGCCCGGGGGTACTTCACGCTGCTCGGAAGCCCGTATAGAAACCGTATACAACCATCTGTTTCAACAGCAGGTTCGAAGTGCATGAGGCAGGCAGGACAGACGCTGTCACCCGTGGTCAGCCAGTGAGATGCCACAGGAGGTTCCAGACGGAGACCCGTCTGTCAACCCACCGGGCTGTGCCTGCTTCTGGGAGCACACAGTCCCACTGCCCTCCTGGATTCTCTGCGCCAAACCTTCTCTGACAGACCTTCCAAACTTCTTCCCTAGGTCTCTCTTCCCACAGATTCAGGGAGGGCCGCAGAGGGAAAGTTCTCCTTCTCCACAGCTCTGGAGGATGCACGCTGCCAAATTGTGGAGCCAAGGTGGGAGAACCGAGCTGAATGGTATAACGATTTGTTGTGTTTGGTTCAGCACTTCAAAGGCGATTAGCTTTCATTAGGGGCCAAGTCAAGACACTCTAGATAATGCTTACAGCCTTGGCTTCTAGATTTGCCACTAACTGAAGTGGGTGGTCATGGCAACCTTCAGGCTGTTGAGGGAAACGTGAAGAGGCTCGAGGAGAAACGCAGGGTAGGGATGGGGGGCAGCGGTTTTTGGCAGGTGAAAAAAACTGGAGAGCAGCGGCTGAGGGAACCAAACGGAGTGCCATCCAGCAGGGTGGGCCGGGTCAAATTCGGGTCTGTGGGGGTGCGGTAGTGACCTGCATTTAGGTAGTGACCTAGGAGCCTCCTCCATAAGCCGTTTTCATTTCATTTCAACTCACGTTTTCTCCCGACCCACCTCCCTCGCCTTAATATGAAGTTTCAGCCCCATCGCCAGCTATTTGACGCGTGTCCGCCTCGAACTCAGGGAGTTGGGGGCCCACAGCGAGGAGGCAGCCAGATAAGTGTTCCAGTGTGAAGGCGGCCAGACGGCTCTTAAATGTCTTGCAAAGGAGCTCGGCCAGAAACTCGTAGGAGAAGGTTCCTGCCGCGCGGCCTGGCCTGTGGTCACATTTCTGAACGTAGCCTCCCAAGAATTGTAGGGTGGGCTGAATAATCCTGCTTCCTGAGGGCGTGTATGTACCATGCATCCCCTGATTTCAAGGAAAAGCTCAGGAAATATGTGGTCCGAGGAGAAAGGAGCCTCAATAGGGTTTTTGTTGTTGTTATTTTGCAAGGATCTTGAAGTGAATGCCCACAAACTGCCCACACGATGAATAGCAGCATTCATGTCCCAGGGCAGGGAGGCCAGAGCTGGGCCTGCTGGGAGAGCCTGACTTCCTCCGGCCTCCGGCTACCTTGAGCTCCACCACCATTTCTCCCTGATGAGGTCCAGGGTGGCGGGAGCTGGAGGGAAGGAGCAGATACTGGGAGCTTCTTCCCCGCCCCCCATCCGGGCTCTGACACCGGCTCCTTTCCGCCTTGGGCCGTTTGCTTGGCTACTTCACCTCAGTTTCTCTATCTATAAAATGGGGATAATGGTGTTTATCTACTTACCTCATGAGTATTATGGGAATTAATTACTGTTTGTAAAGGGCTTTGAAGATGAAAAGTGTGAGGTGGCATCATCATTATTATTACGAAATATCTTCCACTGCTACTGGCCAGGTTCTGCCGGATTCAAGAGAACGTCTTGGTTTGAATTCCAAGTGAGACCCTCACAGCCCCCCTCAGGCCCATACACACGCATGCGCACGCGCACCGCCCTGGTGGACTATCTGGATGTGGAGAACAAACCACTTTCTTTTCTTTTCTTTTTTTTTTTAAAGATTTTATTTATTTATTTGACAGGGAGAGAGAGAGATCAGATCACAAGTAGGCAGAGAGGCAGGCAGAGAGAGAGGAGGAAGCAGGCTCCCTGCCGAGCAGAGAGCCCGATGCGGGCCTCGATCCCAGGACCCTGAGATCATGACCTGAGCTGAAGGCAGAGGCTTTAACCCACTGAGCCACCCAGGCGCCCAGAACAAACCACTTTCACCTAGAAAGGGCTCCTTCCTATTTAGGGAGTGATGGTAGTTAGGAAATTTGGTGGGGAGGAGGGGAGAGTGGCTGGTGGCCCGGATATGCAACGTGATCTATCATGCACACGGTGGAGCAGGAGTTGAACCAGCCATCTCCACTTCAGCCCTGTGCTCATGATGTACGACATAGATGTTAATGCTACTTTCTTTGTTCCTGTGGTACGAGAAACATAACACATTGCATATGTAAAATCTAGCTGCTACTTTGACCTTCACTAAAATGAAGTGCCTCTGCCAAATTACCTTTCATCAGAGGCCACGGAAAACAGAACATTCTCAGAATTTCGAAGTCTCCCAAAATATATTAGATCATCCCTCTTCTCCAATGAGTGTAATCTGACTTTTTGGAATATTTAGAGGCAGACAATGAAGTTTTGTCAAATTGCCTTTTATTTGGGTTCTGGTATTGTCCCTTGGCTGACTGTGGGAATTTTTGTCATTCTGTGCATCTATATCTGGTTGAACAATGGTTTGTGTAGCAGGTTATGCTTGTTAATGGGGCTGAGTTATGTGGGGATGCCGGGGGCAGGATTATTAAAGAAAATATGGTCTAAACTGGGAGAAGAAATATTGCACTGGAGTCTAAATCTGACTACTACGGATGATCTCTTTAAAAGTTCTAAGTTTCTAATGTAGCCTATACAAAATATATGTAAATTTGATTTTACTTTGAAAGAAAAATAGGCAACATCCCAAATTCCAGAAGATATCATTTATGATTGTGCTGTTTGTTTATATAATAATCTAGGTACCTCTTTTCCTAGCAGAGTAATTATACCTAGGAAGCCAGGAGGTAACTATGTGAATTACCCCACAGGGTAGGAACACCGGGTAGGGAAGCAGCCAACTCAAATTATTTATGCAAATGGAGTGTACAAAGTTTTCCCATTTTGTGGCAGATTGTGTTCTTGAAATGGGGTTTGAAAATCCAAAAGCTGTAAGTCAAATGTGACTTTTAAAGAGAAACAATGGTGTGATGGGAAATTAGGTCCCTACTTAAAGGTGTAATGACCAATTTGATTTCTTCATTACAAAAGTAATTCATGTTCATTATTTTATAAATTAAATGAGAAAAAAGAAAAGATACTTTACATTTAAAGCATCTGTAATTCTTCTGACCAGAGGTAGCCACTGTTCATGTTTCAGTATCACTACTCTTCCAGAACTTAGATATATATAAAAAAAATACTGAACACAAGTCTTATACACTTAAAACATTTCCCTACATCAACAAAATATATTTATTTTAGTGTAGTTTGGTAGGATTACCCATAAGGGTCCAACATATCATCATATGCTTATTGGCTATGTATATATACATATACATACATACATGTGTGTATATGTATTTTTGGTTTTTTCTGATTTGAATTTCCTATTAATGTTCCAAGCCCATATTTTTCAAATGCAAAGTTCATTTTATTCTTATTATCACTAATTTGTTAGGTATTTTTTAAAAATGAAAGCATGAACATATTTTCCAAGTATTTTTTCAATTTGTCATTTTCACTTATAAGTTTGCTTATAGCATTTCATTTTATTTTGACTTCAGAGAGAGAGAGAGGGAGGTTTAAATTTTGTATCATCACATCTATAAATCTTTCCCTTTATGATTTTGGCCTTGTGTCATGCTTAGAAAACTTCCCATACTCAAAAATTATGTGAATATTCACTAAGAGCTTAGCCTAGGAGTATGTGTGTGTTTAGTTCTCTTGAAATTATTTGTGTATATCTTATGGGGATATTAGAGATATTTGGTTATTTTTGGTAGACGGAGTTCTAGGAATGTCTTTCTGTTCTGGGTTTTTCCCCCTCATTTCCATTTTTCTTTCTTTCTTTCTTCTTCTGAGTAGGCAAAAAGCAGAGAGTTTAATTATTTGGCTATCTGGGGCTTTCTTGGACTCTAATTTCATTCGTGCTCATTCCTTCCTTTTATAGCAAAGACTGTATAAAAATTTTATCTGTCTTTTTAAAAAGATTTTATTTATTTTTTTGAAAGAGAGCGAGAGAGCGAGAGCATGTGCACTCATGAGCTGGGGGAGGGGCGGAGGGAGAAGGGAGAGAGAATCTCAAGCTGACTCCCTGCTGAGCGAGGAGCCTCAGGTGGGCTCTATCTCCTGACCCTGAGATCAGGACCCGAACAGAAACCAAGAGTCATATCCTTAATCAACTCAGCCATCCAGGCACCCCAAAATTATATCTGTCTTAGGGCTGCACAACCTTTCCTACTCACAGAGAATTTTCACCATCTGATCCCTCTGCATGTTGTGTACCACATCAAATGCCTTCAAAAGTCTCTTTTGAGACTTTAACACCCAAACTTAAGACTTGATTTGAATCCTGAACCCATAAAACAGAAACACTTCCTACCCTTGACCATATCTAATGCTCAATAGCCCCTCACAGAGCACCACTCTGTCCCTGACTCTGGATTCCAGTCTTGACCCCTACTTCCTAGCCATGAGATGTGGAGCACCTTCATTTAATCCCTCTGAACCTCAGTTTCCTCATCTGTAAAATGGCATTAATAATAACCTTCCTTGGCTGGTTCACAACATTACTGTAAGGATCAAATGAGATCATGGTTGTAAAAGTGCTTAGTAGGCTGTAAAGCAATATACAAACATAAGATGTTATTATTTCCCTTTTATTTGACATTATAAAGGATTAAATATGATGTGTGACCATAAAATAATAAGAATCATTTTTTAAAGGAACATGCCAAACCATAAACACCCAAAGAAGGGCAATCCTTTCAGGAGGCCTCATAGGAAGGCTCAAATTCATTTCTATGCTGTTATCCATGCTCAGAAGGCGTTCTTAACTTCCTTTGTCTTTGGGATCATCATGGCCATTCTCCCTTGGCATGCCATTTTCCTTCTCATTCACCTACTTCACCCTTCCCCTCCACCCTCCTCTTTTCCTTGAACTTCCTACTCAGAGGACCTGCAGGGAGATAGAAGCAATGAGAGAGAGAGAGAGAGCGAGAGAGATCTCAGGGAATAGGGATGTGTGGAGGGTAGGACTAGTCTCAATGACCAGACTGAAACTGGCTGCCAGAGTGAGTCTTCTGGGGTTCATCTCAGGAAAAAGACTGGCTTACACACACTTATGTGCTGTGTGTTGCAAGTCACCCTTTAGGGTATCAGTGAATGCTCTGTTGCTAGGAATCATCAGAAAGTGAATCCTATTCTCTGCTGAAGTCTGTCTGTTCACAGTCTCATTAGGTAGCATCTGTAGAATCATAGCACCTGCCCTGGACTAAAAGGAAATAAGCTTGGGTTCTGGTTCTGGCTCTGCAATAACTGATGACTGAGTGATGTTGGACACTCAGTTTTGGTTTCCTCATTCTCAGAATAAGAACACTGAATGTCCTTGAGGTCTGTCTTTCACCTTGAAAATATTCAAATTCCAGCAGCATTCCTCAACATGGTTTTATGGAGGTACAGACCATTTCGTAGCTTTGCAAATTTGGGCAAGTCGTTTGACCTGTCTGAGTTTCAATTTTCTCATCTTTAAAATGGGGATAGTATCTACATCTTATGGGATGTGTCAGTGTAGGCTCATCACTTGTAATAAATACACCACTGAGGTAGTGGATGTTGATAATGAGCAGGTTATGCATACATGGGGGAAGGGGATGTATGGAATAGCTCTATGGCTTTCTCTCAATTTCGCTTTGCTACTCTAAAAGCTGCTCTCAAAAATAAAGTCTTAAAAAAAAAAGCAGAGCTAGGAAATGATGGGTAACTCCACGGTGGTAAAAACTATGATAAGAGGCCACTGAAATCCTAGCTCTGTATGGACCTCTATGTTAGTACAGAAAGCCTTAATTATTATTTTAAAAATATGTCATTTCCGTTCAAGGATGTCAAAAGCTAAAAAAAAAAAATAACATTGTCTCTCTTTGCAGATGTATGTTATAGAAAACCCCAAAGAATCTACAAAATAACTCCTAGAATTGGCGAGTTCAACAAAGGTTGTAGAATACCCAGTCAAAATAAAAAAAGTTAATTGTATTTCTGTATTCTATCAAGGAAGAATTGAACTTCAAAATCAAAAGTATCTATAACATTTACAATAGTTGCAAAAAAACCCCAGTTATGTATAAATATATCCAAATATATACAGGATCTGTATGCTAAAAACTTCAAAACAATGTTGAAATAAATCAATGAAGATCTGCATAAATGGAGGGATATTTCACCTCAAGAGTTGGAAGGCATATTGTTAAGATGCCAGTTCTCCCCAGTGTAATCTATAGATTCAAAATCCTAGAAAAGTTTTATCTCATTTTATTTATTTATTTAATCTTATCTCATTTATTTTATTTAAAAGTTTCGATATCTACAAAGATATCAAAAAGCCAATACAAACATATGGGAAGACAAAAGACTCAGGTTAGTTAAAACAACTTTAAAGAAGATGGACAAAGTTAGAGGGATCCCATTACTCAATTTCAAAACTTATTTTAACACCAGTAACTAAGATAGCATGGGCACAGATACATAGACCCACAGGACAGAATAGGGGACTGAGAAATAACTGATTCACATAAATATAGTCAACTTGTTTTACAAAGGTGCAAAGGCAATTCAATGGAGAAAGAATCTTTCAACAAATGGTGCTGGTAAATTTAGGCATTCATGGGCAGCAAAAAAGAACCTCAATATGTAACTTACATAGTACACAAACACTCAACTACATTACTGAGAAAGTATCATAGATCTAAATGTAAAACTATAAAACTTCTGGGAAAAAAATAGAAGAAAATCTGTGTGACCTTGGACTAGACATAGTTCGTAGCTATAATACCAAGAGCGCAATTCACATACACACACACATACATGCAAAACTTAGTCAACTGAACTTAATCAAAATTTAAAACTTTTGCACTATGAAAGACATTGTCGAAAAGACAAGCCACACATTGGGAGAAATTACTTGCAAGTAACATTTCTAACAAGGACTTTTAGCCACAATATATAAAGAACTCTTAAAACTCATCAATAAGAAAACAGTCTTTTAATTAAGAAATGGTCAAAGATCTGAATAGACATGACACTAAAGAAGGTATATGAATGGCAAATAAACTTATGAAAAGATGCTAAATATCACTGGGAAATGCAAAATCAAACAACAATGAGATACAACTACACATCTATTAGAATGGCTAAAATCTAAATAATTGGCAATATCAAATGCTGAGGAAAAGTGCAGAGAAACAGGGACTCTCATTCATTGCTGGTGGGAATGCAAAATAGAGTACCACTTTGGAAGACAGTTGTGCAGTTTCTTATAAAGTTAAACAGAGAGTTAGCATTTGACTCAATGGTAACTCTCCTAGGCATTTATCTAATTGAGCACACAAAACTTCCATGCAAATTTTTATAGCAGCTTTATTCATAACAGTCAAAACTGGAAGTAACTAAAGGTTCTGTAATTGGTGAACGGAGGAACAAACTGTGGTATATCCATACAATGGAATATGGAATATGACATAGCAATAAAGAAAGAATAAAGCTATCATTCCACACACCAAAATGAGTGAATCATAAATGTATTTTACAGGTGAAAGAAACCAGACCATTAAGGCTACATATCATATGATTTAATTCATATGTTATTCTGGAAAAGGCCCAAATTATAGGGATGTATTTAGATCAGTGGTTGCAAAGGGGAGAAAAATATTCTACTAGGGGAAGCACTGGAAATTTTTTAGCATGATCAAACTAATCTGTGTGGTACTGTGGTGGTATATACACGATTCTACACATCTGTCAAAACCCAGAGAAATTTGTAATAATAGTGAACCTTTATATATGCAACTTATAAAAAACTTAAGGGGCCAAAAGATCTCAGAAAAGAATGTGGATTTTGACACAGGAATGATCTGTACTACAAATATATGATATAACCTCACTGAGGAGGGTGGAGAGCAAAAGGTTTTGACCTAAGTAACTTTGGAAAACGGTGTTTTCATAGGAAACTCTAAGTCAAAAGATAAAAGGAACTGAACATGAACACTGCATTCTAGTTGGTAAAGTTGTTTCTCATGGGGTTTGTTTTAACAATTCTGAAATAGCCATCTCTGTTTACTGGAACTGAATAAATAGATAAATGCATAGCAGATAGTGAAAGTCAGGTTTCTTATGATTGGAGAGGGAAGTGACAGATAAGCAAGGAGGGAAAACTAGAAGGAACCAGGAACCATGTGGTAATGGATTAGAATTGGAGACATTAATATGAACTCATATGGTTAGTTCAATATAGATACAGGTGAACAGGTACAGAAATAATTATAACTTTGTGTACATACATGGGTAAGTATACACACATACATTTCCTAGCTCTGTCTGCTAAACAGGACTAGAAGCAATGGCTCCACAGTAGCAATGAACACACCTACTGCCCAGATCTTGGTTTCTGATACTTTTCTCCAATAAAAAAAGAACCTGGGATCCCCAGGAGAAATGGCTAATTGTGGGGCTGAGACAGGAAATACACAAGATGAACCCAGGACATCTTTTAGTACCAGGAAGTAAGAAAGCACTCAAAAAAACAAAGGATGGAGGCATGTCAGAGAGACACAGGAGCCAACCTGAAAGAGCACTCGTTAGCCAAAACTGCAACACTGGGGACAATAAAGTAAAATGTGGTGTTGACTTATAGCTCCAAGTTCAAATCAAATAGCCTTGAATCCATACTGATATGAATAAATGACTAAACACACAAATAGTCCCAGTAATTTACATAGCATCTCGTCCCTCCAGGTGGCAGAGCTCAACTCTATCCCCTTGAGTGCGCTGTGCTTAGCAACTGGCTTCCAAAGAGAAGGATGGGAAATGAAGGGACAAGTCACTCTCCCGGGAAGAAACCTGGCCAGCACTACTTCAGCCAGGTGATCAAAGTTACCATTATCAGTGATAACTCATGCTGATAGCCGGCACTCCTGATATGAGGTGTGATGAAAATGGGACTTCACCTCCACACTCTTCCTCCCTAGACCCGCCGCCTTAGCCCAACCATGAAAAAGAAAAACCAGACAGATCCAAGTTTGGGGGATATTCTACAAAATGCCTGACCAGTACTCCTTCGATGCCAAGGCAGTGAAAAACAAAAAAGTTCTGAGAAACTGTCACAGTCAAGAGGAGAACAAGGAGACACTACAACTAAATGTAAAGTGCTCTCTTGATGGAATCCTGGTACAGAGAAAGGACGTTAGGGAAAAATTAGCAAAATCTACATAAACTGCGGAGTTTAGTTAACAGTGATTTGTTGATGTTGTTTGAGCAGTTGTAGCAAAGGTACCATAGCCACGTCGGTGTGAGTGATAGAAGAAATGGGTGTGGAGTGTATGGAAATTCTCTGTACTATCTTTGCAAGTTTTCTGTAAAGTGGTCTAAAATAAAACATTTATTTAAACTTAAAAACATATTGAAGAAAAATATTAATCATACAGGATGTATTATAAAAAAGCATATATGGAATGAACTTCATTTCATATAACGAATATGTGAATGTGTGCTAGAGGAAACCAGATATGTGTTGTGTATTCAGAGACGTGACTTTTATTTCTCCTTTCTGCTTGTCTGTATTTTTTAAATGCTGTACTTTACAACAAACAGGTCTACTTAAATAATTTAAAAGCTGTACTCAAATCAATCAGCAGGAGACTGATACTGAGCAGTGGGAAGAAGTAAGATGGGCTCTCCCTTAGAGAACAGACGCTGTGTTTGTAGACAAGCATCTTGAGTCTGACTCAGGAGACAATAATTTTTTTAGACACTAATCCCTGAGTCTCCATGATCATCATTTCTGAGTCACAGTGGAGAATGGTTCCATCGTTCATTTTCCTACCTTAAGAAAATTGAGACTAAGTGACTCAAGCAAGGCCCCACGGTTGGTTAGCGTGCTAAGCCATCCAGATGTGTTTTATTTGTACTATATGATGTTTAAAACCATTTGAATATGAATGCCTTTAGGTGATGCCTCTTCTCTCTGTTTTGACTATAGGAAGCTCAGTTCACAGGCTGTTTCTTTAACTGTCTGGCCCCCAGAGGAGTTCATATGCAAACCCTTGATTTAGGTCAAGCATCAGAAATGAAGAATTGTGTATAGGATTCAGAGTCACGAGATTAAATGAGGAAAAAGCAACTTCTTTTTTAATTCAAGGAGGGAATAAAAGGGAAGTTCTTATTCTTGTGGGTTGATTTCTGACTAGAGCCAGCATAAAAATCCAGCAGGCTGTGCATGTGTCACCACCACTGTGAGCAGAGCCCCTGGAATTGTGCAGTGCACAGGCTGTTTAGCCACATGAAGCAGCTCTGACTCTCCCCCCGCCTTGCCAAACTATAAAAATAGTGCATTTTATAATGTGGTTTAACGTCCTATTTTAATAAGGTGTGGTTTTGAGGAACATCTCAATTTAAAACTCCATTCATTCATCATCATCATCATCATCATCACNATTTTATAATGTGGTTTAACGTCCTATTTTAATAAGGTGTGGTTTTGAGGAACATCTCAATTCAAAACTCCATTCATTCATCATCATCACCATCATCATCATGACCTCATAATATTTACCAAACATTTACTCCATGTCAGACTCGATGTTGACTCATTTTTCCTTCTACTGGCCTAAAACAGAAGTTCTAACATCATCCCCATTTTACTGATGAGAAAATGGAGGCTTGGAGAAATGAAGTATTTTGCCCAAGATCGTGCTGTGGAGCAGGGATCTGACTCCAGTCTGTCTGACTCCAGCCTGCCTTCTTAACCACCAAACCATAGGACTTTTCACAAAACTCTGCTTCTTCTCTTCATCCATGAACAGCACAATATTGTGTTCCAGCTCAGTAATATGGAAGACTTTCCAAGGGGCACTACATCTGTGAAGATGTTGGAGTTAATGATTTTGTTTCATTTAGAAATAATGACTATTTTAATCTATGCAACCCTGATTTTTCTGTATCAATAAATTATTATCTATATTATCACTAATAATTGATTTATTCATCACTTAAGTGAAAATAACTATACTTTGACCTCTCACTTTTATTCTGTGTTAGATTTTGCTTTTCAGATTACATTATTTTCCTGATTGTTTTCAATAAATGCAATATTTTAATATTTGTCATGCATACTCTTCTGTATAATGGTTTATGATAGAGGTCAGTGTTCAGAATTTCATACCGTCATAGTTGTCTCTTTTGTCTTCAGAACTGATGTAGATATTTTTAAGCTCTTGGGAATCTGGCAACACCTTGGTTATTTGGATGCTAACTATATTAAAATCTATTAGCCAATCTTCCCATTTAATCTCGTCCTGCATTGTATAGCATAACCAAATGGATTTCCAAAGAGGCCATATTGAAGCCCAGATGGTTTTCTGGTCTCTCTCAGGGAAGTCAAGCACTTAGGGAAAACTAGAGAACGATCATACTTGAAAGTGGGAAAGGGGAATTGTATCCAAGAAAACAGTGTTAAAGCTGTTGAATTTGGTGCCTGAAGCAGGAAGCCTGCAAAAGTTTCTTTGGGTCAAAATCAAGGCCAAGAATTTTGCTGATGGCTGTACTTATATCGCCTTGAATGTGCAGGACAGAGCTGCTACCAAAAATATACCTTTGTTTCTCAATTCATCAAAAATGAAGGCCTTTTCTCTCCTCAGTAAACACATCCTTCATGAATGAGCTGAACATATTCCACAACTTCTAATAACTCTCAGATCTGCATCTCCAGGTGAGAGCTCTCTCCGGAATCCTGAACCTGTGTCCTGCTCTTCCCCATCTCCTTCATTTGGATGCTTTACGGTCATCATCAACACTTGTCATCACCGTCTCCTCCCCCTACCCAGATGTTGATAACCAGAATAACAACCACAACTCAATTCTACCTCTTGTATTTCCCATTTAAGTCCTGGAGAAGCCGACCAGCCCGCCGAACTAGCCCTCTCCTTCCATGTACAAATATAGCCAAATACCAATTCATAAAGATTCTATTTCTTCAATATCTCTCACAACCTCTCTTCTCTGCATCTTCCAGAATGGCAGTAGCTCTCTGCCATCCTTGGGAGGACTGAGAAAATAGTCACTCAAATCATTTTCTGTTTGGTAGTTCACAAGAAGAACCCCGGTGGAGAAAAGCTTTAGCGTCTCAAAAGAGGCCTGAGGAAAAATTTCTCATTAGAGACCCTCATAGATGGAGAGTCTCTAAATAATAGGTCAGTCTCGCCTTTCCCTTGCCAGCTCATTCATTCACTGCCTCCTGCCCCAAAAAGCCAGAAGACCCCACTAAGCAGTGGATCAGATGCCAGAAAAATATTCTTGCCCGTTATCTTCTAAGTCCTTTTTAAACATTCTACCAACATATATCCTTAAGACTGGAAATTTAGGGGAAAAATGTGACCTTTACTTCATTTTGGAACTCTCTTTGCTAGGAAATAGGCTGGCGCAAAAGAAATGGGCATCAGGGAAAGCTGTGTTTTCTTTTGTTTCTCTTTGGGGAGGAACAGTCAGGGGCTGTGATGGCAGACATGAAAGTAAGCCCCAGCCTTTACAACGGGGGTCCTTTGAAAGGCCTTTCCTTGACCTCTGTTCCCTAGGAAGAGGAAGGTTGCTAACAGGAATATCACAAGGTTCCATTGATGAAATGTCTCTCCAACCAAACCATGTATGATGACAACTAGCGGGTAGAAAAATTTTTCCCAAATCGGGACTGGCTATCCGCCCTCCAAATTACTTCGCTGCATGCCAAAAGGTTATCTGTGAGGAACTAGGAAAGGAAGTGTATTTGAAAACATCACTGGGACTTGTATACAACATCTTAAGGTGTTTGATCCTTTTATGAACTGTTGACAGCTTTTTTGCCATTGAAGTCTATGTGAGAGTTACCAGCCAAGCAAAAGGAAGAAGCAAGGCCGGAGTGCTTGACCGAAGAACCCCTGAGAGTTGTTTGGATCACAAGACGTGAGACAACCAGAGAGAGGGAATAACCTAGAATTCCAAGAAAAGCTTTGGCATCTATATTAGTAGTTTCAACGAGACCTATTCTGGCAATCCAAACACAACCCTTTTCACTCCTAGGATCATATGCATTCATTCAAGGATCCATGCAAATGGTAATTCCCAGAACTCCCAGAGAAGTATATAGAAACTGAGGATTATTAATAATCACTCCAGTGCACAAAATCGGTAAATCCTTCAGTCTGTCACCTAGCAAACTCATTTGAGTTTCTTAATGTCACAACAATTGCTTAATTGGGATAGTAACTCTACGTGATTAGGATATATTTACCACTGCTTTGGCTAGGGTGTCATTCCCCAACTCCTGGTAAGTCTGTCTGTCTGCACTTCATAATGTTCTCCTACTCCTTCCCATGTGGGGAAGTGTTCTGGGTTGCCGCTCCTGCCCGAGACTCCAATACTGTTATGAGATGAACAAGTCATGAGTTGGAGGCCCTTAGTTTAAAAATGCACTTGGCATAGTCCTGCTCAGTCCTGACTCCAGTATATACCAGGTACATACAGGTCAATAAAATACAAAGTTACCCTCGTTCATATGGACAAAAGAATCTACCCAAACCTTCTCATCCATCATTCCTACTCTTAATCTTGGTTTCTATCCCCTCCTCATTGCTCCCTTTATATATATCTAATTTTTCCAATGCAGGCTTTGCATTTCTCCTGCAGCTCAGCTCACAGCTTATAACACATAGATGTTCCCCACACCTCTCACCTTAGCTCTTTCCCAAAAACTGACCTTGTGCCATCATGGTTATCTGCACTGTGTTCTCATTAGCCACCCATTTTATATGAGCAGCCACAGACATTGATGTCAATACCCAGCTCCTTTTCACCACTGTCTCCACCACCCAGTGCCCCTCTACCAGCCAGGCCATATCATGGCAAGATGATTCCATTTGTGCTATAAATTCCTACCATATTAGGAGGACCCATAGCTTTAAAATCATATTGTAGGGGTGCCTGGGTGCCTCAGTGGGTTAAAGCCTCTGCCTTCGGCTCAGGTCATGATCTCAGGGTCCTGGGATTGATCCCCACGTCGGGCTTTCTGCTCGGCGGGGAGCCTGCTTCCTCCTCTCTCTGCCTGACTCTCAGCCTACTTGTGATCTGTCTCATCTCTCTCACTCTGTCAAATAATAAATAAAATCTTTTAAAAATCCTATTGTAATAGTCATACTGATATTACACACAGCCAAACAATAGCTCAGAGTAAAGACATGACTTTTCTGGAGGCTTTAGTCCATCAGACATTCACAATCTGGGGACGGGGACCACGAGTCCTACATTTCCAAGTCTATGTTGCAACCACCTGACCACACTCAACAACCATAGGGTTTCTTAGAAAAGCCTGATTTCCTTCCAAAACAATCTGCTTTAAAAAAAAAAAATGACAACAACCCCCAAAACAACTTAATTATTTCTTTTTGGTTCATTCAATAGGCCTCAAATTATGTTTGTTTTTTTTTAAATAAGTTTGACTCATTTTCATATTAAATTGCTTGATCATTTCTTTTAAGTTAGTAAGGAGTTTCTGTGCTTTGAAGTACAGTTTTTGGTTTTTTGTTCCCCTTCAGGGTATGACAAACTATTACATTGTCTTGAGAATTGAGGATAAACTGGATCAGAGAGGGAGAACAAGTGGAGCTCAGAAACATGATTTCTAAATAACAATTCCCATGTGAGTGCTCCTACAGCATTTCCCTTTTACTCATGTTTTTGTGTTGGTGTTTTTGTTGTGGTCTAGACTGGGACAAAAAATGAAATAGTAGATCCAGATGTGAAATACATCTTTTGAAACTGATGTAGGCACACACACACACACACACACACACATCTAGTGAGAGCCTATAGAGCTTATAGAGCCTATAAGTTTCTGTAAAGACCCCCAGGTAAGATAAGGAGTAGCCAAGGGACCTCATCTTTATGGCTCTCACAAACAGCTTTTTTGAAAAAGCACATCTTCTCTATCACACAAACAATGCCATTGGCAGATTTTTAGTTTTAAGCTATTTCATTGTAGATCTTAATTTCTATGGTTTGAGAGAGAGAGTGTGTCGTGGGGAGAGAGGCAACAACTTTAGGGTCAGCAGATCTGAGCTCAGGCCTGACATTAAGCTGTTGACCTTCAACAAGTCATTTTTCTTCCCCGAATTTCAATGTTTCCCTAAAGCAGAAACAGCAAAACCTACTTGACAGGGTAACCGAGTATTAAATGAGATTATGTACATAGCACAGAGTGTTGGACCCATCTAGGCCTCAAGCTCACAAGCAAATGAACTCCTCCAGCCCACCCCATTCCTAGAGAGCACTCACGAGGTTGTGGCCACTGTCTCCGGACAAGTGCACAATGGTGCCCCCTGCTGCCAAGGCAGCTGACCCAAAGGCAGGAAGTTTTTCAACTTCCAGATTTAGCAGGCCTTACTACTAAATGTCTCATCAACGATACAGTCTATATCATTATATAATACTCTGTACTCCTTGGACATTTAATTTGCAAAAGTGTCAACTGGATGACTAGATCTCGTTGACTGAGGTGAGCAACCAACGCATATTCTCTTACTAGGCTGAAAACCCCCTGGGGCGGGCACCATGTGTGTTCTCAACTACTCTATCTCCGAACTCAGCACAATTCCCCAGCCATGATAGATACTCAGTAAATGGAATGACTGAATTAATGAGGCCAGCCAAAACCTAAAAAGTCATGACTGTCAAAGGTTTTCCCCTGAAAAAATGAAAAATTATCTGGAAAATTTATTCCCCTATATGTCAGTAGGCTCAGAGAAAGAGATTGTTAATGACTTTGCTACCCTGAATATAGTTGTTGCTTTTTTATTTCCCACCCAGTGTCATTGAGGAGACCAGGGTTTCTAGCTTCACGCTGAGGCAAGCTATGAATTACAACCTCTAGTTTTTACCTTCTTTCCAAACCTAATCTATACTATCTTACTTTTTGATTTGTGTTCACTAGAGACAAGAACAGTAGAGGCAGCTTTCAGATTAAACACGTTCTAAAATGGTCACCAGCAGAGGACATTTATTGAAATCCTTGGCATGAAGGGATCATACTGCGGAATACTAGTGGTTCTTGGGCTTCTGAGTGGCTGGAGTATTTTCGGTCCTGAACAAGAGAACCATGTCAGAGGGCACTGGCAAGAACTCATATTTTTAAAACGTTCCCTACTGGACCATCAGCCAGGATGGGTGTAACTGAGTCAGAGGCCAGAAGAGCCAGAGGAAAAGGAAGGAAGCAGGGTGTGTTAGCCACATGACTAAAGTGATAGGGCATATGTTCTTAAGCAGGAAAAGACGTGTAGGCTGGACAAAAATGTAAACACTGGTGGCGTTTGGAGTGTTCAGGAGGGCTGGGAATAAAAAGCTCTGTGAGTGTGGTGAAAAGAAAGGGTGGCTTTGATGTGGAACAGATTTTCAACTGTAGCAGAGTTGCCATCTCTTGTGGTTGCCAGAGAATATTTAAAGGAAAACCAAGAGGGTGTTCTTTGCTTAGGGGTGGCTCGTAAGGGGAAGAATCCTAAGTGTTTTCAGGTTGAAGGAGAAGACACCATTAAGAATCTCATGGACACGACACATCTGGTCAGTAGCCACCAAATGCTGGCAGGCTGTTTTGGCAACTACTGGACCTCTAGTTTAATGACTGGCAACCTCTGTGGTCGTGGGTACAGCTGAGGAGTCTGGAAGATGCCCCCGCATCAGCTGAAACCAGATTGCTGGGTGGGCTTCCTTATCCAGTGTGCTATTCTCCCTCTGGGTCTCATACTGGGGTCTTCACAGCCCCAAAGGAAGGGCAGGTAGTCTCCTAGAGCAGATCATCCCTGGGGGGAATGAGGAACGAAACACGATATTGGGGCTAGAAAGCTAGAAAGCTTCAGTAGAAACTTCCTTCTGGAGCTCACTTCACAACTGCGTGAGTGAGGCCATATTCAGGATGTGCGAACATGGGAAGAGACCCACACTAGGTTTGAGGGGGGCTGAATTTTATTACAGCTCATTGATATCTTTGCAACCTTAGGCAGATCATTAGATCTTTCTGTACCTCAGTTTCCACATGGAGGATAGAACTACTATCCTAGATAATTACTGTGGACTCTCAGATTTCAGACCTCCATGATTCCAAGGTCAAAGGTGAAGTTCCACTCTTGCTTCCGTGTCATTTTAGCCAAGTTTTCACTCTACCCAGAGTCTCAGTTTCCCCATCTATAAAACTGAATAAATCATACTAGTTTTACAGTATTTTGAAAACTTACAGATGAAGGGTATTATGCAAATGTTAAGTACCATCAAAGCCTCCAAGGCAATTACAGTTATTTAACTTTTGAACATCTTGTTTGTCATTGAAAATGAGTCCTTGGTCATTTTCACTTGAGTAAATATTATTTGTTTTTAACTTACTACAATTTTGACCTGCTCACTCAAATCCATTCTGGTCACTTTAAGTTGGTTTGCTTTTCCCCTTTACTTCCTCTTATAAATTCTTCTGTCCTAATGTCCATCCTCTGTAGAGGAGCTCATAGAGCCATGGTCTGAGTCAGGACCTGGTATTCCAGAGACCTGGCTTCTAGATCTGGCTTTGCCATTGTGTGTCCCCAAGCAAGTCATGTCATCTGTTTGAGCCTAGTGTACTGCTCTCCAAAAAAACAAAAAAACTAGGCCAGATCATTTCAATGGTACCTCCCAGTACCAGTGTATAACTCTAGAAGATGCTTAAGGCAATGGAGAAAAGGGTGAGGGAGAAATCATGTATATGGATTCCTCAATCCTATAGACCCATCAGAGTTGAATTTTTACAATAACCAAAGTCATGGTGCTTAGAGTAACTTACTATACCATCCTTTGTGGCTGTGTTAAAGCCTTAATTCCTGAAATATTAGTATACTGAAGTGATAATTATATTTGTGGGATTCAAATTCCAACGATAAGACTACGCACTGCTTTTACTGTGGAAATGCTATGAGAAGGAAAAAAGGAATGGAAGTCTTGGGATTTGTACATGTCATCTTGAAGTTTGGATTCAGGCTTACTTGTATTTAAAGCAAATAAGTTGTACTTAAAATGGAAAACAACCTTGTTTATCTTTGAATATCTGTGGTGGAGAGTAGCTTTGGCTGGTTTGTGCTCCCAGGAGCCATCTCCCTCCATCTGTAGCGTTGGTTTGTGCTCTCAGCCACTCACTGGCTTTTGTGTCTTCCACGAGTTCTGCCATGTACCAAACACTGGCTTGGAGGATTCCTTTGGGTTTTCTATAGTTGTTCTTACTAGTGAGGCAGAAAGACCTCTCTTCCCAGTTTACATTTTTAGCCATGGATTGGAATTCTTCTATGTGGTTTTCTTCTCTTAGACGAAGTGTCCCTATATATTCACTATATTTTTTGGACGTGTTGAACTACTTCCCCAAAACATGTTCACCAGTTTCCCTGCAACAGGCGGACAAGGCTGCTCGGGCCTTTTCTGGGCCGTCACATAGAATACACTGCTCAGTGATCTCATCAGAGTTGGTCATAAGATTTCCACGATGCACAATCAGAGATTTCAGAGGTATCTCTGGGTTTTTGCCCTACCTCCTCTCTCTTCCTGCTCCCCTGCTTATACTGCTAGAAAAAGGTCTTATTACCTCTTAATCTAGTGTCAAATCCTACATGACAAAGACATCCCCCATTCCTGAATTTCATTTTAGAGGTTCTATCCAATGACTCAGTAATTTGTTTGGTATTTTCTTTTTATTTGATTTCCTCTTTTGGAACATCAGGATGCTGAAGAAGGTCTCAGGTGTTCTTGAGAGAGAAGAGATTTCTTTGGATCATGGCGAAAAATATCCATCACCTAAAACTTAAGTGCTCAAAGTTGAAATCACTGTGTTTTAGAGCATTGACATAAACCTGTCATTCGATTGCACCACCTCAAAAGTAAAAGTTCCAAGGACATGGTGAATTGTTAAATTGTTGGGATCATAAAAACTATTTTCACCAAATTTAACAGAATTGGAATGTAGTCCATTGACAGTTGAAGGAAAGTGGACAATTGTATTGCTCAGGACTTTTTTGGTGGTAAGTGACAGAGACTCCATACTTAGAGAACTTAAGCAAAGAAGTGGTCATTATAGACTCCCAAAACCAAGTCACAGGAAGGTAACCATGGAGCTTCCTTCAGTGTCAATCCAGTGTCAGACTGCTGCCAGTCCAGTTGCCCTCAGTGTCAGACCCAGCAACCTGAACACCACAGGAATCTATCTTGTCCTCTCATCTCTCATCTTGGCTTTTGCCTCAGGCTGGCTCCTTGTTCACCAACTCTTTCACAGGTTAGAGGATATGAGGACAGGCAGTTTGGGGGCCACATCCTTACAGCTAGAGTTCCAAAGGGAAAGATACATTTCCCTGCTAGCTGCTGTATGGAATATCTCAGAGAAAGGCTTGGGTTGGCCTGACTTAGTTCATATGCTCATCACTAGTTCAACCCTGTGGTCAGTGGGTGGAGCACTCTGAGTGTCTGCCACACAAGAATTATAAGACAAGTGGCTGTGGGGGTGCTGGGGAAAGGGGAGCAGTTTGCCAAGGGAGGAGTATGGGCAGATGCTGTTACTGAAGAAGGAGAAAAGGGTTCTGGGAATCTCCAAACAACAGTTACACAGAGAAGCAAGAGTGGAACTTAGCCTGTGACCTTGCTCTGAACCACAGAATCATGGAAGGTTTGAAATGTACGAGTCCATAGTAATTATCTGGATGCATCCTCCAAGTGTGAAAGCCAAGGTGCAAGGCATAAGACCACAAACAACAGGAACCATTATATAGGGTCAAAGACTATTTGCAGTGTTCCTCTACAGCTTGGGTTTAATTTCCAGCTAAATTTTTCCTTTTTTTTTTTTTTAAGGTTTTATGTATTTATTTGTCAGACAGAGAGAGAGAGAGAGAGAGGGCACAATTAGGGGGAGCAGCAGGCAGAGGGAGAAGTAGGCTTCCTGCTGAACAAGGAGACTGATGAGGGTGTCAATGCCAGGACCCTGGGTCCTGACCTGAGCTGAAAGCAGATGCTTAACCGACTGAGCCACCCAGGGATTCCTCCAGCTAAATTTTTCATCTAAAATGCATGTTTGGTAGGTTTGAGCTTTACCAATTTCCAGTGTGACAGAAAAGTAAAAGACAATATGGTCGCTGACAATTTACTGGATATTTGTCTACAATTATTTCACCTGTAGAGAGATGGCTATTATCTGGAAGCAGGAATGATTTAACTAATAAAAGCTCAGAATCTTGAATTAAAAAACAAATAGAAATATAGGTGAATCATTTAAAAAATGTAAACTGAAGAATTTAAATTATGTAATAATTAAAAAAAAGCCTTTATTAACACTGATATTATTTCAGTAATTTAGATTTATTTCTTAGTTATCCTTTATGAAGTGATTGAAGGGGTGTCTAGTGGCTCAGTTGGTTAAGCATCTGCTTTTGGCTCAGGGGTCTTGAGTCCAAGGCCCACGTGGGGCTCCCTGCTCAGCTGGGAGTCCACCTTTCCCTCTGCCCCTCCACCCTGGTAGTGCTGTCTCTCTTGCTTTCTCTCTCTCGAGTAAATAAGTAATAACTTAAAAAAAAAACCTAGTGCCCTTAGTAAATAATTAATCTTGAAAGTTATATTTTCTGTGCTTTTTGTTTGTTTTTACAAGATTATTTCCAACTTACAAATTCCATTTTCATGACTGGGTTTCATATGACTTATTTGGTTTTATCAAATAAGCTAAAATGCTGAATACCTATGTTTTTGAGATTCTAAGAGTCTTACATTTAAATATTAGACATTCAGTCTCATTATTTGACTACTTGGAGCTAGACAGAACTTTACATTCTAGTTTATATTTTGATCTATCACTTAATAGCTCTGTAACCTTGGACAATAATACCAAGTTCTTGTCTATAATATGGGCATAATAAGAGTTATCTCTTAGCATTAATGGGAAACTCAATGAGATCCACTGTGAAAAGGTGCCTGCTATGTATTAGAACTCAATAAATATTACTTTCTTTCTCCTTTCTCCTTTAGTTAAGCAAAGAGTTAGGTTTGAGAAAAACTAGTCTCTTACACCAAACACTAGCCAGAGTTTGAGCTAATGTATGAAGACACCACCTAATGTCTTTTTTATGAAGATAGTAAGTAAATGATAATCTTAAAAAGTTATACTGACCCTTTTTAAAAGTGCACTATTAAATACTGAATTTGCTCAAAATAAATCAACTGTCTATAATGTTATCATAAAACAATTAGTAATAATGAAATAATATGCAACATTGCAACACTGAAAAAGTAACAAGTATGGGCAAACATAGGTACTGATATTAGTGTTATTGTTGATGACAATCATAATGTTAAAACAAGTCTCAATAAAACACAATACAAGTCTCAATAAATTCTGGAAAATGTAAATCATATCAAGCATCTTTTATGATCACAGTGGTATGAAATTAGAAATTAATTACAAGAAGAAAACAGGAAATACCACAAAAACATGAAAATGAAAAAACATGCTATTGAACAACCAATGGATCATGACTAAATCAAAGCAGAAATTAAAAAAAAAAACAACCTAGAGGCAAATGAAAACAGTAATACAACAAACCAAAATTAATGGGGTGCAGCAAAAGCAACACTTAGAGGGAAGTTCATAGCAACACAGGCCTACCTAAAGAAACAAGAATAATCTCAAATAAAAAATCTAATTTTGGGCACCTGGGTGGCTCAGTGGGTTAAAGCCTCTGCCTTCGGCTCAGGTCATGATCTCAGGGTCCTGGGATCGAGGCCCACATCGGGCTCCCTGCTCGGCGGGGAGCCTGCTTCCTCCTCTCTCTCTGCCTGCCTCTCTGCTTACTTGTGATCTCTGTCTCTCTGTCAAATAAATAAATAAAATCTTTTTTAAAAAGTCTAATTTTGCGCCCAATGGAACTAGAAAATGAAGAACAAAAAGAGCTCAAAATTAGTAGAAGGAAGGAAACAATAAAGATCAGAATAGAAATACATGAGACAGAGACTAAAAAGGCAATAAAAAAGACCAATGAAACTGCAACTGGCTCTCTGAAAAAATAAACAAAATCAACAAACTCTTAGCTAGACTAACCAAGAAAGAAAGGGAGAATACTCAAATAAATAAAATTAGAAATGAAAGAGAAGTTACAACTGCTACAACTGCAGAAATGCAAAGGATCATAAGAGACTACTATCAACAATTAAACACCAACAAACTGGGCAACCTAGAAGAAATGAATAAATTTCTAGAAATAAGAATCTTCCAAGATGTCTTCCAGAATCATGAAGAAATAGAAAATCTGAATAGGCCAATGTCTAGTAACAGATTAAAATAATAATCAAAACCTTCCAACAAACAAAAGTCCAGAATTAGACAGCTTCGCTGATGAATTCTACCAAGCATTCAAAGATGTTTAATACCTATTCTTCTCAAACTCTTCCAAAACACTGAAGGGGAGGAAAAGATTACAAGCACATTTTATGAAGGCAGCATTACACTGATACCCAAACCAGACAAGTATATCACAAAAAAAGAAAATTACAGGCCAGTATCTCTGATGAAGATAGATGCAAAAATCCCCAACAAAATTTCAGCAAACCAAATCCAATATATAAGAAGGATCACACATCACAATCAAGTGGGATTTATTCCAGAGTTGCAAGGGTGATTCAACATCTACAATTTAATCAATATGATACATCACATTAACAAAATGAAATATAAAATTATACGATCATCTCAATAGATGCAGAAAAAAGCATTTGAAAAACTTCAAGACCCATTAATGATAAAAACTCTCAAAGTAAAAACAAAGTAAATATAGAGGGAATGTATCACAACATAATAAAGGCCATATATTACAATCCTACAGCAAACATACTCAATGGCAAAAAGCTGAAAGCTTTTCCTCTAAGAACAGGAACAAGACAGGATGCACACTCTTACCAGTTTTATTCAACATAGTTTTGGAAGTCAAAGCCACAACAATCAGGCAAGAAAAAGAAATAAAAAGCATTCAAATTAGAAAAAAGTAAAACTGTCACTGTTTGCAAATGACATGATACTATAAGTAGAAAATCCTAAAGAACCACCAAAAGGCTGTAACAATTAATAAATGAATTTAGTGATATGGCTAGATACAGTGTCACTATATAGAAATTGGTGACATTTCTATATAGATAAAACAGCAGGAAGAAAACTTAAGAAAACAATCCCATTTACAATTGTATCAAAAAGAATAAAATACCTAGGAACAAATTTAGCCTAGCAGGTGAAAGGTGTGCTCATTGAAAACTATAAGACATCAACAAAAAAAATTGTAGAAGATACAAATAAATGGAAAGATATTCCATTCTCATAGTTTGGAAAAATTAATATTGTTAAAATGTCTATACTGTCCAAAGAAGTCTACAAATTTGATGCAATACCTATTGCCAAAATTCCGATGGCATATGTCATAGAACTAGAGCAAATAATTTTAAAGTTCGTACGGAATCACAGAAGATTCTGAATAAGCAAAGTAATCTTGAGAAAGAAGAACAAAGCTGGAGATATCATGCTCTTGATTTCAAACTACTATAAAGCTATGGTAATCTAAACATTATGATATTGGTACAAAAACAGACTCACAGATCAATGTAACAGAATTGAGAGTCCAGAAATAAACTGACATATATATGAATAATTCATTTACAACAAAAGAGCCAAGAACATATAATGGTTTTGGGAAAAGTGGACAGCCATGTGCAAAAGAATAGAACTAGACCACTATTTTATACCACACACAAAAAATAACTCAAAATGAATTAAAGATCTGAATGTAAAACCTGAAAACATAAAATTCCTAGAAGAAAATATAGGCAGTAAAGTCCTTGATATTGGTCTTGGTGATGTCTTTGTGGCTCCGACTGTAAAAAGTAAGGGGAATAAAATAAAAAATAAGCAAATGGGACTACACCAAATAAAAAACTTCTTCACAAAAAGAAAACCATTATCAAAATGAACCTACTGAATGGGAAAAGATATATGTTAATCATGTACCTGATAAGGAGTTAATATCAAAAATATATAAAGAATTCACACAATTCAACTGCAAAACAAACAACCCAATTAAAAAATGGAAAGAGAATCTGAACAGACATTTCTCCAAAGAAGACATACAGATGGTCAACAGATACATGAAAAAATGTTCAGTATCATTAATTATTAGGGAAATATAAATCAAAGCCACAATGAGATATCATTAACACCAGTTAGAATGGCTATTATCGAAAAGACAAGAAATAACAAGTGCTGAAAAGGATGTAGAGAAAAGTACGCTGTTGGTGGAATGTAAATTGGTGCAGTCAATATGGAAAACAGTATGGAGATTCCTCAAAAAATTAGGAATAGAAATACCATGACCTAGCCATTCCATTTCTGGGTATTTATTTAGAGTACAAAAACTCTGACTTGAAAAGGTATATGCACCCTTTTGTTCATTGCAACATTATTTAGGAGAGCAAAGATATGGAAATAGCCCAAATGTATATCAGTAGACAAATGGATAAAGAAGATGTGGTATATATGTATACAATGGAATATTACTCAGCCATAAGAGTGAAATCTTGCCATTTGTGACAACATGGATGGACCTTGAGAGTATTATGCTAAGTGAAATAAGGTCAGATGGAGAAAGACATATACTGTATAATTCCACTCATATGTGGACTCTAAAAAAATTTTAAACAAATAAACAAACAAAATAATACAAAAACAAACTCACTGATAGAGAGACAGATAGTCACCAGAGGGGAAGGGGCTTAGGAAGTGGGTAAAATGGGAGAAGGGGTCAACTGTATGGTGACAGATGGTAACTACACCCCTTGAAGGGGATCACTTTGTAGTGTATACAGATGTTGAATTATAAAGCTGTATACCTGAAATTTATAAAATTTTAAAAAGTACTGTTAAAAGGAAAGAGTCAAGCAGAAACAGGGGGTAGTGGGTTTCAAGTTGTAAACTATCCTAATTCGCGTGCAGAGAAACAGAAGGTGGAAACACACACAGGATGTGGAAAATGGGAATAGGCAACCATCCCACTGAGAGGTCAGGTTGGTCAGGGCAACTTCCTGAGCTTGTCTTTGCTGAGGTGATTCTGGTGACGATAAACTGTTCCCTGGGGTGTCCGAGGGGCACTCAGGTGAGGTTCTAGGTTGTAGATGCGAACAGGCTTACAGAGCTCAGGACTGCCCGGTCTAGGGCATCATCCCCTACAGTTGCTCGGCGGCCAGCCTTGAGGGCAGTCTCTGCTCCGGTCCCGGGATTACACACCAGAAATGACGACTGCTGCTTCCTGTCCAGGGCCCACGGCTGGAGAAGGTCTCTGTCCCTGCAGGGTGGATTGTAAACACATCCTTGATGATCCTGAAAGACAAGAACGAATACAAAACAGTGACAGGCCCTTTGCCCTCTAGTGCGAAGTCAAATAACACATCGAGAGGAAGGCTTTACATTCAAGGTCAGGATGGCAAGAAAGGGGGAGATTTTCTTAAGAACTAACAGGACATCAAATATGGAAAGGCTGTTTACAATAGCCATGGGAATTCCGTTGGAGAAATGGGGTTAGGGAGAAATATAGAGGGTAAGGAATGTGGGGCTTCCTCCAGAAAGAAGGGGTCGCCCGGCCCCTTTCGTTTACTGATTCTGCTTACGCATCACTTCCATTAGAGAGCAGAGATTTCGTAAGAATGGGGTTACCCTCACTTTTAGTGCCATGTTACTTGAAGCAGTTAATATATTTATGGATAATGTCTCATTACTGCCTTTTAAGTCACATTCCAGACCCCCTACCTCACTTCGATAATAACACACCTGTCGGCGTGACTCACAGAGCCCACGCCCTCTCGGTCTATCACAGGCTGCTCTTCAAACAACCTGCGTGGCCATCTGCCTCTGTGCTGATAATGTTGTGCCATAAAACACGGGGGTGCCTCGGGCTCTGCTCCCCTCCCCTTGTCCCGCCGGCCGCACGTTCCTTTTGGCCGGGCACCCAGTCAAGCCTCGGGAGGCCAGTGCCATTCTCAGGACCGTCTGGTCGGTGTTTCCCCTTGGAGATGCCGGCCCAACCTGGGGCCGAGGGGCCCGAGAGGGGGAGGGCCCTGCTGGAGTCAATGCCATCCCCTTGGCTTCAGTACCTGGTTTAGAAGTTTTATTACGTGGGAATGGTGTGGCTCAGGGGCTTGAGAAAGGGGCGGTAAAAGGTGCCTCGGGGTTTCGGTGCTGGGAGTCTCCCTAGGTTGGCGGGAATCCAGTTCTGCAGGGCAATGGCCAGATATTATTAGGCTGTGTGAAGGGGGTGGAAAAGGAACTGGAGGCTCCATCCTGGTGAGCAAGTGTGGTCCCATGTCTAACGTTCTCACACATGTCAGGCACAGCAGAGAAGCCAAAAATAAAATTGCTTTGGAAACCATAGCTCTTTTTTTCCCAGAGTAGAGGCCATGCTATGGGAAAGAGATGTTAGGGGAAAGAAAGAAACCAATTTAATGCAAGTTTAAACCTATTTATCAATCTGATGAATCCCGTAAGTAAATCTAGTAGGTAAATATGAATCCACTACTGTTGGAATGTAAATCTCCTAGTGATATTACTGGTTTCAAAGTACTATCTTGGCATTATCATCAAAACTTGATAAACCTCTAATTTGGTTATGCAAAATCACAGAAGATTCTGAGAACCACAATTGCCCTGATGCTCTTAGGTCTTGAATATACATGTACCTGGACAGGACATGGGTGTATGTTGTGTGTATGTTCTTACAGGCTTTCCTTAACCACACCCATTGCATCAACAATGTCCACTTCTGATTTTTCTTTTATAAAAGACAGAATATCTGATCTATTATGTATTATTTTAAAACAACTTCTGGTAATAATTAATATATGTACATCTGTATCTCTTATAGTTCTAAGTTTATCGTAATATAGTATAATTTTTTTAGTGCTTATTATGGTATATTGGAAATTTTACTGCTAGTTTACACAAACTTGTTTGTTCTACAAGAAATCCTTTTATTTAGAAGTAGCTACAGTATAAAAAAATGTTGAGAAACACATTCTCGCTATCAACAGTAGTTTCTTCTGGAACACGCTGGGGATTGCAGGTGACTTTTATTTTCTTTTGTTCTCCTTTCTGTATGTCTCAAATATTTTCACAATAAAAAATAGTTTACATCTGAGGAGTGCTTTCTCTATGTCGGGTTCTGTGTTAAGTATTTTATATTTAGTAGCACATACTATCTTCACAATTGCCCTATAAGAGGTCCTATTTTTATCCTCACTTTACACATGAAGAAATTAAAGTTTAAAGGAGTTTAAATAAATTTGTCCAAGGTCTCATATGTGGTAGAGCCAGAATTCAAACCCACGTATATCTAGTTCCTTGGGTTATTAGCCCCTGTGCTAGACTTCCTTTCTTTTGTACTCAAAAACACACACATTTTTATTCTAAAAATAAGCCATAAACCCCTCTGTTGCATTTAGCATATAACTTTCATGACAAATACTAAATGTACACTGAAATCTCCATGCATAGTACTAAGATCAGAGCCCAATAGCTGATTAAGAAATAACTCAAGATTTACTTAACTTGAGGCTCACCATTTTTAATCAGCTTCAAAGTGTTATTTGTTCATGATGTCCACTTTTATAACATTCAGAAGTACATTAGAAAAAAAGAGGAAATAGGCATAGAAATTATTTGAATAATGAAAAGTAAGTAAATAACATTATTTTATATTAAATATTAAATACTATTTAAGAAATAACCATGTAAATTGGGGTTTTTTTTGCTTTGTCTTATTTTCGTCTGGAGAAGGAAAGACGGCAGGAAGATTAAACCACCGTTTTGAAATAGATTCAGAACTCTGGTGTGGTTAGTGGGAGCAGCTGTTCTCCGATCTCAAACCACATCTGGAATATTACGTTTAGTTCTGGGTACCACATTTTAAGAGAGACCTTGATCAACTGGAGTGTGTCAGAGAGGGTTGAACGAGATGGGATGTACCTAGAAACAGTACCATGTGAATTACAGTTGCTGAAGCTCTGGTTGTTCCAGGGAAAGGGATGGAAGGAAACAGAAGATCTGGGTCCAAAGCTGTGAAGGTCTGTCCTGCTGAAGAGGCATTTGGCTTTTCTGTACCATGCCAGAGGGCAGGAGTAAGACCAGTGACGTCAAGTGTCAGTTCAATATAAAAAGAAATTTGGGGTCTAATAAAATGGGCTGTAAGTGAACTAATGAGGGTCCCTGCGATTCATCAAGTAGAAAGAAAAGAGTCTGGATCTTCTTGTTACAGGAGAGGTGGTAGAACTACCAGGGGAGATGGTAGAATTTTCTTAGTTGTAAAGAAATGAGAGGTACCTTTTTTTAGGAAATGATCTGATGGTTCTTTTGTCAGATACGAGTGATTATCTTATATAACCTTTCTGCTCCCTTCTGCCACACACTTCTTTTTGTTGTTGTTCAGTAAGCATGTCTCCAAAATTATATGACATGGTGCTGCCTTCTGGAAATTTGCTTTCTCTTTTTAAGATTTTATTTATTTATTTGAGAGAGAGAACAGGCACATGAGCTGGGGCGTGATGTTGGAGGGCAGAGGGAGAGGGCGAAGCAGACTCCCTGCTGAGCAGAGAGCCTGACAAGCAGATAGGGCTCAATCCCAGGACCCTGAGATCATGACCTGAGCTGAAGGCAGAAGCTTAACCCACTGAGCCACCCAGGTGCTCCTGAAAATTTGCTTTTAAGCAATGAAAAAATATCCCTTTTCATAATTGTTTATTTAACAAAATTCACTAGGAAAAAAAGGAGAGGGGGAGGAAGGAAAAAAATCCACAACCTTTGAAAACAAGCAGATAAATTTTTAGACAAACATGAAGAGAGTATATGAGATCTACACCTATTCTGAGTTAAAATTTTAATGTCCCATGTGGCTTTGAGTAAGTGAAGTTACTTAAATTCTCTGTGCCTCAGTTCCTTCATCAGTAAAATGGGTATAATAACTCTTGCCTCATGGCTCTTATGGGAATTAGTGAGTTAATGTGTGCCCAGTTCTTTGAGGTGTTCGGATGAAAGGTGTTGTGTAAATACTAGGTATCATTATTAACATTTAATGACCATATCTATTCTTAGGATACCGAGTATCCTAAGAAACAAAAGCTGTTACAGGCCACAGACAAGCTTTCAAAGAGAGCTTCACAAGTGTCTATGAATATAAGCTAGAATTATCGAGAGAGCTTTGTGTCTTATTGTCTGCTTAAAAATTGCGGTCCCATGGAATCAACCCGATCATACAGCTATAGATTCAAGGACTGCTTTTGAAAGCACTTTTGCTGTCTTCAAACTAGTTTTCATTACTACTTTTAAACTCGTAGTAATTTTGTAGTCTTCAGATTATTTCATTTTTCTTTTTTTTTTAATTTTATTTATTTATTTGACACAGAGAGAGACAGAGAGAGAGAGAGACAGTGAGAGAGGGAACACAAGCAGGGGGAGTGGGAGAGGGAGAAGCAGCCTTCCTGCCAAGCAGAGCCCCATGTGGGGCTCCATCCCAGGACCCCAGGATCATGACCTGAGCCAAAGGCAGACACTTAATGACTGAGCCACTCAGGTGCCCTTATTTCATTTTTTAAAATCTCATTATAATTACTGTCCATGGAACCCTCTCAATAACAGACTCTAAATGAGGCAGTTTTTATCTTTCTTTTTTTTCTCTTGCAAACAGTAGCTTTTGTCCTTATTGTGGGGAGAACACATAAGACTATCTGTTGCCTGGGGTAAAAAAATAGAGCCTGTCTTGCTTTGTCTTTTCTCCTGGTGGCGCCTTGCCGTAAAATCCTGACCGAGCCTGCTTCTCACTCCGCTCCTTGTAGTTTTCAGAAACAGCAGACGTTGGTGGGGAGTAGGAAAGGGGAAGGTCCTTCTCTGATCTCAGCTGACAAACTTAAACGACAAACATTTAAAGAGAAGGAAAAACAAGTACAGAAAAAGGAACAACGCTGAGATACTGAACAGCTCATTTGTCAGCTACGTATCGGCTTCAAGATGTCTGGTAGAAGAGTCTTTCACCTGAACAAGCAAATTACCCAGGAGAAAAATGGGCAAGAGTCATGAGCAGGTCGAGAAAGATGACTGACTGGTTAGTAAATAAGAAAAGTTGCCTGGAAAAATGCAAAACCAGCAGAGACACTGTTTCACATTTTAGGTCACAAAACATTTTCACTTAAAGAATACCAAATGTGGAGAAGAGAGTGACGGAATACTGACGTTGGGAGTATGGATTGATAGGATCCCTGGAGAACAATTTAACACTATTTAGTAAAGTTAAAGATGGGATGGACATATACCTTAGTTTCACTTCCAGACTTGAACTCCAAAGAAGCTCTTGCACATGCATACAAGGAAATGTGAACAGGGATGTTTCATAGCACCACTGGTTTGTAATGGTGAGAAACAACCTAAATGGTGGAAACAATCTAAATGTTCAGCGAAGGGAGGCCAGTAAATAAACTGTGGTATATTAATACAATGGAATACTATGCATTATACAGCAGTGAAATTAAATTAACTAGAGCTACAAGTATCACTGTGGATCACTATAGAGAACTCTCAAAAAACATAAGTTTCAGGACAAAAAAGAAAAGCTATGGAAGTATAAAGGAAAAATAACATTTACATAAAGTTTAAAAATATTCAAAGGAAGAATGGTGGTAGAGAAATTCAAACTCTTAATGTGTATATAGAGTATGAATTTCCAGTCTTGGCAATCTCTTTCAAGTTAGTATTTCAGGACTTTCTCGAAATGTTCGCCTTCCGAGTGCCAAGTAATTTGTACAATCGAGATTTCTGTAGAATTCAGTAGGAATGGGATTCAAGGGTCCCTAGACCCCTCCAAGATATATTTGTTCTAACCCAGAGCTTTCCGATAGAAACACAGTATGAGCCATATGTGTAATTTAAAATTTTCTGGTAGCCACATTTTAAAAAATGAAAATGAGCAGGTGTAATTAATTTTGATAATAGGTTTTACTTAACATACTCAAAATATATGTAATCAATAAAAATTTTTCATAGGCTATTTTAAATATTTCTTATACTAAGTCTTTAAAACCTGGCATATACTTTAAACTTAGAACACATCTCCATTTGGTTGCTAAATTTTATTAGAAATACTTGCTCTGTATTTAGATTCATAAAATTTACAATTGCAAAGATAGATTCACATATCCAACTTATTCCAAACATACATAAAAGTTTTCTAATAACTGAATCAAGCATTGGTTTTTAAATTTAAATTTAATTACTTGAAATTAAATAAAGTGACAAATTCAGTTCCTTAGTTTCACTTGCCACGTACAACATCTCACTAGCCATATGTGGATCTTGGCTACCATATTGGACAGAGCATGTCTAACCCACTGTACCAATAAACTATCCATAGCCACCTACCTACCTTTTCTCTCTGGAATTCCTGTTTTCATACAACTAAAATCAAACTAAAAAAGTATAGAATGGCTTTTCTGGACAAAGGTAGCCACACAGAGCTTTTTACTTGCAGTAAAAAGTTCAAGGCCGAATAACGACCAGGAGCCTAACCTGATTTATATGCATAGCTACCTACTTTCTAAATTCTCAACTGCCTGTTGTAGCTCTAGTCTCCCACTACACAAAACTGGGGAGAATCCGCCAAGGTTCCATGTTCTTGGATCAACTCTGTGCCTTGGGAGCCTGTCTTAAATTGTTAAGCTCCCTAAAAGGAAGCCATTGGCTTTTACTAAAACACCAGTCCCTTTCCAAGTTTGGCATTTGGGTGTTCTCTGGGACTCCTTGGTGATTTCTAGATTGAAAAATTTAACACAAAAGTCTAAAGGAACTCATCTGAGAAAAAATATGCAGAGGCTTGCAGAGGAGAGATGGTAGGGCCCTCAGAAGCTATGATGATAAAGCAAGGCTACAGGGAATCAGAGTAAAAAGGATATTGGAGTATTCAAAGAGAAAGGGATCCTATGAAATTTAGGCAGATGCCAGGGGGGTGTGATTTGGCAGAAAAGGGCGGGAATCACTGGGATGGAGCCTTAGGACTAGAAAGTCAAGCTGACCAGAACCTGAAGTGAAATAGATCTATACTGTCCTTCTGAGTGCCACTTGGAAGTCCAAAGCGGTAGGCAACATGCCTTGTTGGGGACCAGCAACCAGAGTATCAGCGGTTGAAATGGAGGGTGCTTTGATTTTTAAATGAAAGTCTATCAGACTCTACAGTACTCTCAAGCACTTTTTTGGGGGGGGGTTTTGTTAAGCTTAATGCCAGCTTATGCACATAACACATTCACTCACACACACATTAAATAGAACCATAGAAAGGGCATCAAATGGTTCCTTAAGAAAACAACAGCAACAAAGCCTTTGAAACTATTGATAATTAATAAGCCAGGCTGTAGCAATTAATATGTGCAGAGATGGTGCGCCTACTGTTCTCCAAGCCATAGCTCATTTAAAATACTCACCCTGTAATGTATGAGCGATATTTAATACCTCAGTGGCCATAAACCTCAGTGTTCTACTACCACCGCTCAGCAGACCTTTGATGTGCTGCCCAGCACTACACGATCCAAAACAAATTACTTCCAGGAAGCTGGATATTATATAAATGCAGGAAAGTCATAAATAATGCACAGGAGGAACATTTTCTGTGGGTTCCGACAGGCCACAATGGGTCTCTCTGTGAGGCTCACTCTCAAGCATCTCACTGGCCCTAAATGAAGGGCAAGAGGGCCGTCCATCTGAGGAGTAGTTGTCAGACACGACGGGCCTGCTGACTTCCAGACACCACTGACACCATATTTTAAGCCTATAGCAGAAGCTTATGTAAATCAGATGAGGATCCTTCAGGAAGCAGGCATTCTCATGCACTCTTATCGTGAGTGTAAATTCCCGTGTCCCAATTCCGAAGGCAGTTTGGCAACCTCTCAATGAGTACACCCTTAGATCCAGGCAATGTTATTTCAGAAGATCTGTCCATAGATAAACTTGCACATATGAAAACCATGTGTACTGTCTGTAATGTTGCCATGTCATTCACTAAAGCAGTGTTTGAACCTGCAAAATATTGAAATGAGCCAGAGGTCCACCAATGAGAGATTGGTTAAATACATTATGGTACATCAGCCCAAAGGAATACTATGCGGCTAAAATAAAGAACTGGGAAGATCTCTATGCATGAGTATCTGCAAGGTATATTGTGAAGAGAGAAACACAAGGTGCAGCAAGGGGTGTATAGTACTCTAAGGGTTCCAGAACTAAAACATTGGAAAGGATGCACCAAGACAGTATTAACTGTAATACATGTAGCAATATTAACTGTAAAACATGCCCACCATCCCCAAGGACAGGAAAACACAAGGAGGAAAGAGGAGTTATCAGAACCTAGAAACTTAAGAAGCCCTCCCACAAGGCTAGGACTCAGAAGTCTGAGAAGGGGCATCACCTGGTTGGTGCTGTGGTCTCTTTGGGGAAGGAGGGCGCAGACACTGGGACAGGTGCTGGGGGTGCAGTTACGAGCTAGAGTTGGGAACAAACTGTGCCATCACACTCCCATCTTCCTGCGTTCCGGTCTTCCTCTAGTATATTCTATTGGCTGCTTCTCACAGAGAACCAGCTGACAGAGGGAAAATGTAGTTTCCAGAGTCCCAGAGTGGAGCAGAGAAGGATGGATGTGAAATGGACAGGGAGTCGGTTAGTAACAAGCACACTGGATTTAATAAAAATGGCCTCATCGGGCACCAGATCATACACATGGCCGTGGGAATTGGTGTAAGCTATGATGAGCTTCCCACCGTACTCTGGAGCTGCCCTTTCCCACCGTAGCCTGGGATTAACACTGGCACTAAGATTCACACCTGTGGATGATGTCTCTTCTATGGGCCAGAGCCTTGGTGGGCTTTTTTGCGTGCATCATTTTTATTTACCCCTCTGATCTCGCTTATGGTGAAGAATACCGTTGTCGCGTTACACGTGAGAAAGTTGATTGAGAAAAAGAACTACTTCTAAGTGGAGGGCCTCTCCTCCTCTGTAGCTCTCCCACCTACACCTCCTGTCAGCTAATGGAGGGTTAGTTACATTAAACAGATCAGTGGTTTCAGCCAGTCACCCAAAAGCACCCCTTGGGTCTTATTTGGGATGGATGAGATGGCCGCCGCTCTGTGACAGAGCTATTGCGCAGTTGTAGGGGAAACAAGTTGGAGCCTGCTCCTTAATCTGAAAGCACCTGGCCCTGGTGAAGCTGACTTATCAAAAGCCTGGCTGTCTGCACTTTCCAGCTTCCTCTTTTCTGCATCCATCCTAGGTGCCCAGTCCTGAAAGATGGCTCAGTGGCCAAATGAGCTTTGCAACAGGAAAGACAACAGTTGACACCATCTCCTTGAGTCAACAGCTGTGGCCAAAAGCAAATAAAAAGATAGCTCTGTGGTGTGATTCCAAAGGAAATGCTTAGAGGAGTGGGTTTTGCATGTCTTCCCCAAAAGGCAGAAACGGTTTATCACGACAAGTTCTTAAAGCATGTTTGTTAGTCGTGTCAATGCCTTGCCAGCTCCTCCCTCCCCCCAGTGTTTTCTGTTCAGGTCAGAGAACACCCCCACACATATTTCACCCATGAGGGTGACTAGAGGGAGGGCTAATTTCAATGTTTGTCCTCTTATCTGGAGGCCATACTCCACAAAGGAAATTCTTAAAAATAAAAAATGAACTTATTTACCAATAGCTGTGATGCCAAGTGAATAGCAAGCATCTCTTAACCGAGTTTTATAAATAGAGTAGAAAGAATATTTTCACAAAGCAGATAAACAATAATAAATTAACCAAGACATAAACCTTGCCCTTCAAGTGGCTCACTTGGATAAACAACACTCGTGCCCTCTTAAAGAAATCCTGTAATAAGAAAATTTGAACTTACAAAATAACCAAATTGACAAATGATTATTTGCTTTACAAAGGAATCTCTGAAAAATAATCATAAAGCCTTCTTTCAGTTCTTTCCTCAATAGGGGTCCCTTTCCTCAAATCCCTTTCTGTTCAGTTACCTCGTTTTTAGAAATAAGTCCATTTCAGGAAGTAAAGGGCACCAATATGCAATTAAAAAGGTTTTCATTTTACCGGTGAAGCTGTCTTTGAATCTCAGTATTGAATCCAGGTCTGAGTATTTCTCACTTTGGTTTCACCTCTCTTGCTTTCTGTGGAAGCCTAAACGGATGGTCCAGTGATTTGGGGGGTAAATTCCCCAAGCCTCTCCTCCATGATCCTCTGTGTGGTGGTGTTCTCCCAGTCTTGCTATTCTTGGGCCTTCTCTGGGTGACCACAATCAGAGTGGACATAAATATCTGTTCCTTGGGTACATAGATTGAACTTGAGTCACTCCCCTTACCACCTAACATGTCAAAGGTAAACTGGATCATTTCCCTTTCAATTGCAATGTTACTTCAGACCAGGACGGAAGAAAAAACATTTGAACTTCAAAAAGGTTGGAATCACCTTTACCCCCACTCTAATACACTTGTACCCCCCACTCTCTTTTTCTCATAATATTTTTATGTGAAAATGTATGTACTAGGATGTTGCCACAGACTTCTCAGGCTTTTATCCAAACCCACAGACCTCAATACTGGGCAAACAAATCTAGCAAAATTAGATAGTCTTGGTAGATTTCTAAAGCCTCCGGTTTCCAACCAGGCTAGAAATAGCATCAGGAGAAATCCTTTTGTGTGATGTGATGGTTTTGTTGCCAATCCTAAGTCACCTTTCAGTAGGGTAAAGGTTTGAAAAGCCACAGTTAAAAATGTTAACTGAATAGATTAGACTTTCAGAAATTGGAGTGGAGTTTGAATTGTGTTAAAGATGTGTGTTGTCCTCGATTTTACTTGCAATCATTCCCCTTGCCCCAAGTAATAATGAATTTGCCTAGAAATGTAGGTGCTTAATGCCATTGTCTGTTGATTCGAAATAGCTGGGGGGCCAGAGAGGCCCAGTGGGAAAGACCAGCTTCTTTAACTTCATGGAAATGCTCAGTAAGATGGTCAAATGTGTGATCATTACTATTCACTTGTGACAAGTAATGCCCATTTCAAATGGTTTTAAAGTAACTTTAATAACTTCTCCATCTGTATCCCTCTCTCCCTCTTCCTCTCCTCTCTCTCTCTAAATATATATATTTAATAAAATGTAAATTTCCTGAGAGGTACTGTTGAAGAGAGCCCTATTATTAATGTGTAAGTGGAAATCTGATCATTTAGAAGTAAGGTAATCTCCCTCCTAACAGCTGGGTGGGCCCTATCCAAGTTCGAGGAGGCATTTAGACCACCCAAAAGCAACCAAAATGCCAATATATTTTGAATATAAATGTAAAGTAAATGTTAGCTTTCCCATGATTTGTGCTAAGCACAATAAACATCAAGTGAGTCCAGAAAAATCATAGGGGCTTTAAGAAGTTTGCTGTGATGATATTAACAATCAGACAAATATATCAGACTCAGTTCCCTTACGAACAATTACGTAGTATCCTCTCAGGTCAGGTCTAATAGCACCAAATGTTGAAAAGGACCTCCGTTATTCTCTCCGCATAGGCAGAACATGCTGGCCAGTGGCCAATAAGATGCATCTTTCTGCAAGTGAGCAGGGTTCCACACCTGGGAGACAGTATTCATCCTGATCTATTTATTACCCCATGTCCACAAACTGTTTCTCCACTTTGTCTAAATGAGCTGTTAACTCCTGTGTAGAGGCCATCTTTTGTCCCTGTTCCTCCCCCAACTAGATAGAATCTATTAAAAAATATAGATTGTGGGCGCCTGGGTGGCTCAGTGGGTTAAAGCCTCTGCTTTCGGCTCAGGTCATGATCTCGGCATCCTGGGATCGAGGCCCGCGTCGGGCTCTCTGCTTGGCGGGGAGTCTGCTTCCTCCTCTCCCTGTCTCTCTGCCTGCCTCTCCGCCTACTTGTGATCTCTCTCTGTGTATCAAATAAATAAATAAAATCTTTAAAAATATATATATATATATAGATTGTGAGAGCCTGAACATTTGACTCAAATGAACTAGGGTATCAGCAGACCGTGGAGACGCAAATCAGGAGAGAGAAGAAAACATGAGCCACAGCAGGAAGACCGGAGCTGAAAGAGTGAGGATGAGCTCTGATTTCTAAAAAAACAGGGACGTTCATATTGATTAGAGCTGGTTTCGCATCGTGTCAAGCCAGTGAATAAGGGTCCTGAGATGGGCGTCAGAGACTCCCGAGCGTGCGGAGGCAACATGATGA
Source organism: Ailurus styani (assembly GCA_002007465.1). Taxonomy (NCBI): domain Eukaryota; kingdom Metazoa; phylum Chordata; class Mammalia; order Carnivora; family Ailuridae; genus Ailurus; species Ailurus styani. The sequence continues at coordinate 2,187,378 of LNAC01000032.1, read as the reverse complement.
ATGAAGAGCAGTTCGGATGATGTGGGGAGCAGAAGGCACACACTTTGTGTAAATGGGGGCGGGGAGTGGGGTGGGGTGGGGGAGGGGCTACTGCACTCCAGGCTCTGTATGCCTGAAGGGATGCAGCACCAACGGAGTTAACTGATTTTCAGGAGAAGCTAGAGTTCCAAGAATCTATGAGAACTCTCCCTATTTTTAAATGTTACACGCTAAATTTTAAAAACATCTAAATACCAGGCAGGCCAAACAAAACACTTCTGTGGGCTGCCAGCTTGCAGCCTCTGTTCTATAGGACAGACATCTTGAGAGAAGCAGGCAGAGATGGGCAACATGTCATCAGGGGGAAGCAAGCACAGAGTGAGTGGTTAGACTCTAACCCTGTGAGGGTCCTTTCCAACCCTGAGGCTCACCAGGCACTGATAAACCCAGACCTGGGGTCAACTTTGCTGATGACCACGGATTCTTTTTTTTTTTTTTTAAAGATTTTTTAAATTTTATTTGACACACAGAGAGAAATTACAAGTAGGCAGAGAGGCAGGCAGAAAGACAGGGAGAGGAGGAAGCAGGCTCCCCGCCGAGCAGAGAGCCCGATGCGGGCCTCGATCCCAGGACCCTGAGATAATGACCTGAGCTAAAGGCAGAGGCTTTAACCCACTGAGCCACCCAGGCGCCCATGACCACGGATTCTTGTCCTTAATGCGCAAAGCATGAACTCTACTCCCACAGTAATGAGTACCACAAGTGTCCCAGTCCCTTCCCTGATTTTCAACTCAAGCATTTCTTACTGGTCTCCAAGGAAGCCCACAAGAACAAAGTTAAAAGTAAGCCAATGCTTTGATATTTATCAAATACCAGAGGTAGACCTTTCTCTTCCATAGAAGAAACTCAGAAAATTATACTTAAACGCTTTCAGTAACAGAAATCATTTACCCAAATGTCAGTGCAAGGCTAATACCTGGGCCTTTATAAGCGAATGGAGTCACAAACTTGGTACTTGGGTGGCCCTCCCTGAATACTTTACCAGATGTCACTTGCAAAGCAGCAGGTCCCAGACCTTTCATGGACACCTAGAACCAAACTCAATCTGAAGAAAACAACAAAAATAATGTTAATACTTTAAGACCAGGTATTTATGGAATCAAAGACCCAAGACGGAAGACCACAAGAAAGAGAAAGCTGTGACCCATCATCTTTTTAATGAACTATGACCAGTGCTTTCTTTCTCAATGCACCACCTACTAGTCCCCTGTTATTCAACCTGGGCTCAAGCCTAGCCGAGAGAGGGGACTACCTCTCCCATCGCCAGCATGGGTCACATGTAGTTCTTCTGAGTGTGGGCAGATAGGCAGAATGTGGTTCAAACAACAGGTACAGGAAGCTGCCCAGAGACTTTCAGATTATGAGACCAGGGACATTTTTCCTGGCCAGTTCTAAGACCTCTTTATACCTGGGCCATATAGACATAGTTTTTGCACAGGCATCTGTGATTTGTCTATTGAGAAATGAATGTATTGTTTCTTCATTTTCTAGAGAAGTGGCATTCTTTTTTTTTTTCTTTTCGGTATTCATTTTTGGTTTTCATCGGCTTTGTTATTCTTGGGCATGAAATGGCATATAATTCTTTATTCTTTTATTGAATAAATACGTCAGGCACTGGAAATGCAGTCAAGGCAAACTAAACTGGTAAAATCCTTACCCTTAAGGAGCTTACACTCGAGTGGCCAACACAGCGCTATTATTTTTTGTGTTTCAGAAAATGACACGGAGAGCTCGTCCTGAATTTTGAGCTTCAGTAGAATATTTCTTGTTGGGGACTCTGTCACAAAGAGCAAAGAAAAACATATTTTCCTATTTCATGGTACCAGCATCGGACTTCCATGGGATCCCAAAAGGAAGTCAGGTTTTAAGGGACAAGTTCATCTTGGAATCTTGGGAAGACAAAGTGATTGAATCTCTTGTAAGCTTCCATATGGGAGGTGAGGGACCAGGTTTATTGAGAATCTGGCAAAACTAAGGTAAATTACCTTCTGAATTGATTCAACTATTTGTAGCAAGCCCTTCTGTGCAAATTTTCACGACTTCTTTATGGTAATTAGTTTCATGGATTATTGCCAAATGGCATATTTTTCCCACTCCGAGCCCCTTTCTAAGCACTCCTGGGAATGTCTGAAATATGAGATAAGCACTCTTAACCCAAAGTTTTATTAAAAAGTTTAATTAACACAAATGCCAAATGACACATTGATTGCTATTAAGTAGGTAGACTACATGTAAATCTGTGAACTACTGAGTGACTATAAAACCCACTTCCCTCAGCAAGCACAGAGCTTTATTTCCCCAGCCGATCAGGCAGGAGAGCCCTAGGGACACACTTGCCCACCGCCAGCCTCCCGGGTTCTCGAGACTTCACTGCACGCAGTGAAGCTTGGTAGTGGTAGAGAATCACCCTGAACGTGCTCTCTGTCAAACCTTCTCCGCTCCCCACCGGCCCAACCCCACTCTGCTGGGTCCTCTGGCTTTCATTTCCTTCTCGCTGCCTTCTGGGAAGCCACCGGCCTCAGAGAAACTCTCTCACTATTCTAAACTTCATCCCTTTCCTGGGAAACACACTTTTATTGGATCCTCTCTCAAGCTTCCAGAATATGGAAAATTACTGAATTTTTGTCTTTTCTAGCACAGTCCCCCATTAGAACCTTGTTTCTTCCAGGACAGAAACCACGTGCTTACACATCCTTGTATCCTCAGCACCTAGCAATACCTGGCACATAGGAAAGGCTCAGTTACTTACAGAATGAAAGCCTGGAGGCCTTGTCCTGCTTTCCCGTATTCTCGTTCCTGTGTTTAAAAAGTCTTTGTGGAGACAATCTTCCTTTCCCCCTGTGTCTTCTGAGGGCCTCTATGTTCCCGCAGCCCTCCACCTCCTCTTCAGTTGATTCCTTATATCACAATCATGTCGAATCAAAATAGCCCAGCTTCTCCACCTGTAATTAGCAGAGTGACTGAAGGAAAGGTCTAGAAGATCACCTGGAATTTGTCGTTACTGTGAAATCAACAGCAGAGTTCATTACACATTGCTGAGCAATCCCAGGTTGCTCAGGGATCAGCCAGAAATATGAATATATTCACGCATACACACACTAGCAGAGGAGAAGTGAGAAAATGAATATGGACAAAAACAATAGAGAAAAAGGAAGGAAGTGGAAAGAACAGAAATCAGAAAGGCTTCAGTAACTGCATCAGTAATCTATTGCCACAAAAGTGCTGAGCAGAAAGAGCAGGGGCATGTATGTGTTTTTGCCCCCAAATCTACTCCAGGGTCTGCTAGGTGGTTTTGCTGATCTGGGTCAGACGTGGCTGAGAGGGGCTGGATTCGCTCACGTGTCTGCAGTCAGCTGAGCCAGGTAAGGACAAGCTGTCCTCCCAAGGCTTCAGCCTGTAAGGGGCTCTCTCTCTCTCCATGGGCCAAAGAACATTTCAAGGCCAGTATGGATGCAAGGTACAGAGAAATACACCTCATCTCTTGATGAGAGGAGCTGCAAATTCACATTACAAAGTGTACGGGTACAGAGAGGGCTGGAGAGTTGGGGCCATTTTTGCCATCAAAACATCACCCTAGTAAGTAAGTTCCAAGGTCAGCCAGAGGGAGTCTTCAGGCCAAGAACTGCCAACTGAGAAGCTGAGCAGTGTGTACTCAAGTGGTTAGGACGAGAGGATGTGGCAGGGCATTGACCGTTAACCGTGTCTGTGACAGTGCTCGACAGCTGCAGACAGTAGCAAAGCTTGCCAAAGATTATGGTGTAGCTAAATGGAAGGACGATGGGCAAATCCGGTGTTTCCTTATGGACAAATGCCCTCACATCTCTGAACCTCATTTTCCTCGACAATAGGTATTTCATAAGCATTTTATGAAGATAAAATTGAGGTCATGTGTCTACACTGCCTGGTAGAGACATAAATGCTAGATGTTAATATCAAGATATTTTTTGTTTCCATTTATTCCTTTCTCAATAATGTGGGTGGAAAGAAACGCATCCTTTCAAATGTTGGCTTCGCCCCCATGGTGGGGCCATCTTTTGGCTTCTGCTATCGGCTCCCAATAGCAAAGGACCGAATAGAACTTAGAAGTTGCAGAAATGGCAACATCTTTACAGGGCTTGATAACATGGGAAGTATTCCTACAGGCAACTTCTCTCCTTCAGTGAAGCACAACCAACACCAACCAAATGGTTGCAATAGAAAACTACATTTAATTATACTGTGTTTTGTTCAGAAGGCACTCCTTTTTTTAAAAAAGATTTTATTTATTTATTTGACAGAGAGAGAGAAAGAGTGCACAAGCAGTGGGGAGTGGCAAGCAGAGGCAGAGGGAGAAGCAGGCTCCCCATTGAGTAGAGAGCTCCATGTGGGACTTCATCCCAGGACTCTAGGATTACGACCTGAGCTGAAGGCAGATGCTTAACTAAATGAGCCACCCAGGCGCCCCATCAGAAAGGACTCCTTCCTTAGCCTTTCTGGAACCCGTCCAGACCCATGCTTATCTTGTTTGTTCTTTACCGATGACCTTTCATGATGGGCCCCTGTTTACTGAAATCATAATTTTAAAATAGAACCCCCTTTGTCTTTGAAGTCCTTGCTTCAGACTTTCTGCTTCTTTCCATGAAGCGCAGGGCCACCCTGGGTAGAAAGACAGGGGATCCGATGGATGCAGACCATGCAGGCCATGAAGAGAGGGCGAGGCTAGGTTCACGCAAGCAGGTTCTCCGATGTGGACCTACTTACTTCTTTCACTAACCACCCGGAGGCTGCAGTCGATTGTATTGTACAAACTTCACCAGTGTGCTTGAAGACACTAGTTTGGTTTCCACAGGAGAACTAGAGTAAAGTTTTTCGCAGCATCAAAACCTGCAAGAGACTCAAAGAGATTATTTGGGTCATTATATTGCCTCTAGGCAAACCCTTCTGGAAGCCATCTGTGTTAGATGAGAACTGTGTCTATGGAAGTGCCAGGGGAATCACTGAGTGTCCTGCGGGCACCATTGTGTGCAACTGTGCCTTTGGTCTAAAGAAAACTCCTCCTGTTATTCTAAGATTAAAAAAAAAAGTTCTTCTCCCCCGTCTCTGATAGAAAGAGTACCGTCTTCTCCATAAAATCTATTCTATTTTTGAAATGTTTTTCATGGGTTCTCAGAATTCTCTTACCAGCATTTCCTCATAACTTTAATTTTCTATTAGCAATCATGTAGCTAAAGTAGCTCTTTCGAGATCAGCTTTGAGTAATCGGTAAACTTTCTTAATTGTGACATCCCCAACTCAGGACTTCGGGAAACTTGGGTGTCCATGAAAGTATGTGGGGTGACAGAGAAGTCTTCTAGGGTTGATTTTTTTTGGTAGAGTTAGGAGGGGGGTGCCTCTTGTCCTCTTTACTCCCATTTACAGCCCTCCCTCCACCAACACCCCTGACGACCAGAATGCCTTTAGCAGAGAACAAAGCCTTTCTTTCACTTCATTATCAGAGATGAGACAAAGTGCACGTGTTCTGGGGAGAGATAATGCTGGTGTTTAATTCACATAGATACATAGAGGATGGACATCAGGTCTTTTCCAGTTAGTTTTTCTTAGGAGTGTTTGCATACAAGGGTCCCTCTGGTAGGAAGAAAGGAAAGGGGTGGGGGGAGGTGTTTGTCATTCTTTGAGGCCATTCTATATCTTGTTAAACACCCTTCCTATGTTTTAGGAATTTCCTATAATATCTGTCTTGCTTCCCTGTTATTGAAAATTTATTCAGTTTCCCAGCAATGCCTGTAGCTGGGTGTAATCTTGGGAAGATTTCTATTTAGAAAGAGCACCTTGAAGAAGGACATCACGGAGCAGAGTTGGCGGTGAAGGCATCTGTGGGGGCGGGCGGGCAGAGATGCTAACAGTTCAATGAGGGGGCCAGCTCCAGATCCCCAGAATGCACTGTCCTGACTGGCCCTCTGAGGTTTCCCAGAAGCAATGCCATGGCAGGGTTTGGGCACTTCGACTACCCGCAGCCTCTCCCTTAATAAATTAATTTTTTGCTTAGACTAGCTACAGTATGTCCTATTTCCATTTGGAAAGATGGACTGATACACGGTTGTTTCAACAATAGCATTCCTCCGCGGGCTTCCTCTAATACTCAATGAACTTTTCATTCTATTGAAATTCCTACCAGACTCTTCAAAGATACCACAGCCATTCCCCTGTGGAGACAAACCCATGCAGTCTGGGCATTGATGTGGCCCTTTTAAAAATTATAAATAATTCTCTCTGATACATCACTTTCTGGGTTTAGAGAATTAACACAACAGAGAAAGGACAAAAAGAGCCCCATGTTTTGAATACTGAGTGAGATAGCGTGACCTAAATCACAGACTGGGTCCCCATAAGTTTTCTGCAAGGTTAAGAGAGAGAGGTCTGGTGACAACAGGCTGAGTAGCAGGAAAGCCATTAAGTCTAAAAGTCCCACTAAAAGAGTAGTTTTCAATCTTGGCTGCACACTGAAATCGTCTGAAAAAAAATTTTAAATGCCCGTGCCTGGGACCCGCCCTTGGGAATTCTGTTTCCATTGGTCTGGAGTGGAACCTGAGCATCTGTATCTTTTAAAAACTTGCAAAACAAATTCTCAGGCCACGGTTGAGAACTCTACAATAGGATGAGTTCGGGGCATCCATATACGCTAGAGGTTTTTTAGTGCTATCGCTGTAATTACTCGCCGTGTCCTGGTATAGATATGTCTCAGTTTGTACAACTGGAATGTGTATGCATGAGAATATACATCAGATGTTATGTTCACTGATGCTGAGAGTGGCAAAACCAAGAATGACCCATTCAGGCAACATCCACCTTCATCTGGGGGACACTGTTCACCTGATCCTCCCAGTATGCTCTCCAGAAGAGCGACTCCTCGTGTTGATTGGATCTACCTGCTTTGGTAAGTCTCCTCGGTAATATCGGAAGCACTTCATTTAACATTGAACTTGATAAAACTAGCAAGAAGGCTAGTTAGAAGTGACTCTACTTTGTGGCATGCATTTGATATCTCTTTCTAAATAATTAATGTGGACACACACACACACACACACACACACACACACACACACCCCTTAAGTTAGCTACCAGTATGAACCAGAACAATAATGGGTTGTGCAGAAGATGGAGGGAGGCCAGCAGGGTCCAAAGGACAGATGTTCCTGGGAAATAAGTGGTTGTCGGAGCAGCAGGGGGACTGCCCAGGAATGGAAAACCAGAAGACAAAATGGCACAAGCGGAGATCATTGTGATAGCAGAGTAACAGAAGTCAAGAGACCAGAATCAGGTAGCAAATTCATTTAATGCCAAATGAATCAGTTCCAATGAAGATAGGCACAGAAGTGAGTGCAAGAATGAGAAGCAAATCACTAAAATAAGGCAGGCTGAGGCGACCCAATGCAGATGCAAGGCAAGAATTGGGGCCAGTTAGCTAGAAGATCTGGAGATCTGGAAGCCAGGAGATCTGAAAGGAAGGAAAAATAAGGGAAATATAGAAGAATCGATTTAATCCAACTAAAACCCCCAAGCTTGTACCACATGCCTTGACATTCCCTCAGTCCTTGTCCTCAGGGGCAGCTTCTGATCCCTCTTCATGAGTGTGCTGATGGGACAAGTCACCAAATGGGGCTGAGGCCATCATGCTCTGGGACTGGATCCCAGTGCTTTGTAAAATCGCCTAGTTCTTTGCCTCCTTCTTCCTAGCCCTGTCTACTCGGTCTACTTGTTTTCGTAAACACCGGTCAGTCAGTCACTTCCAGTACTAAAAAGGATGTAGAAATGACAGAACATGCCCTCAGGCTCTTCATTTGCAACTGCTTCAAGCTCAGTCTTCTGCTTTCATGACATAGGCTTCCCCCACGCTTGATTTCTGTTCACCACGCTAAGTCTCATTGAAATGTCGCTTATGTAAAAGCCATTCCGAAACCGTCCAAGACATAGTAAAAAACAAAAAAACAAAAAAACTATGCATGCCTATTAAAATACATAAAAGAAAATCCAGATAAAAACTTTTTTTTCCTGCTAGAGAAAACACAATACTGAAAAAGTTCTTGGAGAAACAGACAAATGCATGAATGAAACAGAAGTAAAAAGCCAGAATCACACTCACGTGCACATGGAAAGTCCAGACATGATCAATGTGGCATTTCAAACCAGTGCCAAAAAGACATTACTTAAAGCATTAGGACGGTTGTTCATCCAATTGCAGGGAAGTAGTTAAATTGGTGCTGTAAAGCTCAGATCGGCCACTGTGGACAAAGAGATAGAGCTGTCCGGGATCACATGCAAGGTCATCGCACACCACACCAGTCTGCATTGTGCAAATGCCTGCTATTGAAAAGGGAAGAAAGGGGTAAGGTTAAGCCCAGACTGGGGCTTCTGCCTCTTGTAGTAAACCAAGGACTGGGGTCATTGAGGATGACCTCAGAGAACTTACAATAGTGCTCAGAAAAATATACACCTGACCAAGGGAACGGGTAAATTTTTCCATTAGAGACATCCCTGTCATATCTAAAAATGTGGGTTTGGGTTCTTTTAAGGCCTCCTTAAGGATTACTGAAAAAGTGATACAGACCAGGGATCAGTAAACTACTACCTGTAGGCCAAATCCGGTCCTCAGCCTGTTTCTATAAATAAGTTCACTGGAATGCTGGCACGCTCGTGGGTTGAAGCATCACCTATGGCTGCTTTTGCATTCTAACAGCAAAGCTGTTGTTGCAAGAAAGACCCTACGGCCCACACAGCCAAAAATATTTACTATCTGTCCCTTTATAGAAAAAGGTTGCCAACATCTGATAGAGACTAAATGTTTCAAGCGCTAACATCATAGCAGGAAAGCAAGGTAGACTCGTGGAAAGAGCTCTGAGCTGGGAGAAAAAGAGAAGTGGTCTGGTTTCTAGAATCAGACCTGCTCCCATCAACTTACCCATTGGACAAGTGCAAACTTGGCTTTAACCTCCTCAGGCCTCAGTTTCTTCATTTTTAATGACAGCATTAGAGTAAGATTCTTTTGACATCTAAAGACGGTAATTCCAGAATGGCCTCCATGAATGAAAAAGGGTAAAATCCATTCATGTTCTTATATTTCACTGTAAAGGATGTATCTTATTTTCAAAGAACAAAACTGTTTTGTAAGACTTGCTGTGAAGGAAAGGAAGGAATTCAGAAGACAGAAATCCTCAAGTCTGAGCCCAGACGAGAAATCAAATTGCGCCTCACATTTTTCAAGGCTTTTATTTTAACTCTTCACACACATCAGTAATCTGACTCTTTGCCATGGAGAGACAATTGCACGTATTTGCATTTTGTCTGTGTGTGAGAATTTAATTTTTTACAACCCGCTGTGTTTTTCAGGCCCTTTAACTAATAGGCTTTTATCACCTTATGATTGCCTGATTTTCTCTTAATTGCTTTATGACAATACAATTTATTTGGATCACTCCCACCCTGCGGTTTTACTTTCTAATGAGGACTTTCTGAATTTTATGCGTACACCTAGGCATCGGCTTCATTTTTCAATCCCTCTCCTTCCCCAGAAATCGAGAAATAAAATTGGAGTGAGGCAAAAGTGCCCGAGGGGCCCCTTCGTGCTTTCCTGTATGGGGAAATGAGCGCACGTGGAGCTCCCACTCTCCCAATAAGCCTCTGCCCCTGTGCGCTCTTGCCTAGGAGGCTTTTGCACGTGCACGCACACGCTGTGGACCAGGAGGACCAGCTGGCCCAAGCTCATCCAGAGGGGTAAAGGCCCCCCTGGTCTGTGATTTGGACTTTATCTCCCCATACACAGCATTTATTAGGTTTTTCATTTGGATATAAGTCAAAGAACTCATTGTTTTGAACACAACCCGAAAGGGTTCAGAACTGATTTTCAGAACAGCCACTTCATTTCCTTCGTAAATTCTACGGTTAAGGCTTCTAGCAAGCCATTTGATAAGGGTTAACACACTTTGGGTTTACTCAGTTCAGCTCATCACGAAGGCCTCATGCATCTCTAGTCCTGCCTGTTACTCTGTTCTCCGAGTTGAAGATCTACCAGGAACCCAGACAGGGAATCCTATTAAGATGGGGGCAGCAATGGATAGGATGGGTCGCATAGCCCATTAAACACAAAGCAGATCACGATCCACTGTTACTGTAAAGTCTCTTAATGATTTGATAATAGCTACAATTTCTTGAGAGTCTACCTTGTGTCAGGTTCTTTACCTGCCATTTCTTTTCTTTTCTTTTTTTTTTTTTTAAGACTTAATTTTTTTGACAGAGAGCTAAAGAGGCAGAGTGGCAGGCAGAGGGAGAGGGAGAGGCAGGCTCTCGGCTGAGCAGGGAGGCTGATGCGGGGCTCGATCCCAGGACCCTGGGATCATGACCTGAGCCGAAGGCAGATGCTGAACCAACTGAGCCACCCAGGTGCCCCTCTCTACCATTCCATTAAATCTTCAAACAGGTTTAATAAGATGATAAGCTTTATTCCCATTTATGAGATGCACTGACCAAGGGGACATAAATGATATATGGCAGAGCTAGGGTTCATGACCAGTATGTTTTGACTCCAAAGCCCCTTTTTGCAAGTGTCCACTTGGTCTTTCTTACAAAGCACTTTCTCCTGCATTAGCTCATTGGATACTCTAACTCCCCTGTTAACGAGGCAGGGCGGGCATCCTGTTGTCCCTTTTTATAGATGAAGACTGACGAATGAGTGTTGTTGCCCAAGCTTACAAGGGATAGAATCAGAAAAGGCAGGCTTCCTGATCCCTGATCTGGCTCCTTCCAAAAGTATGTCTTCTTTCTTTTGAATGAAAACCCATCATCAAACTAGAAAGGCTAGTGCAACGTGAGTTTACAGAGAGGTCAGAAGACCTGTGTGCTCACAAATCTTTGCTCAGCAACCAATAGAAGATGGGAGTCTTCTGGTCCCGGGACCAGGAATCAGCTCTAAAACCTTAGAGTGAGGACAGAAAACAGAGGGACCCAAAAGAACACCCCAGCTGGCCCACAAAGTGATGGCCGGGTGGTGGGGAGGAGGAGGGAGACACTGGTTAATGGGTTGAGGCCCCAGCGATGTCGAAGGGAGGCCAGGAGATGAGATCACCTAGGGGCCGATGAGGGTGTCACTCTGTGATCACCGACGTCCCTGGTGATGACCCAGAGTGTGCAAGAAAAGGCCAACTTAGGTTCAACTGGCACGATTTTAAAAGCACTAGCACATTTCAGGAAAATGATGGCAGTTGGCATTTATTAAGCTATCATCTGGTGCCCAGCACTGTTTCAAGCCATAGGCCCGTGTTAGCCCATCAGGTCCCGTGACGACCCCCACGTGACACATGAGAAGCACAGAGAAATGATGCGGTCGAGTCTCCTCGCTGGCGAGTGGCAGAGCTGGGATTCGAACCCAGGCAGCTCTGTCCCACGGCCGTCCCTCCTGTCACTTTCTGTACGGTTGTCATTCAACCAGGATGCCTATGTGTCCGTTCCCCCCTCCACCCGAGAGTCCACCTTGCTGAATCACTAAGCAATGTATTGAGTGATACTTGAAATTGATGTTTGTGAAATCCCACTTAGAAAACTGTTGAGTCACACAAGTGACGAAATGGTTTCTGACTTCACAGAACACATCCGTGTTCTCAGACACCAGTAAAGTCACCTCAACTTTCACCACCACAGTTGAGACAGATTTAAAGGAAGCAATCAAAAAGTGATCTTAAGAAGATGTTGGTGTATAAGCAATAAAGTCATACTGTTCTGAAAAGAAGTGAAATGTCTATTTCCTGTAAAACACATATCCCTTAATATATTCCCAGTTTGTAAATCCGTGGTTGAAGAACAGTGAAATTCAATGCCAAATACCACATTAAAACAAAACCATAATGACCAGTGTTCGGTTCCTAGAAGAAAGTGGTGCTGTTATCAGTCAGAAATGATAAATAATGTAAAGAGAGAGCTTTGAGATTCCAACCCTCCTAGTCCGAGGCTCAGATCTGAAGCAGTAAAACGGGCCCCCCTGGCCGGCCCCACCGAGCCGTGGGGTAATGAGACTGGCTTCCAGCCGCAGCTGTGGGTTACCCCAGTCCCCGAACCCACAAGTCCCCACCACAGCTTTTCTCCTGCCTCGAGGCAACCTTCAATTTCAGAAGGGCACAGAATCAAACAGAAAGCAATCAGTGTGGCAGAGCCTTGAAAAGAAACCAATAGCCGGGACCTAGAGTTGTCCACGGAAAGCCAGGATTTCCTTATTTGCAGAGAAAAACAACAACAACAGTTAAAGGTTTCAGATCATGTACGATTACTTTCAAGTCGGTTTTGGTGAGACATAAATAAATTTCCTATCAGAGCCTTAGCCCGAGTCCGGTGCTGTTTGTTTGTTTTAGCGAACTCTGCTTTCATCTTTGAGGAGGATGTCATAAAAGCACATTTCAAAAAATTACAATTGGCACCCAGTTTCCTATTTGATTACATTTTGGCACAGAGCCCCGCTGGTAATGTGGAGCCCCTATCTCAAGCCCTCTGATAGGGAGAGAATCAGATGTGCTACCTCCCTTTCACCACGCTCTCCCCCTACGCTGGAACAATCTGAGACCGTGGAAGCTCCGAGAAATAACTGCAGTTATTTAAGAAAGCCGGTACTTTCCATTTCAGTTTACCTCGGGCAAATTCATCAGGCCCCCTTGAAACAGCGACACTAAGAGCTCTACAAGTTAGAAGCACCAAATACCAATTACAAGCTGACAACTAAATGCCATAATTAATGAGACCTACACTTTCATCTAAAACAAGCTAAAAATGTTGCTGGATAAAGAAAAAAGTAAAGGAAAACTCCATAATTATAATAAATTGGGGTACGGCGGATAGATTTCTCCACCTATCACACAACAAAGTTATGTCTTTGAGATATTTGTCGAGTGCTACAATTAACATTTAACTCTGAGTAAAGATCTCGGGTTAACAAATATACGAGGCAAGAGTACGTTTGAAGTTCGGAGATTTACACACATCAGCGGCACCCACCCCACACCAATTTCAAATGGATGCTTAAAATCAGAGTGTATACTCTTGTCACAATCACCATTTGGATGCAATGTCTCCTGCGTATTTTTCTGACTCACAGCTTCCTGGTTTCCTTTGTTCCTTGCGGATGAGTTGATGGCTAAGTGCGTTGGATCTTTTTCTTACGTGCTCTTTTGTGCTTTCCCTGGAAATCTGTTAATTTCAACCAACTCCCTTTTGGAAATCAACACTAGATGCATTGGCTCTTCATCGAGGGCAATACTCTCCTCTTTTATAGCCTTCCAGAATATGTGTAAAAAACTATTATCAGACTTCCATCCTTGACGGTTTGTTTTTCATCGTCTTAGTAACAACTGGTGCGTACATATGGGGAAAGATGAGGAGGAGGAAGGGACAGAGAGAGAGAGAGAGAGGGAGAGAGAGAAATATAGAACCATTCTCTGATAATTTTAAAAGCTTCTGCCAGGATCAGGGCAATATGAAAAGGGGAAAATAGACCGATAGGCGAAGGGCTTTGTGATCATAAAATGAATGTGTCAAGGTTAAAGTATTCCTCTAATCCCAGGCTGCAGGAGGAAAGCTACTGCTAATAAAGTCCTTCCACACAGTTTTATTCAGCAGCTTTTGCTCTTGACAAATGGAAACAGGAGTGCAGTCTGGAGACCAATTACAAATCACTCTTCTGATTCCCTTAATCCCTTTGTTTCCATTTCTGATCAAAATAAAAATTTTTTTAAGACAGTAAAAGGAAAGAACTTATAAATAGTCTAAATCTTCAGCTTAGCAGAAAGACCTTGACTGGAGTTGTTTCTTCCCCTCAACCTTTTAAGCCACTTAGTGACCCCCTTCCATCTGCCTCAGGATGCTAGGAAGCCCTTGCTCCCGAGTAAACTCAAGGCAGCTATGTGAAGACAGTAATGTCTGTATTTCACATGTGACCGATGAGGTCATTCGATGATCCCAAACCTAAGAAACAAGACCTTGCTTAAATACCTTTTTAACCATGAACAAAGTTGGAGGAGACCACCCATTCCTGTTACTATTTCCGGTTATGACGACGACAATACCTAGCATCAACTCAGTATTTCTTATGAGCTGTGCACTGTGCGAAGCACTTTGTACTCACTCTCATGGTAGGCCTAGGGGGATAAATATTGTACAGCATTTTTCAGGGAAGAACAAGCTTGAAAATAACTAGCCTGGGGTCACAGCCCGCTCATGGTGGAGTACGGATTCGAGATCTTGGGCAACCCATTGTAAGGCCTAAAATTTCAAGAGCTGCTTTAGTGTATTTGAGCCTCTTAAGGGTCCCAAAGGCCTAAATATGATATGCCCTGCTCTCACCAGATATGTCACAGCTCCTGACCTAGTACAAAGGCTTCCCAGCTGACTAGCTGTACCCTACCTAGTCCTCAACCTCATGGGTTTTACCACCCTGACAGCTTGCAAAATTATTCCAACAAGCCAATGACATGCTCCCATGGGGATCAGTGGTGGTTGATGGGGGGCACCTCAGCCTCTTGTTACTACAAAGCCTGCCTCCACAGCCCCTTCTGGTTCACTCCGCTCCCAAGGGCAACTCTCATGTGGTCCTGTATGGCAGTGTCCTCTTCCCCCAAGCCATGAGTCTGTGTGACTAATGAGGTGGTCATTAGTCAAAACGAGCAGGTGACTCAAACCCCTGAGACCTTGACCATTGCACAAACTGTCTCTTTCTGCCAGTTGGCCAGAGAGAAGGAGGGCCTACTGAACACGGGCGTTCCCTCACAGCAAGCTTGACCTCTCTCTCCATATGTGTGCTGCCTCCCTCACCCTGACTCTGCTGCCAGGGTGGTGCTGCTTGGGGACAGAGTCAGTACCCAAGAGACAAAGAGGCCCACAGGAGAGCTATTGGGCGGCCAGTAGTTCTGGTTGTGATGGGAGCTAAGGCTGTGGAGCTAGTGGCCAAAAGCTCTGAGGCAAATGTTTTGTAAGGCCAGATGCTATCTTCAAATAAACAAGGTCATTTCTCTGAGCAGATCTATCACCAAGCTGAAGGTTCCACAGTGACTGACCTTCCTTTGGTCTTATCAGGAGAAAGAAACCACCACAAGGTAGAGAATGTTTCTCATAGGTGAGCCTTAAGTTTTAACCCATGTAGGGTACCTGAGGACTCAACAGTTGAGTTGAGCCCCACGTGTGTCCTAGCCTATGTAGCTGGGAGAAGAGCCAAGACTTGGAAAGTCACATAGTGAAGAGAACATGATCTAGGCCCAATGCTAGCTAAGTGAACTGATAGTTATTTAATGGTTCTGAGTTTCGGTAACTTCAGCTGTCAGGTAGATATAATGAAGATTGAGTAATATAATGAATATCAAGAACTTAGCACATAATGAGGACACACTAAAGGGAGGAAAAGGAGGTCCCATACCTCTTTTGGGGGGCTCCATTCTAGGTTTAACCTAACACTGTGTCCCTGGCTGAGTAGAAACTAGACAAGGAATCAATGTTAAAATGTGGGAGTAGTCAAGTCCTAAGATTCAGGTGGCTTCAAAGTGTGGAGAGGCAAATCTCTTCCTCTTACAGGTTTTGGTCAATGTCTATGTCATAATGTCTCTTTTTCTAAAATTAAACTCAGGGCTAGAGGAGTTTTTTGGTTTTATTTTGTGATGATAAGTTTATAGTGGTTGCTGGTTTGTTTATATTTGATGGGTTCTATTTGTGTTCGTTATTTCGGGAAAGGGATTATTTGTTTTCAGTAGGTTGCTGCCTTTGGATTGAAAGGCAACCCAAACTTTTTGTAGGATAAGGGTCCTATAGCAGCATATTAAGTGATAATTTACATACCTTAGCATGCTGTGCTTTGTATTTGTTTATCTTTATTTTTTAAAAATTTTATTATGTTATGTGCTACCTTTTAATAATGGCATGACCTTGAGCAAATCACCACTTTCTCAGCTCTCAGTTTTCTCAATTATTGGGTTACATATGCTGTAAATTCAGTGCTAGTGAGCTACTAATCGTATTTTTGTAATTATCTCAAGTTTATGAGGAATGCTTCTGTACAGTGTTACAAGGTGGATTTAGAGTATTTGATTTCTAAGAACTGGGGTTTCTGATCATGAGCTTTTTGCTTTTAGCTACTTGTTGATTCCCAAGGGCCAAAGTTCCCCCACGTACTCTCACTCGCCACTTCCACGGGCCTTCAACCCACCTTACAACACTCCAACTGATGATACATTTGCTTAATGTCTCATCTTGCCCAGATTCTTGATGGAGACTGGCATTCCTCTGGAAAGACAGTCCAGTTGGCTACTTTCTCTCAATAGCATTAGGGAGGTCAGAAGTGTTTGGAGCCCACCCGAACTCTCGTGGTGGTAGCAGGGACTAGCACTGTCTTTCTCCGGGTGCTTTGGGATAATGTAGGCACTATCAGTGACTCACCCCAGCACCTCGGACAAGCCAGTTCTTTGAAGCCAAATCAGGAGCAGGCCATTTCCTCAGACAAGAAGAGTAGGTGAGGTAAATACCTCTGAAAGAATGCCCAAGCAGAAAACATGGCCTTCAGGGTTCTCTCTATCATTTCTCTGACTAGTTCTCTTAACATCACTTGGGAGAGTCAGAACTATTTTCTTTAGCAGAATGCTCCCTGGAGTTCTTTACCCTCCCCTACTCTGCTCTCTTATAATCATGTCCCTTCCACAATGTAGCCACTGACCTAGAACACACCAGTTCAGGTGTACAAACTGTTTATACAACAAGGTGAGGGAATCTCAAAGTACAGGTGACATAAAGATTAGGTGAGTTACAAGCACAAAGCCTAACATTACTCAATTAGCTTGGCAGAGGTTTAAAGCCTTCGGTTCCACTCAACAAACATTAAACAGCTCCTTGCTCTCCCTGTTTCTTTCTCCCAATTGTCACTCCCCCACCCCATCTAAAACCCTAGTCTTTTGTATTCACTATCCTGTCTTTATTCTTGCTAAGATTTTGTCTTTCATCCAAAGGCTATATTTTGTCTCCTGGGCATATTCTGTCTGGACAATAGATCAGTCCACTTAGCTTTAGAGCAAACCCTTCTTCTAGAAACCTCGTGGATCTTGACTCTCCCCTCTGAAATTGCCCACAAGTCTCTCATTTGCTGGGATTCAGAAGAGCCTCATTATCTCTGTCAAGCTCTATCTCAGTCTTTGTCATCTTGGATCTTTCAAGCTCACTCGAGGTTTACTCTTTTTCTTATCCCATGGGCTTCTGAAAAGGTCCTAGGTTCCACCTGTACATTAGTGTACTGCCCCCTGTTTCCACGTGTATGAGTTATTAACAGCATTCAATAGCCCTGGCATGGGCATCTCATGGCCTTTACACACTTGGACCTCCATACATCTCAGCGTCCCACAGTCTGGGCCCCTTAAAGACTTCTGAAGGAGTAAGGATTTAGAGTTTTATTCCAGAATTCAGAGTAGAGAGGGATAAAAATATCTAATTCTACCACAATAGCTATAGAATAGGAAAAAATTCCATCCATTTGTTTATTCACTCCTTCACTTATACCTACAAGCATCACTCATTCATTCAGTTCTCTGCCGGCTCTGTGCCAGGTCCTGAGAGAGCAAAGGTGCCCAACAACCTAAGTCCAACAGAGGAAGCAGACAGGCTTTGGGTTCAACTTTGTGTGGTAAATGACCTATGGAGGGAGGAGCTGTGCATTCCCAATGGGGAGAATAAAGAATGCTGTCTACCAGGGACCATTTGAGAGGATCTTGAAAGAAAGAAGAAAGAAAGAAAGAAAGAAAGAAAGAAAGAAAGAAAGAAAGAGGGCACCTGGGTGGCTCAGTGGGTTAAAGCCTCTGCTTTCACCTCAGGTCATGATCTCAGCGTCCTGGGATGGAGGCCTGCATCGGGATCTCTGCTCGGCAGGGAGCCTGCTTCCTCCTCTCCCTGTCTCTCTGCCTGCCTCTCCGCCTACTTGTGATCTCTCTCTGTGTATCAAATAAATAAATAAAATCTTTAAAAAAAAAATAAAAAAAAATAAAAGAAAGAAAGAAAGAAAGAAAGAAATTAAAAAAAGACACACTATATAAGCATGCTATAATTGTATGNCTTGTGATCTCTCTCTGTGTATCAAATAAATAAATAAAATCTTAAAAAAATAATAAAAAAAAATAAAAAATAAAAAAGAAAGAAAGAAAGAAAGAAATTAAAAAAAGACACACTATATAAACATGCTATAATTGTATNAAAGAAATTAAAAAAAGACACACTATATAAGCATGCTATAATTGTATGGGGGGGAAGGGATGGGAATCAAATTATACATATGATCATTTTGTTCTTTTTTAAAAAAATTGTCCCAAATATCCACATGCATTACTTTGTCGTTAGGGGTGGGGTAGAAGAAAGCATTGTTTACAAAGTAAGACTAAAGCCAACTCCAGGTAACCCATTTGTGCCATGGAAGAGAGGCTGGGTTTTGGTCTCCAGCTCTATTATCTCTTTACATCCTCATTAGTATCACTCATTTATTCATCCTTTCCTTTACTCACTCATTTTACTCACTCATTTCCTTTCATGTCTGTGGCTAATTCAGTTAATGTTTGCTGAATATTCATGTGCTCTTCTCCATCTCCCTGATTCTCTCAGAGCGGGATGGGGGAATACGACTGTGAAGAGAAATAACATACCATGTCCAGCGACAGCACTAAAAAGCCAGAGTGCATTCTCCCTCTCTGTCTTACCCAGCAACCTTGGAAGCCATGTGTGGAAAGAACAGATTCACAGAGTGGCAGGAACCTGGATTCCTGTGTCTCTCAGAAGAGGTGAGTCCCTGCCAAATGAGGCTGGACTTGGTGTGAGAAACAAACTTTCACTCTGGTGAGCCCCTGACATTTGGGGGTTCATTTACTAACACAGCCTAGTCTAGCCTAACCTGACTGATTTGATTAGTCTAGCTCCACTGCCCTCAGAATATGAAGTGTATATTTGTAAAAATGTGGAAGGCTAGTATCTGGAGAAGATATAAAATTCTTCTTCCATCTTTTCCTTCTTACTACACTTCTTTTGCTCCTTTTCTGTTTAAATTGCTGTGAGGTTGTTGTTCCCACCAAATCAGTCAACCAAGACACACATGTGAATTTACTTGTGCAAAATCTGTGTTAGCCTACCGGTATGCGGCCCACTCTGAAGAACTAGTTCTGGGTAAAAACTAACAAAGATCTTTTAGGGAAAATTGCTCTGCCTACATGAACCTAGGGTCCTTGTATGCTGTGGAGTTATCACTCCCTCAGCCCCACTCAACTGAGAAGTCTTGTGGGTGACGATTCTGGAATGCAGATACATCCCCAGGAAATACTACTGCAAGGAGGAGTGCCCACAGATGACAGGTCAGAGACAGTAGGTGACATAATTTTGCACTCATGTCCCTTCCCTGCCTGCTCCTGACCCACCTTGTTCCATACACCTGCATTGCACTAAAATTCCCTTAAGCTAATGGAAATGCCATTAGAATCTCTATTGGTACTTTAGATTCTCTGTTTGTATTTTCTTTATCCACATTTTCCATAAGTATGTATGTGTATAGGTATGTATGTATGTAAATACTTTTTACAAAAAAACTGTCGTTAAAGAATAAGTTAAGGGCGCCTGGGTGGCTCAGTGGGTTAAAGCCGCTGCCTTCGGCTCAGGTCATGATCCCAGGGTCCTGGGATCAAGGCCTGCATCGGGCTCTCTGCTCGGCAGGGAGCCTGCTTCCTCCTCTCTCCTCTCTCTCTGCCTGCCTCTCTGCCTACTTGTAATCTCTCTCTCTGTGTCAAATGAATAAATAAAATCTTAAAAAAAAAAAAGAATAAGTTAAATCATTTCATCGACCTTGCTAAATAGTTTGCTGCAATGTTACAAGATTGTCTCATACAACACCTATCACATTTTGTAATGTAACATCAGGACTTAACCTCTGAGTTTTAATAAATGCCTTATTTGCCTTTAAGGAACCATAATAAGTTATATCACCCAATTAGTTGCGTATTACTATTTAGTCGAGTCGTCTTTTCCATTTCACCTGATTCTGCCCAGTTTCCAGCATGAGCCAGTGCTTAAAGCTCATGGGGAAAGTAATTCATGGCCATAAATGTATGACGAACTATTCATGAGCCACTCTTTGAAGATATTTTTCTTCAATCAAAAGTTACTTAGTGGGGGCCCTGGGGTGGTTCAGTCGGTCAAGCATCTGACTCTTGATTTCAGCTCAGGTCATGATCTCAGGGTCGTGACATTGAGTCCTGAGTGGGGACCTGCACTGGGTGTGGAGCCTGCTTAAGATTCTGTCTCTCCCTCTCCTTCCACCCCACTCACTCATGGACCCTCTTTCTAATAAATAAATAAATAAATAAAAGGTTTTTTTATTAACATATAATGTATTATTTGCTTCAGGGGTACAGGTCTGTGAACCATCAGTCTTACACAATCCACAGCACTCACCATAGCACATACCCTCCCCAATGTCCATCACCCAGCCACACTACCCCTCTCCCTCAACCCCCAGCAACCTTCATTTTGTTTCCTGAGATCGAGTCTTTTATCATTTGTCTCCCTCCCCGGTCCTATTTAAATGAAGGAAAAACTCTCTGCCTCATATGTTTAATTTGTGTTATACAGATTTCTGATCTTGTTCATTTGGGCCATTGAGTTTCCTTTTAAAGTGCATTAGTTTCTGTAGAAACAAGAATGTCACTAATTTGGGAAAAGCTTAGAAATGTCCAGACAAAATGTAGTATACAGTAAATTACTGCAATGTTTTGAAATGTGTCTCCTGGTTTGGTTGGGAAATCAAAGGATTTCTAGAAGATCACTGTGGTTACTATATCTCTGATATAAATTTATCTGACAGATTATACACTCATATTTGAGCCTATTTCTAACTATATTATACAATCCTGATAAAATATTTTCTGAGAACTAAAACCCTTCCTTAAATTTTGCTACATTGCTTGATTATTTGGGGGGAAAAAAGGACACCTGAATTAAAGGAATTGTTCACTCCTACAGCAAAATGCAAATGTTGGTATTCTGGCCTCACCTGTGTTTGTTTCATTAGCCCCAAAACTTTCTTTCTTTCTTTTTTTTTTAAGATTCAGTGTGGGACGCACAGGTGGCTCAGTCGGTTAAACATGTGACTCTTGATTTCAGCTCAGGTCTTGATCTCAGGTTCGTGAGTTCAAGCTCTGTGTTGGGTTCAATGCTGAATGTGGAGCCTACTTTAAATAAATAAAATAAAAAGAAAGATTCACTGAGACTTGCTCTAACAAATCAAGGCCTGTCAGAGATGAGAAAGACAAGAATTTAGATGAGAGAACACAGACATTTCTTGGGCAACTGTGTCTCTCCATGGTTTTTGACTAGATGATACCAGTATCTCCATCCAATCTTTAGTGGAATGGGAGTTCCCCAAAGCTTAGGCCCAGAATGTCTCTGGCTCTGAAGTAAACTCCCTTAGCTAACCTGAAGCAGAAGACCCTGTACTATTCTAAATGATTGTTTTGTGCAATCTGTCTTTATTGTTGATTGCTAATGAAGGTTAAAATTTATTCATTCATTTGTCAAATGTTTACCAAATGCTTAATATATATTGGGCACTGTTGTAGGTGTTGGGAATATAAGAGCAAATCAATGAGACCAAAATCTCCAACCCCAGAGAGCTTACATACAATAGTGCAGAGATATACCTGAGTAAAATAAGCAAAAGAAACTATATGATATGTTAGGTGGTGATAATTGCTACTGATGAAAATAAAGAAGGGAAGGTAGTTATAGAATGTTGAAGGGGAGGGTGGAATTTCAGATAGGATGGTCAGGGTCTTTATCTCCATTATGTAACATCCTTCTGGGTTAATAGGTTGTTTAGGGTTTGTACTCAGAACCACCTCTATAGACATTCATACAGACGTATCTACTCGTATAAATTTTTCTAGCTTTGATTTTCTAATTTTTCTAGTTTTGATTATTTTTGAAATATGGCTGTAACAAAGATATTTTCAGTCTTTATTGAAATTTCAATGTGGTATTGCTGGGCAATCATTTACTCATTTTACAAATATTTATTGAACACCTACTATGTGGCAGGTATCATTACAGTATATTGGTGAAGTAGCATATAAAAATAAACATGACTTTAAATAGCTTAAAAATAAAGGAAACGCTTTGCCTCACATAGCCCAAAAGTACAGAGATGGCATTAGTTTGGGGCTCAGCTTAATCTAGTGGCTCAACAATATTACACAAGGAGCCTATTTTCTTGCCATCTATTTTTCTGTTCTGCTTTCTGTGGTTTCTGCATCATTCCCTACTCTTCCCAAGATGGTTGCCAGCAGCTTCCACAGAGAGTTTCTTTGTCCCATAATTCCCAGCAAAATTCTGAGATGCATTGTGATTGGACCAGCTTGGGTCACATGCACAGTTTTAAGCCAATACTGTGACCAGAGGACGAATGCAACTAGCTGCTTAGCGCAGCTCATATGAGTCACCCCTTCAGCTTCCCCTGGAACTACGTTATTAAAAATGGAAAATGGGTCCTATTGAGAAGGATGGCTTTGGGAATAAATGCCAAGAATATGTCTGAATTCAGGATCTAAAGATGGATGAAATTGGCATAGTCCCTGCCTTCCAGTAATTTTCCAATTTATGTTCATGTTGCTCTTTTCATTATTCTCATTCATTGTTGAACCTAATAGAAATGTAATTTGAGATGGGAAATAAATATTTAACAAGCACATAAGTAAGAATAAATGTATGTGGTCTGTTTTGTCTTGGATCTAGGGTCTGCATGTGGTTAGCTCCGTGTGACCTGGTTGCCTAGAGCCTACACTGTGTGGAAGTCAGAAAGCTGTGGGCCGTCCTCAGGGAAATGCAAATCCAAGTCATACTGAGACATCACCTCACACAGCTTAGAATGGCTAGTATCAAAAAGATAAGACATAGTAAGTGTTGGCAAGGATGTGGAGAAAAAGTAACTTTTGTGCACTACAGGTGGGAATGTAAATTGGTGCAGCCACTATGGAGTATGGAGCGTTTCTCAAAAAACTAAAAAATAGAATTACCCTATGATCTAGCAATTTCACCTCTGGGTATTTCCCCAAAACAAACAAACAAACAAAATTTTAAAAAATACTAACTTGAAAAGATAAGGTGCACACCATGTACACTGCAGTATTATTTACAATGGCCAAGACACACACACACACACACACACACACTGGAATGTTATTTGGTCATTTAAAAAAAAAGTCTTGCCATGTGAGATGACAATAAATGGACCTTGAGGGGATTGTGCTAAGTGAAATAAGTGAGACAGAGAAAGTTAAATGACACATGACCTCACTTGTATGTGGAGCCTAAAATGAAAACAAAACAAAACAGAAACAAGCTCAAAGATACAGAGAACAGACCGGTGCTTACTGGAGGGGGTGAGTGTGGTGAGAGCAATGGGTAAAGGAAGTCAAAAGATCCAAACTTCTAGTTATAAAATAAAGAAGTCATGAGGATGGAATGTACACAGCAAGGTGACTGTAGATAATAATACTGTATTGCATATTTGAGAGTTGCTAGGAGAGTAGATCTTAAAAGCTCTTACCATAAGAAAAAGATTTTTGTAACTACGTATGATGATGGGTGTTAACTAGACTTATTGTGATCGTTTCACCATGTATACAAATATCAAATCATTATTTCGTACACCTGAAACTAATACGCCATGTTATGTGTGTTATACATCAATTAGAAAATAAACTAAGATAAATTAAAAACCCAAAAAAGAAAAAAAAAAAAGCAAGCAATGGATCTTTAAGATAGGACATCTTCTGACCTTGGACTAAAGCCGGAAAACCTTCCCTGGCTAGGAACATTCAACTGGGAGCTGCCTTCAGAAACTTCATAGGAGATTCTAATGGAGTCTCTTTAACACTTTTTTAGAAGTGGGGCTAGCTCATACACCACATCAGACCAGGAATGACAGAATTCTGCCTCATACAGCCTTCAGCCGGCTGTCTTGGTCAGCTGCAGAGGGAAGTCTGATCCCTGGGGGAGTGGGGGTGTGGAGTGTAGCCAAAGGGAACCAGGAAAACTCCGGAGGGTGAGGGAACTGGGAAGCAGTGGCAGGCCAGAAACAAGCCAACAACCACGTGCCACCGCCCGTGGCAGAAGAGACTGTGGGACTGCAGGGAATGGCTGCAAGCCGTGAAATGGGGGACAGGAGACAGAATCCTATGGAGAATCCCAGGACAGCATGGGTGGCTGTGTTATGCCATGTCCCCAGTGACAGATGCAATGACACCGCCCTCGGTGGCCTCGCAGCAAATGTGGAGCAACTTAGATTCATCAGACTATTAATTTTATTGTTATTTATGGAATGGACCTCAAAACCCACAGTTGGTTGTTCAACCTAAAAAAAAAAAATTTACCTCCTGCTACTCCATAAATAATCACTACCCATGTGAAACTAAACAGGAAATGAAAACGCTTGGTTCATCCCTGGAGAGGTGCCACAGACGTGCGCTGTCAGAGCTGCCGTTACAACATGGCTCACTGACTCATGGCCAGGCGCCCTGGTTGGTTCCCATGCCCTCGGGGACAGCAGTGAGGTACAGTACCTGACTGTGATCTGACTTTTCACACTTAACAAGCTGAACAGAATCTGTGTGGGAGGTAAACTATTGTCTCTGAACAACTTGCAGCATCCTATCTGATGTCTGCTTTAGTTTTGTAGCATGTTTGCAAAGCTGAACATGGTTTTAGTCTGGGTTGGGTAGGACTCTCTCCCCACTAAATCATGGGCCAATTTTTCCTCCTACAGGTACATTCTTTGACTTTGATAGATCAGTGGATATATTTGCCTTGTGTAAAACCCTATTTATAATATTTATAATGATAAATAATCACCAATAAGACTACACATTTCCAGATTTTACATATCCAACCAAAAACAATGAGGTAAATGATAGCGTGGAATCATAATATGTAGTTGAGTGAAAAATGTTAATGCAGAACAGTAGGTAAAAGTCAGTTCTCATTTCAAAAAATCTCAAAAAATAAATGAATAGGAAAAAAATAACTGGAAGAATTTGTAACACTGACTACTATGTGTCTCTAAATAGTTTTTCCAAAATATTGTACTCATATCCTTTTAAGCGTCATGTTTACACCTGGGAACAAAAACAGGTCTCTAAGTTTATAATTTAGAGCCACTAGTTCTCCAGCGTCTGGATATTAGCTTTAAAATCTGTAGTTTTTTGAAGCTGAGTTCTACTCTCTCTCTTTTTGGTCTCATCAGCGTTTTCAAACTTCCTGTAATTCTGAGAAATTCTTTCAATTCTGAGGAGAAGAAAAAAAGAAGCCCTAAAGAATAAGCCAGGAGATTCTCTCCGTGTGCTAGAACTGCTCTTCAACAGACAGATGTACAAAAAGAAGGGCAAGGGACTTGGCTTCGGGCCACATGGCTGATTGGGAGCCCTAAGGTACTTTCTTGCTCCAGGCCACTCTAGGGCAGAAGTAGAGCGGCATGGGGCGCCTGGGTGGCTCAGTTGGTTAAGCATCTGCCTTTGGCTCAGTCACGACCCCAGGGTCCCAGGATGGAACCCCATGTCAGGCTCCCTGCTCAGCAGGGAGTCTGCTTCTTTCTCTCCTTCTGCCCCTCACCCTGCTCAGGCTCTCTGTCTCTCTCTCTGTCTCAAATAAATAAATAAAATCTTAAAAAAAAAAAAAAAGAAAGAAAGAGAGAGAAAGAAAGAAGGAAAAAAGAAGAGAAAAGAAAAGGAAAGGAAAGGAAAGGAAGGAAAGGAAAGGAAAGGAAAGGAAAGGAAAGGAAAGGAAAGGAAAGGAAAGGAAAGGAAAGGAAAGGAAAGAAAAGAAAAGGAAAAGAAAAGAGAACGGCCTTGGAGTGACTCAGCAGTGGGGCAGGGTCGGGGCAGAGTGAAGGAGGCAGTGCGGAGGGATTGGGGCCAGGGATGGGATGGGTGTAGGCTGTGGTCCGAATGTAGGAGCATATGTAGTCTTCACTGTCAGACCACATACACACTGTCACTGTCAGATCACATACACACAGCATAAAGTGATTTAGACTTCTTCAGACTGAATACCAGACCAAGTACCAAAGTTCCAAAAAGATTTCTTGTGAAGAGTTTCAGCATTTAGCTCGGTCTTTTTGGAAAAACTAGAAAATCACTGGAGTCTTTTGGAAATACTATACATGAAATAAATATACTATAATTTACTTTTTAATGTCATGTTAGCACATGATTACTCTGTTCAGCAAATATTTCTTGAGTACACACTGCACGTGAGGCTCTGTGCAAAGCAGTGAGCAAACTAGAGAAGGCACCTGTCCTGGTGGGACTTATAGTTGAGTAGTGTGAATGAACCACCTGTAAGGAGATCATCCCCTGTAGTCAGACCGCAGATGACAGCAGCTCTGACCGACACTTTGACCACAAACTCCTGAGAAACTCAGAGCCAGACTCACCCTGCTAAGTGACTTCCAAAGTTTTGCCCCACAGAGGCTGGATGAGATACTCATGTTTCTTGTTTTAAGCTGCTACATTATAGGGAGTGAGTGTCCATGTGATGTGGTGCTGGGCCTCCCTGCTCCTCACCATGGCCTCCCCAAGGCCACCTGCCAGTGGTGAGCTGCCCAGGCAGCTCTAACAATAGCGAGGGTGCTCTCCCTCCCAAGGCGAGAGCCCCGTGACCCCAGGCAGCCATGCTGCGACAAGGGTCCGTGCAGTACGGTCCAAGGCAGCCATCCAGAGCGGAGCCTCAGTGCTGCCTCAGAGCTCGCACAGCCCAGCTCCCTGGGAGCCGCACACCAGCCTGCAGCTGATGCCCCCCGGGGAGGTTCCACAGCACAGCACCCGGTGAAAATGCACCAGGACAATTTTACATGTCTTCTCACCTTCGTTATGGGCATATGAAATTTGCCCCCATCCTGCTCTCCACCCTGATTTCACTCTCCTCGGCTTCCACCCTAAAACAAAGTTCACCTTCAAAAGCAGGGCTGCTTAGAAACCCACACATCTGGGCGCCTTTGGACTCCTGACGGCAGTCTCCTCCCCTAGACGTTTCTCACTTCCCGCCAGTGTCCTCGAACCCACAGCTGCACTTGCCCATGATTATGATTTTATCCTTACCTTTGGTGTTATTACACAACCCCATTCCCCTTTGCCTCCCCAAACACAGCCCCACCACCCACCTTTCCTACATTTCCTGGCACACAGACGGTCGTCAGGAGGAAATTCTGCAGTGCACACTTCTCCGTCAGGGAAGCAATAAGGAAAGCATTGTGGTAGTCTCGATCAATTATAGAAACAACTACTGCAGATTCATGGTCTTGGTCAAGAAATTCTGCTCTCGTTGGTTTGGCAATAATAATAGTAGAGTAATAATACTTAACTTCCTTTTTCGACACCATTATTTTCAGTTCAATTCATTCAACTTGAAGTTCTTGAGGATTTATATGGTAAGAAGGGAGTCTCAACTCACTGGATGCCCCAAGTTGTTCTAAAATGAACATCTAAGTATTAACATCAGTCAAAGGCTTCATGCTTTTTTCCAGTGCAACAGTGGAAACAAAGATGACCTTATTCTTCAAGGGTTTTTTCCTCCATATTTTTGCCTGGCTTGAAATCAGACTCGTGTTCTGAAAATGCGCAATTAAGTACAGACTTCTGTTGTAACAGGATGTGTTTAAGTCAGCCAGGAGCGTTCTCCCTGCATTGAGTCGAAAGGTCTTAATCAGAAAGAAAAACGGATTTACTGTCTCGACACACGTGTCCCTGATTATTATGAGGCGCTATCCATGTAAGTGTATATTTCAGCTTTGCCTAAATAATGTTTCCATTTGTTCTGACCACGAACACTCAGGTTTGAAGGCAAGGGTGTCTGACTTGAGGCTGCTTGTGTCAGAGTCTTCCACTTTGCTGTCGAAGGCGAATTCACATTTCTTTCCCCAACCACACCCTTTTCAAATGCTCCACCCTGCACCTCTCCAGTACTCTCTTCCACCCCAAAGAGATAATCCGTGTATTTCAAAAGATTCCTTGTTCCTGAGATGATAACTGGAAGCCCACCAACTTGCATTTTGGGCTTCACTAGGCTTCGCTCCTTTTAACGACAAAGGAGAAGTCCACTAATGATGTTTACCCATCTCAGCCTGTGTTTGACTAATGTTTGAAAGGGGTTTTGTTATCATAAGACATTCCTGAACAATCACTCTCTCGGAACATCAAGCACACGGAAGGAGAGGTGAGGGTCAGGATGGGGGAGGAGGCTCAGAAAGAAAGGCTTCCTGGTTCAATCCTCCCCGCTGGCTCAGCACCATCTAGTGGGGGAATTCCAATGCGACTCCAGGAGTGAGAAAGCTCAGCGTGGTCCTCCGGGGGTGGAAGAGAGGACCTCCTCGCCATCCTCTCCGATGACAAGCAGTCACCCACTGTTCATCTTGTGTGGATGATACGTGTTTTGAATAATACACAGCACACATTTATTCTTACTGTTTAATCTTACATTGTCTCCAACCTGAGACAGGGGACTCCTTAACTCTCTCTTGATGTGTGGGTGGGGAATACAAATAATACTAATACAATCCAAGCAAGTGGTGCCTAGGAAAAAGATCAGAGAGCATTCCGAAGTTAGATAAAATAGAATGCTGTTCTAATGTGGCTCCTTATTATAGTTGTATTAGCCTTAAAATTACCTTGTTATAACATAAACTGATACATATGTATAAATAAATTGTCTAGATAAGTGAAACTTCAACCACCATAGTGTTTAATATGACTACTTTCAGAGGATTACCGAAGAAAACCTCACATGAACCTCATTTACGAAACAAAATTCTCAGGAGCAACTGTGATATGTGGGACTGTCTGTTTCCACATGAAACGGCCCCTGTTAACTGTTCAGGTCTTGTGCCCTCTTTCCATCGTTTTTCCTCCTTCTCATTTCCATCCACTGTAATTCTACCTTCTTGTAGCACCCTGTTGTACCCCAATTCTTAATTGTTGATTTCTTTTAGGCAAACATATAACTAAATTTTGTAGAAACATGTCTAAATTCGGAGAGAGACCCTCTATGACTCATCTATGGGTAAAATGTATCTGTTTTAATTAGTAGAATCCATGACAACACTTTTGACTTTCCTTTTCTGCTTTATCCTGAGCTCTCAGAGGTCTTCCAGAAAACAGAAGTGGCTGAATAAGTCACCTTCAAATAAGTTAAGTGCAGTAGATTTTTTATATACTGTTGGTTAAAGGACATTCACTGAAATATGTGTTGACATGAAAAATATTTAAAAGGTCCAATTCAGTTGGTACAACAATCTAAGGAAATGCATATTGGATATTCCCAATAGTCCTGTCATGCAAACTCCTTTCATGACTAATTTTTGGTCTGTTTTCTTTTCAAAATCAAGTGGGTGTAAATGAGAGTTAACTGGACATTCCTTACTTTCTACTCAGTCTCAGATTCCCTTGACAGGACAAAGTGGCAGGTGATCCAAGCTAAGGAGATAGTTACTTATCCATGAAATTCTAATCCAGTTCTGGGATGACAAGTGACCCCCTAGAAAGGGATAATAGTTGTATGGCATCTCTACGTATAGGTTAGATGATGTCAGGAGACTGAAATCATGAATGGGATTCCCCTCTCTGGGACAGAGCCCCTCCTGTGAGGTCTAAGGTTCACAACACTTGGAGAGTTCTCTTTAAAAAACAGAACACAACATTACAATTAGGTAAGAGAGTAAATATTTAAGAATGATTCCAAAGAGGTGATAAATCCTATACACATCACAAAATTCAGATTAATAGTGTTTTTTATTAGCTACCTGACACTTCTACAATATTTTTTTTTACTCCTTCAGAGCTGCACACTCTTTGATTGCCTCTTTGAGTGACAATTTTGTTGTATAATTTTCCATAACAATGATGAAATATACCTCAGTCCTTCCTGTAGCATTGGAGCTTTGGTTTGGTGAAAAATTAGATCAAGGAGAATAAAGACGCTGTCTATGAATGGAAATATGGAGAATCTCTCCCTGTAGATGAACTTTGCCATCTGAAAGAATAAGCCAAGAGAACATTGGTTAATGTGGGAGGATCTGGTTGGGGCTATTTCGGAAATGGCTTTGGTATTGTCAATGAAAGGAGGCAGCGTACCCAGTGTGGAGGAACTTGGTTTACTTACAACTATGTGACTTGGGCAAGTAATAATCTCTCTGCACCATGATTCATGAATACCTAACTCATAAAGTTGCTCAGGGGATTAACCCAGAAAGGTAATATAACATATTTAATACAGTGCTTGTTTTGTTGTTGGTTAGATTTGCTTCTGAATTGTTTTGCCTTAAATATTAACAATGTTACTAAAAAACGAAAATAAAATTGCCCAAGGTGATGCTGATCCACAGTCAACATTGAAACCTACCAGACCACGCTTGTACCAAGAATTCACTTACTTTGATGAGAGATGCCTCGGAGGTGAGGTGAGGAAGAAAACAGTGAAATAATTCCTTATATAGTGAAGAAGAAATGCATTCATTTAAAAGCAGCTTTGCTGTCACAAAAATGATGGTTGGAAAGATTTGTTTAGTCATGCTTCCAAGTCTAAAAAAAAAAAAGACTAAAAAAAAGTGCTTTAGAGCAATAATATTCAAATCAAGTCAAATGTATCTGGAATTTGCCAAATTTCTGGTGCCCCAAAGCTAAAGTTTTTCACTATAAAATGTATTTTTAAGGGACCTTGGATGTGATGTAGCAGCCAGTGCTTTGTGTTCTCTGTAGAACAGGCTTGAATTTCAGACAGATCCATGTTTGGGTGTGAGTTTTGTTGCTCACTCTCCATGTGACTTTGGGAAAATTATTAACCTCTCTAAGATGGTTAACTTTTGAAAAAAATTAATTTATTTATTTGAGAGAGAGAGACCGCATGCATGGGGGGAGGGGCAGAGGGAGAGAATCTTCAAGCACACTCCCAGTGAGCATGGAGAAAGATGTGGGGCTTAATCTCATGACCCATGAGATCGTGAACCATGAGAGCGTGACCTGAGCTGAAAGCAGGTGTTGGATGCTTAACTGACTGAGCCACCCAAGTGCCTCAAGGTGGTTTACTTTTTGATAAAATAAAAACATTATTTGGGTCTACCACATATCTTTGCTACTAGCCTTGAATGAGAGTGAATGTCCTACTTTTAGCACAGTTCTGACACATTCTAGGTACTTAATAAAAGTTAGCTGTTATTATCATTTTTATTATTCTTGTTTGTTTGAGAGTATAAAGTTTTTATTTTGGTTTGTATGGAACCACAAAAGACCTGGAATAGCCAAAGTGATCTTGAAAACGAAAAACAAAGCTGGAGGTATCACAATCCCAGATTTCGAGTTCATTGCAAAGTTGTAATAATCAAAACAGTATGGTACAGGCACAAAAATGGACACATAGGTCAATGGAACAGAATAGAGAGCCCAGAAATAAACCCACAATTACATGCTCAATTAATCTTCAACAAAAGAGACAAAAATATTCATGGAAAAACTTCTCCTCAACCAATGGTATTGGGAAAACTGGACAGTTACATGCAAAAGAATGAACCTGGACTACTTTCTTACACAGTTCACAAAAATAAATTCAAAATGGACTAAGGACCTAAATGTGAGACCAGAAACCATAAAAATCCCCGAAGAGAGCACAGGTAGTAATTTCTCTGATATCAGCCAAAACAACATCTTTCTAGATAGGTCTCCTGAAGCAAGGGAAACAAAAGCAAAAATAAACTATTGGAATTACAACAAAAGAAAAAGCTTCTGCACAGCAAAGTAAACCATCAACAAAACTAAAAAGCAACCTATCAAATGGAAGAAGGTATTTGCAAATGACATATCCAATAAACAATTAGTATCCTAAATATATAAAGAACAGATACAATGCAAAAAAACCCCCCAAATAATCCAATTTAAAAATGGGGGAAAGAGGGATGCATGTATGGTTCAGTCAGTTAAATGTCTGACTCTTGATTTAGGCTCAGGTCATGATCTCAGGGTTGTGGGATCAGCTTGGCACTTAGCAGAGAGTCTGCTAGAGATTCTCTCTCTCTCTCTCTCTCCCTTCCCCGTACCCCTCCCTCTGCCCACCCCCCACTCATGTGCATGCACATGCACTCTTTCACTCTCAAATAAATAATGTCTTCTAAAAATGGGTAGAAGAATGAGCAGATATTTCTCCAAAAAAGATATGCAGATGGCCAACAGACAGGTGGAAAGATACTCAACTTCACTCATCATCAGGGAAATGCAAATCAAAAGCACAAGGAGATATCGCCTCACACCTGTCAGAATGGCTAAAATCAAAAACACGAGAAACAAGCATAGGTGAGGATATGGAGAAAAAGGAACCCTCGTGCACTGTCGGTGGCAGTGCAAACTGGTGCAGCCACTGTGGAAGACAGTGTGGAGGTTCCTCAAAAAATTAAAAATAGAACTACCTTATGATCTAGTAATCACATTACTGGTATTAACCAAGGAATACAAAAAACACCAATTCAAAGTGCACCCCTATACTTATTGCAGCATTATTTATAATTATTTACAGGCCAAATTATGGAACAACCCAAGTGAATGGATAAAGGAGATATAGCACATACATATAATGGAATATTATTCAGCCATAAAAAAGGATGAAATCTTACCATTAGCAACAACATGGATGGAGCTAGAGAGTATAATGTCAAGTGAAATTAGTCAGTCAGAGAGAAAGTATCATATGATTTCTCTTATATGTGAAATTTAAGAAACAACAACAACCAAACAAGCAAAGGGGGAAAAAGGGACAAACCAAAAAGCAAATTCTTAACTAGAGAGAACACAATGATGGTTACCAGAGGGGAGGGGGATGGGGGGGATGGGTGAGATAGGTGAAGGGGATTAAGAGTGAGTACACTTGTCTTGGTGAGCACTGAGGAGTATGGAAGTGCTGAATCACTATATTGTACACCTGAAACTAACATAACACTGTATGTGAACTACACTGGAATTACAATTAAATTAAATTTTAAAAGTTTTTATTTTGGCTTTTGTTTTTTTGTTTATGATAGTTTCATTTCTCTAAGAGCTATACTGTGTTCATATATTATTTTTTTGGGCCCTCTTATTTATAACTCAAACCCTGAGGCACTGACAGAGATTTGAATACCCAATGCGTTTAACAGAAAGTGAGGTGTATGGGCAGGAAATAGAGAGAAAGAGGGAGAGTGTGTGTGTGTGTGTGTGTGTGTGTGTGTGTGTGTGCACGTGTGTTCTGATTCTTGCTTTCAGCATGCCTTTAAAATAAATTGTACTGTGGGTGCCTGGGTGGCTCAGCTGGTTAAACCTCTGCCTTCAGCTCAGGTCATGATCCCAGCACCCTGGGATCGAGTCCCACATTGGGCTTCTTTTTTTTTTTTCCATATTGGGCTTCTTCCTCAACAGGGAGTCTGCTTCTCCCTCTGCCCCTCCCCCTGCTCATGCTTTCTCCTTCTTTTTCTCCCTTTCTCTCTCAAATAAATAAATAAAATCTTTAAAAGAAAACAAAATAAATTGTACTTATAGTGGCCAGAAAAATAACAAAAAAGGCCTAGAAATAAAAATTAAGTTTTAGAGCATTTCTCAGAATAGTTTACTTTGGAAGTGTCCATGTATTTCTATAACATATTCCAAGATGCACCTTATTAAGCCCCTTAGCTTCCTGGTGACTTGAGCTCCTCATATGTGAAATAGGAATAAGATACTTAGTAAGATTTACAGAGTGTCATTCATTCAATATGTTTATTAGGTGTAGCAGTGAATAAAACTGACATGATTCCAGCCCTGGCCTCACGGAGCGTACAGTCTAATAAAGAATGACAGACAGTGAATAGTGTAATGAGCGGTACAAAGGAGGAGTACAGGGCACAGTGGGAACGTACAACATGCTCGTGTAGTCTAGTTGGAGGAAGTGGCATTTGGATGTGTAGGAGTTAAAAGTTTTTATGAAAAGAGGATTGGTGTACAGAGTAAGAATTGGTTACATGGAATAATTCATCCATTCATTCATGTATTTGTTTAACAAATAACCGACAAGATGGATAAATCTCTGACTTCATAGAGCTTACTAACATACATATCTCACCAGCCGCAATGCCTAGTACACAGTAGGACGTCAAACTGAAGGCTCTTCCAGAGGTCCAGATCCTCCTGGATCCATACCCATTACCTCTGCTCTCATCAAGTTTTATTTGGGCTATTCCAGCAGCCACCCCTACTTAGCCCACCTGCTACACAGCTATCAAAGTTATCATCCAAATACACTTAACTTTTAATGCTCTACAGGGCCATCTTTG
The DNA here is from genome assembly GCA_002007465.1 of Ailurus styani. Lineage (NCBI taxonomy): Eukaryota > Metazoa > Chordata > Mammalia > Carnivora > Ailuridae > Ailurus > Ailurus styani. The sequence goes on along the minus strand of LNAC01000032.1, from coordinate 2,152,964 downwards.
GGTTTGGAGCAGTTTTTTCTTTTTTTAATATTTGTTTTTTTATTTGAGAGAGAGAGAGATCACGAGGGGAGGGGTGAAGGGAAAGAAACTCAAGGAGACTCCCTGCTGAGCGCAGAGCTCCACAGGGGCTCCATCCCAAGCCCCTGAGATCACAACCTGAGCTGAAACCAAGAGCTGGATGCTTAACTCACTGAGCCACCCACATGCCCCTGGTTGTGTAGCATTTAAATGGAGGAAATTTCATTCAACTGTTCCACGGAATTCTAAAAATGAGGTCTGTTTCCTTGTGGGTTGGTTGCTGTTGGCCTCACTACACTCTGTATTTGGAACACCCACCATGAGAAGAATAGAAGTTTTCTGAGCTATAAGCTTGAGTTGGCCTTAATAATAGTACACTGTAATCCATGTTTCCTCTGTCGGGGCTTAAAATACATCTCCAGCTTGAAATGTCTGGACCAAAGATCTGGTAATTGCATGTGGGGTCAGTAGGTTTCCATATGGGGTTCCAAAGGGTTGTAACAGATAACCCAAGATCAGGCTGAGTCAAGGGAGGCAAACAACGAATAGAAGCAGGAGCTGTAATTTGCTAAAAAATATGGGTGCCAGATTCCCCCTCCCAATTCCTACATCAGATCCAGCCTATCTCAGAACAGTCTTAGAGCCTAGAGACTATTATTTAATGTGTACATTTTTTACTTCCAGCATTCAGCTGCAGTTTTGATACACAGAAAGTGGATTCTTTAAATAAGTTGCTTAAAAGTAGATTTCAGTAGATTTGCCAGCGAGGAGTCACCTTCCATATGATATTGTTTTTATTTGGCTTTCCACAAATCACTGTTAGGGGGAAAATTCCCTATGAAACTGCTGGGGTTGTGTGTAAGTGTGCGTGTGCGTGTGTGTGTGTGTGTGTCTGTGTTTAAAAGAGATCTCTAGCACCATCTTTGAAAATCGCATTCACTTAAATATTTAATCTTAAAAATATAGACATTTTCCTTTTTCCTGTATTATTTCTATAGCTGAAAACTTAGATTATTTGGGGGCAAATAAAAGTGAAGCTGAAAAAAAAATGTTTCTTCAAATCTCCAAGTTCTTCATGGAACTCGTCCTGTGATGGATCCTCAGCGAATCTAACATTTAGAAATGGAACAGTTTTTCTTTTCTTCTATCTCTGTTAGAATTCTCCTGGTGGCAGAAATGATAAATCATACTGGTTTGAACAAATGAGATTTATTTGCTTACATAACTGAAGGATCCAGATTGAGCCAGGATTCATATTTCTTTCCTCTGTTTCTTACTCCATTCTCAGACCAAGTAATCAAGATAAGCCTTCCAGTAGCTTCTGAGCATGCATTTTTTCCCCAGCTTCTAATTAAAAATAAAGAGCAAATGTCTTCCTCCTGGCATTCTTAGCATATTTCCTGTACTTTGCTCTGATGGAACCCACATGGGTCACATGACTGGTTAAATTAATCTCTGTAGTCAGGCAAATGCAATGTGGTGATTGGCTCAAGGCAGAGTCATGTGCTCCACTACTGGGAGGGAAGGTAGAGCCCCATGGGGAGCAGGTGAGCAGAAAGTGGGGGAGGAGTAGATGTGCACAGTAAAGGCATAGTTATTGCTGGAAGGAGGAGAAATGGATGCTGGAGAGACAAATAATACTCGCTTAACTCAAATCCCACTTCTCATCAAGTTCCATCCACCCAGTCCCCTCCAGTTCACACACCATTCTGAAACCAGAGCTACCTTGGGTGGGGGAGGGGGAGGGGAAGGACCTACTTTTATTCCTTACCTCCTTCTGAAAAACAATTTTTAGCTTCCCATTACTTACAGAAAATTTCTCAATCTGGGATCCATCCCCCCAAGGATTGTGGCAATATGCTAGAGACTAAAACGTAGAATAAACTGGTATCTTCCTTGCCCATCACTTTTACTGGAAGATTAGAAGAGCACCCTAAACGTATATTATCAGATAAATATACTATGGAGTAGGATTGAAAATGTCACATGAATAAACCACGGGACTTCAGGTAAATTTTCTGTGTTCAGTTGTGTATTCAGTGCTTGGTCCCATGTTGCCCTAGTATACATGAGAAACGCCAGATTCCTAGCTTGGCCCATTGGGTTATTTGCAATTACACACCGTCTCGGTACACACCATCTCTGTGTATCTGCGATCACACTCCACATTTAAGTCTCATCTCCTAGTCCCTTCTCACACATATCTCCTGCCCTCCTGAACTTTTCACTGTTCTCCAAATGTTTCTTTCATACGGCTTTACATATCTACTCATATCATGCTCTTGTCAAAGATGTCCTTTCCTGGTCTACTTCTGCACCAGGAAAATTTTTATGCATTCTTCAGTACCCAATTCAAATATTCTTTCCACACCAAAGCATATTATAATTAAATATTTCCTTTGTGAAGTTTTTTTCTGATTCTTTGGCTGTGAGTCACCTCTCAGTTTTTGATTCCAAGAATATTGTATTTATGCCACTGTTATTACACATAGTACATTATATTGAAGTTAGGTTTGGGGGGATGTATCTGTCTCTTCCCATCAGACTCTGGTCTCTGTCATAACCCCAGCATCTAACACACAGTTGGCAGTATATATTGATTGACTAACCTGAAAACTGATACTGTGCCTCATTCTCATTTGTACTTGTAATATCTAATATCAGACCAAAGGAAGTACTCAAAAATGTACTGAATAAATGGATACCAAATGTAAGACTCCATTTTTTTTTAAGTTTTTTACATCCCACATGGTGCTCAAAATCACGACCTTGAGCTCAAGAGATCAAGAGATCAAGATCAAGTTCACTCTACCAACTGAGCCAGCCAGGTGCCCCAAGACTCCAATATTTAATACCAGATCCTGGACACATTTTAAGCTTTTTTTTTTTTTTAGATTAGATTTAGATTTAGACAAGCAGTGGGGAGTGGGAGAGGGAGGAGCAGGCTCCCCGCTGAGCAGGAAGCCCAGTTTGGGGCTTGATCCCAGGACCCTGGGATCATGACCTGAGCTGAAGGCAGATGCTTAATGACTGAGCCATTCAGGTGCCCCTTAAGCTTTATCCTGATGTTAAGGGAATGGGTAAAGGTATCTATCAGAGGAAAATGAGTCAAGCTTTGGGGCAATTCCAGGAGCCAAGGGCAACCACTTATGGGGCCCTTCTCTCAGAGCAACCCAAGTAATAGAGTCAATTCCTAATGGAGAGAGAGGACCAAGCTTAAGGGCAGCGGCTCAGAATTAACACAGATGCTTTTGGCTTCAAGTAACAGAAAACCTCAACCCACCAATTTAGGCAAAAAAGAATGTTTAAGTAAAACGTTAAGTAGACTGCTAATATCTGGTATCTAGGTTACTTCTATCTTTCCTTTCTTCCAATCCCAGCATATCTGCTTTGTCCTTGGCTACCTTTCTTCCCAGTAATAAGATGACTTCCAGAGTTTTCTGTCATGCAGGCATGACAGTGTCCAATAGATGAAGGGGACTATCTCTTTTCTGTGACTCTTTTAATAATAATAAACCATTCCCAGATTTCCTCTCACAACTCACTGAGAGAACTGAGGCACATGCTCACAAGCAGAGGAATAGACCACCAGGATTGTCTAAGCTCAGTGAGTTAGGAGTTGGGGATGGGTGTCAACAAAAAGAAGTGTGAACATCTGAATACGAGTTGGATTTGGGTTGCAAAGAAAGAAGAGAATTTACTGTACAGCAGGTGATTAACAGGGTCTTTTATAGACTCCTTTGTCATTTGCTGGTGGAGAATAATTTTTGGAGCAATGAAATTGTTGCAGCCCAAAGTAGGTAAAATCCTGCTGTAAGGATTTCCAGTTTAGAAGGACATTTAGCTACATTTAAGAAAATCATGTCTTGATGCTCTGTGATGAAAATAAGATATGAAATTTTACATATTTTATAATTATAGCTGTATAGATTTTTTAAATTTGCCTGGAGAAAAGATCAGAAAGAAATAGTCCAAAATGGTGGTTGTGTTAGATAGTGTGAGGTAGGATAATTTTTTGTTTTCAAAAGTTTTATAATGTGATTATATTACTTCAGACTTTATTTGTTTTATATATATACATATATACTGTTAAAATCTTCTGAAGCCCTATAATAATAGCCTTGACTGGTGATTTATGATGAATGTCTGACTAAATCTGTGGCAATCATATTTAAATATAACTCTTGTTGGTCGTGGGTTTTATTTGGAGTAAAGCAAAATTTTTTCTTTTGGTTTTCTTTTTTTTAAGATTTTATTTATTTATTTGACAGAGAGAGATTACAAGTAGGCAGAGAGAGAGGAGGAAGCAGTCTCCCCGCTGAGCAGAGAACCCGATTCGGGGCTCGATCCCAGGACCCTGAGATCATGACCTGAGCCGAAGGCAGAGGCTTTAACCCACTGAGCCACCCAGGTGCCCCTTGTTTTGTTTTTCTGATTGGACTTTGTTTTCCTCTCTTCTTGATCTGAGCCATGCTTTCTTTTTTCTGAGCTCCCTCATCATGTCTGTATGTCTACCACATCCATACCCACGATAGGTTCCCTAGTGAATTCCTCATCACTACCATATGTACATACTTCTCGTCATTTCCTTCTATAATATCCAGAATCATGTGGAAGCTCTGGGGGAGAAAATGCCTCCTCAAATGTGACCAGAAGAAACCATCTGTCTATAGAAAGCATTCTCCCACTATGAGAAAGGACTTCTTTACTTCTTGGGCTTATTCTACCCTCTCATGGATATATGTGTCTTAACTGAACCAGAAGGGATTATTTAAATTTCTTTATTTGTGGTAAAAAAGAGTGGGGGATGGTCACCAGGTTGATTTTCCATCACATTTTTAGCAGAAGGAACTTGGCTTCCTCCCACATCAGGGAGAAAGCTTGTGGTCTATCATCATTTCATGTGGGGTTAAGCAGCCATGATGGTCAAAGTTTGAAAGCAGCTGCTCAAGCAGACCTGGGAGCTCCTTCTGTGGGCCTCCAGGACACCACTCTCTCTTGGATCTCTTCCCACTCTACTGGCCACTCCTACAAAGTACACTTCGCCTGAGATTTCAGTCCTTGGGCCTCTTCTCTACTGTATCTACATGACATTCCCTCTCAGATCTTGTCCTCTGCCTGGCTTTAAATACCACCTGTAAGTAGATGTTCCCAAGTTTCTGCCTCCAACGTGAACCACGTTCTCAACTCCAGACATCTCCTCTTCGATGTCTAATAAACTACAATTTAACATGTCCAAAACTGAACTCTTGATTTTCCTCCCTAACATTCCCCACAATTTTCTCTATCTCAACAAACAACTAATTTACTCCCCCAGTTGTTCGAGGAAAAGCCTTGGAATCATCTTGGATCTCCTCTATCAAATTATTTTGCCTCTACCTTTAACATCTATTCATAATCTGACCACTTCCTACCACCTCCACTATCACCTAGGGCAAGTCACACCACCTCTTTTCTAGATTATCAGAATAGTCCCCTGACTGGTCTCTCAGATTTTTGTCTTTAACTTCTATAGTGTATTTTTCACAAAATAAACTGCCCCTTCTAAATGTAAGTCAGGTCACATCACTTCTCTGTTCATAACTCTTGAAAATGTCCCATCTCACCTGTGAAAATAAACTCCAACATCCTTACCATTGTGCCATGCCTAGAAGGCTCTGTAGATTTGTCTCCCTGCTACTATTCTCACTTAGGCTGCTAGGCCCCTCCTGGTTTACCTTGCTTCAGTCAGGGTTGACTTATCTGATAGGCAGTAGGCACAGGGCCTTAGGCACACAATGCTTGCAAGAGTCCACAAAAACATTTAATTTCTTTTAAAAATGGAAGAAAAAAATGTCTAGGTTAAAGGTAATATTTTATTATTATTTTTAAAAGACTTTCTTTATTTATTGGACACAGAGAGAGAGAGCACAGCAGGGAGAGCAGCAGGCAGAGGGAGAGGGAGACACAGGCTCCCTGCTTAGCGCGGAGCAATCCCAGGACCCCAGGACTATGACCCAAGCCAAAGGGAGATGCTTTAGGACTGAGCCGCCCAGGCACCCCAAAGGTAATATTTTAGCATATTAATATGTTTGTTTTCATATCAACATCATCATAAAATAAAATGGTTAGTAATTTTTTTTTAATGAAAGAAGAGGCCCACGAGACAAAAATGTCTAGGGCTCATTAAAATTCTAATGTATTGGAGGCACCTGGGTGGCGCAGTCAGTTAAGCATCTGACTCCTGGCTTTGGCTCAGGTCTTGATCTCAGGGTCGTGAGGTCAAGCCCTGCATCAGGCTCTGTGCTCGGCATAGAGTCTGTTTAAGACTCTCTCTCCCACTCCCTCTGCCCCTGCCTCTCTAAAATATACAAATAAATCTTTTTAAAAAAATAAAAGAATAAAATCCTAATGTAGCCCTGGAGTAAGTCTAGGCTGAATTCCAGGTTGAGCTAGGAAAGTCTTGCTGTCTTATAAAATGGGAAAGCTGAGGAATCATCCTCCCCTTTTTGATTTTGCACTCCCCATTGGATCCTGTTTGTCATTGCTTGGTGACTGTGTTCCTTCCTTGCGCTCAGCCCTTCCCCAACTGAGTTCAGAACCCCACTCACACAAATAATGAGGACCTGCTGTCAAATAAATGGAACCCTACCTTTAGGTCTTAAGACATGGCCACTTACAGCTTCCTTAAGAATCTCCACTTGGCTCTTGGGTGCAGTGAGGAAAAAAGGAAATTACCCTAGAGGAACCAAAAAAAAAAAAAAAAAAAGTCCTTACTATCACATGTGCCCAAATTCCTTTAAGAAAACAAACCTTATATTTTCAACCTCAATGTTTATGTGACATTTTTTGGTCTTTCCTTTTATAAAGATTCTCTATCCTCTTGTATCTCAATGAAGGTAAAAGTTCACCTTTAATTTTCTCCTCCAATAACTACAGCTTTTAAACATGGGTAAGTTATGGGCATTGCTATTGCAACCTGGAAATTACCCATAAATCTAGCCAGACCAGTACCTTTACAAGAGATCAGAGAAATGGCTAAAACACCCACCCTGGCATTAACTAAGAAGAAAAATTTTGGTAGGGAGTTCTAAGAACATTCATAAATTGGTTTTGCAAAGTTCATTTTGTGTGTAATATGCATACACGAAAATTCACCCATGGTGCCTCGTTTCAAAGCAATCTCAATTTAACCTTTTACCTCCATTTTTATTTTCTGTAAAAAATAGGCTCTTTCTAGACTGATTTTTACTACTGGTCTGCTTACTTGCTTTTCCATCTTCCGTAATGTTTAGGAATGAGTCACAGAAAGATATGTGTATACCTAGCACTGAAAGCCATTAAAAACAGAATATCCATGTCTGAAGTACGTTCCTCTCTGTACATGTATGAAATCATTGGACTCTCATTCTTTTAATGCTCTTAATTCAGCGACACAATTCATAAAGGAACACACTTACATTTCATAGCTCATTGATACGTTTGCCTTTCCTAGTGTTCCTTTCTGACCGAGTTTCCTCCCAACTGATACCAGTTCAAACTGGTGCAGCTCCAGACAAGCGGTTAATCCACCCTGCTGCACAACAGAATGACCTGAAGAGCATTAGAAAACACATTACCGGGCAACACCTTTGAGACTTTGATTTGATGTATTTGGAGGATATACACACAGCTTGGTTATTTGGTTACCACGTCCTCAAAGCAGATCACAAAGGAGAGGAAAAGCCATTTTTCCTTCTGCCTGGCTGCCTTGACACCTAACAAATTATTTTTACCTCCAAAAGAAAAATGGGGCCAAAGAAATTTTTACATTTAGTAAAGACAACGTGCTAGCTCTCAAGAGGTGGTTAGCCCCTTAAACAGCGTGGCAATGCACAGAAAGACGGCTGGGCAGGTCTGCATGCCCTTCATGTAAATGTCAACACCTACTCTGGGGCCCAAAATCAATATTTTTAATATTGTCTCATTCTGGACTGTTTAAACACGCACTATATCAGCTTGTCTGCGTATTCCTAACGTAATAGCACGAAAGTTTCCAGCAGCTCCTTCTGTTTCTTCCCTAGACATTAATTCTTCACTACATGTATTCCACCTCTGAAAAATTACATCAGTAAAAGGTTGCAATATGTCAGACAGAGCAGCACAGTAGGACTAGGGGTTAAGACCCGGATCATTGTCAAAGAAAATAATGAAAAGTTTTCCACACAGATATGAGCCAAGCCTGACCCCGGGTCTCTGGTCTCTTCCTGGTCTCCAACAATCTAGGTCTACTACACCCTGCCACCACTTTCCAGGAATGCTCACTCAGCCGTTGACAGATGTGACTGTTTCTCTTATTTCTCAGAAGGAAGTAGATGGGGCAAAAGGAGGAGGCGGGAGCTCCTTTCCACCTCCACCATATTCATCTTCCAGTCCTTCCAATGGGAGGGATGAAAGCAGCCACACAGGAAACTCTTTCACCTCCCGTGCCCTTCCCGCACCATGACTGAGAATCCAGTTTGGCCACCTCACTAACCCCCATCAACGCCACCGCTGCCCAAACCTTTTGTTCCGGGGTCTCCACAGAGTACGGTAGCAGAAACAGTTTTTCTCACCTGAATGAGGACATTTTTAGGGATGGTTTAGGTGGGATGGAGAGGAGACAGGGGAAAACGGAGTTAAAAGAAAAAAAGAAGAAAAAAGACCTCTGTAAAATTTTCCTTATGAATCTCGATTTTAAAAATTATACCACAGCATTTTTCTCCTTTTGGCACTCTCTTCTCCCAACTGGTTTAAAATAAGCAACAACACCCTCCGTTGTAGTCTCTCTCTTCTGTGTGTAGCGCTTGGTTTGGGAGAGGAAGTTTTAACCCTCTATGAGGTGAATGCCAGGAACCATTTTAGGATGATTTACCAGAAGTCAGTCAGGAAGCTGACATGTGATGCCTGTTTGTAAAGGAAGAAGGACAGAGCCAGGGCATTTCATGTTACTGAACCCACACTGATCTTTGATACAGAAACAGGTAATACTTCTTATTCCAATACCACACTTCCAAGTGAGAAATGTAACCTCACGTCTGCCCACTGCCATATCTTTCGTGGCACAGTCAAGAGTCTACCTTGGTTTCATGCAGAACCGTGAACTCTGAAAAAAGCCGAAGGAGTCGCCCCAGTCCCTACTTGCAGTCACAAGCACGGGCAAGCTCAGTGATTTTTCTTAAGGTCACCCAGCGACCCAGGCGGAGAACCAAGTATCTTCTTTCGTCATTTCGGGGCTAATGCATTCCCCAAACTGCTCCTTTTTCTGGGAAATAGACATTTTCAATTGTAAGCTACTAGAAGACAGAGACTGTGTGTTTTAACCTGAATGGTAAAATGGAATGGAAAATACCTACCTGGGACACAAGAGCTCTGGAATTTGGGCTTGACTGTGCCACTGGCCCTGGCCAGTCATTCAGTAAAATGAGACCATTAGATTATATGAAATATGAAGGTTTTTCTAGCTCTAGGGTTGTACACCGAAGAAATATTCATCAATGAACACGAAAGGCCAAATACCAAAGGCACAAGCCTTCCCATCATGGCTACCTCCCCGCTCTTCCCTGCCCTGCCCTGCCCAGCACACCCTGCTCTGCTTTGAGACACCCCCTCCCCTGCCACCCCGGCCCAGAAATTCTAACCGGCCCTATTTTTAATGCTTCTTCTCAAGGCTAATGTGACTTGATCACTATGGTGCATTTTGGTTATGTTTTCTCACTCTTGAGAGATCAAAATAATTGTCATTTTCTCCATTTACGTTCAGAACCCCCAGCAATGGTGTACAGACCTAGAGGAAAGGTTCGTCTTGAGAGACAGGAGAAAATAGTGTCGTTGTATTTCTCCATCCATGGTTTCAGAGCCCTTGAAAGAGCAGCATGGTTGTTATTTAAAAGGTTATGATATTCAGAAAGAAAAAAAATATCGTCAGGGTACAGTAACTGCACTGGTTTTTGCTCCAAAGGCAGGAAATAGCTTGGCCAACCTGAAAATAAAATATGCTTCTATTAAGCAGCTAAGCTTGTTAGACTCTCGGTCTGGTGGCAGGAACAGCATTGCATACATAATGCAGACATACCAAGTCTTCTTCTTTTTCCAGAAATTTAAAGAAATCTTTTCCCCTATTTTTTTAATTCCACAGAAAGATTCCAAAATACAAAACAGATTTTGCTCCAAACAGTTCAACCATCTTTGTTCCTCGGATTTATTATTGTTGTCTTCTTTTTTCTTTTCCCTAGCAGACATTACCCAACAGGCCTTTCAGGGAAAAGGAGAGCTCTTGGTCCATCACTTTCTAATACCTCCGGAACCCACTTTTTGCAGAGAAGATTTTAAATGGGTCACTTCTCTCGTGTGGCCTCTCTACAAATGCCATACCCACGCTTGTCCCTTATCCTATTTTCAGAATTCAATGGCCAACCCAATTCTACGAGGCCTTGCCTACCTCCCGCTAAGGTCATGGTTGGTATTTAAAAGCCATTTTCTCCCCCAAAGGCTAACTTTTAGCCCTACCTCCACCCTTCCTCCCTTCTCCTTTGCCCTCTCCTTCGTCAATGGGGCTGTGTTATGAGGGACCTGGCCACACACAGAGACTATTACAGGAATAAAACCTGGAAAACAGCACACAGTTATGAAATATTAAACTTCAACTTCTCTTTACTTTGCTCCCTGCATTCTCCTCCCCCTCCAAGAAAACACAAACCTCGACAGATATGTGGCTCATGTTATCTTCAGCTGTAAAAGCCAGCTGAACCAACAGAGCTGCGCTCTCTCTCTCTCTCTCTCTCTCTCTCTCCCTCTCTCTCCTGCTGCCTAGAGGTTTCGAAAAGAGCTACTGTAAAGGAACAGTCCCTTCTTCGGCCTTATGGACAACTTTCCTAGAGGAAGCCAATTAAGCTGGAATCAGCCTGATAAAGAACTCTATACACGGTAGAGTCGTGTACTAATGAAATCTGTTAACATCAGGAATTCTTCCATGCCGATGAAAAGAGAGGATGGGCAAAGACAGGAAAGTTCAAGAGCGGGCGGCAGAATACAGCCCTCTGCTCGTGATCTTTAAAAAAGAAGAAAGTTCAAGGGTCTGTCCATTTCTTCAGTCGGCCTAACCTATGAACTTCAGTGGGAATTTGGCCTGAGGAAAGATTGCTTCCTCAGGCATTGATTCAGTTAAAGACAACCCATTTCAAGGTGCCACCCATTAATTTCTTGGCCGCAAATAGGAATTGTGCCCCAGGCCAGAACTCACAATTGGTCCCAGTTGACCTGAAATGGATTTCCACAAGTGGCTGGGGAAAGGGAGTCTCTCTTTAGGACGTCTCTCCTTTAGTTCACTCTCTTTCTTTATTCCCTCTCCCGCTTCATCACATTAATAACAGAGCACTCAAAGAGCTTCATTAGTCGATGGCATACAAACAGCAGCTCAGAGGATTTGCGACAGGATTGATCCTGATGCCACTGGTATAGACAGCACAGGAGTGAAGGGTCTACGCTTTTCAGCTTAGACGCACTCCCTTTTTTTCTTCCCCATCTGATGTATTCATTCAATGTTCACTTTGTAAATGAAAAGACTATCCTTACAGAGTGGCTCTCTGTGTTATAATTGAAGTCTTGGTTTATACATGTTTGTATATGAATATAAAATGGCTCTTACTTTTTATTCCCGAATGCATATCGAACACGTAAGCTACAAAAGAGAGAAAACATTTGAAGCAGTACTTTTAGGGGTGATGGCATGTGTTGCATTCCTAATCAATCGTTAATTGTAGAGACTAGAAAACTAATAGTGGTTTTATGTATCTGGGAAATGGGCTAATGTTTTGCTAAGAGTAGAGTAATTCTTCCTTTCTCTCCAGTTTTTGAGGCAAATTTTCAGACCCTCTGTGACATATAGTTGAATTCAGGCTACCCTTGTAAGACTTAGAGACCCAGAGGCTAGAAACCAAATTATCTGTACCTCAGAGAAGCAGTCACATCGGTGCACAAGGAGGCAGATATAAAGATGGTCTTTGCAGCATTTGTTGACCATAGCTAAAACAACGGCCTGGAAAACACATAACCCATAATCACAGGGGAATAGCTAAATAAGCTGTGACTTGTTTCTACCCCGGAACACTATAAATCAGTTAAAAAGAATGAGGCAGAATTCATGTACTAATAAGGAGCCATCTCTAAGACATAGCAATAAAAAACCACATACTGATCCCTTATACATTGTTGGTGAGAATATAAATTGATCCAGCCACTATGGAAAATAATATGGAGGTTTCTTGGAAAATTAAAAATAAATCTACCGTAGGATCCAGCAATTCTACCTCACACGTGAAGGAAACGAAAGGTTTTGGATGTGATACCTGTACTCCCATGTTTATCAACAGTATTACTCACAAGAGTCAAGTCATGGAAATGACCCAAACGCCCATTCACAGATGGATGGGAAAAAAAGATGTAGTACGTATACACAATGGAATATTTTCCAGCCACAAGAAAGGAGGATAGCCTACCATTTGGAGCTGCATGGATAGACCTTGGGCACACCACACTAAGCGAGGTAAGTCAAAGAGAGACAAGTGCTGTATATTATCATTTATATGTAGAAACTAAACAAGTTACACCTGTAAAAAAAAAACCCAGAGAGTAAAATGGTCGTTACAAGGGGATAGGGGCGGGGGTAAAAGTGATGGGTGTTTAAAGGTACAGGCTTGTAACAAACAGTAAGTAAGCCATAGAGATCCAATGCACAATATAGTCAACATACACAATATTGTACGAAAATTACATAGTGTGATCAATATCACTACACTGACAATCACATTATAATATATATACTATATATATAATATATAAAATGTATCAAAGTAACTCCCTGTATACCTTAAACTTACAGAATGTTACAAGTCAAATGTATTCGCTGAAAGTATGTTTAAAACCATAGTATTTCTTTTTAAAGCACACTTACACACGTAGAACAATACTGCATAGTTTCTACCTAGAAGAAGGAAACACAGTAGACTGGCTGTAAAGGAAACAGAGTAGACTGTAAGACTTCCTTGGGAGAGGCTGGGAAAGACTTGAGATTAAGAACGATGATGACAGGGGAGTTGAGCCTTCAGTATAATATTTTCGTTTTTCACAAAGAAATTGTATCCATATATTATTTATGTAGCTTAAATTTACGTCCTTTGAAACACAGTATGAAGAGGTTGAAACATTTTTTTTGCATTGCTCTATTTAGCAAACCCTTAATATTATGTCCTAAAAATCAGCTATTCTTCTTCCCGAGGCTTATTTATGCCTGGGGGCTCTGTCCTAGTAGAGCAATGGGAGAGGGAGGGTAAACAAACTGGAATTCCAACTGCGACACAACTCAGAATAAAGCATCAATTATCTCCCTTCTCCACCCTTTCTTGGACCCGAGCCCACTACTTCTCAGTGGCCACCCCACCCACCCTGGGAGACAGAGAACCCCTAGAACTGTGAGGCCCTTAGAAATCTTTGCTTGAACCCCTTGCGTTAAGGTGAGGGTACTGGTGTGCTCAGGTTGAATCCGCTGCCCCCCCCCCCCGCCCCCATGTCTAATCCTGTCCTCTACCTTGGTTTAAGCCCTCCTCTGGGAGTGAGGCAACCCCGGGTGGCCTTCTCTGTCCAGCTTGGCCAACTCCTCCCATTAATTTCTTTTTTTTTTTTTTTGAGATTTTATTTATTTATTTGGCAGAGAGAGACACAGCGAGAGAGGGAAAGAGGGAACACAAACAGGGGGAGTGGGAGAGGGAAAAGCAGGCTACCTGCTGAGCAGGGAGCCCGATGTGGGGCTTGATCCCAGGACCCTGTTTATTTCCATTTGCTGGGAGTGGGGGTGGGGGGCTAGTCTCTTTTACTGCATCTTCACTATTCTGTTTTTCAGAAGTCAGTTCCTTTAGTTTCTCCCTTTCTCCTCCTTTCTTTTCTTTGTCTCTCAACCTTTCTCTCCGTCTCTCTGTATGTCTGTCCCTTTCCAAATGCACTCCATCCCCTAGGGCTCTCTTTATTTTCTCAAAAGGTATTCTATAAAGCAAATTTTTGTTATGATAAATTTCACTAATACTAATAAAAAAAAAACCTTCTAAAAAAGTTAAGACCAGAAGGTAGATTCAGTTTTAATGAACTGTTCTTCTTTTACCTTGCTTTTATGTTGCTCCTTTTTATCTCTTCATCAAGGAAACTGTATTCCATCAAGCCCCGGGGTATGATAAATAACTTACAAGGATGCACGATTGTACATAACTCTCTTGACAGGGTGACTCACAACACTGATAGGTATTATCTACATTCTTTAAATGGCTTCCTGCAGGGGGAAACCTGTGCGCGCCCAGAAATACAAAAGCACAGGAGAATAAAATGTCTAGAGGTGACTTGTTTGGCCCATCCTTATTTCCTTGCAAGTGGTTGCTTAGAAAATGCAACTCTTTTCAAAAAGGCATGAGCAACTCAGAAACAGATGTTAGCATTCTGCCTGGATCTGGAGCCTTCCAGGACAGCTCAGCAAACAGCCCATTTCTCAGGGTGTCGCAACCTTTTGTGGGCTCCAAGAAGAAAGGCAGAAGTCGTGCTGGCTGGGCGAGGCATGAATGCACTGAAACTGTGCCTTCCCGACCTTACTTAAGAAACCTTTTTGCCAAGTGCTTTTCCAAAGAAGCGGGAATTCCATAAAGTGACATTTCTCAGGTACAGAATCCTCCCTTTGAACTTGGGTCTTTTGGCATTTTCATGTACTTCTGCTTAAACAGACACATGACCAGTGTTTATCAGTCTAGCACTTGGCTGGGGCCTTCTCCCTTCTAAACCATGAAAGGAAGCTCTGGTAAAATTATGATTCTTTATACCTGACAGGCTGTGACCTGTAGAAAGCTCTGAGTTCTGGCAGAAACACAAAATCAATTGAGTTTCATCTAAACCATTCTTTGGCTTTCAAGACCCTTTGATAAATCTCAGACGGAAATTCTTCAGTCCCACAGAAGCTCAGGAGGGTAACCATACACTTTGATTTTTTACTTTATCATGTAATTGAAGTGGCATTTTTATTGATCAGTTGCTCACTGGATCAGTGGTTTCATTAATCTGCTTTTCTAGTCAAATAACCTGACAGGACTTCATTTAAAACTGATTGTAATGTCTGTAACTGGGCTTCACTTGAGCAGCGACCATAGGTGACTGGAGTCAACATTCTGTTACAAAGCCCACACACAACAGGATAAAGATCCAGTCAAGTTGGGAAAGCTGGGAAACTTAACATGGCCACCATTGTCAACTTCCTGAGTCACAGCAACAACTGGTTGTTTTGCTTAGCGGGAAGGGAAGGGAGAAAATTAGTGCACCCTCCACACTCGAGCAACAGTGATCTTTCTGAAATACTAATTGTATCATGCCTATACCCTGTGCAAAGCCCCACCGCTTTTGTTATAAAGGTCAAAAGACTCACCCTAGCCTCCAAGACCTTCCAACACTCATCTCCCTTTCTAGCCTCATCTCTTGCTCCTCACACTGTAAACTCTGCCACCTGTACTCCTTACAGTTGAAGAAGTTCATCAGCCTCCCTCTTACTTCTTGGCTTTTAGGCATGACAGTCCTTCTGCTTAAAATACCCTTTCTCTATTCCTCAGGGGCTAATCCTTATTTGCCCTTCACAACAGTTTTAACTCCAGACTTTTCAGAAGTACTTGGCATCTAACACACAATTTTGAAATCTCCTTCTATCTTTGATGCTCGATTGTAAATTCCTTGAGAAAAGGGAATGTGTCTTAGTCATTGGTGTTTAACTCTCTTGCAATATACTTCATAATACATTACACAAAATTTCTCCCATCCAGATTATTTACCTTCTCCGAAGTATGTTGTAGGGGTCTTGTCTTCCCAGCCAGAAAAACATCCATGAGAGCTCGTCTGTCCCATTCACAACACAGAGCAATTTGGGAACACATCGTAGTCATTCCATAAGTATTTGCTTTGGGTGTAGCAGGTACTCAGAATTCAATGAATCTAAGGTATCACTGATGGTGAGATGCATCGCTATTTTATATACCATTAAGAAACCAGGTAAAGCCTCCAAAACTATGACATAATGCTTATTGAAACTATGACACTATGCTTTCTTACTACTTAGACATTTTTCTATTTGGTCTAAGAGAACTGCTTGGTCATAGATATTTATCATATCATTCTTACACATACATAAAAAGGAAAATATAAGCAAAATAAATTGGTTCCATTTTCTGAACTTTTTCATATTCAGAGTCTAACTCTGTGGCATCACAATTTTTAATTCAGAAAGGTCAGTGTCCATGACGTTCCCCACAATATCAGCTGTGCCACCCTGAGTGTTGATGTTGTGCCATTTTCTTTTTTCTTTCCTTTCCTTTTCTTTTTCTGTTTTCTTTTCTTTTTTCTTCTTTTTTCTTTCCTTTCCTCTTCCTTTCTTTTTTCCTTTCTTTTCTTTTCTCTTCTTTTCTTTTTTCTTTCCTTTCCTTTTCCTTTCTTTTTTTCTTTCTTTCCTTTTCTTTTCTTTTTCCTTTCCTTTCCTTTCCTCTCCTCTCCTTTCATTTCCTTTTGACAGAGAGAGAGAGAATTTGCACAAGTCGGGGAGTGGGAGAGGGAGAAGCAGGCTTCCTGCTGAGCTGGGAGCCTGATATGGGGCTCAATCTCAGGATCCTAGGCTCACAACCTGTGGCAAAGGCAGACGCTTAATGGACTGTCACCAAGATGCCTCGTTGTTGTACCATTTTCTTAAAAGAGTGTTCTATTAGTACTTCCTGGATTTTCTTCCAAGCCATTGACACCCATCATTTTGCAGGTTCTGGGTCCAGTGCCTTGTTGATCTTATCAAGTGTTAGATTGCAAGTGACCACAATTCATGTGCCTTCCTCAAATGGTCCTTAAAAGTCAGTTGAAAGAAACAAAAAAGCACTCAGTTATCCAACTGTTCCACAGAGAATGACAGACAAGGATACACCATGTTTCCTCTGGCTGACAGCAATGTAAACCGCAATCAATGCGAAAACCTACCACAATTTTAGAGTGAATAAAATGTGAATAAATGCCTTACTTAGAATTGATGCAATATAAAAGTCTGTGCTTAGTAGGTATTGTTGAGTGAGTGAGACTAACAGAGAAGCATTTGGAAAAATAGTTCCAGGAAATTAATCTCCAAGGTGTAATGCCGGATGCGTTGTACGCCCACCTTAGAAGACCACCAGAGACGTAAGTCAAAGCCAAAGGGCAAAGGCCATTTATTACGAGTTCGAACCCGGACCTCCGCGCACTCGTTGCCGGTGTCGCTAAGAGGTGTCGAGCAGAGCAAGTGCAGGGTTTTTATAAGCAGGTACAAACAAGTTTGGGTGGGGGTACAGACAAGTTAATCTGATTGGTCAACTTTTAAAAAATCATACCTGGTGTTGGTTGATTGGTGCTGGGAGCCCGCGCGCGCGAAAAGCAAGCGTTCGAACAGAAGCGGAATTAGCTAGTTAGCCCTTGCATTGAGCAAGCATTTTTACAGAAGCAGAAGTAGCTGGTTGATAGCACCTTCAGGTGTAAACAAGTTTTGGGTGGGGTGAGGTTCGTCCAGGCCTTTCACAAGGTATAAATAATTTCGTATACAGTTTCTACTTTCAATTGACTGAACATATACTGTGTACCAATACTTGTGTACATATACTGTGTACCCTAATACTTGGTTCTTTTATATACATTATCTCATTTAACAATATGTGCATAATTTCCAAGTGTTATAGTCAGTTTCCAGAGGGAAATGTAGATCTATTTTATCTATCACTCTGTCTCCAGAATTCTCCATTCACCTGGAAATTACTCATATCAACTATCATGATCAAAATTGATTTTTATAATTGTGTAATCAGAAGATTGCTTCACAAATCGTCAAGGAAATCATTACTTTTATTGTCAAAGAGATTCTATAATAATTACTGAAGACTGGTCATTGATGTCTGGCTTATTTTTTAATGAAAATATTTAATTAACTTGAAGTTTCCACATGGTTTCAAAAATCAAGTGTCAAATCAAAATGCAAAGACAAACTGAAACTCAAAGATGGCACAAAGAGCTAGAAGTTATTTCTAGCCTTGGCTTTGAAAAAGTCTAGAATGTTGCAAATAGTTTCAAGAGGTATCTTAGAATTGTCAGAATAATTATTGAAACAAAATCAAATTTAATTCTCTTAGACTTAAAAATATAGGCCTATTAGGGTAGGAATTAGGAGACTGGGTGTTATACTCCAAAGGCAGAGAATCTCGCAGTTGAGTAAAACCTCTACCCACAGGAATTGAAGAGCAAATCTCCTAAAACCAGAAGGGGTGTATGTGTGTGTATGTCTTACCAAAAAGAATTGATTAATGGATCAGCGTTATTCACCGCTCATCTGACAATGAATCTTTGAGCAGAGAGATTGTCCTCTTATCTTGTTAATCTCCTTTTCCTTCTAGCCACAGAGGCTTGGCCCCACCAAACTGCCCAGAGACAGTTCTGACCTTTGGGCAGTCAAACCATCCCACTCACACCATTCTCCAGCATTATTGGAAATTTGGGTGGTTGACATCTGAGGAAGGAGTGGGGAAAAGCTCCATGGCAGGCCTGACAGTATGGAGGCTAATTTCCAAAGGGCAGAGTAGTAAAATGTCATTCACTCACACAAACCCCTGTGGTTTTCAAAGCAAGAGCCAGTGTGTTTTCTGCTGCAATCTTAGAGGGGCAATTAGTGGAGGGGGAAAGGGGCGGAGGTCTGAAACCTTGCCAGTGTGTAAATGTACCTGCTACAAAGATCAGTCTTTAGCTCACTTTCCTGGTCACCAGGGATAATGTGGACGGTGGTCAGGAGCTCTGTGCCCACAGGGCGAGGGTGTTGCTTTGGGGGTTTTTTGTTTGTTTGTTTTTAATATTATAGTGGGCAGCTCTCAATCTGATAGCCAGGCTAATTTACATAGCAGCCCAAAGGCCTGCATTTTGCAATTAGTTCCCAGTTGAAATGGAAATATGCTTACTAATTACCTGAGCAGGACTTTCTTTCTTTCTTTTTTTTTTTTTTAAGATTATTTATTTATTTATTTCACAGAGAGAGAGAGATCACAAGGAGGCAGAGAGGCAGGCAGAGAGAGGGGGGGGGGAAGCAGGCTCCCGCCGAGCAGGGAGCCCGATACGGGCCTCAATCCCAGGACCCCGAGATCATGACCTGAGCCGAAAGCAGGGGCTTTAATCCACTGAGCCACCCAGGCGCCCTAAACAGGACTTTCTGATGGGGTTGGAGATTAGAGGGATTTATTCACCTGCGGAAAGGCTGAGGCGAGAGAAGCCCACTCCTGCGGAGAAGAAAATAAGCTACAAAAGCAAGGGGGAAAAACGGGGAGTGAGGGTGAGCGACTCTCATGGACAGAGCTCCAGGGCTGCCGGCCTGTTTCTGTCCCATCCTGGGGCTTAGCTCCCAGCAGGCCCCGTGGGCACACGGTGCCTAGAACACACAATACTTTTAGGGGCCACGGAAATGTTGTTTCTTTATAAATCAGTAGGGGAGGGCGCCTGGGTGGCTCAGTGGGTTAAAGCCGCTGCCTTCGGCTCAGGTCATGATCTCAGCGTCCTGGGATCGAGGCCCGCATCGGGCTCTCTGCTCAGCAGGGAGCCTGCTTCCTCCTCTCCCTGTCTCTCTGCCTGCCTCTCTGCCTACTTGTAATCTCTCCCTCTCTGTGTCAAATAAATAAATACAATCTTTAAAAAAAATAAATAAATAAATCAGTAGGGGAAAACAATGAACTTTCATGTTGAGAAACATATTGTAACATATAATACTAATCTGTCTCTTTTTAATTTAAAATTCTATTTAATTTTTAACTTAATAAATTTTTACTTATTAAATATAATATAATATAATGTATATATCGTGTTATATAATAATATAATAGATATTATATAATTTATATTTATATAATATATAATTTATATATAAATATATAATACACAATTATACAATATAATTTAATGAAATTATATTTAATTTAATTTAATCACAGGAAGAAGTGTCTTATGCTCAACAAAGTCATAAGGGGTCCTGCCTGTTGTATAAGGTTAGTTAAATGATATGAAGTTGCTGATGACCAACGATTTTAGATACACAAAACAGGGAGGGGACTAGTCAATGGGTAGAAAATTTCAGTTACAAGAGATGAATAAGTTCTAGAGATCTGCTGTACAGTCTAGTGCCTGTAGATAACAATCCTGTATTATGCACTTTAAAAGTCCATTACGATGGCTGCCTGGGTGGCTCAGTCTGTTAAGCATCTGCCTTCTGCTCAGGTCATGATCCCAGGGTCCTGGGACTGAGCCTGCATCAGCTCCCTGCTCAACGGGGAGCCTGCTTCTCCCTCTCCCTTTCCCTGCCACTGCCCCTGCTTGTGCTCTTTCTCTCAGTCAAATAAATAAACAAAATCTTAAAAAAAAAAAATCCACTAGGAGGGTAGGTCTCATGTTAAGTATTCTTACCATAATAAAATTAAAGAATAGTTTTGACCTAATAGCTATGTCTCAGAGGATCCTTTGCCAGTGTGTAGAAAAATCTCAACTCCAGCAAGGCGGGCAGGGAAAGTAGAGAAGGCAATTCTTTCTTTCCATCTCTCCTTCCTTTTTCTCTCCTCACTTCCCCCCCCCACCTCCTTCCCTCTTCTCTTCTCTCTCACCCTCTTTTTCTTACCTCTCTCTCTCTCTCTCCCCCAAACTTCCAGGACTTTTTCTAGTCCTAGGGCCCCCAAAGGACCTTGGACTGTCCCACGCACTCACCCTGCTCCTTCCATCCCTCAACGCCATCTCTGTTGCCTTCCTCTAGGAAAACCAGATAAACTCAGATCAAGGATATACTGAAGCTCTCTGCAGATTGGGGCAGGAGGGAAGACCCAGAGACAGACCCATTCCTGAAGCTATCTTGTTCTTCCCATACTCCTCCTCCATTCTTAGCTCCTGGGATCTTTATCTGGTGAGGAGGGGGAAGAGGAGGAGGAAAACAGATTCTATACATTTGTTTATCCTCTACAACATCTCCCATCATTCAGTAGAATGATTTTGATGTTAAAAGCTGAGAATTTGTTTTTCTTTTCTTTTTTTTTCCCTTCTGGTTTCATCACTGACTACTCCTAAAGAAAATGGATGCCTTCTGGTCTACCCGCCCAAATAGAGATGTCACCAGGAAAATAAGGTAAGTACATAAAGAAGGACGGACTGTGGCACAGAGCACATTAGCTCTCACTTCATCTATCACCCCCCGCAAATAAAACTCATTAGGGCCAAACCACAGAGTCGGCTGTTCTGGGGGATGAGGCAGTATGTTATCAATACAAACATCAAAAAGATAGGGCCCTACCCTCAAGGAACTACAGTTTTGTGGGGAAAAGCCACATATATCATACGTAAATGATACATGAAAATGAACATCAATGAAGAGGAAATAAATACTACGTGGGGGCTGATAGAGAAGTTAACTAGGATCCAGATTCCCGTTGGTGATGAAATGAGCTCTAAATCTAGGCCATGGTCATCGCAAATGATGGTGGTGTACCTGCTCTGGTCTGCGGCCTCCTGAGAAGGTTGAGTGACTTCTGGTAAAACCCAGCACAGAGGAGTGGTTAAACATTTGAACGAAGAGAAGTCTTGAAGGTTTTGGAGAAAGAGGATACCTGTAGGTACAGGTGATAAAAGAAAAAAATGACTGAACTCTCATCCTATAGAGCTCTCCCTATAGGGAGAAACAGGACACTCTATGGATTTGGTTCAAGACCTTCATTTATCTGAAAATGTCAAAGAACCTTTGCTGTGTGATTGACTTTCAGAAATTCTAAGAGAAAAAAATGGAGAGAGCCATTATCTGGCTTCTATTTAGAGAACAACACAAAAGCAAAATGGTTACCTTCTTAAAATATAGCCCACATCATTAGTAGAACAAGGATTACAGAGGAGAAGGCACAGAGTCCATTTTGTGCCAATTTTAGTTTGGGCTTAAATGGTGAGGTTGGAAGGGAGAGGTGGAGCTGGGGAGTGGTAAAGCATTAAATAACCAGCCATGACTGATCTTTGAGTTTAGCCTGAATGAATTCACTCTGCAAACATAGGTGTCATCAAAACATAGCTTATGCAAGGCCAGAATGGGAAGCATGTCACAACATATAACTACAAATCCATTCTTTGTCTGTAAGGTCATAATCAACTGTGTCTGTGGTATAGCGTTCGATATGGTCGGGTGATCCGGAATGGTTGCCCCAGGTGATCTCAACTTTGATGAAAGTAGACAAAGGTAAGCGTTTTATTAATTGTGTTGTTAAACATGCATCTGTGTAGTTAAAGAATTTGTTGTTGTTATCGTTGTTATTTTTAATTCAAAGTACGTGCTACAACAGAATATAGCTCCCCTTTAGGACAGACCTGGATTCATATTCTAGTTCTGTACTGAGCTAGCTACATGAGGCACAATTACTTTATCTTAAAATGAAGCCCCTTCTAGCGCTGAGTGCTATTACACTATTTGGTTATTGTGAAGAGCTGAAAGGCACTTTCCTCTGAGAAGGTGGGAGAGCATCTGAGAAAAAAGTAAGACACCATTAAATCCACTTACCACTGCATGTTAGAAAGAAAAATAATGAATTAAGTAGGGATTCTGTGAATTTATTTCCTACTCCCTTCTTTATCCACTAATCCCAGCTTTCAAAAAAAATAAGTGAATATATTAAATATTAAAAAAGAATCTACCAGGTAGGGGTGAACCATAGGACATTCGAACTTAGTACTTTTCCACTGAGCCCACACACCAAAGAGGGCATACACTTGGAAGTTTTGACACATGTGTGTGGTATTCTGAAAATGGGCAATGCATTTAAGAGACCGAACTATATAAATGAGCTGTTAGAGTTTAGTGTAGGCCAGGGTTTCTCCACCTCAGAGCTATTAAAATTTTGGACCAGATAACTCTTGGTTGTAAGGGGCTGTGACACACCCTGCAGGATGGTTAGCAGCATCGCTGACCTCATTGGATGCTGGTAGCAAACTGCTCCCCCTTCCAGCTGGGATCCTCAAAAATGCCTCCAGCTATGGCCAAGTGTCCTCTGTGGGACAAAATCACCCTCAGTTAAAAATCACTGGTCTGGACAAAAGGCTAAGGTGGATTATGACATTTGCTTTTGATACATCTGTTCCCACTACCTTTCCTGCTCTGTATCCTACACCTTTTTTTTTTTATTCATCCATTCAACAGAAATTTATTGAATGACAACTCTGTGGCAGGCACTATACTAAGAAATGAGGATAAAGCAGTGAACAAGAAGGAATGGTCCCAACTGTCACACAGTTTACAGTTTTGTTAGCGAGACAATGTGAAGAAAATAATTATAAAATTATATGCACAAAATGTACAAAATTCAGCATTTTATAAGCTGCATATAATAAAACGTACAATAATATGATCAAAACAGAAGTTCAGGGAATCTCCGTAGATACAGGCGGCCCCTGCTTCCCCTTGTAATGTTATGCTTAGTATCACAGTGAATGGTTTAGAAAGGTATAAACCCCCAGGAAGGAATGGTAGTGGGAAAGGAGTGGAACAGCAAAAATGTTGAAAGGCAAAATTTAGACAGATGAGATGAACTTAATGAACTAGAGGAAACTGAAATAAGACTCAAAACAGAACATGGCATCATGACGCTAAGTAACACTGAGGTTAGAGAAGAAAACCTAAAACTTCCACAGAAAAAAAAGAAAAAACCAAACAGATCACATACAAGGATACATGAATTAGAATGTCATCAGACCTCTTGCTGGCAGCACTTATAGCTGGAAGAAAACAGAACAATACCTTCGAAGTTCTGAGGAAATCTCTTCCAACCGAGAATTCTGTACTCAGCCAAACTGTTACATGACTAAGTGATAGAATGAAGACATTTCAAGGCATTTTCTCAAGTTATTTCCCATATGCTCTAGTTTTATATCACTATAACAAATGACCTAAAACTTAGTGGCTTAAAACAACTACATGTCATGTTTCTAAGAATTCGAACAAAGCACAGGAAGACAGATCATCTCTGTCCCTCAGTGTCTGATATCTCAGATGGAATGACCGGAATTATCTGGTGGCTGGCCCCATCATTTTTCTCTTCCTACATAGCCTTTCAACGTGTTTGGCATGGGCTTGGTTACGGCAGGTTAGCTGGACTTCTTACCTATTTCCAAGACAACAAAACAGAAGCTGTCAATTCTCTTAAAGACCAGGACTTGAACTGTCATGTTCTATTGGCCAAAGAAGTCATAGGCCAGTCCAGATTCAAGGAGAGGAGGGGGAAAAAAACCTCTCTCAATGCACTAAAGCAGTTCTTAAATAGACCAAGAGGGGTCGTGTAGCCAGCAAGTCTGGGACTGAGTTGAAGAGTAAAAGGATCTGCATGGAAAGATAAAAGGATCTACCTTTATACCTGATAACGAGAAACCAAATGGATGAAACTTGTGTGACAGACTGATTTGATTGTAATTGATATGACATGGAAGGCACATGAGATGAAATGCATTTAAGAAATTGCTCCAGACTGCTGTGTAAAGAATGACTTGCGTGGGACGAGCGTGGAAGCAGGAAAACCAGCTGGATGCTAAGTTGGACTAAGAGAGTAAAGGTAAAGAATAAGAGAAATGGGCAGATTTGTGATTGATTTTGGAAAGTTAGCTGAATAGATTTGCTAGTGGATTGGACATAGGAATAAAAGACAAGAAAGAATCAAGAATGATTTCCAGGTTTTTAGCTTGAACAACTACATGGACACTGATGTCATTCACTGAAATGGGAAAGAAAGGAAAAGATTTGGGAAGGGGGAATCAAAATTCTGGCTTGAAATGATTATAAGTTATCAAATTTCATATCAAGAAGGAGGCTTGCTATGTAAACATGGAGGTTAGTGGAGCTGATGAAATACGTTTGGAAATCGTCATCTGGGTGGCTGGCAAAACCATGGAAATGGGGAGGACTTCCTAGAAGGGGGACTGAGATAAAAATGAATAAAGAAACCAAAGAATAAAGACCAAGCCTCTGGAATGCTCAAAAATTTGGGAGTTGAGCAAAGAAAGAACATCCAAAAGGAGGAAGACAAAGGTTGTCAACAGTAAAGAAAAAAACCAGAAGAACATAGTGTCAGGGAAGCCAAGTGTGTTTTTAAGAACGAGAGAATGGTTTATATGCTGATTGGTCAGCAAGATGATATCATAGGGAATGCTGGCTCTTGTATTTGGCTAGCTGGGATCACCATAAATCTTGGTGACAATGGAAACCATAGTAGAGCAGGTTGAGGAGGAATGGGATGTGAGAGGTTAGAAAAAGTAGGATTCAAAGCAGTGGGAAGAGACAGGATAAGGAGCCACAATTCTCTTAGGGAAAAAAAAAAAGATCCAATAACTCTTACTCTTTTCCTGAGCGATATAGAATTAGGAAAATATATACATCTATGTGACTTGCGATGACTTTATCCAAAAGCTAGTGTAAGAGAAGCAAGATAGGAGCAGCAGCTAGCCCTGGTGCTAAGACAGAAGGTAAGTGTGGTAGTACTTCTGGAATGCATAGAAGAAAGCTGAATGAGTCCTGATCTACTCAACCTCGATTTGCCTAGCACCCTCATAAACAGTGTGGGTGTGAAACAAAAAGATCTGGTTAGCCAGATCTGGATTAGCCAGATTCTGGCCATAAATTCTTTAGTGATTGGTCATAACCCAAGAAAAAAATCATTTTCCCTTGAAAAACTTCTGTGAATGAGAAAGGCTTGTCTCTACCCACTTAGTCCTGGTCACAGTCAGGACTTAGTGTTGCCTGTCCTGATCCAGACTTAACTATCAGAAATAGCCAGGGAGAACCAGCCAGGAGCCTTAGCAATTCCAAAACTCTCAGCTCCCACCAGCGCAGTGGTAATTAACAAAGCCAAAGCTATTAGCTTCACCTTGAGATTGCTTAGCCTAGGCAAGAGTTTTAACCTGAGGGGCCTGGCCACTGGGGCTGGGAACCACCTTCTTTTTTTTTTTTTTTTCTAAGATTTTATTTATTTGAGAGAGTGAGAAAGAGCATGCAAAAGGAGGTAGGGATGGAGGGCAGAGGGAGGGGGAAAGAGAGACGCAAACTCCCTGTTGAGTGTGGAGGCCTATGAGGGGAGGGGGCCTATCCCAGGACCCCAAGATCCTGACCTGAGCCAAAGTCAGACAATTAACCAAATAAACTGCCCAGGCACCCCTGGGAAACTTCCTTATTGAACTTGGGAGCATATCAGCCTATTCTTGAGAAGTACTATCACTGGGCCTCTTTGGGGAGAAGGAACTTATTTCAGCTTTTCTCTTTAGTGGCAGTCCCCGAGACCAACAGCCTTCCACCTATCACACATAGAACCAACGGGACCTGCTCCTCTCAAGTTACTCACATGAACTCAGGGATATGTGATAAAGAAGCAGAGACTCAGGCTATGGAGTGATAATGTGCCATCCTTCCAGACTTTGTTATTTCTGATGTGCTATTTGAACATAAAGAGTGCAAGAAGATTTGTCAGTTACACGTGGTTTGTTACAGCTTGTTCACTTTCTCTTTTCCCTTGATCTATTTCCAATCTCCGGGCAGTGTCATCTAAACTGAGGCTTAGAAAAAATTGGTTCTTACCCAATTTCAAGTCAAATGCATTTCTGCAATAATTTTAGAAAGGGATCTATCTGAACACGATCACTGGCATGTACTCAAGCCTCACCAAGTGCGATCTTGGGAAGTTAAATGAGTGAAACACTGTATAGTACACAGGCCATGAGCACTAACGGAGTCGAGTTGGTTGGTTGATATCATAACGGATGTCTTACATCACGCTTACTTTCCTAACATCTGTTTTGAGGTATAATGTACAGGCTATACAACTCACCCATTTAAGGTGTACAATTCAGTGATCTATTAGTAACTATATGGAGTTGGATAACCATCACCACAACCCAGTATTAGAACATCTCCCTCACCCTGTAAAAATCCTTCATACCCATTTACAATCCTATCTATTTCACCCCAAGGCCAGGCAACTGTTAATCTACCGTTTGTCGCCATAGATTTGCCTTTTTAGGACACTTCATATAAATGGGATGATAAGACTACAGTCTTTTGCATCTGGCTTATTCTGCGTAGCACAGCATTTCTTTTTTCTTTTTTTTTTTTAAAGATTTTATTTATTCATTTGACACAGAGAGAGAGATTACAAGTAGGCAGAGAGGCAGGCAGAGAGAGGAGAGAGGAGGAAGCAGGCTCCCTGCTGAGCAGAGAGCCCGATGTGGGCCTCGATCCCAGGACCCTGGGATCATGACCTGAGCCGAAGGCAGCGGCTTTAACCCACTGAGCCACCCAGGCGCCCTAGCACAGCATTTCTGAGGTTCATTCATGTTCTAGAAAGTTCATGTTTATTACTAACTAGTATTCCATTGTATGGATATACCATGTTTGTTTATCCCTTCGCCAGATCACGGACATTCGATATGGTTTTTAAAAAATCCTTTCCTGAGTGTGTTTGTGTTCAAATGTGTCATAAAGTTATCTTGAAGATGGACTGTTTCCTCCCTGCCTAAATAAAGGTAGTTATAAGCACTTCCTCAGGGAGTCCACCAGCATCTCACAGAGGCTGTGCTAAGGGCTGACGTCAGCTGCCCCAACAGGCTGCGAGACAGGCCATGGACAGTTAAGTGAACAATGACGCCATTCTACTATCTTCTCTCTCTCTCTCTTTGTGGAGGGAGGGATAGGGAAATGAGACTTATTCAGAAAATCCACAAGTGGTCTTAGAGTGCTTATGATACCAAGGCATAAGAGCATCGAATTCTCCTGGGAAAGAAAAATGAAGAAAATCAGAGGTAGCGCCAAGACGGATGAAAGTCCTAAACAACACGGCAAGGAGAGGATGTGCCTTCCCTGGATGGGTAGAAATCCTGAAGAGAAGCGGAGTTCTTGCTCTGAGTTAGTAGAGCCCCAGAAGCTTTATGCCTGGTCTTGAGGCACCAGCTGGTCCTTTGTGGGGAGGAAGAAAAACACTGTGGTATTATTCAACGGTACCTCCAGACCAGTCCCTGGGGAGACTGTTCCAAGTTCTTTTAACAGTGGGGCCAGTAAAATTGAAAGAGTCAGACTACCTCTTGGGGGCCTAAAATATCTGTGGCCACTAAACTAAAATATCAGGTCAGACCACCCAAGATTTCCAGAGTAGTATTCACTTGGATTGAGAGGTTGGCTGTCCAGTGGGGAGCAGGCCGTAGACGAATATGGGGGTGGTAGAGAGCACGGAGGCAGCCGTGGGGGGAGATGCTTTGTGAGCAGCCGTGGAAGCAGAGCACAGAACAACAGCAGGAAGATCACAACGGTCATGGAGGGCCACGTGGAAAGAGAGAAGCCTCCCCGGTTTAGAATTCTATACTACAAGTCAGTGGGGGGCTGGGGAAACCCAGGACAACCACTACCAAACCTGGGAGGCAGAATGCAGGCACCTCAAACATGCCCTGGGCTTTCCTGCCTCTGGGTCCTGAGGCTGTTCCTGCTGTCTAGAACGTTCTTCCTGGGGCTTCAGTAGGAGGACCAACTTTTACTCTTCAGTTGTGAGCTAAATGTATCCCATCAGAGAGTCCGCCACTGTTGAGAGGTCTATCACGGTCCCTGCTTTCCTTGAGAGTACTGCATTTCAGTGGTTCTGAAACACACATTTCCCCTCACATCTGACCATCTCTAAGGTTGGGGTAAATCACAGTTTAATTGGCCACAGTCTTTCTTTCTAAGGGGTTAAAAAAAAAATGATGTATTGGGGCACCCTGGTGGCTTAGTAGGTTAAGCAGTCAACTCTTGGTTTCCGCTCGGGTCGTGATCTCAGGGTCATGATATCCTGTCCTGCAATCAGCTCCGCGCTCGACTCGGAGTCTGCTTAAAACTCTCTCTCCCTCTGCTCACCACCTCCCCCTTGCACATGCGCGTGCTCTCTCTCCTTCTTTCTCTATAAATAAATCTTTATGAATAAGTAAATAGATTTTTTTAATTGATGTATCTTAAAACCGGTGGCATCCCTGTTCGATAAAATACAGTATTCATCACATCCTACAAATGTCGTTTTGTTTGTAGGTTTATTGTTTGTCTATCCTATAAGACTACAAGCTTCTCTGGAGCACGGAACACCACTGAATCCCCTACCTGCCCAGCATGTAGTACAATTCTTGGCACATTGAGCATATATGCTCAATAGTGATTAATCAAATGAATGACTTAGCCTTATTATAGGACCTCTGCCAGAAAAACACCATACACAATATTACGTATAATCAGGTGACATAATAAGCTCTTTTAGACAAAATCAAATATGTATTCTCATTGTCAGATTCACACGTGCCCAGTATTTGATCCCGAAGTTTGAGCTACAAGTACTTGTTTTAAAGCAGAAAACTCCCACACAAGCGGATATCTAAAAACAAAGGACACTTGTATCTGTCTAACCAGAAGTAGCTGGTTTTTTGCATTATACATTTCTCAGAAAATCACTTTTAAAAGGGAGATATTAATAGAAAGTATTCACAAAGCCTCTCTCATAGTAAAACCTGAGTGCTTTGACAAGTATGCTCTCTTTGCATGTGAAGAAAACTCATTGTCACACATTATGACCAGTTTCTCCGGCTTAATACTAGAGTTAACGCTAATCCTATGTTTATAACCTTCTAATCTATTTTCATAGACAAAATAGGTTTGGCCTTATCTGTTCATTTGGCCCTGACTTAAATAAGTAGGAAAATCAGGAGGATTGGATCTTGGCAAAAAATAATTTAATAATTAGCAAATATTTCAGGAAACGCCACTTAGAAACAGAGGAAACTTAAATGGATTTCAATGCATGGTCGATCCATTTGAAAATGTTCCTCTGACTAAAAGTCCTTCTTAAAACTGATGCAAAGTTCCGGATAAATCTCTTTATTATGAAAGTCCCCAAGAGTGAGAATTTAAATACAAAATTATGCAAACTGAGAAAAATGGGTCATTTCTGCCACTGCCTCATTCTAGGGTTTTTGAGCACAATAGAGCTGAGAATGAAACCGTCTCAACTTCACAATACCCCACGTCTCCCTCTAGCATTCACGTGACGCTTCCGGAGCAGTTTGCAAGGCTTAACACAGAAGTGATTCTGATCTAGGGCAAGTCGTGCTGCTGGGGACCTCACATGGAATTTCTGCTCTGAGAATCTGACTTGTCCAAGTCTAATTTAATTGTCCTCTCTGAGAAAACCTTCCAGACCTCCCTGGTCTCCATCAGTGTCTCCTTCCTCTTCGGGACACCTCTAACGTTTCGCTCCTTCTTCCACTGAAGCAATTACAGTCTGCCTTGTGGTATAGATGGTGTGTATCTCTTTACAGTAGAAGGCTGTGAACTGCCGCGTCAGGACGGTTTGTAGTCACCTTTGGGTCTGGCACGTGGAGGGTATCTCGTGCCTTTGCCATGTCAGATTGAATGGCTTTATGAGATAGCCTTGACTTGTTATTCTGCATATGTCCCCCAAGGCATTTTGATTTTGTTTTTCAGTCCTAATATTCCAGATTTGAAAACAAACCCCACTCCTCTCCAGTCCTCATGGGTCCTTGTGTGTGACCTGGAACAAAGAGCTGGGTTCAGCCCAACTCAGCTCAAAGAGTGCCTGAAGCAGTTCATACCAAGTTCATGTCCTGAGGTACAGCTGGCTGGGGCTTCACTGTGGCTCCGGAGGAGAGCGCTTCCTTACGAGATCTTAGAGATGAAAATCAATTCCCTTTGGCTCTAAGGGCAGAGGCCAATGCTGTCTGTGAACCATGCTGGCATTATGGCATCACGCATATTTGCACAGCCCAATCCTGGCTCCAACACTCATTTTCTGGGTGGTGATATGCGGGTCCTGAAGCCTCGTGATCATTAGCTCCTTGGTCTCTAAAATGGGAAATCTATGGTTAAAGTGGCTCCATAAGGTGGACGGGTGTGAAAACTAATAAATACGAAGCATTCCCAAGGACTCTGAAAAGGTTCAGTGCTAAGTAGAGTGAAAACAATGTGGCCAGAGGCCTTGGACCTGTGCCAGATGCAACTGGCCTTGGCCCCTCTTTCCCATACTGTTTCCAGATGACGAGGGTTTGGCCGGAGATCCTGCCAGGGCCCGCCACATCACCATTCCCAGAGGGAGTCACAGGGTCCAGCCTGGTGTGTGCTGAGAGAGCCCCCGGGAAGGATGAGAACCACAAAGGCAGTGCTAATACTCTTCCAGAAGTCAAATTCAGGAACGTTCCCAGCTCTAAGCATTGTTTTGTGTATATCTGTGCTTCTGACCAGCAGCTAGTTGTTTGTGATAGAAAACTCTTCAAATAAAATTCTTTTTACTTCACCCAGTTTTTGGTTTCAGGGAACCTAGCTGTGGGCAAAATTTCAGTCTTACACCTACATAATGCCCAAAGTGTTGGCCCACTGAACCATTTCCTTGGAAAATCAATCCAACCAAGCTGTTTGATGTTGTCTAGCCACACCAACTGATTGGAGTTTTCACTTCCTAGCCAGTTGCTTTGGCATTGCTTAGATGAAGCCCAAATTAATTTTGTTCTTGGTCACTGTTCATAAAATCTGAAATCTGAAAGTTCAGCCCTAACCACCTCACAAAATGGGAAGTCTTGTTCTTGACCTCATTAACAAAGGACTCTCCTTCCAACTCACACCAACCTGGGGGAGGAAATAAACCAGACAGCCCGAATGACGACAGAGAGGGATGAAATTAACCCCTCCTCGGGACAATGCTTTTTCCTGTTTCTGGAGGCTCCTCCTATTCCCACACTGGTTTCTGTATCCGTTACTCTACGAGGATCCTCTTTCACATCAAAGTGTTCCTCCTTGGGCTTCACAAGTAGGGGCATAACCTTAGCTTCTACAGGAAGGAATTTTCTTCCCAAAGGAAAGGGAAAAGCCATGTGTTTGGTCACTATAAAATTACACGCCACCCTCCTTGTTTTTCATTTAATAATCATGCACACGAAAAGTATAGGCAGGCCTTGAGACACTAAGGGCCAAACATTCGGCTCCTAGACCCCTATAGTTCAAGTTGAAAGCATTAAAAAAAATTAAAACTCTAGCCATTCAGGCTTCATTCATGATATTAAATGCCTGAGTCAGGAAAAGTTTTTGTTGAGGATACGATTCTCTTCGACTTCAAAAGCACATGAAAGGGCATAAGCTGGACAGATTTTAAGGAAGAGAGGTTGAAGAATACCATGCATTCCATCTCAGACCAGGCTACTGGGACCCTTCTTGGGAGGTCTGCATTTAAATCCTGTTGAGTACCAAAGCTTCTCCAGAGCTGTCATTTGTGTCGAGTACCAAACGGTGACGGTCGAGTACCAAAGCTTCTCCAGAGCTGTCATTTGTGTCATTATCAAAAGCACTTATTTAGTACCTAACATATCTTATGTGTGGCAGATGCTTGAATAGGCATGTCTCTCTCCTGCTGGGGCCTTCGGTCTAAGATGGCGCTCATATCCTTGGGGACGTGGGGTAAATATCAGAACCTTAAGTAGCAGAAAGCTACAACCAATTTTTTTTTCTAATATATAATTCGGGGGCAGGGGATAGAAAAAAGGAAGGTCAACAGATTTTGAACTGGTGGGATATGTAGAAAATACAGTTCATTGTCTTTGGGGTAGGACCCTTTTAAAGAGTAGCACTTTTGGGGGTAGGAGGTATTGATCAAAAGATGGCATAGGTTTCAAAAAGTGAAGATATACTCTTCTAGAAGTGTTCATTAATTCATTCACGCATTCATTCATAATTTATCAATGCTCTCCATATGCCCAGACGTGTAGCTGGCACTATGAAAGATATAAAATGAATAGACTCATCCATACCTTGAAAAACTCATACACACTCAAGAGTCCATGATGACACAATGTTCACATGTGGAAAGAAGTGATTTATCCCAATCCAGACAAAAACAATTGGTCATGTGGAGACAGGGTTAGAGTGATCCTGAATCACTTTGGGTTAGACCAAGAACTAGGCTTAGGGACAGACGAGCATAATTCCTAATTGACCTTGAGTAACTCCAAGGCAATCTTCCTCACTGTTCTTCTCTCCCTCGCTCTTCAGTAAAGGAGCAGAAATCAAGCCCTGTGCCTTACAAGTTTCTTCTCACAATTAGGAGAAGATTTCTTCGCCAAAAGTGAACACTGTGGGCTTTACTCTTGGGGTAGGGAAAGGAAACACTGAAAATGAATCAGCTTTTCCATGAGGACTATATCGTCATATCATCATTAGAAGCAAAAAAAAAAAAAGGGGAGAGTAAAGAGAGAAAACGTAGTGCAAGGCAGAAGAGACCAGATTCCACTCCACCATGGCCCCCATTGTCTCTGAGAAATCCGTGTTAACATGAGTAACAGTGACCCCTTCACCCCTACCCTGACAGAGAAAGGAAAGGAAATGAAAATCATTGGCAAAGCCTCTGTCAGGAGCTTCAAGGCCATTATCTTACTTAATCCTCACAAACAGCCTACCAGGAAGGTGTTAACAACTCTCATTTCATAGATGAGGAAACTAAAGCTTAGGAAATTTAAGTAACTTGCCAAAGTCATATTGCCAGTAAGTACTAGAGCCAGGAGTTAATTCAGGGCTGTCTGAGGCCAGAGCTCATGAATTTTCCCTGCCCCACAAGCACCTCGCTCCATGTGCACACACACACAGAACATTGCACGCACATATGTGAGCCCCTGGCTGGCTGCAGGATCCATGGTCCTTTAACAACTTCTACCTGTTCAGCCTCTCCAGGGATACATGAGTATTTTTCAAATAGATTTTCCTCAATTCTTTCACTCACTCAAATTCTTAACGATTTCTATAATATTTTTATAATAGCAGCCATGGTTTATTTTTGAAATGAACTACAGACTGCTACCTGGAGAGCTTCTGATGAATAAAAGGAGAAGCTTCTATGCACACAAAATACTGAAAAATAAAATAGTTAAAGATATGTGTATCTATTTTTATCATTCTGAGGCAAAACTATACTATATTCTATTTATAAAGTTATTTCCTTACATGTTTTCTATTTTTTCCCCCATCCTGTCATTCTTTTTCCCCTGATAATCTCTAATATATCTACGGAAGAGGAAGCAAGAAGTTGTACCACCTGTGTTTACTAATTATAGGCCTGGGTATTTTATTAGAATGTCGATTATCTCTCAAGCAGCTAACCCTACCTTTTTTCCTTAGAACTGGCAACAATTTAGGTTCAAATATCTTCACGACGGGCAATTTTATTTTATGTGGCACACCAGAGAAGTAAGTTGGTTTGGGTGTGTTTGGTTTGGGGCTTTTTTTTCCCCCTTTCCATTTTTGGTAGAAGGTTGTGCTTCAGAAAGTATGTTCGGTTGGCCTATACCATTGGAAAACTTTCTTGAGCTGTTCTGCCCATATGCCACAAGCCGAACCCAACAGATACCAGCTCCAAGAAAAAGCAGGGCATTCTATCTCTGTGACCGATTACATTTTTGGGTTCCCTTTGAGTCTGCCAATAAGTTCCAAATGTGATGAGTTGGTTTTACGAATGCGAGTTACCTGTCTGTTGAGAGCAGAAGGAGACCACTAGTTTGGGCCACCCACAACTGACAGATGGCAGTGACATTGGTCACTGATGATATTGGCGGGATTAAACTCTGCTCAGAAGAGAAAGAAACCATAACACCCCTTAACAATTTCCTTTGCTCCACCCAGTCATTCTACTAAAGAAAAGAAGATTTGAAAAGTCAAGACTCCAATACCACATGTGCCCCATTAACATCTGGACAAGGGCTTGAGGGAATCTCTCTGGAAACAGAAAAGAAAAGGAAAAAAAAAAAAAACAACAAAAACCCTCTTGGTAATTGTTCCCTAACTCTGTAGGGCAATATAGTTGGTGGAGGGACGTGGGGTGGGGTGGAGTGGGGTGGAGTGCCTGGTTTGTGAGACCAGCCAGCAGAAGGTCTGGCTGGTTGGTAATACAAACTGAAACTACTTCTCGTTCATCTAAAAAAATGGGTAAATAGGGGCACCTGGGTGGCTGAGTCTGTCAAGCGTCTGCCTTCGACTCAGGTCATGATCCCAGGGTCCCAGGATCGAGCCCCAAATCGGGCTCCCTGCTCAGCGGTAAGCCTGCTTCTCCCTCTCCCCCTCTCTCTGTGTGTGCTTACACACTCTCTCTCTCTCACCCTCTCAAATAAATAAAATCTTTAAAAAATTGGTAAATATAAGGTGCCTGTTATAGACATTAAAATATTACTAAAAGACTATAAATATATAATAAAATTTTAATATACATGAAGAAATGCTTGAAAAAAGTTTCCATATTCTGGATTTGGGTCCCTTCAAGAAAAACAATAAATCAGAGGTATCCTAGAGTATCACATCCGATCGAGACCGTGGCATACGTGAAGGCCAAATCAGACCAGCCGAAGTGGAACAGTATCCTGAAAAATTGTTTTTTTTTTTTTAAGAGTTCTTCAATAAAAGTGTTAGAACACATTTACATGCGTTAGCACTTTTTTTTCCCCATAATTCCCTGTTTTCTGTTCAGAAAAGAACTTTCATAATCACCACAGTGGAGTGAACTAATTCCACAGACTCTGGAGTCTTAAGGATCCCAGGTTCAAATACAATAATGACCTTTGCTCAGCCAAGTGACTCAACACCTCAAAGACCTCCTTTTCCTCGCATGTGGAACAGTGCCTGTGTTAAAAGAGTTGTGAGAATTCAGTGAGGTCACATCTAACTAGCAGTTCACACAGTGACCGTCAGGTGGCCAAGTGCACAATAAGTGTCACCTATGGATATAATCATCACTACTCCTTCCTCCATTCCTACTGCTTCCTCTCCAGCCCACTGGCCATGTTCCTAACATTCTAACCCCTGACATGGGGGTTTCATGTGCACTACAGTGAATGGTTAGAAGCATGGACTCTGAAGTCCCACTGGCAGGGCTCGATTCCTGTCTCCCCCATTTGCTGGCCCTTTGACCGAGGGCAAGTTTCTTCACCTTTCTGCACATCATTCTCCTCCCCCTTTAAAACAGGGATGATAATAGTATCTAATTCCAAGGGTTATTTGAAGACTAAACGAGTTAATATGTGTAAGTGACTGAAAACTATGCTCAGTTGTAGTAAGCTCTCAGTAATTATTCACCATCATTATTATTTTTATGCCTATGAATGCAATAGAATCATAACCTCCTTGAGTGAAGTTGCTGGACTGCAATGCTCATAAAGTCTGCTTCTGTATTCACGGTATCCGCTGGCACCAAGCAGGACCTCAATAGATGCTGACTTGAACCACCTCTTATTGTAGACTACGAAGTGGCTTCCCAACAACTCTGTCACTCTGTGACCGCTCCCTTCAGGTCCATCCGTACTGGCCCCCAGGTCTGGCCCAATCCTGTCCTACCTGCCGGGCCCATCTCATCTCCCATTGCTCCCCTACATATACTCCACCTCCAGCAAACACTGATTCCTCCATTAGCCATGAACCGTGGGGAGAGAAGTCTCAGCCCCCGAGACTGGGAGTGAATCATCATTCCTTTAGACCAGTCAAGGTGTTCTCATCACTGGTGCCGTTGACTGACTGAGGTATGGACATAGATGGTTTTTTTAGATGTAAGAACAAGCCTTCAGAGAAGAGTATCTGAAAAAGATTTTCCTCGATGCAGACCATCTCTGTCCTCCCACTAGATACTGTGGCATTTGCATGGGAGGCCTGGAATGGCCACTGCCCCCCCAACATCCATAAGGGAAACTATGCCAAATTACTGAGGATGACTAATGAGGCACTGACCTGCTGAATTCATCAACCCTGGACCACCCTAGCTTTAGGGTTTGTGTTACATAAAAGGACACATATATTAGATTTGGGCTCTTCTGTTACTTGAAGCCCAAAGTAGCCTAACAGATATGCACGAAATCCTCCCCCTGCCCAACAAGCCAATGTACTAGGACTTACCCCCACCACAAGTGCACATATAATAAATATACAGCTCCTTGAATTTTCACAAACTAAATACAGCCATGAAACCAAAACTGACGTAAAAATTCAACTTCATTAATATGTCATAAAAGGAATAAATCTTTTTTAGCTAACTCACAAAGAGGCAGAGATGATTAATATTCTTTCTCTTGGATGCAGGAAAGTGTATTCTCATATGCTTTTGTGAGAGTATAATTTAGCAATAGGTATCACAATTTTAAACATGTTTACCTTTTGACTCAGCAATTTAACTTCTAGGTATTTATCCTAAGGATATACTCAAACACACGCACAAAGAGGCATATCAATCTTTGTCGCTGGTGTTCCCCAACAAATGTTTGCAGATAGCCCAGGGAGCCATCAATGGCGAATTGCCGAAATAAATTTTTGTGTACCTTTAAAAAATGAGATCTTTATGAATTGACATGGCAAGCTCCCCATGATTTACTGTTTAAGAAAATCAGCATGTTGTCAAATACACAGTATAGTATGAGCCCATTTATAGTACGTAAGGATAACAGTGGGGGGTAGGAGCATGGACAACATCTACTTTATACACCATTGTTGTGTTTTACTTTGTGAATCAATAGGCACATGCTACTATTTTCATCAGAAGTCACACTGAAAGAGCTGAGAACAAATACTCTGTGGGGTGTTGGATGGACCAGCCCAACACAACAGCCCTCTCCTCCTGACATCGCCAGTCTGGGATAAGGAAATGGGTTCCCACTGGGTTTTCCCCATACTACTGGTTAGAGACATGGTCTAAATAGGACACTGGGTTTTCACAGTGACCACAAAGAATTCACTGGAAAGATTACAACTAATTATATTAATGGCAACCTTTATAGTCTTTTAACTTACTGTTAGAAGAATAATTTTAAAATGTCTATAAGAATTACAGCTATATGACATTCTGGAAAAGGCAAATGGAGATCAGTGGTTGCTGGGGGTTAGGGTTGAGGGAGGGATGAATAGGTGGAGCACGGAGGATTCTTAGGGTAGAGGAAATGCTCTATATGATTCTGCATGATGCACACATGTTGTTATACATTGTCCAAACCTAGAGAAAGAACAAGACCAAGAGGGAACCCTCATGGAAACTCTAAACTTTGGGTGATAATGATGGATCAATGTCTGGTTCACTAGTGGTAACAAATGTACCACTTTGGTGGACGATGTGTGGGGACAGGAGGTTTATGAAAATTCTGTACTGGGGTGTCTGGGTGGCTCAGTCATTAAGCGTCTGCCTTTGACTCAGGTCACGGTCCCAGGGTCCTGGGATCGAGCCCCATGTTGGGTTCCCTGCTCAGCGGGAAGCCTGCTTCTCCCTCTCCCACTCCCCCTGCTTGTGTTCCCTCTCTCGCTGTGTGTGTCTCTCTCTCTGTCAATTAAATAAATAAAATATGTTAAAAATATTAAAAATTCTGTACTTTCCACTCAACTTTGCTATGAGCCTGAAACTGCTCTAAAATAATTAAGTCTGTTTTTCATTCAATATATTGTCTATATTGCAAAGTGATCACCACAAGTCTAATTAACACCCTTACCACACAGTTACACATGTTGTTTTCTCATGATGAGAACTTTTAAGATCTACTCTCTCAGCTACTTTCAAGTACACAATACAGTGTTAATAACTGCAGTCACTGTGCTGTATGTTCCATTCCCAGGACTTACTTTATAAACTAGAAGTTGTACCTTTTGATGACCTTAGCCCACTTCGCTCATCCTCCCTGCCCTCGCCTGCAACTACCAACCTGTTCTCTGCATTTATGAGCTCAAATTTTTTTTTTTGATTCCACATACAAGTGAGATCATACGTTATTTGTTTTTTTCTGACTTGTTTCTCTTACGCTTGTCTTCAAGGTCCATCCATATTATCACAAATGGTAGGATTTCCTTCTTCTTTATGAATGATACTCCATTACATATATAATGAACAATTATCCATTATATAATATAGATATATCATATTTTCTTTATCCAGTTATCAGTGGACAGTTCGGTTGTTTACATGTCTTGGCTATTGAAGATAATGCTGCAATGAACATGTATCTTTTTGAATCAGCATTGTCATTTTTGGGGGGAGAAATATCCATATGTGGAATCGCTGGATCATATGGTAGTTCGATTTTTAATTTTTGAGGAAGCTCCATACTGTTTTCCATGGTGGCTGCACCAATTTACATTCCCACCAACAACCCTTTCCTCCACATCCTTGCCAACACTTGTTATTTCTTTTCTTTTTGATAAAAGTCATTCTAAGAGGTGTGAGGTGATATCTCAGCGTGGTTTTGATTTGCATTTCCCTGATGATTAGTGACTTTGAGCACCTTTTCATGTACCTTTGTATGTCTTCTTCGGGGAAAAAATGTCTATTCAGATACTCTCCCAATTTTTTGATCAGGTTGTTTTGATGGGTTTATTTGGGAGGGCGTTTTTGAGTCGTATGGGTTCTTTATATGTTTTCAATATTAACCCCTTTAAAGTCTATTTTTAAAGAAACCCTATAAGCATAAAACTCTTCTTGGGAAATAAGCTCATTTGTTTCTCTCATGAGAATAAATGACTGGTGTGAGCTAAAATGGGAAAGGTTCAAACCACTCACTAATTATAGCTTGTTTCTGAATGTCCATTGACTCTAGCAACCTAAACAACACTTTATTATTCTCACACCTACAACACTTATCTGCCCAAGGATGTTTCGTACTTAGAGGTAAGTTTTCACCCAAAGGATAGCAGGCATAGATGAAATCAAATAGAGACAGTTCCAATCACTCTCAGTGCTTAAAATATTTATAATCCTTTCTATAGCCAAAGGCAGCCAGGCTAATTATTTACCAAGCAAGTGGAAATGATGTCCCCAGGGATGCAGCACAACTATACATCAATTGGGAGAAAGACTAGTAGTTAGTTGGAGTTCAGGGAGTCTCAAAAGCACGGTGGAGTGGCTCTATTTTAGCCTCACATAAGAACCGGACCATCGAGCTACAAATGACACATTTGCTACCGAAAAGATCAAATGGTGCTGGGAGGGCTTCTGTAGCTAGTCTGCACGGTGATTTTCTGAGCATCTCTAATGAGCTGCCGCGATAGAAATCTATGCTCTCTGGGGCTAGGGTGTCCCCAAATGGAAAGGCTCTGTAGATTCCAGGAGAGAGATTTAATGGAGGTGGGAGATTATTGGGTCTCCACAAAGGGCTTTAAATTTCCCAGCTGAAAAGCTTTCTATTGGTAACAACAGTGATTTTATGGGGTTTGTTAATTAGATGACCAATTAAGGCTGGCTTTAAATTTTTTCAGACAACACAGTAACATCTAGACTTGAAACTGACGCTCGCTCTCATCTGACTCCTCCACAAGTAACAGTAACGGCTTGATCATATTCTTCCAGATTTTCTTCTACTTTGTATACACATGCATATATTGGTATCGACAGCTCTGTTTCTAGATCTCACGTCACCATGTTGTCGGTCATTCCCAGCTCTTCTTGAAACGTTCCATTAATGACAGAGAGGTTTGGAGATTTGATGCAAAGACCAACAGACTGGACTGAGGTTGCCCCCTGTTGAAATGTTGATTTCCTCCTCACATCAGTTATGATAATGCTTCCTAAACACTGCTAGCTGTGTTTTCTAAGTTTGAAAACCCTAACCAGTGACCATTTTGCAAGCCAGAAACCTTGAGGTTGCCCTTACCTTAACGCCGTCCTCTCCCTTACCACCTTCTTCCATCCACAACTCCGTCCAGCCAATCGGAGCTGCTTCCCTGTTCATGTCTTTCCATTTTCAACATCACTACTGTGGTCCAAGCCATCAAAATCTCCCATCTGAACTGCTGCAGTAACCTCTTCATGATCTTGTCCTCTTCTAATCCATTCTCCACAAAACAGCTAGAGTCCTCTATTTTTTTTTAAGATTTTATTTATTTATTTATTTGTCAGAGAGAGAGAGAGTGAGCGCAAATGGGGGGAGAGGCAGGCAGAGGGAGAAACAGGCTCCCCGTTGAGCAAGGAGCCCCATGCGGGGCTTGATCCTGGGACCCTGGGATGACAACCTGAGCCAAAGGCAGACGCTTTACTGACTGAGCCACCCAGGCATCCCGAGAGTCCTCTTTTTAAAGACATAAATCTAATCCTAACATCTACTTATCAAGAGCTTTGCATTGCACGCACAACAAAACCCTTGTATGGTGTTCCCATCAGTCCTTGTGTGGTATTACTTTGCCTCCTGGTCTAGCCTCAGCCACTCTCTTTCCATTTCCCAGGCTCCAGCCACAATGGCTTTCAATTCCTGGACTGGTCCCCCATCCCTGGCTCCGACACATGGACACTGCTTTTCTCTCTGCCTGGAGTCTTCTTCCTCAACCCTCCCTACTTCATGAGAAAACTCCTATTCAGTCTTCAGATCTCAGCTTGAACACCACTTTGTCCGGGTAATTTTTTACTGTATGTGCGATGGTTTGGTTAATATCTCTGTTGCCCACTAGATTGTAGGCTGCATGCAGGCAGATCTGTTTTAGTACGTGGTTTCCCCAGAAACTTACAGAGTACCTACCATGTGGCAGGAACTAGAATATTTGCAGTGTCAATTTACTTCCCAGTAAAGGACCTGAATTTGCTAGTAATTAGAGGCCCAGTACTGGTGAAGTTGCTGGGCAGAGTCCCAGCTGGGGAAACACTGACCATGCCCCCTGGTAAAAACAGCCTGCAACTAGGGGTTTGCTCTCCACCTCCAAGACCACTTGGGCACCCAACCCTGGGCTTCGGGTGGTACTCTGTACAGCTTGGCCACGTCTGGATGGGCAGAAATGACATTATACATATGGAGCACAGTTCTGAGTCCTCCTTCTTCAAGATGAAAAGGTGACCTTTCAAAGGTTTTAAAAACTATTTTATATTACTAGTGAACTGAGCTTGGGGAAAAAAACCAAATCTATCAAATTACTTTTCCATCCTTTGGTGCCCTCTATTGATAGTAAACGCAATTGCAGTGAAATTACACCAAGTTTTTTTCCAGTGAGGAGAGCTAACCAGGAGGGTATTTCCAAGTCTTTCTACAAATATGGGTTCTGGGTGAATTTCAAATCTGTGGGTAAATCCAACTACTCTTTCATCAAAAGCAGTGTTTATGGGTTCATGCATCTGAACTTTCTGTCACATCCTTAGGCGTCTTCATCTGGCCAATGTCAGAACTGAGCAAAATTGTGATAGAATTTCCAAGTGTCAAATAGCCGTAAGAAACAATCATCTTCGCCTGTGTAGGATATACACCCTATACAGAGCTGTGTGATTATCTTTTTGTTTATCCTGCCTGGGCAAAAATCAGATCTATACTGGAAACATGGACAAAGCAACTATTAAAATATAACATTTAGGGCGCCTGGGTGGCTCAGTGGGTTAAAGCCTCTGCTTTGGGCTCAGGTCATGATCTCAGCATCCTGGGATCAAGGCCCGCATCGGGCTCCCTGCTCAGCGGGGAGCCTGCTTCCCCCTCTCTCTCTCTGCCTGCCTCTCTGCCTCCTTGTGATCTCTCTCCCTCTGTGAAATAAATAAATAAAATCTTTAAAAAATA
Organism: Ailurus styani; assembly: GCA_002007465.1. Taxonomy (NCBI): domain Eukaryota; kingdom Metazoa; phylum Chordata; class Mammalia; order Carnivora; family Ailuridae; genus Ailurus; species Ailurus styani. The sequence continues at coordinate 2,110,316 of LNAC01000032.1, read as the reverse complement.
AATAAATAAAATATAACATTTATTCAAATTTTAATTATTTTATTTTAATTTGTTAATTAACTTAATTTTACTTTGAATCAATTTATTTTTCCCAAATGACTTTAGTTCCAAAATAATGTTTGTTCTTTTCAAAACATACGGCCTAGGGGCGCCTGGGTGGCTCAGTGGGTTAAAGCCTCCGCCTTCGGTTCAGGTCATGATCCCAGGGTCCTGGGATTGAGCCCCGCACCGAGCAGGGAGCCTGCTTCCTCCTCTCTCTCTGCCTGCCTCTCTGCCTACTTGTAATCTCTCTCTCTCTCTCTCTCTGTCAAATAAATAAATAAAATCTTTAAAAAAAAACCATACGTCCCACTTCTCACAAGAACATGAACGAGTCGGTAAAAAGGAGACATCAACTTTGTATGTGCCTTTAATCAGAAGCTCAGTTATTGGCTAGAAACTTCTTTTTCTAGAAGCATTGAAAATTGAAGCAAACGAAAATGTAAGAAAATTCTCTGAAATGAATTATGCTTGGTTTTCACAAATTTTAGAAGAAGATACATGTAGAACGGAGCCCACTTCAAATTTTCCAGTGGTCAGCCAAGAGAACTCCCCCATTTTTTTCCCTCCAGAAGTGGTCCGTGAAGACAAATGAAAGAGTGGCGAATCTCCACAATGAATCTACAACTCAGCTTGTCTATCTGAGGTACACTTGGATGCTGAGGCAGTGGGACAACACCAGACGACAGAAATACAATGCAAGCCACATGTGCCACTTTAAATTTTCTAGTAGCCACGCTAAAAACAGTAAAAAGAAACAAATGAGTGCTGTTTTAATATGGTATTTTATTTAACCCAGGGGGTCCCAAATATTATTACTTCAACATGGAATCAACATAAAAAATTATTCACAAGCTATTGCACACTTGTTTTCATGATGCTTTCGAAGTCTAGTGTGTACATCTCTCAATTCAGACACTAAGTCTTCAATGACTAACGTGAAATGTGTTTCTATCAGAGCAATAATCTTTTTTTTTTTTAAAGATTTTATTTATTCATTTGACACACAGAGAAAGATTACAAGTAGGCAGAGAGGCAGGCAGAGAGAGAGGAGAGAGGAGGAAGCAGGCTCCCTGCTGAGCAGAGAGCCCGATGTGGGCCTCGATCCCAGGACCCTGGGATCATGACCTGAGCCGAAGGCAGCGGCTTTAACCCACTGAGCCACCCAGGCGCCCAATAAAGTTATCTTTAATGGAAAAATATTTTGCACGGCCTCAGCTCTTGAAGTTAGGTAGGATGAAGTAAAATTTGAATTTTGGTACCTGCATCTCTCATGCCACAGAGAGAAAGAGAGAGAGAGAGAGAGCGCACGCAGGCAAAGTGGCAGGCAGAGGCAGAGAGAGAAGCAGGCTCCCCATTGAGCAAGGAGCCTGATGCAGAACTCGATCCCAGGACCCTGGGATCATGACCTGAGCCAAAGGCAGCCACTTAACCAACTGAGCCACCCAGGTGCCCCTCTCTCGATATGTTTCAATTGCTCACAATCCTTGCAAAGCTAGCAGCTAACAGTGATGGATAATTTTACACGTCGACTTGCCCGGCCACTGGGTGCCCAGATGAAACACTATTTCTGGGGGGTCCGTAAGAGTGATTCTGGATAAGATTAGCATTTGAATCATCACACTCAATAAAGTAGATTGCCTTCATCAAAGTGGGTGGATGGCATCCAATCTGTTGAGGGCCTGAATAGAAGAAAAGGTAGAGGAAGGAGAAATTCACCACTTTTTTCCTGCCTTACCAGCTGGGCAGGGACATCTCATCTTTTGCTGGACTGGGATTTCCACACAGGTGTCCTTGGTTTTCAGGCCTCTGGTTTTGGACTGAATCGCATCACCAGCTTCCCTGGGTCTCCTGCTTGCAGATGGTAGATGGCAAGACTTCTCAAGCTCGATACTGGTGTGAGTTAACTCCTCATAATAAGTCTTTATGTATAACCTGAAGGTTAGATATACAGGTCCTGTTTCTCTGGACAGTCCTGGCTAACACACGGCCCTACTGGATGGCAAAGGTCTAGCACATTCCCACCCGACAGCAGCTTCTGGTAAATGCTAAGTCATCTCTATCCTGACTCTGCTACCAACTAAATGATCTTGATCAAACCATTGACTTCTCTGGGCCTCCCCTTCCTCATCTGTAAATAAATGTTGAAGGACATGATCTTTGAGACCCCTTCCAATCCGTAATTTTATATTTCTAAATCCTCCCACACACCCCTTGGATTCACCTCGTTTCCAGAGAGGAAAGCAGAACTCCACATATCCCTACACTCAGTTCTGGTCTACAGTCTTTCATGGAGCATCCCCTGGTGTGAAGACCTGAAGACACACAGATAAACACGTTTCTGGCCCTGCCCCCAGAAGCTCACAGTTGAATGATATTATTCGCTATAACACACGTAGGACAAAGCTACGTGCAGGCTGTGAACCGTTACTGTGGTAACGTGCCGAACAGTGCAATAGTTCCACAGTGTTCACGAAATGATCGTTTTAACTTCGTGAATTCAGTGAACAACCAGCTAAACCGTGCGTTTGACATCACCCAAACAAAATAATATATTGGATTTTTTCTCCTTTGGAATCTATGCTCTGGGTTTCACTTGGGCAGCCTCAATATCTGAAGAGAACACAAATGGTGCCGAGTTCCTCTGTCCCTTTCCACAACAGGCTTTTTCTGGTCTCTCGGGGCAAAGGGCCAAGTGGTGATCTGCTTACTGTGGACTCTCCTGAGAACAGCAAGTCCCCTTGCCAAGACTTGCCAAACAGATACCAGCCTGTGAATCAAAATTTCCAGCTGCAGCAAAGCATTCAGAGCCCCCTGCGTCTTAGTCCACAGTACCTTTTTCAATTCACTGAAGTGCTGCCCATGGTCCACAAATAATCCCTTTCACCCTCAACCTCAGCTGCTGAGACCTACGATCCACCTCTCCACTTCAACTCTTTGTGAACTGGAGCCCACGCTAGTTCCATGGGCTAATGGTGGCTATAGACCAGTCCCTCCAAATTCCTGCACTGAAGGACAAAGTGGTAGCTACAAATTTCACTAAGACCTGATGCTAAAGCTATTTAGTGTTTCTTAGGACTCTGAAGCATTTATTTCTGCCCCACACAGAACCTGTCCGCCACAATGAAATGGGAAGACTTCTCAAAAGGAGGCATTTGATGATCTAGCTGGTAAAAACATAGAAATGTTTAAAACAGAGGCAAAGAATCCACATGTTGCTATTACCTTAATGATTAAAACATGTATCTCATTAATTTAAGCTGACTGTGGGCCCTTTTGTGGGCAGACAACTCATATGTAATGTCTTACTCCAGCTGAAGAGACTTGTCCCATGTTAAGCCTGGCTCCCCATTTCTTTTATTACTGAGAAGCCATCGGTACAATCCAAAATGATTAAAGCCATAGAGATTGAATTGCAGACAAAGAACTTCAGACTGGATCAGGGATGGGAAAATACAACTCCAACCAAGTACAGAACTCAAGGGACTTATGATCAAAACATTCAACATTTTTTTTAAAGCTGGAAAATTCAACTTTCTAGTTTATAACATGTTAGAAAAAAAATAACTGACATGGTCTATTAATACATTAATACTTTTTCTGTGGGAGGAGTTCTTCCCGGGTCCCTAGTTGAGAACTCTTAAAATCATATATGTATTGTACACACAATGACAGAAGTATAAGGAAACTAATGAAACAGCTTCCTGGGTCCAATTCTCCTTGTCAATAGTTACTCAAACCTGGAGAAACTTGTGAACTTGATTATTGGGCTAATGATTGGAAAAATAGCACCTAAAACATTCAATCACAAATATAACAAGCAGCAAAATTAGCAACTCACAAAAATTACAGAAAAATAAAATTCTTCAAATCGCCTCCATATACCTAACCCATGAAAAGGAAAACTTCCTTTGCACCAAACACAAATAATTCAAACCTCCACTGTTGCTCAAAAAGCACAGAAATTACTTTCTATTGCTAGTACTCTGCATTTAATTTTTTAAATCCATCTTAAACCACTTCTCAATCACCGGACTTGAGACTTGTTTTTTTTCTTCTTAAGTTGTAACTAATATATTAAAGCAAACTGTACCCTTACATGATGTTAGATTAGCCCACAGAGGAAATTCCTACACCCTCTGTTTCACATCTTCTTTCATACTGTATCCATTCTCATGAGACCATCTTTATCCAGCTCATGATACAGATCAGTTGAGTGAAAGGCACAATTCTTAGGATACCTTTCAGTGCTTCTTAAAACAAAAGTGCCTCCTGTCAAGATAGATCCTGTTTTAATCAAATGGTAAATTTCATTCTGATATTCAGCTGTTCAACGGCCAGTTCTTTCAATGTAAAGACAAGCTGAAAAGATAAACTGAAGGGTTTTTTAAGATTATTTATTTATTGGTGCGCCTGTGTGGCTCAGTTGGTTGAGCGTCTGCCTTCAGCTCAGGTCATGATCCCAAAGTCCTGGGATCGAGTTCCACATTGGGCTCCCTGGTCAGTGGGGAGTCTGCTTCCCCCTCTGCCCCTCACTCCACTTGTGCTCTCTCTCTCTCTCTCCCTCTCACTCTGTCTCTCTCTCAAATAAAAAAATAAAAAGTGTTTTAAAAATGCCATGACAAATGCCATAGGAATTTTCCCCACTTGACTATGGATGGATTCTTAAGTCAAAACAAGCTTATCTTCAGTAATAAAAATACTCAAACAGGTGGCATCTGGGAGATTCAGTTGGTTAGGCGTCTGCCTTTGGCTCAGGTCATGATCCCAGGGTCCTGGGATCGAGCCCCAGGGACGGGCTTCCTGTTCAGTGAGGAGTCTGCTTCTCTCTCTCTCTCTCTCTGCCTCTCTGTGCGCCCCCCAGCCACACCACCACTCATTTTTTCCCTCTCTCTCCTCTCTCTCTCTCAAATGAATAACATCTTTTTTAAAAAAGTACTCAAACAAAAACTCTTAAATAGACTATATCTGAAGCAACCCACTCCACCTATGTGTTGACACAAGAGCTGTATTGCCCATGAAGACAAAGAGAATAACTAAATGGTGATGCCACAACTATTAGTTCTTTATTTGTATAGGTGAGACCTATTTCTGGTTGATACTTCCTCTGGCTTGGTAAAGTTGGCGATATGATATTGATACCTAAGAGTAATGTTTCCGGCAAAATCTTGGTAATTTTAGGTGACTTATTCATTGAATTTCCTCTTTGTGACCTGCTGTTTAAGAGGTTTCGCAATGCGTTTGTTGTATTATGCTTCGATATTAGGACTTTTAGTTGGGGACTAGCAGAAATAGTTCAGCTAACAAAAATAATGATTTTTTTTATGCTGTACTACATGGTAATTTAAAGCATTTCTATTAAACAAACTGTCTCATTAGACCTCCTGATGATGCTAGAAATTCCAAGGATGCTACTGGGAGGTAGTCCCACTATCATGTGAACGAGCTAAGGAAGATTACCATACGCCAAACATTTTACAGCACTCAAACGACCTACTTTAAAACTGCTTGAAGCCATTTGGGGGTGTGGACCAGGATAAATTACCCTTGCTTACCAGTACCTTCCAATTTATGTTCCAAAGGACATACGTGTTCTACCACTGAGATTTATTTGAAAAAGTCCATTTTTTTTCTCCTGTCCTATCTGAAGATTACTTGAAAGCACATTTGTTTGTAAAGTCCTTGTCCTGTTACTACTTTGTTTCTCACAGGATAGGCTAATAATGAATATTATATAAAGACTTTGACCATTTTATATCATATTCCCTGTCATTTTTTCCCAAGAGATTCTAGACTTATTTGGACATTTCTCTAGGAAACAAAAGATTAAACGCACAAATAAACTAAATTGGTAAAAGTATCACTGAGATACCCCCCTTTTTTTTAGGAATCTATGCTCAGTGTGGGGCATGAACTCAGGAGCCCAAGGGTCATGCTCTACTGAATGAGCCAGCCAACTCCCCTTCGTTGAGATACTCTTAAGATAAATTAAATGTTATTACTTTAAGTTAAAAATTCAAATGCCTTCTGATAAGCTGAAGGGTTTTTTAAGATTATTTATTTATTGGGGCGCCTGGGTGGCTCAGTCAGTTGAACGTCTGCCTTCAGCTCAGGTCATGATCTCAGAGTCCTGGGATTGAGTCCCGCATTGGGTTCCCTGGTCAGTGCGGAGTCTGCTTCCCCCTCTGCCCCTCACCCCACTTGTGCACTCTCTCTCTCTCTCTCAAATAAAAAAATAAAAAATGCTTAAAAAATATTATTTATTTATTTGAGAGAGAGAGAGAGAGAGAGAGGAAGAGAGGGCACAAGTGGGCATAGGAGCAGAGGGAGAGAGAGAGAAGCAGACTCTCACTGAGCTGCAAGCCCGACAAGGGGCTCAGTCCTGGGACTTGGACCCTGGACTCCGGGATCATAACCTGAGCCCAAAGCAGACGCTTAACTGACTGAGCCACCCAGGCGCCCCAAGCTGAAGGTTTAAAAAGATAAGAAATTATGTTACTTTTACTGTGGTTGAAAAGAGAGGAAAAATAAATTTTTCACGTTCTTAACATAAGAAGTGACATTTGTAAACTTTTTATGTCACCAAAACAACCAGCCTCTTGAATTTAAATACCTATTAGTTTGATTTAAATATCAGATTTATTATTGTAGCTGGTTTTCTGCCCAAGGAGGTAAGAAATGGTTTTCGTGAACACATAGCAGTCTAGTCTCTAGAGCCGGGGAAGGAACTTGCCAAAAGGAAAATAAATCTCACCACGGCTCTTATAACAGGAGAGGTCATCATCTGGTCTTTAAATCGAATATTAAATGTAAGTCTGTGTAATAACACATGTAAAGTACTATTCTAACTAAAAGGTATTAAGTAACAAGTAACTGTCTACATAACATGATGTTTAACCTTCTTTGTCTCGGGTGCCTCTTCAAGGCACATGGATTCAGCTTTTCCTATGCAATTCTCTGAATCTCTGAGTTCTGAAAATATTTCTCTTTTCCACTCATCTGGCTGCCCGAAATGGCAGATACAATAATTTCACCTTCACTCTAATCCTGAAAGCTGGAGTCCATTAAATTAAATATCACCCCAATATTGTTTTCCTAGGTGACCCAAATCAGTGTCTTAAAATGCGCACCTCCCAAACCAATTTAAAGCTCACACTGTGTGTGCGTGTATGTGTGTGTGTGTGTGTGTGTTTTAAGCTATGTATTTTTGAAACCCGAATGTAGACAAAACCTCAACATAACATCCAAATAGCCTCTCGACTGATATTTCATTCAGTTGAAGTTCCTGCCAGAGGTCTGCTTTTGTGAGTCCTTGTTAATTACCAAGTTTCCCAAGCTTTCTGTAATGACCTCCGATGATGCACGAGCAAATCCACCCACTGTATAACCAGGCTCCAAAGCAAACAGTAAGCAGAAGATTGAGGCAAGCACCAGGAAATTCAGGCAAAATCTCAGAGCTTGTTTTGTATCTTCTTTTAAGTATCACAACCCCAGAGCCAGACGGCAAATAATTGATAGGCAATGGAGAAAAGAGTGATGGGAATGAAACCCTGCAGGGACTGACCCAGAAAGACAGATAAAAGGAACTGAGCGAGACTGGTTGTTCCATCTTAACACGGTCCTGAGAGGTAGGTATTTCTGAGATCTGGCCCTGTCGAATCCCTCCACGACTTCAAACATATTGCTCAATGTTTCTATTTCGGTAACTTACTTTTTCAAACGAGAATAATAAGAAACGGGTTCAGTTTCATCTCTGAGCTGAGGTGCATTCAAAGGGCATCCTTCCAGTCTGTTTTTTTCTCTAGGAGACAACCCTCCACGGAAGCCTTCCTGGGGAGATTTCTTTGTGACCAAAGGAAAGTTACTGAACCTCCTGGTCTCAGTGTTCTCTTCTGCAAAATGGGAGTTAAAAATATCTACCTTGTGGGTCTGGACGAGGATAAAATAAGTTAGATGTACAAATTCGCTTAACGAAGGGCCTTACAAATTAAAAAAAAACAAAACTTCAGAAAATGGTAGCAACTGTTACTTTAAAAAGAAAGTTATCAATAACCTTCTGCATTATCTAACAATCCTTCAAGTTAGCAATTATTGGAAACTTAAAACTATCTGTATTTAATCTAATTCCATTCATTTTAGGCTATCAACTAGAGAATTACACACTATCCTCCATGTGGTTTTATGTAGTTTCAATTATTTCATCTTGAAAACACTAAGGATTCAGAAAAGTGGTAATATTGGGAGCCTGGGTGGCTCAGTGGGTTAAAGTCTCTGCCTTAGGCTCAGGTCATGATCTGAGGGTTCTGGGATCGAGGCCCGCATCGGGCTCCCTGCTCAGCGGGGAGCCTGCTTCCCCCTCTCCCTCTGCCTGCCTCTCTGCCTACTTGTGATCTCTGTCTCTCTCTCTCTGTCAAATAAATAAATAAAATCTTAAAAAAAAGAAAAAAGAAAAGTGGTAATGTTGAAATAGATGGTCCCAACTGGATTCACATTTGTCCACATAGAAACTCGGAAGGAAGGTATGGTGAAGCAGTTCTTGACTCAGTATAGCAGACAGAGCAAGTGTGTGGCAGCTGCTTACCTCCAAAATATTCACCTACGTCTGCAAACGAACATCTATTCCTACTAACAGATCACTGAACTCTTCCATAAAGCCAGGCTTTCCCACAAAAGCCTTTTCAAAAATATTCTGAATGGTCTCTGCTGATCTCTCAGCCACCAGTAACCTATTTCCAATCATGGTCTGTCAGAGAGAGTGAAGCATATTTTAAACAGGAAAGAAACCCTGAAGATGAACAAACTGATTCTGACTTTTTATTTTGGTTTTCTGTGTCTAGAGCACAAAAAAAAAAGGCAAAACAAAGCAAAACATGACCAATGCCAATTCTTGGTCATATGTGATAATGGAGAGTATGGTGTAGCGTGAACAAATCAAACGAACAATTCTCAAAGCCTGTGTGAGAAATGAAGACTTAAATGTTGTCTAAACATACAACATCATAGGAATACAAAAGCTTAAGTTTTATTTGAGAACAAATAGCAAAAAAAAAAAAATCCATGATAGGCAACCATGGGCAGAACTCCTCTCTTGTCAGAGCTGTTGACAAGTAACTAAGTGTACACATTCTATTTTCACTTCCTCTTCCCTTCCCTGCATGTAGACTGGTAGATGGGGTAATGCATCCGAGGAGGGCACGAGGCAAGAAAGAACAGGGACAGTTGAGGTGGGAAATCAGACATGCTGATCGGTTCTTGAATAATCCATCTCTGTAAGACTATGAAATTTTTGGTAATCAATGTAGAAAAACAGTCTCAGTGCTAAGAAGAGAGAAAAGGTTAAAAAACAGTATGGGAAACCTACAGGAAAAAGCTAAACATACTTCAAGGAAAAACCTATGAACAAGAAAAAAATATTTCTCCAGAAGCAGTGTTGTTTAGCTCTTGTGCAAAGGACAAGATCATCTAAGTTGACTCTGAGTAAGGAGCTATCTGTTGGGCCACTACCACTGAGAGAAGCAGAACAGAATAGCAGTGAACAGAATCTAGAGCCAGACTCCCAGGTTTCAACCTAAGTTCTGGAACTTTCTGGCCCTGTGACCTTGGACAAGTTGCACAACTTCTCTGTGCCTCAGTTCTCTTCTCTGTAAAGTGAGGATGATAACAGAACCCAGATCATAATGTTCTGAAAAGGTTTAAATGGGGGTAATATATCTAGCATCAAGAACGCATAATAGATATTCTTGACATAATAGGTATTATACTTAAATGTTTGCTATTGCTCTTAATTGCTATGACTTGTTAAAGATCAAACCTCAAGGAGGGGTCGCCTAGTTGGCTCAGCCGGTTAAGTGACTGTCTTCGGCTCAGGTCATGATCCTGGAGTCCAGGGACCAAGTCCCACATTGGGCTCCTGCTCAGCAGGGAGTCTGCTTCTCCCTCTCTCTCCCCTCTCATGCGCTCTCTCACTCTCTCTCTAATAAATTAAATCCTCAAAAAAAAAAAAAAAGAAAAAGAAAGAAAAGATCAAACCTCAAGGGATGCCTGGGTGGTCCAGTCAGTTGAGTGTCTGCCTTCAGCTCCTATCATGATCCCAGGGTCCTGGGATTGAGTCCTGCATCGGGCTCCTTGCTTGGCAGGGAGCCTGCTTTTTCCTTTGCCTGCCGCTCCCTGCTTGTGCTTTCTGTCTCTCTGACAAACAAATAAAATCTTAAAAAAAAAAGAAAAAAGATGAAATCCCAAAGGAAAACTAGATTTTTTTTTAAATAGTAGGATGTATTATTGAGTTTTGTTATCATGTGTTTATTTTTAGGTACTTTAGAGAATATATTGATTTCCTATTGTTGCCATAACGGAGTTCCACAAATGTAGTGGTTTAAACAACACAAATTTATTATCTTACAGTGCAGGAGGTCAGAAGTTAGAAATGAATCTCACTGGGCCCAAAATGTTGGCAGGATACTGCCTTTCTGGAGGTTCTAGGGGAATCTAATTTCTTGTCTTTTCAGTTTCTAGAACTGGCCAACTTTCCTTGGCCAGTGGCCCTCTTCCATTGTCAAAGCCAGCAGTGTCCAATCAAGTCTTTCCCACAATATATCACACTGACACTGACTCTTCTACCACTTTCTTCCACACTTTAAGACATTTGTGATTACAATGGACCTATCCTGATAATTCAGAACAAACTTCTTGGTTTGAACTCAGCTGATTAGCAGCCTTAATTCCACCTGCAACCCTAATTCTTCTTGCCATGTACCAAAACATATGCCTAGGTTCCCAGGTTTAAGGTGTAGACATTTGAGGGGGGCAGGGGGAACATCGCTCCACCTATCACAGTGAGGAACAGCAATCTAAGATGCTGGGATGATTTATTTCATTATTTTTTTTTAAATGGTACATTTTTTTTTAAAGATTTTATTTATTTATTTGACACAGAGAGAGAGATTACAAGTAGGCAGAGAGGCAGGCAGAGAGACAGGGAGAGGAGGAAGCAGGCTCCCCGTGGAGCAGAGAGCCCGATGCGGGCCTCGATCCCAGGACGCTGAGATCATGACCTGAGCCGAAAGCAGAGGCTTTAACCCACTGAGCCACCCAGGCGCCCCTGGGATGATTTATATAGTTAGCATGGTAAAGTGAGAAAAGTTCTAGAGTGAATGGATAAGAGGCCTGAGGTCAAGCCTGTGTTCAGTTATCTAGTTTTACGACTGTGATTAATTTTAAGTCACCTGAACTCTTGGGGTATGCACAATGAGCTGGTATTGCCCTGCCAAAGTCTGCACCCCTAACTAGGACTCACCTCAAAAATAGTAATTTGGTAACATAGAGCGTAGAGTCCAGGAGTACCAGATCATCACCTCCAGTGGAAAAACCACTCAAAAATGCTTTAGCGACAGATGACAATCATAAACAGTGTCTCTTTTACTTGTGAACAGTGGCCCGTGTCCAAACTTGGGCTGACCATTAACCTTGAGATAGCCTCTGGTTCCAACTGGGAAACAACAAGGATCCCACTGGCTTTCCAATCTAGTCTGCTTTGAGTTCTTGTAAACTTATGCAGATGTTTTTAGCCAGTGATACATGTTGCCTTCAGAAGTTCATCACTCACAGAATCTTGGAACGCAGCATGTGTATTCCCTGCTCCTCTTCCCAGGCAAAAACAGCTGTGTAATAGCAAGTCTGTCAGGCATTCAGCTGCTTCTTGTCCAAGACCTCCAGGGTTGGCCTATCTTTCCAAGCGAATTTGAGGTTTGTCTCTTCTCTTTGTTCCCTGTGGCTATCTATGACTAGGGGGTGGGTCTCAGAGCTGTGTGGTCCAGTAGGGATATTTTGGGCTAATAATATCCATTGTCCTTGGGAACTTACATTTGCATGATGCCACAATAAAGTTCCTGGATCGAATTTGCTTGTCTGTGCTAAAAACATCAGCAGAACACTGTAAAGGAGCCAAAGCCTTAAATGAAGTGAGAGAGGTCATGTCTAACAGATGGTGTTGAGCACGAAGGTAACGAAGAGTCTAAAATGAGTGACTTACCTTTATTGTTGAAGGCATGACCTTGAAAAATATCATGAAGCCAGAAATGAAGAAATGAATGTGACCCAGTTGCTCTTCATTCCCAAGCAAAATAAATCTTCTCCTCTACCTTTTATCAGAAGGGCTCATTAACAAAAACTGCAATAAAAAAAATTGTTTTAATGCTTTCTCTAAGTTGGCCATGTGAAAAGAAATCACTTGTTATATCATTTAAATTTGATGTCCTATGGTGAAAATATTCAGTTACACTAACAACAATGCATTAAACATAGATTCAGTAGGGTCGGGGAGGGGGGGGGACTCTGTCTTAAGTGATTTTAATAGATGTGACTCTTGGCCCCCCAGGAGCACGAAATCTGTTTCTGTTTGTTTGTTTTGTATACTAATCAGCAAAACCATCCCTTTTCTCCCTGCATTTGGAGAACTCTTGGTTGAATTTGAGAGCTGAGTTTCTTTTAACGTTGTATATATTTTTACTTAACGATGTAAAAAAGTTGATTAATAAGAATGCTTGAATATTAGGCTGAATAGCTATTATCATTTTTAATCACTAAGGTTTACTTAGCAAGAAAATCCTTTCTGCCTCAACTCTTTGTTATTAGACTCATTCAAAAATATATTGGTTGATACTGGTTTGTTTTCTTAAAATGAGAGGTATACTGCATTGAACCTAATTTTTTTAGTGTGTTACTACTATATTAAGGATCTTGTGGGATATGGGAATCAAGATTCTGGACATGTTTGGACATTTTACAGCCATGGGATAAATATGTTTTAACCTTAGAACATGCCATTCCAGTCATTACTTTTTATTAAATGACTGATACTCCATTATTTTTCCTGAAAGTGAGTGTAGAAGTTAATTCCAGTTAATTTGTGGTTGATTTCATTGAGTTGCACCTAAATGACACTTTACTGTAAGATGACCAGTTCTATTATGAAATATGAGATTTGGGGCAAAGTTAATATTTACAAGCAAGGAAGAAAACGAATGCCTTGGGACGCCTGGGTGACTCAGTCAGTTAAGCGTCTGCCTTCAGCTCAGGTCATAATCCCAGCATCCTGGGACTGAATCCTACTTTGGACTCTTTGCTCAGTGGGGAGCCTGCTTCTCTCTCTGCCTCTGCCTGCTGCTCTGCCTGCTTGTGCTCTCTCTCTCTCTGACAAATAAATAAACAAATCCTTAAAAAATAAAATAAAGAAAACAAATGTCTTTAAACCTTGAACTTGAGGCTTCTTAGAACTTAGTTTCTGCATGCCACACAGGTCTACCTGTCTCTGATGAAACCTAATTCCAAGCACCTCTTTTTACCTCTAAGTACTCTGGTTTGTGTCTTTTATTTGGTAACATTGTGGTGGCTTCCTTCTGTTGCTCTGAATTTGTCCAAAAACTGTGGAACATCCTGATGAGCTCAGTCTCTCTAATCCATCTCTAGGTCAAGTGTCCCTCCCTGAAAAGTTCTTCTGGTCCTTACGCCTGCTGCCCAACCAGCAGGGTTGGCTTGGGGCAGGACTTAATTTACTTCCTTTTTTAAATCATGTGCTCAATTGCCTTCTTTTTTCTCAGGTTGTGAAAAGCCACCAAAGAATAGCTTAATGCTTAAGGAAAAATAAACTTAGGGAAATTATCCACCTGCTTGTAAACAATAGGTTCATGTATGTAAAGCAGCTAATTCTAACGTAATATTAGGTGCTCCTTCAATAAAAGCAAAAGAAATTAAAAGATCCTAGAATTTCTTTGTCATGCTTAAAAGTCTCCCCTGCTCCAATCGCCTGGTTTTTTAGAAGTATTTGTTCTCTCCTATAATCTGAAAATGCATGTGCCTAATTGAAATAAGATGTACTCCTTAAATGATGAATATAAAAAGTGATCAAAATAGATTTTTGTTATCCGTTGGGCATTGGGAGTTTAAATGCAAACTGCAGGGCTTGCAGTGTGGGGAATTAATTATTGGTAATTGAAGTTGTGAGCTTAATTCCCTGCTTGCTTCAATGAAAATGAATCCTTTTATTTAATATTGAAATAAGCACCACTAACCTCATGATCTAGGACAGCGCTTGCATTCAGCCATTGAGCAACAGGGAATGTTACAAAAGCTTTATCTCTTAAACACTGAATTGTGATTAAAACAAAACTAAACAAAAACATCAGGAGGTAGATACATTAGCAAATAGTGTAAAAGATGGTGTTGCGTACTCTTAATAGATCCTGTTCTTGTTCACCGGTGACAAAAGCCATCCTGTATTCTAATAAAAGTCTAAACCATTAAAATATATATATATATATATATATATATATATATACACATAGATACACTTTTTGAAAACTTGTGCCCACTAACATGTTTTCATTGAAATGTACCATCATACTGAAGCAGGAGGACCATTTAAACTGTTAAGCAAGTAAATGGACTGCCCTGTGTTTCTGCTGTGAGGAGTTCTTTTCTTTCTGAGGGAATATTACAACCAGGCATGATGCAGACTCTGCTTTCTGCCCAGTCTCATCTCTGATCTGTCTCTGTCTCTGTCTCTTGGCTCTGGCCATCCAAAGATGTCCCTGGGCACTTACACTCCCTGTTCCTTAGGTCTGGTAGGTCCCTACATCCCAGGTCCCCTACATCCACCCTTTGCTTAACATTTGTTTATTCCTCTCCGATCTCAGCTCACACATTACAGCTGAGACGGGGTCAAGTCCGCCTCTTTCATGTTCTTAACACAGTAAGTCGTGTTGTCATTACTGGTTTTGCGATTGTCCCTTCTGCCAAAAGACAATTTCAGGAAGGCAGGGACGGTGTCTGCCTTGTTCACAGCTAGAGCTCCAGTCACTAGTTGGGAGCCTGGCACATACCGGGAATCAAGAAACATGTCTGCGAGAAGGAAGGAAAGAGAAAAAATAGGCAGAAAGAAAGGAAAGCTGAAGGTTAATTAAGGTCAAAG
This sequence comes from Ailurus styani, assembly GCA_002007465.1. NCBI lineage: Eukaryota > Metazoa > Chordata > Mammalia > Carnivora > Ailuridae > Ailurus > Ailurus styani. Next base: position 2,095,312 of record LNAC01000032.1, on the reverse strand, counting down.
AGCCCCTTGGCAAAATTGCCATTTCATAGTCCTGTAGCACCCATGGCAGCTATAATACAATTCATGATTTCTTTTTTCATTTTTTTATGGGAAACAAATGAAATTAATACTTTCCAACATCTTATTTATTGTGCTTTGTTCTAAGTGTTGAGTGCACCTTTCCAGAAGACAACTGACACATATTTCAAAAATTAACACACAAAATTGTGTAATTTGGTGGACCTACAGAGTGCCCCTTCCACCAAACAGATTCGAGTAGAACTATATCAAGGAATATCACTGTGAAATTTCAGAACACTGGGGACCAAGAGACAATCCTATGAGCTTCCAGAGAGAAAAGCAGTTACATACAAAGGATCAGGAATCAGAATGACTTCAGATTTCTCAACTGCAACCGGACAAGGAAGAAAGACCTTCAAAATCCTCAAGAAAAGTATTCCTACCACCACTCGAGATTCAGCCAAACTATCAAAGGACATTGGAATAAGGACATTCATATGAAGGAAGAATAAGACATTTTCAGATACGCAAGTTCTCAAAAAGTTAATTTCCATGTACTCTTTCTCAAGAAGCTAGAGAGGATATGCTCCCACCAAAGTGAAAGCAAAAGGTCAAGAAAGGGGAGGATGTGGTGTGTGGAAGAGTTTGTTTCTGCACCCTAACCCGTGTCGTTGGAAGCTGACCTTTGTGGAGTACATCTCAGACTCACATGCCTATGGTTGTGTTCAGCCAGAGATTCACCAGCAAGAGATCTGGAGGAAAAGAGGGCAGAGACAGCCCAAGGCTCTGATGGGATTACAAGACTCATTCTACCACTCATTTCTCTTGGATTTCTAGCTCTCTCTCACTTTCTTTTCTCCCTTCTTAACCTTCTCCTCTCCTACTTTCTTACTCTTTCTCCCTCTCCTTCAATGAGCAGTTTTTGACAGTACCCTCCATCACTGTGTTTAACTATAAAAAGGGCAATCAAGCCAAAAGAAGCAATAGAGCACAATGGATGAAGAGCACAGATTATGGAGTTAGACAACAGTGGGTTCAAGTCCTAGTTCTGCCATTTAATAGAGAGGTAGTCCTGGGCAAATTACCCACCTTTATTATAACGCAAGGAGAAAGAAGATCACTATATAGATCACTATATATATTCTTTGAATATTTTATGCAAACAGCATGAGTTTTTGTGATATCTATTTAAACAATAACTGATAATTAAGTGTATCCACTCCACCAATCTCTATATTGGTACATTTAGGCCAACATTTAAAGTAATTACTGATATGTTTGGGCTTAAGCCTGCCATTTTATTGTTTGTTTACTGTTTGTTTACACTATTCCCCTTTTCTTGCCTTCCTATGGATCACTCAAACATTTTTAAGAATTACATTTTAATTTCTTTACAATATTTTTGAGTGTTTTTGTGTAGTTTTCATAATGGTTGTCATGAAGATTACAATACGCATGTATGACTTATTATGGTCTACCAGTATCAACATTTTGTCACTCTGAGTGGTATAGAAACCTGACTTCGTTTAAATCTCTTACTCTTCTGTGCCTTTTAATCAAATTTTTAAAAAAGATTTATTTATTTATTTTTAGAGACAGAGAGCACGAGCAGGGGGAGGGACATAGGGAGGAGAGAATCCTCAAGCAGACTCTGCCCTGAGCGCAGAGCCTGATGTGGGGCTTGAACCTAGGACCCTGAGATCATGACCTGAGCTGAAATCAAGAGTTGGTTGCTTAACCGACTGAGCCACACAAGTGCTCTTTTTTTTTTTTTTAAGATTTTATTTACTTGTTTGACAGAGAGGGAGAGCACAAGTAGGCAGAGAGGCAGGCAGAGGGAGAGAGAGAAGGAGACTCTCTGCTGAGCAGGGAGCCCAAGGCAGTTCTCCATCTTAGGACCCTGGGATCATGACCCGAGCCAAGTTTAACTGACTGAGCTACCCAGGTGCCCCCAGGCACTCCTTTTGATTGAAGTTTTTATTGATATAATTGTATATATATATGCAGTTACAAGAAATAAGACACTGATACCAGTCTCCCTCAATGGTAACATTTTACAAAACCAGAACAACCAGGATACTAAAATTGATATAATCCACAGATTGTATTCAGATTTCCCCATTGGGACTCATTTATATGTGTGTTGCATCTGTGTGTATCTTGAGTTCTGTATAACTTTATCATCTGTGCAGGATTATGTATCCATCACCACAGTCAAGATGCTATGTAATTCCAACACTGCAGGGATGCCCAGTGTTGTTAATTACATCTGCCTTCCTCTTGCCAAACACTTTTTAAGATCCTAGACTAAAGTAATGGTCAATATCCTAAAATATCTTTCTCCCTTCAGGAACACTGAGGTTAATATCCAAATTAAACCCAATACTTCCCAACCCCCCTAAAAAATAATTAAGAACAATTTAAGTGCTCTAGCTATGTATTGACTTTGAAGTCCCTACACAACCAGGATATTGAAATTGATACACTCTACTGATCATATTCCAATTTCTTAGTCTTACTGGCATTCATGTGTGTGTGTGTGTGTGTGTGTGTATTAAGTTTTGTACAATTTTATCACTTGTGTAGGTTCATGTATCCACCACCACAGTTAAGATGTTCAGCAGTTCCAGAATCACAAAGACCGCGTATGCTGCCTTTTTATAACCTATTCACTTCCCTCTATTGACTCCCTCATCCTTAACACCTGGCAACCATTTGCCCTGGCAATATGTCCTCCATTTCTCCATTCTTTTTATTTTAAAAAGTGTTAATAGAAATGAAAGAATATAGTATATAGCCTTTGGGATTAGCTTTTTTCTCATTATAATTTATCCCTCCCCACCTTTTAAATATAAGGTCCTAAGTATTTCCTCTGTATACACTAAACATCACATCTGATGGCATAATAGTTAAATCCTGTGGTAGGCAGACTAGCATTCCCTGCACCAAGGATGTCCATAACCTAATCCCCAGATCCAGTGAATACATTAGGTTACATGGCAAAGGGAATTCAGGCAGCAGATGAAATCGACGTTACTAATTAACTGACCTTAAAATGGAGAGATTATAGTAGCTTCTCAAGGTGAGGGCACTGTAGTCATAGGATCCTTAAAAGTGGAAGAGGGAAGCAGAAGAAAGAATCAGAGAAATGACAGAGAATGAGAAGGACTTAGCCAACATTGCTGGCCTTGAGATGAGGAAGGGGACCAGAAACAAAGGAAAGCCGGTGGTCGCTGGAATCTGGGAAAGGCATGGATGTGGACTCTCACCTAGAATCTCCAGAAGAGACACAGCACTGATGACACCTTGACCTTAGCCCAGTGACACTCATTTTAAACTTCTGACCTTAAGAATTGTAAGATAATAAATTCACATTATTTAAGCCATTGTATTTGTGGTTGTTACAGCAGCAATATAGAAAACTAATACAAAGTATCAAACATGATTTTAAAAAAACCCATGAGGTGAAGAAACAGTCTATTATGTTTACCCGTATTTTTACCCATACCACCTTTCTTTCTTTGTTTTTGAAGTTCTAGGCCTGCTGTTATAATTACCTTTAGAGAATCTCCCTTAACTATTCTTTAAAGGTAGGTCTGCTGGCAGTAAATTCTCCTTTTCCTTTGCCTGAGAGCTAATTAGATTTAAATACCTACTATCCTAATTCTAATATAATTAAATCATTTTTCTAGCTTAAAAACGAGATGAACTGACATTAAGCATGAACTAAAGGCATCCTCTGATGCAGAATCAAGTGGAGATGCAGACAATAGGACTACAACTTGGCCAAAAAAAAAAAAAAAGAAAAGAAAAGACTAGAAATATATCACAAATTTATAATGAATGGAAACTAAAACTGGCTGCAATACAGCAAAATGAAGAAAATTATTTGTTTTATAAAAAATATTTTAAGTAATAAATTGGGCAAAATGAAGAGATATTTTAAGCAAATACATAGTGAATTTGATAAGAAATTTTCTCTTGACAGTAAAAAGATATCAATAAAATTAGCTTGAAGTGGGAATTAAATGTCCAACAAAAAAAAACTCTTAATGCTTTTAACAGAATCTGAGTTTATATTAGTCAGCAAAAAAATGTTTCTGATTCTTGCATCCATGAATCTGTCAATAGAAAATCATCTTTTGAGAGATGTAGTAAAAAAAAAATGATTTTAGGGCGCCTGGGTGGCTCAGTGGGTTAAAGCCTCTGCCTTCGGCTCAGGTCATGATCTCGGGGTCCTGGGATCGAGGCCCGTATCGGGCTCTCTGCTTGGCAGGGAGCCTGCTTCCTCTTCTCTCTCTGCCTGCCTTTCAGCTTACTTGTGATCTCTCTCTCTCTCTGTCAAATAAATAAATAAAATATTTAAAAAATGATTTTAGTTATGGAAATATAGCTAGAAAGTTATGAAGAAAAGACTAAGAGATTTTCTATAAAAAGTGAAAGATCACAACTAAGCCACCAAATAATTGTCCACAGACCTTTCTAATAATATCAAACATCAGGGGTGCCTGGGTGGCTCAATCAGTTAAGCATCTACCTTCGGCTCAGGTCATGATCTCAGGGTCCTGGGATCGAGCCCCACATTGAGCCCCACATCGAGCCCTGCATTGGGCTCCTGGCTCAGTGGGGAGCCTACTTCTCCCTCTCCCTCTGCCACTCTCTCGCTCTTTGTCAAAAAAATAAATAAAATCTTGGGGCACCTGAGTGGCTTAGTCGTTAAGCGTCTGCTTTTAGCTCAGGTCATGATCTCAGGGTCCTGGGATCAAGCACCACATCAAGCTCCCTGCTTAGCGGGAAGCCTGCTTCTCCCTCTCCCACTCCCCCTGCTGTGCTCCCTCTTTCACTCTGTCTGTCTCTGTCAAATGAATGAATGAATGAATGAATGAATGAATGAATGAATGAATGAATGAATAAATATTTTTTAATTAAAAAATATCAAAGATCAATTGATTCATAAATTGACAAATTTTAAGTACTTTTTTTAGACTTAGATTGGTCATGTGAACATAAGAGATACTGTCCATCAATACTTTGGTATATTTGTTTCTCAAAGGACTTCCAAAATTATGAAGTCTTGTCATATTGGCGTGGCGGGGGGGGGAATGAACTTGTGGTGCAGATATTTTTTAATCTTTTATAACTTTCAAAGAAGAATCTCAGCTAGACATAAAAATTGTGTTTCTAACATGACACATAGTGGTCCATTTCTCTTAGCCCCAAAATCCAGATTTATTGGAATTTTAAAACAAGGGGGTGTTGTTCCTTTACTGCCTCATTCCAAAGGATAATATATTGAAAATACTTGTGCTCAGTTTTCTGAAGCAGACTATATGAAAAGTGTTATGGGTATACTTGTTTAAAAGTTATTTGGTATAAACATACAAATGCTATGAATCATTTCCAATTTATGGCTCTGTTGAAAGAAATAGAAGACCATAATTTTAGTGACCTTGTCAGTGTTTGTTGCCAGTGCTTGTTGATAGAGTCATGGAAGGACTTTTAAAAAATACTGTTGGGGCGCCTGGGTGGCTCAGTCGCTTAAGCGTCCCATTCTTGATTTTGGCTCAGGGTCATGATCTCAGGGTAAGGATCTCATGGTCGTGAGATTGAACCCCACGTCTGGCTCCATCCTCAGTGGGGAGTCTGCCTCTCTTGTTTTACCTCTCCTTCTCCCTCTGCCCCTCCCCTGGTTTGTGCGTGCATGCTCTCTCTTAAGTACATAAATAAATCTTTTTTTTTTTAAGATTTTATTTATTTGACAGAGAAAGATCACAAGTAGGCAGAGGCAGGCAGAGAGAGAGAGGAGGAAGCAGGCTCCCCACTGTGCAGGGAGCCTGATGCGGGCCTCGATCCCAGGACCCTGAGATCATGACCTGAGCCGAAGGCAGAGGCTTTAACCCACTGAGCCACCCAGGTGCCCTAAATAAATCTTTTTTAAAAAATAAATAAAATTTTAAAAAAAGATACTGCTAAGTCCAACTTAAGATTTTCATGAAACAGAGGAATGTTTGCTAAACATTTGATAAGCTAAGACAGACAACAGCAGTGTGATTTATATTTTCCCACAGATATCAAACTACATATGAAATAATTAAATTTAAAACTCTAAAAGAAAGGTTTTGACCAGTTAGACAGACACAAGAATTTTTGTTGAGGTTGAAATGCTTCATAACACAAATGGACAATTATGATTTTACACATTTTCCTAATATGAATTAGAAGGAGACTCTAACTGTAATCAATGCCATTATATAATTTGATTGCAAAAAATAAAAAGAACTCATGAGAAAAAATTTGAAGAATGTTTTGTTATATTGGTAAATTTAGAATTACTCTTCAAATTATGCAATACCCCCATTGAACTCAATGTTGATAATACTAAGTAGTCACAACAGTAAATTTACTTAACTTGGATCGATGTAGTTTTCTAAACTGATATGCTTTTGCTTCAGTGTCAAATCAGTTTTTCTAAAAATAAACCACTTTTGTCAACATGAATGCAAATATTAAGGGAAGATACCTTTTGGAACTTAATATACTTATTTGAAAAATTTTAAGTATGGTCGGAATAACTGGGGCATGTGAGACAACTTTGTATGAAAATAAATCATGTACTTCCAATTGAGATGTCCTGTAAGTATAGCACACACACCAGATTTCAAGTATAGAAAAATTTAAAAATATCTCATTAATAATTTTCTTTTTGGACTACACATTGAGATGCCAATATTTTGGGTTTATTGGGTAAAACATATTATTAAAATTAATTTCACTTCTTCTTTATTTTTAAATGTGATTACTAGAATATTTTAAGTTACACATGTGGCTCCCATTATGTTTTTAGTGGACAGCAATGACCTAGATATTAATCCCTTGTTTGCTTTTGATGCTGCATCTATTCTCTCCCTATTAACTTTGTTTTGGGTATCCTTCATTGAGCAAGAAAAAAAGCCTTAATATTGATGTAGTTAAATCATCAATTTTTCATTTATGACTTGTGCTTTCATGGTTGAATAAACTTCACAAAGATATTCTTCATTTTCTTCTGTATTTGAAGAAGAATACAGAACTCTGTATTCTGTATTTTCAACTTTTCAGTTAGGTTTTTAATTCATCTAGAATTCATCTTCGTATGGTGTAAGTCAAAGGTCCAGCTTCTTCTCCAGCTGATGAGACAGTTTTCCTAACACCATATACCAAAGAAGCCATCCTTCTCCATTTTTTGTGGCACCACATTGATCAAATACCATATTCCCATATACACAAAGATGTACTTCTGAACTCTGCAATCGGTTCCATTGGTCTGCTTCTACACCAGAACACAATGTTTTTTGCTTTGTAATATACCTTAGTAACTAGAAGTTTAAATTATTCCTCATTTCTACGATGATACCAGCTATAAACATCCCAACAAAGACTTCCTATGGTTTCCCTTTGCTTCATCTTTGGTATATGGCCCTTTAAGTCATATTAATATGTAATGCCACTGGAACTTGACTGCTTTTTCTTAAGGAGGTTGTTTTCAATGAGTCCTTTATAGCTGTTCTGGAGTAAAAATCTGCCTTTTCCTTTAGACAGTTACCTAGTCTTATGAGCTGAATACGTTGGATAATATTTGAACCCCTTTTAGCCCAGAACCCAGTAAAATAACCCGCTCAGTATAAGACTTGTGTAGGGGCTTGATCATCAATAAATGGTCATGGATCTTTAAGGTAACCCTCCAGATTCCACTGTTTGAAGTGGAGCTACCAGCTGTTTGAAACTGTGGTTCCAAAGCTCAGTGAAAACAGTTTATGATAAATGAGTAAATTCAAAATTATTTCATTTACCAATAAGCCATTCTGAGGGATGGAGCAGCCAGGGCTCAATCATTCCTTCTAAAGAATCTTCTATATGTTGGACATTAGGGCTTCAAATAGAAATGAAATGCATTTTATTTATACATTTATACCCTGTTTCTTTCTTTAGAATAAACTTAAAGATGACAAAATGAATAAAATATCAATCTTCCCCTCAAGGATTTCACCATCTAGGAGAAAAACATATGTCACAACTATTACCACAATACAAAGTAAAAGTAGTACAATGTAGATATTATTAGTAAAGTAAGGGACAATTAATACATAATGGCAGGGGCGTCTGGCTGGTTTGGTTGGAGAAGTGTGCACAGCTCCTGATCTCAAGGTCATGAAGTCAAGCACCACGTTGGGCATAGAGATTAATTTTTTTAAAAAATTTAAACATAAAAAATGCATAAGGAGAAGAGATTAAAGTATCACATTTGATCTGGGCATTGAAAAACAGTCAGTGAAAATTTTAACTTTAAAATGGCGTGATCTTGGGGCCATGCCTTAACCAAGTGATCAAACTTAGCATCACTAATAGTGAAACAATAGAATTTAATATGACCCCTGATATGATGCAATGAGAAGTACACAACATCCCCTAAGTAGTCTTGCTAAAAAGGTGTAGCATGAATCTAATCAAGCCTCTACACCTTACTTTCAGTTTACCGAAAGTAAAGGAGATAGTAGAGGTAGTTAAATGACGACATGAGTAAAATAATCAGACAAATCCAAAACGTGAGACATTGCATAAGACAACTGACCTGCAGCTCTCAAAAAGGCAACATCATGATAAAAAGGATAGTACACTGCTCTATATGAAAACCGACTAAAGAAACCTAACAACAAAATGCAATGAGTAAACAACTTGATTCCATCTTAGTTTAAAATATATATATGACATTCTTGAAATAACTGGATGCATTCAACATGGAAATAATATTAATTTTCTGAGGCATAACAGTGGAACTGTGTCATGTAGGAGTATATCCTTATTCTTAGAGGGTACATGGTAAAAGTGGCAGGGAAGTGTCATGATGTCAAATTTACTTTGAAAATATCTAGAGCAAACAGAGCAAAACGTTAAGGATTATTGAATTTCGGCAGAACATAGGTGAGTTTCATTGTAAAATTCTTTTAATTTTGATGTACGTGAATTATTTCATAATAAAACTTAGAATAACTCAATTCTCTTCTGTAGGTGATATTAATGTTAAAAAATAAGAAAAGAGTAGGCATAGAGCAAGTGAGAGGGCAGTAGGGAGAAGGAGATCCTAGGCTGATGAGAAACCTTGAGTAGAGGCATAAAGGTAAGATGCTCGTGTATTGAGATATGAGGGAGTTGTCCCTGCAGACTGTATAAAATTCATTTCTGCTACCCCATCCTGTTGGTAAGCAAACTTCTACTGAGCAGGCTGCCAGTGATAAAAATCAATTCAAAAAAAAGCTGAACATCCAGCACTCAAGAAGAACTGGAACTCAAACAGCTCTGGGGATACAGGAATCCATAACAAGTCATCCCAAAGGGACTGGATCAGCTCCAACCCTTTTCCCTCTCTGGGTTACTCTACCTGTGAGTCAATTCTTAGGAGAGAGGTTAAGATCGAGACACAAGCAGGCTCTCCCAGTGTGGGCACGAAGGAATCAGTTTTCTAACTGGGTGGCATTCTTGCTCACCTAAATTCAACTCTAGTGAATTCTATCTTCTGTTCTCTGAGCAACCCTTGAATCCTTCTCATTTTTCTTGTTAGCAAGAGTTGCCTTCTGTTACTTGCCACTAAGGAACCACAATACAATTTCCTTTGTCTCTATCTCATTTGTAGTTAGACCCCTGGACATTTCCTGTCATACATTTCATGACACAATTGCTTGTTGTGGTTTATTTTTGTCTGAATCTTTCTGGTAGATATAAAATTAGGAGATTTTGAAAATGTTTTTTTCCTTCTGGATTTGGTAGGATATAGGGGTTAAGGATGGAAAGTACAGTAGGGTAAGGGTAAGGGTATGAGATACACAGAGAGAAAGAGAAAAAGAGAAGAAAGGAAGGGGAAATAACTTGAGAACAATTTTGGTAGTGGAGTAAGTTTGTTAAATACACTGTGGAGCCTTACCCTTAAGGAGCCTGGGACAGGAAGAAGCAATGGTTTGAGAATTAATACAATGCTAGAAAACAGGTATGGGGCAAGTGGAGTAGGAATTGTGGTTGAATGGCCAAGGTTTTAAGGATCTTTAAATCCTTTGGAGAGGAGAATGAATATATACAAAGTCAAGATAGAGGAGGAAGGGGGCACCTGGATGACTCAGTTGGTTAAGTGTCTGCCTTAGGCTCAGGTCATGATTCCAGGGTCCTGGAATTGTGTCCTGCATCAGGCTCCCCGCTCAGCGGGGAGACCTTGCTCCCTCTTCCTCTGCTCCTCCCCATTGCTCGTACTCTCTGTCTAAAATAAACAAATAATATCTTTTTAAAAATTAATTAAAAAAAAAAAGAAAGAAAAAGAGCAGGCAGTTCCTCAGGATTCAAGGCAGCCCATATTCTCAGGTAACAATGCTTGGACCTTCAACAGCTACAAGAATTATCAAGTAGAGTTTTGCTTTAAAAAAAAAAAATTAAGACGAATAAATGTAGCTTAGAGCCAAGGTTATATTTTGGAGTTGGAGTTAGGAAAGGTAAAAGTGGTGAAGCAGGATGTAAAAATTTAGTATGTGTGTGGGGGGAGGGGATCGTAAGGGGCAAGGACTGTGGTTTCACTTCCGTATCTGCAGCCCTTGACACTGCACCTGGCACCAAAAGAACATTCAAATGCTTATGAGTAAAAGTTAAATGGATGGATGAGAGAGTAATGGAGAAAAATAAATCATAATTTGAGGACTATTTTAAAGAATTCCACTGATGCTACAAGTTTGCAAGGATAGGAATGACCATGGAGAGAACCTTTTCGCATAGTTCAGTTTAACTAAATATTTATTAGATACACATTCTGTGCTCTGCACCTGCACTTGGGAAAGATATAAAGATAAAGTACAGTCTCCACCCTGATATAACTCACCATCTTGTGTGTGCAGAGGGAGAAACAAATACATTAAATGCCAATAAGATTGGAGATACCATATAGCAAGGAAGAAGTGAAACAAAAGTAAGAGAAAGAATTTGAAGGAAAGCTCATGCCTTGCTAAGTGGGAGGTTAGAAGACTTAACATCGGAGATATTAGCAAGTATTGGGAGGTATTAGAAATATGCCTCAAGGCACTGGCAGAATTTCCAAAGATAAAAGCATTCAGAAAGAAGTAGCACAAACAAAAACAAGGAGCTGGGAAATAGTAGGATGTGTCCAGGAGGACAGGTTGTGATCATACTAGGAAGGTCATGAATGCCAGTCTAAGGAATCTGTATTTAATCAAAGGTACTGGAAATCATTTAAGGTTTCTGAATGAGTTACATGGTTAAAAGCAGTGTTTTAAAGAACATGAGTTCATCAGAATTTTGTAGGACCCTGTACTCAAAATCTGGTCTAGGGCCAGCAGCATGAGCTTCACGGGAGAGCCTATTAGACGTGCCGAATCTCAACTTGCTTCCTAGACCCACCGAATCTAAACCTACAGAGGAAGCAAGAGTCCCTACCTGATCCGTTTGCACATTCGACTTTGAGAAACACTAGTGTAGGTTATCGTGGAGGAGGAAGATTTGACTTAAGGAGACCAGTTGGAGGACTCAGTCAGAGAGAGATGAACAAAGATGTCAGAAGTAGACCCACCAAAGCTGATGAGGTTGGCTTAGAAAGGGAGAAGCCATGAATGATGGAGAACTTTTAGGCTACATGGTGATGGTGTATTTCTGCCTCACTCATTTTCCTAATAGATTAATCTTCTTCCCTTTGTTCCTGAAAGCCATTGTTTTAACACATTTTTCTTCTATTTGTTCCTTCTGTTCATTGGCAAGCCCTGCTTCTTTCTGATTGCTCATTGCTCACAGGCCATAAAACAAGAGACATTTTCTCAAGCCTTGTTCTTCAGGAATGCAGATGGGAACCACTGCTACGCCACAGGCCAGGGTGAAGAAATCACATGAAGAGATTGGAAGGAAGAAGAAAAGTGAAAATACCTTCTCTCGTAAAGCAGGGTTCTCTTCCCTTCTGAGTTTAATACAAATCAAACAGGTGTGCTTTCAGAGCAATGGGAGTGTGTCTTCATCAGCTTTTCATCGTCGGCTTCCAGAAAATTCAGCTCTCTCAGAAAGAGGGAAAAATAAACAGCTGAGCAGTGTGACTCATTTACACTTCAAATATACTTTGAATTGGTTATTCCTCAATTAATCAAATAGCTGGTGTGTCCCTAAAGTAGTATAAAGTGACACGCTGTGTGAAATCAATTTTTCTTTCCCTAATCATTAAATCCAGTAGCCTGTGACTACATCCCTGCTAATTCTGGTACCAGTCCTTTCATCCTCCATTAACTCTGGCACGCCTAACAGGCTGTCAAGAATAATTTCCCAGGACGTAAATAATTCAGAAATTAAAAATTAATAAATAATAACAGAGAACTGCTGGGAAATAGGCTGGGTCAATTAGTGTGTTCTGCATTCTGTTTCTTCGCAGCGGGGGGGCAGGAGGGAGGGCGCAGCCACATTCGTTACTTGAATCTTTCCTTCGATTCTGAGGTCTGATTTACAGCTCTTCATTACTGGATCCAGTCAGACACAATTACCTCCATCACTATCTCAGTTCCTAACTTCAAAGAAACGAACGTTTTCTTGTCTGCTTTTTTTCTCCTTGCAGCAGGCTCAGCTTGACATCCCTGGAATTTCTTCCACGCAGACTAATTAATAAGTCTTCGACTTATCATATTCACTTCTCTTCTTTGATGTGCTACCTTAGTCAATCATCCCATTTAATTAGAATTTCAATGATAACTTTACTTATCTTGTGGCTAGATGTAAATTAAAATAACGGGATTTTAATTCTCTTCTGTATGGGGTTATGACATTTTGGGAGAAAAAGTTTCAACACAAACATGATATTATGTACTTTCCGTGTGGGGGTGGAGGAGCTTTCTGCCAAATCATTTTCCTCTTGCTACAAAATAGTATTGCTGTGGAGCAAGCAATGATGGAAATGCACTGGATTTTCCAATAGCATCATTTTACCGAGTCCTTCACAGGAAAAAAAAAATTTGTCTTGATTTGCATGAATAATTGGATCAAGGCACAGGTCATGTTGCCAGCCAAGGCAGTGACTATTCTGAAGAAAAAAGTCGCTTCAGAAAAATTAAGGCTTTGGTGTACCAACCCTTTAAAGGCTTCTGCCCTTTTCTGTCAAGTCATGCCATTTTCCGTTTCGGTAAAATTCTGTGGGGGCTTCTTTAGACTTCTTCCACAGAACAGCACAAGGAAAATTAAAAGGCTCCCCCAGGAACACAGCGAGCATTAGTAGGGCACACGATGTGATACTGACGTGTGATATGCAAAACTGGTTAATAAAGGAGAGCAGAAAGCAGCATGTCATTTCTAGGCAACAATACTAAGGCCACTATTTCCTATTCAATCCACTGTGTGCCAATCTCAGTCACATGCTTTACTTCTGTTAATTCTCCTTATTATTCCCATATGATAGGTAAAGAGACAGTCTCAGCCAGGTTAATCTGCTTTCCTGAGGTCACGAAGGCAGCACGTGAGGAGGACGACATAGAGAAAGCGTAAGAATAAAGTTTCAAGCCTTGGAGCATAGCATTGAAAGCCTTCCATGATCTAGCTTTATACTGTCTGTCTGCCAAACTCATGTTCTTTCCACTCAATTACATAAGCTCATCCAAAATGCAACTTCAGGGGCACCTGGGTGGCTCAGTTGGTTCAGCGTCTAACTCTTGTTTCAGCTCAGGTCGTGATCTCAGGGTTGTGAGATCGAGCCCTGCCTAGGGCTCCATGCTCAGCGGGAGGTTTGCTTCAGACTCTCTCTTCCTCTTCCTCTGCCCCTTTCCCTCTCTCTCTCCCCGCCCCCCTTCTCTAAAATAAATAAATAAATCTTTAAAAAATTGCATCTTCAGCATTAACCCACTGCCAGATTTTAGTATAATAATACCTTACTAATACATTGTTGATGGTTGCCTTAATGTTTATAAATATTGGCTGAAATTCAGTCACTGTAGTTATAAACAGTGATCCCATTATCACAAATACATTATTTTCAAAGAGCAACTACAAACAGAAAATCATATACCATATACATAAGGTTTAGAATAAGAAAACAAGCTTTTCTCACATTTGCTTATACTATTTTTTCCCAGGAATAAAATTATTAGCTTTTCTCTTTGTCACTTGAAAAAAAAAAAAGTCACTAGCAAGAAGAACATCACTAGCGATTTCACACAATTATTCTACCCTTGCTCTCAATTCCCCGCCTCTCCTCTCAGTAACAATGCCCAGTAAGACAACAAACAGAAGTTACAGTGACCAATGGAAACTTACTTCATTAGTAAGACATGAAACCACTGCATTAATGCCATTTTGAAGCTAACCTTTCAGGGATTTAATACAGTTGTTCTTTAACAATAGAACTTGGTTCATTTGCTACTTAAGACATGATTATTTAAATTAAAGTTAATTGGTTTCCTTACTCCCCTTTAGGGCATTAGGCTCAGAACATTTCTATTAGAAAAATCTAATTTGTCTCAAATTCCTATTTCTAAATTTTAGAGTAGCTAAAATGCTCTGATATTTTAACTCTTTGTAGTAAAAATCATCTCTAAATGAGAGCTCAATGGCGAAGCAATGAAAGATGCAGGTGACCCAATTAGCGCAAGGGCAGGGTAGGAGGTGTGAAGACCCCGAGCTCCAGTGCAGGGGGAGCCCTAGGGCCCTGGCAGGGCCGGTCAGAGATCCAGGAAAGCTCGGACCACTTCCATTACTTCTCTTGAGGTTCCCAGTACAGAATATCCTCAACTGACAGTGGTCCTACTTGACCAACGGGCAAAAGCGATACACATTCCCTGGAAACCATCACGGAATTTTGAATTTGGCACTTTTCCCAGGCCGGCGATCCCTGGGAGGGTAGCCTGCCATGAGGCTGGGCAGGGGCAGCAGCCGCAGCTCCCCATCAGCTGCACCATCACGAGGGCGATCCCCTGACACGCGGACGACCGTTCCGCACCCAGGCAACCGCCCTCGTTTTCACTTCCACTACGGGATTCGATCAATTACAGGAGATATTCAACACTTGATGACAAAAGAAGCTTTGTGTGGGATGGTTTTGCTCAATTGTAGGCTAATGTGAGTGCTCTGAGCACACTGAAGGTAGGCTAGGCTAAGCTGGGATGGTCACATATTGTTAGGTGTACTAAAGGCATTTCCAACTTACAACATCTTCGGCATATGATAAGTTCATTGGGAGGTAACTCTACAGTAAGTCGAGGAAGATACATGTACATTTAAAAATGAAGACCTGCCAAAGCAAGATTACCAAAACTAAGACATATTTGGAATGTTTACACTGAACCAGTTAAAACTTTTTTTTTTTAAGATTTATTTATTTATTTGACACAGAGAGAGAGACCACAAGTAGGCAGAAAGGCAGGCAGAGAGACAGGGAGAGGAGGAAGCAGGCTCCCTGCTGAGCAGGGAGCCCGATGCGGGGCTCGATCCCAGGACACTGAGATCATGACCTGAGCCGAAAGCAGAGGCTTTAACCCACTGAGCTACCCAGGTGCCCAAGTTAAAACTTTTAATACACAAAATGCAGAGTGATAGAATTGAGCTATTCACAAATAATCATGGGATTAATAAAATGCATTAATTCATGGAGCTCTGCAACAATGTGTGACACCCAATAATGGGACAAAGTGTGTATAAGTTCTACTATGAAAGTCTATTTCCGTCCTGTATCTCAATGACTACCTCTATAGCCTCATCTAGAAATAATGTTGAAATTCTTAAGTTCAAGCTCTTCTTCAATGGGAAGCTCAAGTCCAAATGCTCCCTCTCACCATTCTTTGATTGTGTCCAATCTCATTATTCATTCATTTAAAAAAAATATTTTTGAGTGCTCACTATGCTCCACGTACCACTCTAGGTATTGAAAATATATCCATCAAAAAAATGTTTTTAAAAGACAAAATTTCCCTACTCATACAGCATACTTCTAACAGAGGCAGACAAAATATAATAAACACACATATATACACACACACATATGTGTGTGTATGCATGTGTGTGTATATATGTATAGTGTGTCAGAAATTGGTAAGTGCAGAAAAAACAGGACAGTGGCAGGATGGGTAGGGGGCTGGGGGAGCCAATGAAGGACAGAAATGAGCAATTTAAGTGGGAGAGTTAGAATAGATGTCATTGGAAAAGGGACCTTGAGCAAAGAAACAGAGAAAATGAGAGTAAGCCATGTAGATATCTGGCAGAAGAGCATTCGAGGCAGAGGAATAGCCAATGAAACAGGAACACAATGATGCCTCTGGGCAAATTAGAAAAGGTCCCCCACCTTTCCCCCACCTCCCAAATATTATTGACTATATTTATTGATCTGAAGAGAATATTTAAATTATCATCTTAATAGATACTTAACAGATCTTTTTTAATTTTTCATTTTATTTATGTTTTTATTTATTATTTTTTTATTAACACAATGTATTATTTGCTTCAGGAGTACAGGTCTGTTAATCATCAGTCTTACACAATTCTACTTAATAGTGTCTTAACAGATACTGAGAAGGAAATTAACACATTCAAAGCCCATTCTTGATATGGTAAAAAAAACCCAAAAACCAATTTAATAGTAATTGATGGCTATTTTCTTAACACAAAACTTAGTAGATGCTTTCCTGTTTATGTCAGGACCAAAACAGAAATGTCCGTTATCTACACTACTATTTAATATTGCATTTGAAGGATCAGCCAATGGAACTGGACAAGGGGCATAAGAACTAGAAAGGAAGAGGGAATATACCTGGATAATATACCTGGAAGCCACCCAAAAATTAATAAATAATTAAATACCAATAACATGAGAATCTAGTAAGATAGCAGGACATAAATTAGTAGACAAAAATTCACAGCCTTCAATAAAAAGAAAACAGTTAAATGGAGTAATGGAAAAGAGGAAGCCATTTACATTAGCAACAAAACACTTAAAAACACCTATATATAAACCTAGTAAGAAATGTATAAAATCTATATGAATAAAATTTTAAAAATAGAGATGAATAAATAGAATGATATCCCATGATACAATGACTCAACATCATAAAGAGGTCAATTCTCCACAAGTTAATATATAAATATAAACACTAACAATGCCAAAAAAATTTTTATTGGAGGGGTGCCTGGGTGGCTCAGTGGGTGAAAGCCTCTGCCTTCAGCTCAGGTCATGATCTCAGGGTCCTGGGATCAAGCCCCGCACCGGGCTGCCTGCTCAGCCGGGAGCCTGCTTCCTCCTCTGTCTCTGCCTGCCTCTCTGCCTCCTTGTGATCTCTCTCTCTCTCTCTCTCTCTCTCTGTCAAATAAATAAATAAAAATCTTTAAAAAAATTTTTTTTATTGGAGCTGAACAAGTTGATTCTAAAATTTGCATGTGCATTAATATGCAAAATTTTAAATTATTTTTAATGTTTTATATAAAATATCTTTTTAAAAAAGATTTTATTTATTTATTTGACACAGAGAGAGAGAGAGATCAGATCATAAGTAGGCAGAGAGGCAGGCAGAGAGAGAGGAGGAAGCAGGCTCCCTGCCAAGCAGAGAGCCCGATGTGGGCCTCGATCCCAGGACCCTGGGATCATGACCTGAGCCGAAGGCAGCGGCTTTAACCCACTGAGCCACCCAGGCGCCCTATATAAAATATCTTGAGATCTATAAAAAGCAATCAGGCACATGCGAAGACAAGATAACATAAGCCAAGAGAAATATCACAAAAGAAAAACATCTATGGGGAATTCAGATAATGGAGTTATCAATCATGAAACACTAAAATAATTATCCTGAATATACTCGAGCACTCAAGGTAATAGAAGTCAAGATTGAAAAATTCAGCATATAATGGGAAGCATGAAAAGAGAAACAAATGGAAAGAGTAGAACTGAAAAATACAATAGCTGAAAACAAAAAAAAATCATTCAATGCATTTAATAGTGCATTAAATATACTGAAGAGAGAATTAATGAAGAAGAAGACAGGTCAAAAAAAAGCAGAATGAAGCACTGAAAAAAAAGCATTAGTAAATACTAAAGAGAGGGTGGGAAACTGTGGTGGCTTTAAGATATAATCCTAAAGGGCGCCTGGGTGGCTCAGTCAGTTAAGTGTCTGCCTTCGGCTCAGGTTGTGATCCTGGGTCCAGGTGTGATGGAGCCCTGTGTCAGACTCCCTATTCAGTGGGGAGCCTGCTTCTCCCTCTCCCTGCCCCCCCCAATTGCACGCTCTCTCTCTCTCTCTCTCTCTCTCTCTAATAAACAAAATCTTTAAAAACTAAATAAAATACAATCTTAAAATTATTGATACTCTTTCCATCAAGAGGTAAGGATATAAGTCCACTGCCTTTGAATCTAGGTTGGTTTGTGATCCTATGATTTAAAAAAGGAAATATAAGGGCACCTGGGTGGCTCAGTGAGTTCAACATCTGACTCTTGACCTCAGCTGGGTCATGATATCAGGGTGATGAGATCAAGCCCCGAACTGGGCTCTGTGCTCAGCGGGGAATCTCCTTGAGATTCTCTCCCTTACCCACTGACTCTGCTCCCCCTACTTTCTCTCTCTCTCTCAAATAAATACATCTTTAATAAAATAAAATAGGAAATTAATATTTGGTCTTGCTCTGACATGTAGCTCCTAAAACCCCTAGAGTTTCCTAAGCGATAAGAGCTAGAAAGTCTTTTGTTGTGTTACTGTGGTGACTTTTGGGCCTCAACTAAAGCTAGGGGGTTGGTTGCCTGAAAAACCAACCATGTCATTACAGAACTGGATGGGGAACCAAAACACTTCCATGTTTCACCGTGCCAGGCCTAACCTCCATGGTAACAAAAGATCCTTTTTTGGGGCCTTCACCCTGTGTATGTCTTCATCTGGCATCTGGTTGCTGATTTGTACCCTTTAATACCTTTTGTAATAAATTGGTAATCTGGTGAGAAAATGGGATTTCCTGAGGTCTATGAGCCACTCTCACAAATTCCTCAAACCCAAGGAGGAGTTGTGGGTACTTCTGCTTTAGAGTCAGCTGGTCAGAAGCACAGGTAACAACCTGGACTCGTGAGTGGCATCTGAAGCAAAAGGCAGTTTTGTGGAACTAAATCCTTAACCTGTGGGATCTGACGTTATCTCCAGCTAGACACTCTTGGGAAACCCCTCCCTCCTCCACCTCACCCTTGTTGGAATTAGGGCCCAGACCTTGAGCATAATGTAAACCATGGGCATAATAAAATGGTTGTTATTTTATAACATTAAATTTGAGATGATTTGTTTTACTGCAACTAATAACTAGAAGAGAGACCTAGAAATACAATGGTAAGAATACAGTGTGGAGCTGGAGTTCCCAGAAGGAAAGAGAACAGGGCAGAAGCAATATCTGAATAGATAATGGCTGAGAATTTCTTAAAATTCATGAAAGATCTCAAGATACAGATATAAAAGATCCTATAAACCTCATATAATAAAGAAAATCTTTATAATGTGCCTAAGCACATCATAGTAAAACCAATGGAAAACAAACCTAAAGGAAAATGTTCCCAAAGATAGGTAGGGGGGAAAAAAAAAGACAAATTCCTTTTAAAAAAGAAAAAATAAGAATAATTTGACTTCTCAAGAGACCATGGAAACCAAAACACAACAGACTGATATTTTCAAAGGAAAAAAGGAAAAAAAACACCAACCTTGAATTCCTTTTTTTTTTAAGACTTTATTTATTTATTTTACAGAGAGAGAGATCACAAGTAGGCTGAAGGGCAGGCAGAGAGAGAGGAGGAAGCAGGCTCCCTGCCGAGCAGAGAGCCAGATGCGGGGCTCGATCCTAGGATTCTGAGGTCATGACCTGAGCTGAAGGCAGAGGCTTAACCCACTGAGCCACCCAGGTGCCCCCAACCGTGAATTCTTACTTAGCATAGCAGAAGCCGCTGATGTCTTGCATCATATTCCTTCAGTCCAATCTTAATTTTGGCTTCCTCTGTGGTCAACTGATAAGTGACTTTAACTACATCTTCAAAATCCCTTTGCCATGTAATATAACATAATTATGAGAATATTACCATGGTACAGAAGTCACTGGGGCCATCCTAGAATTCTTGGCCTTCCGCCTACCCCACGTATTCTATAACCCACCAAATCCACTTCTAGGTTTATACCCAACCGAAAAGTATACATTTTCTTCACCAAAATACACGTACTGTAGTAGCAGCACTGTTCACAATAGTCCAAACTTGGAAACCACCCTATGCCCTTCGACAGAAGAATAGTAGTATGTTTGGAATTCTATACAGCAGTGAGAATTTTAAAAATATATAGATGAATATTATGAACATAAGGTTGAACAGAAGAAGCCAGATACAAAGATTATTATTCCTTTACATATGAATTTTGCCCAAAAATCTGCAATATTTATCTATGGGGTAGAAGTCAGAGTAGTGGTTACCCTTGGAGAAGGGGAAAAGAATAGGAGTATGTAGCGAAGTCATTTGGAGTGCTGATGATACTGTGTCTTGATCTAGGTGGGTTCAGTCTATGAAAATTTATAAAATTATATAGGTATTATATGTGCAAAGATTTAAAATTACTGCTTCAAACAAATCTTAGAAAATCCAAAAGAATCTTCATACAAATTACTAGTAATAATAGAATTTATCAAGATGGCTGAAAGTAAAATTAATATACAAACAATTGTGTTTCTATATATCAGCAACAAAAAACTAGAATAGACTTTAAAAGACACCTTTCACAACAGAATCAGAAAATGTCAGCTTTTAATTAACCTAGAAATTCATGTAACAAAAAGCATGCAAATCTCTCTAGAAAAATTATATAACTTTATTAAGGGATAATAAAGAGGACTTAAATAGGGGTGCCTGGGTGGCACAGTGAGTTAAGCATCCGACCCGTGGATTCAGCTCAGGTCGTGATGGTTTCAGCTCAGGTCGTGATCTCAGGGTCTTGAGATCAAGCTCTATGTTGGGCTCTGTGCTCAGTCTGCTTAAGACTCTCTCTCCCTTTCTCTCTGCCCCATCCCCCCCTCAAATAAATAAAAAAATCAATCTTTAAAAAAAAGAGGACTTATACGTTGAGAGATGCTATATTTATATTATGAAAACTTCATATCATAAAAATGTTAATTCTCCTCTAATTGATCCAGATTCGATGCAAATGCAAGCAAAACTCAGAGTAGCTGACTCTAAAATGTATCTGGGAGAGAGAAAAGGTCAAGATTTTTCCTTCCAAAAAAGAAGGAAAAGTAGTACATATTCGCACTTCTAGCAGTTAGGATTTACTAAAGAATTTAGAGAGTGTGGAACTAATATAGACATAGTGACCAATGGAATAGAGTAAAAGAGCTAGGGGAGAAGCAGTTATTTGAGAGTCAGCAAAGGGAAGGATAAAACCAGAGTCTTCCATCTGCTGTGGTGACAAAGATGTGAAGAATGAGGTAACTAACATGACTCACCATCCAAGACAGATCTCTCATAGGAACGGGGAGTCTGCCCTCAGTCACTTGCCTGCTTTCTCACCTCAACAGTCAGGCTGGGAAACCTGGAAGGGAACTTTAATGGATACTAGGAGGCCCTCTCAACTCAAATTCCCCTTTCTGGGCCAGTGCAGGAGGCTCACAGCTGGTTCCCTCAGCAGACATTGCTCTCAGCTTCAAGAAACTGTCTCACCCACAGTCTGAGGGCATCCAGGCACAGGACTGACTGATGTGGGACTGCAAAGGCCTGGCTCCCTCGCCCGTTTGGGACAACTGTGAAGAGCCGTCCTAGTTCCAGAGCTCTTGATCAGAACAACTGAGGCCTCAGTTGTGGATCCCCAGCTCCTACCTTCCTCATTTCCTTAGGGGTGAGGTATTTTTAAGGGCATTCCCCAATAACAAGCATGCCACTCTCTGTATGTTTGCAGGGAGCCTAAGATAAAAATTTAAAGGCCCTTTTTAGCATTTTTCCTTAGGGCCTGGACAAAGTGCTCTTTACTTTTTTGGAGGTCATGAACCTCTTAGACAATATAAGGAAAGCTAAGGACTCTTGTCTCAAAAAAAATACACCTAGGCACTTAATGTACACTTTTACATGCCACAGACCCAGCTCAGACTTTATTACCTATGGGAAGCTCTGTACATAATCATAAGATTAGCCACCATTTATTGAGCACTTGCTTAGGACAAGACCTGTGCCAAATGCTTCAATTTTACTGTGTCTTTGATCACAGAGTAACTCATTTAAAGACTTGCTCAAAGTAACACAGCTAATAATTAGCAGATACTGGATTTAAATTCAATTTGTTAACCTTGTGCTTTCAATGGATGAGAAGAAAAAAGAAGGGAAAGTTATAGTAACTCCTTACTCTCTTTACCCTCTTACAAAGGTCACCTAATAAGAAGCGTCAGAATTGGGATCTGAACCCACGACTACCTACAAAGCTGTGCTCTTTAGGTTCAATGCGTCGAAGCGTCCCTCAAGACGAAAAAAGTTGATTTTGTCCCACCTCTGCCCTTTGCGGCTACCTGTTATTTTCAGTTGTTTCTCCCGCGACTCCCGGAAGAGCTTCGTGTGGCGCTGTTGTGGTTTGCGATCTTGCATCCAGGCCCCAGGCAAGGGCGGCACGCCGGTTGCCGTACAACATGGCGGCGCTATGCACCTCCCGTCCACGGAGAGGAGCTGGGCGCCTTCCGTACACCAAGGCGGCGCTGATTCTGACGTAACTTCCCGTCCGGCGCAGTCATCGTTAACCTTTAAACTTGCAAGTGCTTCCGTTTCCCTCTTCCGGGGACCGCGTCCGTAGGTATGGTTGCCTTTTCCTTTTCACTATCGCTACTCCTTTTACAATCGGCTGCCATCCGGGGAGTTGGGGGAGCCAGGATCTCTCAGGCCTCACCTTTTGAACTGGCGTGGGGGTAAAGGTTCAGGGGGAAAGCTGGTGGTGAGCAGGTCCCTGCCGTTTTAGCTTCAGACAGCCAGGCTGCTCGGGAGTAGCCGGAGCTCGCCGCTCGGGGCTTTACGGCCTAGAAGTCGCGTTTGGAGTCCTCCGAGTTGTGCTGCGGCTGGTTGAGACTGCGAAACGCAGAACGTTTTCGTATCTTACGCCCACGTTTAGTCATTGGGCCTGCGGATGTGTGCAGGCTTTGGGGAGGGCGGACGACCAGCATGTCCGGGTCGTTATTTCAGAATGTTTTCATTTCCAAGGCCAATACCAAGGGAGATAAAAATGTTAACAGGGAGGATTCGGTCTTGGTTTTGGAGCTGTAAACGGAACGGTGGCTGTTTGGATCTCTCGCATCGGCCTTCGGTGTCGCTTTTGGTGTCGATAGTTTTGTTTTAGTGTAACGTTAGGAGCTTATACCAACAAATGCAGGCTGTTTTCTTTAACATCGCATGTGATGAAGTGGTGACGAAGTTTGGGATTAAAAAATGAGGATTCAAGTCTTGTTTACGTTGTCATGTTACTTTGAGTGTTTAACTGAAAAAACGGTTCCTGTGCGTACTTGCATATCCGATTTGCTGAGTGATCTCATTCAGTATTATTTTCCGTTGGTAATTCAAAGACACTTTGAGACCAAAATAAGTATTAATTGGGCGCTTGACTTGCTCCACATGCTACTTGGGGGCAATACACTGAGCCCTGAGCATCTGTTATAGAACAGGCACTCCAGTAGGTTGAGCAGGTTAGCTTTTTCACTAATCTTAACGACAGCCTTGTGAACTCAGTAAAAATCTATTTTAGAGACAAGGAGGCTAGCTAGCCTCTTGTGCAATATTCCAGTAGATGGCATAAGTGAGGATTCAGCTTAAATGTTCAGGTGCGGTTTTCCTTTAAAAACTGTTCTAAACTTGCCTGTTAGTAGCACTTTTCTGGCCACCACTCCAAACAGAATCAGACTTACTGAGGAATAAGTCTGGCAAATTTTAATCGAGTGCCATCACTGATTACTATCAGGAAAACAAACATGGGCCTCCTAGCATTCTTACCAATCACTTTTAAATATAAGTAATTTTAAAGTATGGAATTCTTTTCATAAGGTACTTTAAGGATTCTTATATATAAGAATATATATATGGGATGTATAAATTATATGATGCTGTTTTGTTGTAAGGTTTGAATTATTTCTACAATTCAGTTTTATTCCTTTCTTAATTCAGGCATTCAGAATGGTCCAGCGTTTGACCTACCGTCGTAGGCTGTCCTACAATACAGCCTCTAACAAAACTAGGCTGTAAGTATTTCTAAAATGGAAAATACATTTGTTGTTTACTCTGCAGAATGCTGAGCTTTTCTCTATTCTCTCACTTCCTAGGTCCCGAACCCCTGGTAATAGAATTGTTTACCTTTATACCAAGAAGGTTGGGAAAGCACCAAAATCCGCATGTGGCGTGTGCCCAGGCCGACTTCGAGGAGTAAGTGGTCCTTCTGCTCTGAATGACAAGAACTAGTGAGCATTAATACCTTGGTAAGGGAATGAGTGAAGGATAGGTCACCACTGGGAAGGTTGAGAAATACTACGCATCCATAATCCAAGTCTGTCAAGAACATAGACTTTTAAAGCCTAAATGACAGATACAGTGAAATGCCTTTCAGATAAATCAGTATACCATTTCCTGTTATGACCTAGCCTGCCCACATGTCAAATCCAGGACAGTTTCTGTTAAACCATCAAAATAATCTCAACATTGACTTTGCAGGTTCGTGCTGTGAGACCTAAAGTGCTTATGAGGTTGTCTAAAACGAAAAAACACGTCAGCAGGGCCTACGGTGGTTCCATGTGTGCTAAGTGTGTTCGTGACAGGTAAATATAACTCTTAAATCCAATGGACTTTCTTAAATGTGTGTGCACGTGTCTGTTCCATTGCATGCTAATCATAGAAGACTGGTGAAATTTAAATGAAAGTTGCATATTTTAGGATCCTTCCTAGACTAGGGATAATTGGTGTTCTACAAATTAATAAATAATGCTGGTTCAAATTAATTCACTTGGGATTTGGGGGAATTTTTGTGCTAGATGTAGAAATTAAAATGACCTTGGTTTTGTCGGGGAGGCAGGTAAACTAGTAAGTTGTAGGTCACTTGGATAGATGGAGAGTGGAAGGTCTTAAAAGTGTAGGAACAAAATAACTACATGTGGTTCTAGTGTGGCTGGAGCAGAGTGTTGTAGGAGGGGATAGATAAGAGAGCTAGAAGTCACAGATCAGGAAGGCCCTTGCAAGACAGATTTTTAGCTTTGTCCTTAAACATGGAGGGATTGATGGGTTTTGAGCAGGGCAGGGAGACCTTTGGTGGGCCAGAAACTAAAACTACAGCAGGATAGATAGTAACTGTATTCTTTCAACAAAAGGTGAATGCTTGGAACAGTTCCTCTTCTTCATGAAGGCTGAGGCACTAGCACCTGCATTAAGACCTAAAGGCTGGGTGGGGAGGGTTATAGGAGACTAAGAGTGTTCCAGGTAGAGGTCAGGACTTGGCTACGTGAAAGAATTGGTAGCAGCCTAGGTAGGAGTGGAAGTAGTGGTTTATGATGTTAATGTTTACTGGGTGTTTTGATGATAGACATTGTCATAAGTCCATCGGGGCCAGGTTTCTATTCTACTTTTTGCAAAGAAACTAAGGCTTGTTTAAATTCACATAGCCAGTAAGGGACAGCACTGGGATTCATTCTAGTTTTTATTGAGACCCTTGCTTTTAACCTCATTGATTTTATAAACATGAATTGCCTCCACAGACTAAGTGGAAGGATTTGTGAGGTTGTTGGTCTTCACAAGGACCTGGTTCTTTAAGTGGGTTGCCAGTTTATTCAGCTAGTTCTATAAAGTGGTTGAGCTAAGGTTCTAAACCAAATCTGGCACCAAACCTTGCAGGTTCACTCTTCCTTTCAGGAGTTAATTTGTAAGGGGATGGTAAGGCATGTTATAGTAATACAAATACAAGATTAATGTAACTTGCATATAGTAAAGAAAAGTGAACTATGATTGAAATTTTGAAGAGAAACTACTTTTAAGTAGCTGGGACTCTGAGAATAGCATTTGAATGATAGGTAAATATTGACTGGGAGGTTGAAAGGGCATTGTAGGCAAGGAATGTAAAGGAATGAGAAATGAGATTGGAAAGGTATATTGGAAGTAACAGGGTCATGAGTTAGTTTTAAGTGAAAGGGGTTTGGCTTTTTACCAGTGTTTAATTCCCAGACTTTGCTAAACATAATCATGGGCACATTATAGGCCTTACCTCTTACAGATTTGGGTGTAGGTCTACTGGTAGTCTGTAGGTTAGTATTAGCTGTGACTCTGAGAGGAGTTTAGTCTTCGTGTAAGTTTAGGGAAAGTGTCCAAAATCCCAGGGATTTTAGGCTGGGTTATTAGATAAACGGGTACCTATAAAGAGCATAGGTGGGGCAGGTTTTTGTGGGAATTTGCTTTCTCTCTGGAGGTAACTTTGCTTTTAACAAATGGTAGTGAGTACCTGCTATTTGTCACTGTAATAATAGTGATTAATAAAATGTACTTCCTTTCTAAATGGTGGTTCAAAGTACAGAAATTGCATCTCCTTCCAAGTTTAATCTTCATAAAGTTTTGTGAAATGGGTATGAACTTATTGCTATACCTTATGACAGAGAAGGTAACTTGCCCAAGATCACATAGCTAATAAGTAGCAGATTTGGTCCCAGACAATCAGGCTGTAGAATCTTTACACTTGAGAAGGTGCCTCTTGCTAATATCTTTTAACCCACCATTTTGGTTCTGCACACATAATTCCTTCATGACTCAGAAGAGGGCCGATGCAGTTAGCATAGACTTGAAGGATTATCCTGCTTTAAATGCCAGTGTAGGAAGGAGACCTTCAGCTGAATGGGTCTGGCCATCTGATGTCAGCTCCTCTGTTTAATCTGTACTTGTGGGTTTAATTTACTTATAAATACTCGTTTAATATTTTTCTTTCTAGGATCAAGCGTGCTTTCCTTATTGAGGAGCAGAAAATCGTTGTGAAAGTGTTGAAGGCACAAGCACAGAGTCAGAAAGCTAAATAAAAAATGAAGCTTTTTTGAGTAATAAAAAAATCAAAAGGCTTGATCTGTTATTGCTGTTGTAATTTGTTAGTGTATATGTTTCTATGGTCTTTGGGGATTCCATGGTTTTTAGGTGATTGCTTTTTCTGAAACACAGGCATTGGAGGTCAATGATAGGTAAAATTTTTTGATGGCAGCTCTGGAAGACTTGGGATGGTTTGAGAAAAGTGGCCCTTAAAATATCTGGATGTTTCTTTTTATTATTATTATTAATTTTTTGGATGTTTCTTTTAATTCTACTGAATCATTTCCATAGAATTTCCTTCAGCACCAATGTTGATAGGACAGAAATTACAGTGTTCAGTAAATTATTTAGAATGGAATCTTTTTTACACCATCTTATTTAAACCTTCCATTTCTTCACTTCAAAATGGTCTATTTTTGGAGAGCTTGGAACTTCATGTTCAATAAATAATGAGCTCCTCTTGTATACAAAACTTCATGTCGTGGATCTAATGAAATTCAAACTCTGGGTGACATTGAATTTATAGTCCATTCAGAAATTAAAATAACAGACCTTAGTTCTATTTATTCTTGAAAGCTATGTAATATTGTTTCTAACAACTCTTAATAATACAAAAGTATGTGAAGATAGTAGCTCATTCTTAACAGTGCTTAGACGGTACCAGGCATTTTTTAATACTCTACATACATAAGGTCATTTGAATTGCCTTCCAGGACCATTTTTTCATAACGTGTCAAGCTTATTTTTAATCTCAAGGGAGGGTAGAGAGCAGGGCCAGGCTATTTGCACAAGCCAAGAAATACGTCAAAAGAGAATTCTATATACTTTAACCCTTTTCCTCAGTCTAGGTGTTCCTCTTACTGGTGTGATGTAACTTAGATGTCTCAGGCAGAGCACTGTTTCCTCTTATAAATAACCGCCCTTTTAAGAAGGAAAAAGCTAACTTCCTGATAGACACAATTTTAAAACATTTTGCAGAAGAGGAAAGGTGTCCTGTAACTAGTAGTGGCTAAGTTGGCCCAGGACCTCAGGCAGTGAAGAATTTCTAACCCTGGGTTTGCCATGTGCCTGGCACTTCAAAGTCCTTCACATTTTCTCTGAGTCCCTTTAACAACTCTGTGACACCTATGTTATCCCCAGTTTACAAATAAGGAAACTGAGGCACACAGGATGTATAATAGTACCCAGAGCCATTTGTTTTTAGGATTTTTAGAAATGATATACTTAGTGGTTGAAATCAAATGACTATCACTCCCCTTAAACATGATAGCTGAGGCTCCTATTGTCATCATAGTCTCAATTGAGATCCACCAGGTAATAGCGTTAACTTCTGTGTATAATCACATAAGATTTCTAATAGGGGTATAACAACAACATGGAATTCGGAGGTAGATGAACCTCATTTCGCTGTGACTTAGGTCAGCCTATACTGCAGGGATGAGTTTGATAATCCTGTGGTGTGTTCAGTATAAGTGGGAAAGTGAGTACATTTAAAATAACATTCAAAAACAATGCCTTAACATTTACTTCAGTTATTTGCTTGCTTTGTAGACTAAACTAGTTTTTGAAAGGTTTGAGACGTAATTGTTTAATACTAGCTGTGGATGGGACAGGCCAGAGCCGGGCGCTTCCCTCTACCACGCAGTGTAGGTAGGACAACTTGCCTGAACACGGTCTGCCTGGTGAGTACTACGCAGTTTCAAGATGAGTGGGTTAACCGAGAAATTTGAGAGAGCTAAAGCATTAAAGCTTCATACTTTTCAAAGAATGTATTTGTTAAATGGCTTAACCTTTTTAAAATTTGGAACATTCTCACTTTTGTAAAACGTCTTTGCAGACATTTTGAAAAGTGTAGAAAAATCGAATGAAAGTAATCCCCTTTCATTTCAGTATACAGGTTATTTAACAGTTTGATGTTTTCCCATTTTGTTTTCTAGGCATAGGCGAGTTTTTTTTTTTTTTAAGATTTTATTTATTTATTTCACAGAGGGAGAGAGATCACAAGGAGGCAGAGAGGCAGGCAGAGAGAGAGAAGGGGAAGCAGGCTCCCCGCTGAGCAGGGAGCCTGATGCGGGCCTCGATCCCAGGACCCTGAGATCATGACCTGAGCCGAAAGCAGAGGCTTTAACCCACTGAGCCACCCAGGCGCCCAAGGCGAGATTTTTAAATTGAAGTTGCAGGCATACTATATAAATTTTCAACCCATTTAACAGAAAAATGTTTTAATGGCTGCATCTGCCGTCAAATCTGCCATAATTGACTCCCTTTCTTTTGAACATTTAGATTATTTCCAGTTTTTCTCTTTTTTAATACTCATGAGCATTCTCATATTTGATCATTTCATTTATGCTGATTGTTTTTAAATTCATAAGCTGGCACTGAAGTACGGTACATAAATAAAATTTAGTTCCTAGGGTTACAGTAGTGCTTCCTAAGTGTCTTAGTCCACTCAGGCTGCTGTAACTCATTACCACAGACTGAGGAACTTAAACTACAAACATATCTCATAGTGCTAGAGACAGGTAGGGCAAAGATCAGGGTGCTGGCAGATTCAGTTCCTAGTGAAGGCTCTCTTACTGGTTAGCAGAGGGTGGTCTCCCTGTAATTCTTGCATGATGGAGAGGAAGCAAGCCCTCTGTGTCTCTTCTTACAAGGGCGCTGATGTCATTATGAGGGTCTCACCCTCAAGATTCAATTACTTCCCAAAGGCCCCCCCCACTGCTTATACCATCACATTGGGGATTAGAGTTTCCACTTAGGAATTTTGAGGGGGACCCAGACAAGCTAATGTCCATAACAATGAGTTATGAGATGTGCCTGATTGGTGACCCATTCATTCACCTGTGTTAATTGAACCACTGAAGTTCTTGGCCACAGGCCACACTTCTTCAGCTGCCCTTTGCTTATGCCTCTCCTCATCTTCCCTCACACTGTGCAATCCAGCTTCCTTCGCCCGCCCCAGCACTCACAGCAGTGCCGAATTCATCCTGTGGTGTGTACACTGAGAAGGACACAGATGGGTGTGAATACAGTACCAACTCTGCCCAAGTGACCAAAATGAATTCTGCACTGTTCTGCGTTTTGATTTTATAAAGAGCAAAATGAAGCTTTTATTGAATCCAGTTCTGTGTGTGTGACTTAAGTATTCTTGACATTTCCTAAAAAGACATACGAATGTAGTCAGTGATTTCTTTTTAAAGTCTAGTATTTCTCCTTCCATTGAATTGCTTATAAATTCTGTTAGAAGGATGGGGGGGGTCTTACACCCTTAAAAGCAGAAAATCTCCATATGTTTAAATAAGTAAATTAAGTTTATTTTCAGCAGTGTAGTAACATACTTAAAAATTTTTACCCTAATGATTTGGAGCTTGGGTTCCCAGATTTTTGATAATCAGGACTATGTCCAGCTTTAATTATAAACTATATTTCTTATCACACCAATTAAAATCATATACAATTCTTATGGAGTAAGGTTGTGAAGCAGGGCTGAATATTAAAGTTTTTCCCTGAGGTACATTACTTAGTAAGAGTTTATAATTATTAGGTATTACCAATAGAGCCGGTGGGGTGTGGAGCCAGCTCATTCCAGCCGCGAGAGCCAATTGTGTGCATCTCTTCCCAGCTCTGCGTTCATTGATGTCAGGTTCATACCTTGAAATTATCGTGATGGGAGTTTTTACCTGGGAAATCAGCAAATGCTACAAAAATTCTTTTCCTTCCTTGGCAGCTGGATGTTAAATATTACCAACAAGCCGGGGAGCCTTGGTGGCTCAGTCAGTTGAGCATCTGCCTTGGGCTCAGGTCACGATCTCAGGGCCCTGGGATCCAGCCTCACATTGGGCTCGTTGCTCAGCAGGGAGCCTGCTTCTCCCTCTCCCTCTGCCTGCCATTCTGCCTGCTTCTGTGCGCACACACTCTCTGTCAAGTAAACAAAATCTTAAAAAAAATATTATCAGCAAGCCACTGGCTATTACTCAAGTTATAGTCTATCATCACAACTTAAATAATGATACTGTTGGTTTCAGGAGCTTTCTCTGGTACCTATTTGATAATGATTTACACTTTAAAATTGTAATAAATGCTTATTAATGCTTTGATTCTGTGAATATTCTGGGATTTGATTTTATAAAATACAAAACAAAGCATTGAATCTGGGTGTGTGAATGTAGGGGAAAATAATTAAAAACCGTGCAAAGGTGCAAGTTTCATCTTAAACAATGAGAACTAGATGTGATAAACACTGTATTCTAATCCAGGAGTAGAAAAGTTAAGACAGTCTATGAATTTTCTTTCTAAAGGACAAGACCCACAATAATTCTGGATCAAAAGATACTTTCGGGTTTCCAAAATATTAGCTGTTCAGTAATTTTGAGTAAATCTTAAATGTTTCTGGTTAATTTGAGGGATTATATAAATACTTTTGCCACTACATTTATAGTCTTAACAGTTTGCTTTAGCTTTCATTCTTTCACTCAGCAAATATTTACTAGAAACTACTGTGTTCCAGAAATTGTGCTCTTGGGTAAATAGTAATATAGTAGTCAACAAAGCAGACTCTTCCCTGCTCTCATGGCACATAGGGGAGACCATGTTAAATGAGGAAACAAATACATATTTAATTGCATACTTTGGGATAAGAATCAGAGAGAGAAACTACAGCGTTGTGAAACAGGGCAAGAAAGAACCCTCACAAGATGGTAAAGTAGGCTTTTCGGAGGAAGTGATGTTTAATATCTTGGCAAGGACAAGTAGATTTTAGCTGGGAGTAGGGAGACAAGTAGGGAGAACATTCCAAACATAAGGACCAACATGCGCAAATGCCTTAAGAAAGAGAGTGTATTAAAAAATAAAAGCAATTCATGCAACCCAGTTCACTCAATATTTGTAGCTGAATGAATCTGATACTTATGAACAAATTGTTAATCACTAAAAGGGAACATCCCTGCTACTATATAGTTTTTGGTCCACCTACGTGGCCCCAGATCCAAAAAATGTGTGCCTCCCTCTCCTTCCTAAGGGAAACCAATGAAAGAAAAGCTTTCCTGAACTGTTTAGTTAGGAGCAAAGACATTTTCCTCTGCATTAGAGGATATTTAAATTATGCAATCCCCTAGATAATTTAGGCATAAACCTATTATTAAGGAAGAAAGGGATGAAAATTATTGACTGAATTCCCCTAATACTCATTCAGTTTCTCTATTCCTTGGCCTGTGCAAATAGCCTGAGGGCTTCACTTGCTCACCGGCATGCTTCTCTCTCTTTTCCTCTCTTGGGTTGGGAGTAGGCTTATAGTTTGACATTCCTAAAGAACAAATGGCCTTAAAGAAAATTCAAATGTTTACTGCATCTTAGTATTACTAAATCATACAAAGACTTTGTTAGCTATATGGTCTATGATGAAACTATTCAACTCTGAGAGTGCAGAGGCAGCCCTAGACAGTACCTGAGTGAATGTTCATGGCTGTGCTCCAGTAGAGCTTTATTTACAAAAACTGGTGTGAGGACAAATTGGGCCCACGGGTTGTAGTTTGTGGACCCTCCCGCTCTAGATGACTCCTGCTTCCAGCTACAGCTGCTATCTGGTTGCAACTGCGTGAGAAAACTCAAGCAAGACCAGCAGAAAACTGCCTTGTTGAGTCCAATGAACCCAAAGGATGATGAGAAAAAATAAAATGGTTGTTTTACCCCATTAAATTTTGGGGTAGTCTGTTACATAGCAATATACCACTAAAAGAGTGGTACAGTGCAATGGTTTTTGAATATGATTTTAGCTTGGGGCACTGGGTGGCAGAGCTGGTTGAGTGTTGGATTCCTGGTTTCAGCTCACGTTGTGATCCCAGAGTCCTGAGATCAAACCTAGCCGGGCTCTGCACCCTGCAAGGGAGTCTGCTTGGATTTTCTCTCCCTCTCCCTCTGTCCTTCTTGCTTGTGTGCTTGCTCGCATGCTCTCTCTCTCTCTCTCTCAAACGAATAATCTTTAAAAAAAAATAAGATTTTGTTTGTATATCCTTTAAGAATTTTTGAAAAACTTTGTAGACCTTTTCCCATTTTTAGATCATCATCTAAAACTTTTCATTGTAAACTTAAATCATTGCAAAGGATAAAATTTCCAGCACAGTAAAGATGTGAATAATTTGAAAAAAAAATCGCCTTTTAAATATATTAAATTGAAGATACATAGCAACCTTAAAAGAAAAAAAAAAAAGACAGGCATAGATTCTTTTAATAGTTGGATGTTTTATATTCTTTATTTTTCTTCTTGACTCATATCATTCCATTTCCTCCATGGGATTTTAAACTCTGTATGTTGAAAGTCTATTCCTGATTGGCAATTTCCACAATTCTATCCTATTCTAAGAAAGAAAAGCAAAAGAGCAAGGCATGGAGTCTTGCCGCCCCTTTGCCCTCTGGGTAAAACAAGGCAGGACTGCCCTTTTATCTGTGTTTTTGCTTCACTTTCATGGAATTCTCTCTCAGGAATTATCTATTCTTTGACAATTTAAGGGAGGTGAATGAGGGGAGGATGGTCAACGATAATTGTCTTTCCTCATCATTCTGCATTTCATCTGAGGTCAGGTTATCCCGGTGCGGGCCAGGATGTCCTGCTCCAGTGTTTAGCATTTCCCTTACGTGTAAGACAGGGGAAGACACAAAGTCCTGCCACTGGTTTTTTATTTCTTGAACATCAATCAAGCAAGCATTCTTTATATTTCATTTACTATTTATAAGGCAGTGTTCTGGGCAAGAGGATAAACAAAATAGACAAAAATCCCTGCTTTAATGGAAATCACATTCTAATGAGGGGAGACAATGAATGAACGAGTCCATGCATGAGTGAATGCGTGGAATATGCAGTGTGACTGATCTGCAGAGAGAAGGAAAGCAAGGAAAAGGGACAGAATGCAGGGCAAAGCAGGGCCTTATGATTTCAACAGTGATGTGAGGGAAGGCTGCTCTGAGAAGGCTGGAAACAGGGTATCTGGGAAGAGCAGGCCAAGTAGAGGACAGTCTGGAGGCCAGAGGGTGCCATGTGGCCGGAGTGGAGGGAGAGAGCAGGACAGATGCGGGTAGGAAGCTCGCAGGGTGCCAGGCTGTATCTGTTCTTGTAGCTCGCTGTTCTGGAGGTGGGCAAGAGGGGCCTCTGCTGGCTTTCCCCTGCCAGTACCCCACCCCATAAACAAAGAGTCCAGGGGACTGGAGGGGTATGCTATCCCTGAGCATGTGTACCCCCCCTGAGGGTACATATGGCCTCAGATACCCATGCCCAAGGAATCCCAGTCCCCCTTGCCCTGCCTGAGTTCTCCTTTCTGGCCCGTCTCTCAGGGAGAAATGTGCCCCCGCGGTGCTCCCTGGAAGCCCGAGGACGTTTGCAGGGGCCATGCCAGGAGCTTGGATGTGGATGAGCTGAGCTGTCCACACAGCTGCACGTGAGACCCATCGAGGTAGGTAGGGCCAGAGGTCTGGAAAAAGGGGCCTGGGCAGGGAACAGGCCACTCGTATGCCGCCACACTTAGACAGAGAGCCCCTGACAAGTCCTAGAATCATAATGTTGGGCTTGGCCTTTAAGACCTTTGGAAGGTATGTTTGTCAAAGGAGAGGCTAGAACTTATCTTGTCAAATCATTTCTCGGCAAATTTATACTTTCCTAGTGTTTAGACATAATCCGATGTGATAGTCCACATTTATTTGTACTCCTGTGCCAAATCCTGCAAAACGTGTGGTTCGCTCTGGCTCTTCGGCCCCTGAATAGATGGGAAGCCATTGGAGTTTCTTTGTATGAAGGAGACTGTGCTGATCCCAATATTTAAAATTATCCATTTATTGCCCCCAAATTTTACAGGCCTCCAGTCAAAGCACCATGGAACACCACCCTTTCTT
Source organism: Ailurus styani (assembly GCA_002007465.1). Lineage (NCBI taxonomy): Eukaryota > Metazoa > Chordata > Mammalia > Carnivora > Ailuridae > Ailurus > Ailurus styani. The sequence goes on along the minus strand of LNAC01000032.1, from coordinate 2,060,397 downwards.
TTGTAAAATGGGAGACGAATGATTGTACAAGAGGGGATGAGAGGGAAAATTGCTGTCAAGCCTTCCTGGGGGGATCAGTTTTAGGAAAGAGTACATATGGAAATCAATAGTCTAGAAATTGTTTTCCTTAAAACTGGTGAAACCCCAGTTCCCCTTGGGATGTTTTCTGGTAACTCTGGAGATTAAAAGTGTGAAGCACCACAATTTGAAGATGGCTAATATCTTCAGAAAGAGGAGGATCCTTTAGAAAGAGGATGATACTAGAAGCAAAGAGGCCTCGACTATGGCACTGGTTCTGTGCCAAGTCACTTCCTGGTTCAGGAAGACTGGATTAGGAATCTCCAAAATCTCCCATTCATGGATATATGAATTTGTTTCGTCGCCTTGAATTAGACGTGCTTCAGGCACTGGATGGGGCTTGGAGGGCGAACGTGATAAATATCACCAGTGCCCTCCAAGACCTCACAGTCTAGTTTAGTTCAGGTGCTCGTGGCTCTTAGTAGATTCATTTAAATCAATGGTTCAAGCTCAGACAGCAGCTATGAGACATGTTGGAAATGCCCTGGGGCACCGATGCTACGCATTCTCTAATGTATGGGACAGTCCTGCTCAACAAATTGTCCTGAGTCCTACGTGACCTTCCAATATCCAATCATATTTTTATGTAGGTGGGAAACCTATTTATTATTATCTAAGCCTTGGTAAACTCCACTTAAATATAAACAAAAAAGTACTTTTGTGTGGTTTTTATAAATACTGAGTTGTCTGGGAGTGTGCTATGTAAAACCAAGGGGGATTATATTTTTCTTCTGAACTTTATCAGGAGAAACTCAACACTTTGGAAAAATGAAATAGCAAACCATAAAATTTGGGTCTTCTGCAAGGTAATCCAAGATTCCCAGTTTTCTTTTTTACAGGAAAAAAAACTATAAATGTATGGATGAATGTGTTGATTTACATTTTTTCTTAAATTGTTGGTGCTGGATATTGTCTGCACAAAATCTGATTAACAATAAGTTAATTTGTGGTATAATGTATAAATCTATCAAGCTCTAAAAGGAGCACCATGATTTCTAAGTGCTTTGCTCTCTGAACAAGTTAGAGAATTACTACTGTGGACAGTTGGGAGCTACCTCAGGGTTTTAAGTACATGAGAGTTTAGAATATTTTGATGGAATTCACATCAGTTCATTCAACAGACAGTAAATGCGCACTGGGTGTATACCAGGCACTAGGCTGTACTGCCCCTGGGGAGAATTTCTGGAGTATACAAAGTCTCCTATCTCTCTCCTCTGAGCCTCCTCTTTCCATACACACAGGCATGTGGCTTGGTGTAGTGGACAAAGCATAGTCTCCACTGCTTAGTTATACTATCTTGAGAAATTACTTGAATGCTCTGAGTCTCTGTTTTATGAACCCCAAACATGGGTATAAGAATACCTCTCTTCCAAGATTGTTAAAAAGATTAAGTGTGCCTGGCACCTAGTAGGGACTTAATCAATAGTAGTTCCGGGTCCCTTTCCATCTCTCCTCAAAACCCAATCTCAGAACACATCTGCCATCAGCCCTAGTATGAACATGAGTCGGTGTGTTTCTTTAGGCCTGTTTACATTTTAGCTTTAGAATTCCTGATGGTGGGCTGAAAGACTCAACTTCTGTCAAAGGAATTTCAAGCAGGTAAAGCTGGTGATTAAATCTGCTGAGGGTCAAGGATCATTCTATTAAATATCAATACAAAGCCTACAGGTAATGCCAAGGACATGGTCAATGGTGAAGAGCACACTGGGAACGCCACCTCTTTACAATTACATGTCAGGGATGCAAATGAGGTTTGTCATATGAAATGTCCCTTTCTGTATTTAAAAAAAAAGAGCATTGGGGCACCTGGGTAGCTCAGTCATTAATCGTCTGCCTCATGTCATGATCCCAGGGTCCTGGGATTGAGCCCCACGTTGTGCTCCCTACTCAGCAGGAAGCCTGCTTCTTCCTCTCCTGCCTCCCCCCACTTCCCTGCTTGTGTTCTCTCTTTCTCTCCCTCTCTCTCTCTCTCTCTCTCATTCTCTCTCTCTCTCTCTCTCTTGCTGTCTCTCTGTCAAATAAAGAAAATCTTAAAAAAAAAACAAACAACTGAGCATTACAATATGGACAAATGTTCTCACACTTTAGATTCACTGAAGAATCTGATGGTCAGATTCCTGAGCCCCATCTCAGACTTTCTCAGTCGCAATCTCTGAATGTTCAGCCAACAACTTGCATTTTAACAAGATCTCCTCACTGATTCTCACAGAGATGGATCTTGAACTGTCTTTTCACAAGATACAGCAGAAAGAATACATGATTTGGAGTTAGACAAATAGGGATTTAAATTTTAGGTTCCCCTCTTTGTCACTAATTAGGTGACCTTGAGCAAGTGTCTTGCCCTCTCTAAATCTCAGTCACCACACCTATAAAATGAAGATAATATAACTGGAGCTGCTTTAAATATTCAGTTAAATATCCTGTGTTATCCACACCCCAGAATGCATGATCCTTTCCTGCTTCTAGTATGGAACTGCCTTCTTATGTGTTTATGGAGAAACCAACAAAGCGCATCAAGGTGGCCATGATGGAGTCTTCTCATCTGAATGATTAAAAACAAGTGATAATGTTGGAAATAAACCAAAACTTTGACTGATACCTCATCCTCCTCTATCATGTTTTGTCCAAATGATTTTTTTCTCTTTGTAAGGAATTACACACACACACACACACACACACACACACACACACACACACACACACACACAGAGCCTGCAAATCCCAAGCTGTATTTGATTAGTTCTGGGCAGAAGCATNACACACACACACACACACACACACACACACACACACACACACACACACACACACAGCCTGCAAATCCCAAGCTGTATTTGATTAGTTCTGGGCAGAAGCATGTTAGGGCGTCTGAAAACCACAACTGGAGACATCTATTCTGATGAGCCTAATGCTCTGGGTATTTCCTTTCAACCGAACTTGGGGGGAAAGTACTTTGATATAATGTACATATGGAAATATTTTACAACATTCTTAAAAAGTTAGATATTTTATTCAGTGTATATATAAAACATACTTTTCTCTTCAATGTGTGCAAATATGGATGAATCAATGTCTTAAAGAGCCCCCTGTCATTTCTAAGATAGAATTGTTTTGTGTTACTTTGTTTTGTTTAATCGACTTGAGTGAGTATGAAAGGGCCAGACTGACAGCCTTGGAGACCGAGGTCTTTTCTCTGGGCTCCTGGCAGACAGCAGGGGCAGCTGCAGTTCAAACATACTGAAAACAACTTACCTCTGGGAAGATCATTTCTGGGCGCCTGGGTGGCTCAGTGGGTTAAAGCCGCTGCCTTCGGCTCAGGTCATGATCCCAGGGTCCTGCGATCGAGGCCTGCATCGGGCTCTCTGCTCAGCAGGGAGCCTGCTTCCTCCTCTCTCCTCTCTCTCTGCCTACTTGTGATCTCTCTCTCTGTGTGTGTCAAATGAATAAATAAAAATCTTTAAAAAAAAAAAAGATCATTTCTGGAGGTGAGAAGACACTTTGATTTCTTGTTCCCTCTGATAGATGGCAGTGGGGATGGTGGTGGTGTGGTTGGCCATTTACATGGGCCTTTGCTTCTGAGGCCACTGCTGCGTTTCTCAAGTGCAACAAAAATTGCAATCTGAGTTTTGGTTCAAGAAAAGATTGAAGGCTTTTTTTTTTTTTTTAAGATTTTATGTATTTATTTATTTGACAGAGATAGAGAGCAGGAGGGAGAGGGAGAGAGAATCTGAAGAAGACTCTGCACTAAGCACAAAACCCCCACGTGGAGCTCAATCCTACCACCTAAAGATCATGACCTGAGCCAAAACCAGGAGTCAGATGCTTAACCAACTGAGCCACCCAGGGGCCCCGGAAGTCTGTTGTTTTAAATGCTGTTTTTAATCTTGGGGTGAAACATTCCTTGCAAAGTAGTCTTCATAAGAATCTATTAATAGTGGTTACTTACAGGAAGAAGAAATAGGGAAGGGGGAACCTGGAAAGGGGAAGATGGTATTCAATTTTCATATTTTTATCCTTTGTACCTTCTGAATTTTGTAACTCTGAACATGTAATCTTATTAAAAAAAACAGGGACCATCTGTCTGATGGTGTTTCAGTCCACTTTTGCTATTTTTTAAATAAATTTCTGCATTTAAAAATGAAATTAATGAGGTTTACTTTAAAAAGCTTAAGTGAAAGTAATTCTTTCTTTTTTTTTCTTAAGATTTAATAACTCAAACTTGCCAGACAAATACACGTTTCTTTTTTCACTTTTATAAGTCTATATGATTTGCAAGGCAACTAGATGTAAAAGAAAATATCCTGGGTTTGATATTTTATTCATCTGAAAGTGTTGCTTTCACGAGATTTTTCTTTCATCATTAAAAGAGTAAACCATTTGCATTTTAAAGATATGCTTGACTGCTGTGGGAAGCAGCCTTTTCCATTTTGTGTAATGTTTCCTTGAGTTTATTTGATCACAACATTGAGGCAAGTTTTTTTTTCTTTTTTTAAAATAAGTTTCCCTTTTTATTATGCTTGCAAATATGGTTTGTAAATCTCAAGGTATCGAAAATACATTTTGGCAAAGTACTGTGATTCCTGTGAAAGAGAACTCCTGCCCTGCTGTGGCCACAGAAAGGAATTACATGTGGGGCAGCTGTCAGAAAAACATACTGTTATTTTGTTGAATTGCAATAGCTTTGCAGGGAAGGTGAAAAATGTCCAGATTTACAGTTATTCTTCTTTTAAAAATTTAATGTAAAAATATATATATTACAGAAAATTACATATATATTACATGGAAAGATATAATTTAAAATATATGTATATAATTTTAAATATATATATAAATAATTTTTTAAAAATCTGAACCCCTAATGCTGCATACTAATGGATTCTTCAAAGTGGCTGGAAGTATTTGCTGCTTCCTTTTTTTTTTTTTTGTAAGATTTTATTTATTTATTTTAGGGGGGTAGAGGCAGGAAGGAGCAGAGGAAGAGGGACAAGCACACTCCATGCTGAGCACAGAGTCCGACACGGAGCTGTATCCCATGACCCTGAGATCACAGCCTGAGCCAAAACCAAGAGTCTGACGCTCGACTGACTGAGCCACCCAGGTGCCCTTGAAAGTATTTACTTCTGTCCCCAAGCCAACCCTCACTCCGAGTGGCCTAATAATAGAAACCATCCTTTGGCACAAAGCTTTAATGTATGTAAAGGTGTGGACTTTGCAATCAGCAGGCCAGGGATCTGCCAGTTTCTGACTGTGTTAACCTGAGCATTTTGCCCAATCTCTGTTAGCCTCAGTTTCCTCATCTAAAAAATGGAGTCAACAACACCTATTGGATGGGTCAAATAAGACAACCTAATACAACTCCTGTGTACACACTGAGTATTGGTTGCTTTATGCTTCTAATCTTCTGCTCTTTTTCTTTAGAAGATGGCTCAAATCTTTTCCAAGTTCAACTTTACCTCTGGTGTGCTCCATCCACACACTTGTGCCATGGCCCTGACTTTGCTCCGCTCCTTAACACCCTTCCCTCTTTCTGCCACCTTCTGTCCCTCTCTCTTCACAGTGTTCTCCCCTTATCTTATACAAATGTGCCTGAGTCCCACCATCCTTAAAAAACCCTTCTCTGCTACCACCTCGGCTCTCTTCTCCCTTCCATACCCAGCTGTGTTTGGAGGGATAAACCCTATATTCCTTCACTACTCTTATTTTTTAAATTCCCAGTCACTTTTCCTCTCTGCACTCTGGCTTCTCCTGCCACTATGCTACTGAAATGAATGAATGAACTCACCAAACACTTATGAGCATTGGTCATGATACTATGTCTTAGGATTGTGCCTTGTCATGGAGTCAGATCCACTCTCAAGTCATTCTAGTACTTAACAATATACTCCTTGGCCAATGATCACCATGACCGATTGTCAAACTCAGTGGCTTTTGTTCAATTTCACTCCATCTGACTTGCTGGAAACTCCCCCTTCAGAACCTTCTCTGCTACTGCTCTCCCACTTCTGATCCTTTGATCTACTATATGTATTGTGTAGTATCCTCTTAATCATGTGGGTGATTCCCTCGGCAGTGTCCTCAGCTCTCTTCCCTCTCTCTTTCAATTTAGTCTCTGAACCTCAAATAATTTAGCTGCATTTGGTGGGTACGTGTGGGCATTTTTCTAGGAAGAACGCTCATAGCATTTATCAGCTCTGCAAGATCTTTTGGAGGATGATCCCTCTAAACAAAACCTCTGCCTATCCTATCTCATGTTTAGGCATGTTCATCCACTAATAAGACCCCCACTATCACCCAGATGCTGCTGACTCCTGGATCTCTAACCTTGGCCTCTTTCTTCACCCACCAAGGTCCCCTCCTGGAGAGTCCTTCTAGAACAATAGTTCTCAGCAGGCAGATGGCAGGACCTCAGCCTCCCGCTCCATGGGGGGCATTGAGTGGGTTGGGGGTGATGGGGTCATGAGCATATAATCAGAGTCCCGGGGAGGAAGCAGCTCCCCCTGCCTCTTGCTATCCATGGAAGCACTGCTTGACATCGGCCATGTCCCCTGTTTCCTCCTCCAGCTCCCGGAGAAGCCTTCTACTTCCGTTCAGACTGGTCCTCACGCCTGGAAAGCCTGACCCTTAAGGAATGTAGCTCTTCCTTCAGTGTTCAGCTCAAATGTGAGCTCCTCTGTGAGCCTGCAGTTTCCTACCTGTAAGAATGAGTAACCCCTGCTTCAGGACTCACTATGCTATTGGTCCAAAACTCCAATAAGCAGGCACTTCGCAGATAGCCCTGCCATTGATTGTGTGTTTGTGTGTGTTTCTCCCCTGATCAGAATGACAGCTTCTCAAGGCAGGAATCTGGCATTGGTTATCTTGTCCCTCCTCCACCCCCACCCCAGCGCTTAGAACAGAGCTTGTGTTCTGCTACATTTGCTGTAAATGCTTGGTGAATGAAGGAAGAAATGAATGGTGAACATTATCATCACCGTCTGCCCTCACTGGTCCCCATCTCTTTCGAGGAAAGGGAGGAAGTGTATGAGATTAGGCTGATGCTTTCAGAGTGCACCCATAATTTCCACAAAACAGGTATTAAAATATGGAAAGGAGCTTTGAAATAGAAAAAAAAGAAGATGGTAATGAACAAAACCAAACCAAATTTTACTTTTTACCCAGCTACTTAATACTACCTAGTTAGCAGTAAGGATGACATTTTGATTGGGATACTGAGATTTTCTCAGTCTCCTAGAAAGAGCACCTTGGCGGGGCACCTGGGTAGCTCAGTCAGTTAAGTGTCCAACTCTTGGTTTCAGCTCAGGTCATGATCTCAGTGTCGTGACATGGAGACCCATGTTAGACTTCCACACTGAGCACAGAGTCTGAGGTTCTCTCTCCTTCTCCCTCTGCCCCTCATGCTTGTGCTCTCTCTCTCTCTCTCTCAAATAAATATATCTTTAAAAAAGGAGGGGGGCTGCCATGTGGAAGGAACTAGGGCAGGAAATGGTAGGGTCTGGACTAAAAAGTGGTGGCAGAGATGGAAAAGAGGGAACAAACTAAAAAAATACTAAAGAAGAACAATTGTTTTTTTGTTTTGTTTTGTTTTAAAGATTTTATTTGTTTATTTGACAGAGAGAGCGATCACAAGTAGGCAGAGAGGCAGGCAGAGAGACGGTGGGGGGGGGAGAAGCAGGATCCCTGCTGAGCAGGGAGCCCGACGCAGGACCTGAGCCAATCATGACCTGAGCCAAAAGCAGAGGCTTAACTCACTGAGCCATCCAGGCGCCCCAAGAAGAACAATTGTTAAGGCGATACACTGAAGCATGAAAAGAGATGAAAGAGCCAAGAGTTCATTGATTCATTGATTCATTCAACTAATATTCAAGGAAACCTACCATGTGCTAGTACTCTAGAGGTGTAAGGAATTCTGTGGTGAAAATACTGTCCCTGACTTCAAGACACGGAGTTTCTGATACTATAGATGGCTGTCTGCTGGTGCATGGTAATGAACATCCAAATACTCTTCCTTAGAATGAAAACAAATTTGGGAACCATTATTATTCCTCCCTTATAGAATAGAGCAGTGAACAATACCTGAGTAGAGAGACCGATATGCTCATGAAAGATGTCCGCTATGTTCCAACTTAATACTATTTATATTTATTTTAAAGCTTTTTTAAAAAAAGATTTATGTATTTATTTATTTTTAGAAAGAGAGAGAGAGAGAGAGAGCATGGGGGAGGGGGGAGGAGCAGCGGGAGAGGGAGAAGGAGAGAAGCAGTCTCCCCTGAGCATAGTCCAGGGAACTGGATCTCATGACCCTGAGGTCATGACCTGAGCCCAAATCAAGAGTCTGACGCCTAACTGACTGAGCCACCCAGGCCCCTCCCATTATACTATTTTTAAAACTTTATTTTAATTACAAAAGTAATAGATATTTAGTGTAGAAAAATTAGGAAACACATGCAGTTTCAAAGGAGGAAAAAAATCTGTAATTTCATCACATGGATATTAATCACATTTATGGCCCTCAGACTTTTTCAATGTACACTGCCCAGAAAATACATATAATAACAAGTGGGCCAATTTCTATGTACAATTTTGTGGACTGATTTTTATTACTTTAAACCTATTGTGAATATCTTCCATTTCAGAAAATAAACTACTACAGTATAATTTTTCATGGTTGCATAAGTATTCTACTACTCACTTATTCATAATGCTTTTAATTAGTCTTCTAATTTTGGACGCCTGGGTGGCTCAGTGGGTTAAAGCCTCTGCCTTTGGCTCAGGTCATGATCTCAGGGTCCTGGGATTGAGTCCCGAATCGGGCTCTCTGCTCAGCAGGGAGCCTGCTTCCTCCTCTCTCTCTGCCTGCCTCTCTGCCTACTTGTGATCTCTCTCTGTGTGTCAAATAAATAAATACAATCTTTAGAAAAACAAAAAACAAAAAAAATTAATTAGTCTGCTAATTTCAATTCTTCGGGAGTAACTGATGATCAGGTGGAAATTTGTTTCACTAGCTTAAAAAATAATGTCTCTTAAAAAGAATAATATCTCTGGGATGGGGAAGGAGACAAACCATAAGAGACAATCTCACAAAACAAACTGAGGGTTACTGGGGGGTGGGAGGGTAGGGATAGGGTGGATGGGTTATGGACATTGGGGAGGGTTTGTGCTTTGGTGAATGCTGTGAAAGATGTAAGCCTGATGTTTCACAGACCTGTACCCCTTGGGCAAAGAATAAAAATAAAATTAAAAAAAAAAGAAGAATATCTCTTAAGGCTCACACTAATTCAGAACTTCACAGTGAGAGATCCTGGGAGTGTAGTTCTAGCGAGCTAAACTCACACGACAGAAGTCTACCACAGTCTATCACTTATCAGCACGGTATCCACATATACCTTTCTGAACTATATTTAACTTAATTTTCAAATAAGGGCAGTAACAACAATATGCTTTCTCCTAACATAACATGACTATCCCTCATACAACTGTAACCTGCTCTCTCCAAAGAAAAAGCAAAGTTCTTTTGTTTATTTTTGGATGAAGAATCATCCCTCTTCTAGATAAGTCATCTTCCTTGTTTGTTATCCGGTACCTTAAATACTGAGAGGTCAGATATTATCAACAAATATTATACTCTATGTGGTGGGAGAATGGGAAACAGAAAGAAAAAATATTGCTTAGCATACATACAAATATATTCATATTGAAACAAGGAAGAAATACTCATAACCTCACAGTGCTTATTTCTACAACCACTCACATGGTCGCAGCTGATATTTATAGTTAGACTTTTCCACTACCTGTTCCATACTCCTTTGGCCCTCAGCAAAAACTATAGCTGGTTTTAGTTCTTTCTCTGCCAGAGTGACCTACAGCTTAATTCCTGAAGGGTCTGAGTCATTACCAGTCCTGCCCCTCCTGAGTTGTTGTTTTCCATGGATTTTAATCATAGAATTTGGGGGCAGGGGACTAAGAGACACCTTTGGGGATCTCCTGCATCCTAAACACACTCCCCCTTGCTGACATTTTGTAGTGACAATCAAATTTTCCCATGAATGTCAAGCTCAAATCCCCTAGTCAGTACAGCACTCCTTACTTGCTTTTTGATTCACTGGCATGAATGCACAGAAGAGGTGATGGTTTCATCTCTGTTTGGTGGAACCATTGAGGTGTCCCTTGGTGGAAGTATTCCTTTCCTGGGACTAAAACTTCTAGACCAGCAGAGCCCAAAGTTGTAGGGAAGGGGAAACAAAAATCTCATTAGTGCATCACTAGAAGTTAACAGTGAGAGGAGCTGCTCCCATTTTCTATCCTTGATTCCTGGACTTTTGAATCCTAGTTCTAAGGAAACAGGCACATGTATTGATCACTGATTTCCAGCACATGCTGCATCTTGGCAGACATTGTTTGAGCTCTAAGAGGTGTTGACATTCAGCTGGCATCATAACTGAGTTTTCAAGAGGCCATTCTACCATTCCACACAGCTGCTTCAGGGTGATGGGGCACACGCTAAGACTGGCGAATTCCATGATCATGAGCCACAATTCACTTGTTGTCAAACAAGTTCCTTGGGCAAAGCAATGCTGTGTGGTATTCTGTGATGATGTGTAAGGCATTCTTTAAGTCCACACAATGGTTATTTTTGTAATAGCATTGTGGGCAAGGAAGAAAAACTCATATCCACTGTAAGTGCCCATTTTAATAAGAACCAAGTGCCAACTGGAAGTGGTCTTATGTAATTAACTTACACGAGGTGGACGGCTCATCTTCCTGGAGAATGGTACCATTTTGCGGGCTCATTGTTGATATCTATTATTGGCAGTTTGGGTACTCAACTGTAGCTCTAGCCAGATTAGCCTTGATGAGTGGAAGTCCACGTGTGACCTCCATCCCTGCTGCCATGGCCACTTTCTTTGTGGGCTCACTGGGCAAAGACAGGAATGACTGGGGAAAGAGGATGACTGATGTCCACAGGGTGGATCATCTTATCCACCTGATTATGAATATCCTTCTCTACACATGTTGTTCTTTGGTGAGTATGCACATGGGGCACAAATATCTTCATACTTTGAAATTTAAACCTAGGTCTGTCTCCGGACTTCCTCAACAATTTTCCAATTATGTTCCTTCTAATTCCCTGGCCATCCAGCTAGCCAAATAATTAGGCATTGCCCATGAATCACCATAGACCTGCAACTCTGGCCATCGCTCCTTCCAGGCTAAATGAACAGCCAGGTAGACTCTAAAATTCTGTCCATTGGAAGGATTTTCCCTTATCACTTCCTTCAAGTGAGGTTCCCTCTAAATGAGGCTGTTGTGCAAAGTCATTTACTTTCACGTAATGCAAGAACACTGTGCAGAACTACCTGTAAAACAGCCACTCCCATGCTTTTTCTCCTTCAGTTAACTGGTCGTAGGCATTTTCCGTAATGTCACAGGTGTAGGTTGGGAGAGAAGAGTCAGTGTGGCAGGGATATGGGTCATGGGCATCGGGATTGTTTCTCATGCAATTTAAATGTATTTTTAAGATCTCCATGAGCCTGCTCTCCTGTATAACACTTTCATTTGGTGATGGAATGCTGCTGTGGACACCCGTGTTTATGGGTTAATGGGTTAGACAATACCAAGTTGGTGATGGAGGGCTCAGGTCTCACGGTAGCTTGTTGCCCATGGTCAACAGCATAGTCTCTGGTAAGGTCCAATGGCAAGCTAGAAGCTACTTTTCAGTGGAGATATTTAAATGCAAAGGATGGCAGAGGTTTGCTGCAAAATTCTAGGACTTTATGCTATGATTCAATTAAAGGAGCTTGTCAAATACGCCGTAGAGCATCCCTACCTGCCCCAGACATGACAAGTGCTCCCGGATCTGCTGAGTCATTCGGCCCAAGTGACAAAGCAGTTTGCTCAGCATGCTGGACCTGTTGCAGAGGCTTTGCTTACTCTGGGTCCCTCTCAAAACTAGCAGTTTATTGCATTACTCATTAAATAGATTGGAATAGCATGACCAGATGAAGTCACTACATGATTAAATTTACTTTAATCCACTGTTGCTCACCAAGGTTCATTTTTCTTGTAGAAGGGCTGAATTAGCTAACTCAATGGAACATGTTAGGAATTGCCACTCTGCATCTTCCAAATCTGTGATGGTGGCATCAATCTCTGCAGTCATCTGGTTTTTTGTTTCAGTAGGTAAAGGCAGTTCTATTGGTTCCACTTAGTCTTTCCTGCCATAAGAACCCTCACTCTATGGGTCAGGAAACCAAGGTGAGGATTTTTCCATATCTGAATATGTTTATTCCAACTGTACATCTTAGAATTAATCCCAGCATTCTCACCACTTCTGGAAGGAGAAGTAAAATGAAAGCAGTGATGAAAGGAAACTCGTTCCATGCATCTCTGTTGTTACAATGGGCAAGTACCTGTGTTTTGCTTGTGAATTTTCATTTTCAAAATTTTAAATAATGATGATAACAATAAAATTCACAATCTAATACTGCATTAGGAAGAGTCTGATAGAACATGAGACATAATAGTGCCTCACCCAGTGCCCCGCACAGAATTGCCACTCAGTACTTGTTGAGCTGGGGAAACCAACATACTCATGCTTAGACAGAACCCAGAGGCAAAGAGCACAGCTTCAACACGTCTTTGTAAATTAATCTGGGCTAAAATTGTATATTATTATCTGACAAAAAACCCCCAAAGCTACTGATTTCCTCCCTAATATATATGCAAAAAAACTAAAGTCGGTAGAATTAATAGTCTTGGTAGCTCTAGTTTGTTTAAAATTTAGTTGAAAACTCATTTGTGGGATTTTTCCTTCTTTTGACTGGCACAGCCATTCTTGACTTCAAGGCTTTTAGTCAATATTTCCTACATTAAACATGAAAATCTTTGGAGATATCAGTTTTATGCCCTTTTCTTCCTTGCGTGTGTATTTGCTTGTGTATGGTAAGAATTAATCACTTTTGCTTTTATGTAGAAGTAGCTTAAAATGATAGGCTTTGTTGTATATAATGTTTTAAGTCTGTGTTTCTTCCAACATTTGCCCTTCTTCATCTATATAAAATATCCACACACTGAATGATTAGATTGTAGGTTTACTTAAGGGCATGCTCTAATGTCCATGGTTAGATTCATTATTTCCTTGGTTTTTGGTTCCAGATTTTATGTTGTGTTTAACCAAAACATTTTCTGTAGAAATATTTTTGGTTGGGACACAGATGGTAACAGATGTATGTTTTTATTCATAAAAGGTTTTTTTAATACTTGACTTATAGAATATTACAAAGTCAAGTTGGAAAACATTTCAAATTTTAAGATGTTAAAAATAATAATGAATTGTTTTTTGGAACAAACTTATGTTTTGGAATGGAGTAAAAAAATGACAGTAATAACTCAATACATACATGAATGCGAAGGTCTGACTAGGTGGTTTCATTTTTTACTACAAAATGTGTATTTTTAATTTAAAGCTTCTAGGTTTTTTTCCACAATGCATATAGAATTATTTGTCTTCAAATATATAAGAAGAAGGATAAACTTGTCCCATCTTAAACATCTCAAGATTATACTTTCAGGGATCATTTCTGTAGTTTGTTACTAGAGAAGTTTCTCTGAACATGTAGAGTACCCATCTTAAACATCTCAAATCTTGTTTTCATTTAGAGCAATTGCCTTTAGGGCTCATCCAATCACAGACTATACTATGCTTCTTAAGTTTCACTTCTCAAGCTTCAGTTTTGTCATATGTAAAGTGCAGATGGTAGTATTTCCTTAATAGAGGTGTCACGAAGATTAAATTAAATAAGAACCAGGGTAAATCATTTAACACATATCTGTCAAGCAGTGGTTAATTAATATTAGTTCCCCCCTGAAGCTATAAAGAAAGCCAAAAAACTTTCAATTTCTTACAAATCAAAACCACAATGGGATACCACCTTACACCAGTCAGAATGTCTATCAGTAACAACACAGGAAACAACAGATGTTGGTGAGGATGTAGAGAACAGGGAATCTTCTTACACTGTTGGTGGGAATGCAAGCTTGTGCAGCCACTCTGGAAAACAGTATGGAGATTCCTCAAAAAGTTGAAAAGAGAGCTACCCTAGGACCCAGGAATTGCACTACTGGGGATTTACCCCCAAAATACAAAGTAGTGATCTGAAGGGGCATCTGCACCCCAATGTTTGTAACAGCAACATCTACAATAGCCAAACTATGGAAAGAGCCCAGATGTCCATTGACAGATGAATGGATAAAGAAGATGTGGTGTGTATAAACAATGGGATACTACTCAGCCATAAAAAAAATGAAATCTTGCCATTTGCTATGACATGAATGGAACTAGAGAGTATTATGCTAAGAGAAATCAGTCAGAGAAAGACAATTATATGATCTCACTCATACATGAAAATTAAGAAACAGAGACTCATGGGGAAGAGAGGAAAAAAATAAAACAAGACGAATCAGAGACGGAGACAAACCATAAGAGACTCTTAATCATAGGAAACAAACTGAGGGTCGCTGGAAGGGAGGGGCGTCGGAGGATGGGGTGGCTGGGTGGTGGACATTGGGGAGGGTACGTGCTATGGTGAGTGCTGTGAATTGTGTAAGACTGATGAATCACAGACCTGTGCCCCTGAAACAAATAATACATTATGTTATAATAATAATAAAAAAAGGCAAAACTATGGAGACAGTAAAATGATTAGTGGTTGCCAGGAGTTGGGGTCGTGAGAGAGAAAGGGATGAATAGGTGGAGCAGAGGATTTTTCAGGCAGTTAACCTACGCTGTGCGATGCTGTGGTGTAGACATGCTGTTCTGCGTTTGTCCAGAGTCACTGAATCCTATATCCTTTGGATAAATACTGGCTCCGCTGTATACCCACTTCATTATTGCTGATATTTTGGAGATGGAGTTTTAATAAAGAGAGAAACCAGGATGATTTCAAGATTTTTGGCCAGGAAGATTTTAGCATTTATGAAGATAGGGATGGCTATGGGAGAAGCGAAATGGGGCGGAGGACGCGGGTTATTTAAAATAGTATTTTGGGGCGCCTGGGTGGCTCAGTGGGTTAAAGCCGCTGCCTTCGGCTCAGGTCATGATCCCAGGGTCCTGGGATCGAGGCCCACATCGGGCTCCCTGCTCAGCGGGGAGCCTGCTTCCTCCTCTCTCTCTGCCTGCCTCTCTGCCTACTTGTGATCTCTCTCTCTCTGTGTATCAAATAAATAAATAAAATCTTTAAAAAAAAATAAAATAAAATAGTATTTTGGTCACGTCAAGGTGTCAGCTTTAGGCATCCTGTGGAGACGTCCTCTTGATATTTTTGATACATCTGGATTGGATATTTAAAAACAATTTGATAATCTATGAGTTTAGCAATTATTAATAACAATTGTTACTACTGTCCCCGCAAAAACTACATCGGGAAGTAAAAGTTCTGCAACTAGGGCTTTCTCAGGCTCTGGAAAAAAACCGCTAATAGAAAAGGCAGAATTTTCCGAACGTTCCCATTCATCCTCCAGCTCTGGGAACCTAGAGCGCCCGCGCCCAATCAGCTTCCAGATCCCCAGCGCGGCGAGTGGGCGGGGCTGCGATGGGTTCGGCCCCCACCGCTTCTCTGGCTTGGCCACGTCTGACGCCCTGCAGGTCCTTGAAGGTACATAAGTCACCGGCCTCTTCACTGGCAATAATGGAGCTTCTCAGTGAGCTTTATGATTAACAAAGCTTAAAAATACATAGCTTAAAATCATGGTGTTCAACCGTTCTTCATAGTTTCTTCCTTCTCCTCCAGGGAGACAAACCACCTCCCAGGGGGCGGGCCTGCAAGTCTCTTCCCGGCGCACGCGCGGGCGAGCGGGAGGGGCGGGCCCGCTTCCGGGGGGCGCGTGGGGCTG
Organism: Ailurus styani; assembly: GCA_002007465.1. Classification (NCBI taxonomy): domain Eukaryota; kingdom Metazoa; phylum Chordata; class Mammalia; order Carnivora; family Ailuridae; genus Ailurus; species Ailurus styani. The sequence goes on along the minus strand of LNAC01000032.1, from coordinate 2,044,431 downwards.
GAGGTCGAGAGAAGCTCGTGCCGCCGCCAGCATGGAGACTTTGTACCGCGTCCCGTTCTTAGTGCTCGAATGCCCCAACCTGAAGCTGAAGAAGCCGCCCTGGGTGCACATGCCGTCGGCCATGACGGTGTACGCTCTGGTGGTGGTGTCTTACTTCCTCATCACCGGAGGTAACTCGGGCCGCCTCGGCCCCGAGAGGCCCTGAGACGCAGAGAGCCGGCCCGCCCCGCAGGCGCGTCTGTGCCGCTGGCTCTCAGCCCCGGGGGCAGCGTCTCTGTGCTCTCGATCTCTTCGGAGGGTGGAGGGAGTTTCCGGGGTCTCAGGGATTAACGGTCCAGAGGTTTGCTTGCCCTCACGCCCTGTCCTGTGTTCTGAGAGGTTACTCTCATTGTTCTCAGCTGTTCTCACGCCCGTTGCCTTTCCGCGCTTCTAGCCTCGTAGCCTAGGGGTCCGAATCGACCCTATTTTTCAAGCCCCGATAGTTTCTTTATTGCCTGCCGGAAGTTTTTTGACTGAGATCGTGGAGGAGTCTAGTCTTGTCCGTTGTACTTCCATGGTTGCTCAAGAGGGCTTGGGACTTCTCCCTTATCTTTGTCTACAGTCCCTGGAGTCTTGGAAGAGACTTGACCGTCTTTAGGTTTGTTACCTCACACCCAGGTGTCCGTTGTTGCCTTTTGCCCCGATCAAGAGTAAGTGTCAATGGAATTTTCCGAATCCACGGTTTTGATAAATATTTGAGATTGGCAGGTATTGTATTTCAAAAAGCAGAAGTTGAGAATTTAAAGAATTAGGAAAATAGCAGTACTATTAAGCACACCAGAATGTCTTATCCAGTTTTTTGTGTTTGTTTTCAAATAAAAAGTTGCAAAAGGGGCGTTGTTTTGTATAGTGATGAGTTGGCAATCCGGCTGCAATCTTCGAGCCACCACCCTTTCAAGCCACAGATTCACGATTTACTCAAGACTGTTCTACTGTACTTTCAAACTTTGGGAAGCGGAGTACTTAATTCGGAAGTTATAATATGGAAGTTTACAGATTAGGGACACCAAAAGTGGCTCCGTTTTTAAGGGAATAGCCAAAGACATCTTTATTTTCGTAGATGTGAAAAGCATTGGTACTAAAGAGGGATGAACCTGAAACTATGAGGGCTTGGTACTAGAACATGCCTTTGAATCTCCCACTCCCAGTCCAGAATCATGATAGTTAACTTGTACTTATTTGAGTAAAACACATTGGAATATTTTTTATATTGGTAAGCTACTATCCTAGCATTGCATTAACATTAACATTTGCTCAGCACATTGATAGGTACTGTATTGAATAAATGAAATTATTTATTTTTTTTAAGTTTTTTTTTTGTTTTTTTTTTGTTTTTTTTTTTTGGACAGAGAGAGAGAGAGAGAGATCACAAGTAGGCAGAGAGGCAGGCAGAGAGAGCTGAGAAAGCAGGCTCCCCACTGAGCAGGGATCCTGATGTGGGGCTCCATCCCAGGACCCTGAGATCATGACCTGAGCCGAAGGCAGAGGCTTAACCCACTGAGCCACCCAGGCACCCCGAATAAATGAAATTTAAAGTGCATGTGATTAAACAAAAAATAATGGAGTCTTAATCTGCTTTGAGCTGCTAGTCTCTTTCTCCTAACTCTTACTCCATTGGAGCCCAAGCCTTTGTTAGAAGCCTCACAGCTTTCCTTCTGTCCACTTATTCCCTGTTGATTGTGTAATGGGGAGATTCTCCATTCCAACCCCAGGGGCAGATTACAAAGAATATCTTTTAGTGGCCAAGGGCAGAGGTATCTCATACAAGGAATTGGTTTTGCTACTGGAAAAAAGTCTCTTCTAAAAACTGTGAGTGTACCTCTATAAATAAATAATATTTATTGCTGAGAAATACTCGGCAAACACTGCACTGAGCCCCTATTAAGTTCCAGGCACTAGGTACTGGGAACAACAGTCAAGGAAACAACGATGCCGCCCTCCTGAAGCCTGTGACTTCATGGTTGAGACAGGTTAACTATCACAGCAGTCTTTTGCCACTCCATTATTTTTTCCATTACAAATTACCAGTGATTCATTGAAGGGAAAGAACAAGAAGTTATGAGAAAATATGAGAGTTGGGAACATCATTTATATTGGAGTGTGATTCTTAGGGAAATGACATGTTAACCAAAATCTGAAGAATATGGGGAAAGGAAATAGGCAGAGGGGAAAAAATGGACAAATACGGAATCAAGAGACAAATTAGGTGGGTTTGTAGTTGATTGAGACTAACTAGGTTGGTGGCAGTAGAAATGGAGGAAAGTACAATGAAAGATAGTTTGGAAGTAGATTCAGTAGGCCTTGATGGATTGATTGGATGTATGAACTGATTGGAGAGAGGGAAGTATGAAGGAATCTTAACTTCGGGCATCTGAGTAGATGGAAAGGTCATTTTCTGAGATTGAAGAGATGAAGTTTTTTTGGTGGGGAACGGTGAACCAGAGGTCACTTCGGGGTATGTAATAGTTGGACAACTACAGTTAGTTGGCTATGTCAGGTTTGCAGCTATGAGTCTGGAATTGAGAAAAGAAGTCTCTGTTGAAATTGGTTAATAATGTTTTTTGAAATCTCTCATAAGCCAGATACTGAAGAACATGGAGAAAGTCCCTGTTCTTAGGAAGCTTACATCTAATTCTGGTGCTGAACATTTGATAGGTATTGGCACATTGACCATCAATAATCATTAGCACATGAATTAAAACCCTGGGAAGGGGTGAGTTTAGTTCAGGAGAGAATGTAGAAAAAGAGGACAGTGCATCAAGCTCTAAGGAACCGCCAGCATTTAGTGGTTTTATAGAAAAGGAGGCCCTGCTAGAGATGTACAAGAAAATGTGGACAGGAGTGTCACAAAAGCTAATTTTCCTCCAAAGAAAATAGATTTAGTAACCTGGATTGAGTGCTGCTGGGAAGCCTCCTAAGATAACTGAAAAATGTCCATTAAATTTGGCAACAGGGAGATTATTGGCCACTTTAGCAAGAGTAAGATCAGAGGAGGCAGATGCCAGGTTGGTGTGAGTCAAAGAATGAAGGGTAAATGAGGAAAGGGAGAAAAGTTTACTCTCCCCACCGCCCCCAGAGGGAAGTCTGACATTGTTTCAAAAAGGAAGCAAAGAAATAGGATGTTAACTAGGAGGGTTTGGAGTCAAGGAAAAGTTGATGTAGGAAAGGAAAGGTTGAAAATATAGAAAGCAAGAGAGGGAGCCAAAGGATCCAAGTCTGAGAAGGCAGAAAGGGATGGAGTCTTGATAATTGCAGAAGGAATCTCACATTGATAGGAGGAGGGACTCTTTTCTTTCTTGTAGCCGGAATGAAGGACGGAGGTAAGGATGGATGCAGATACTAGTTTATAGATTTGGTGGTGGTGGAGAGATTTGGGAGTTCCTATGTGATTGCTTTGTTAGTCAAGGATGAGGAAGACACAGTCTTACTATGCTTGAGAAAAGCTGGAAGTGAGGATGTTGGAGAATAGGAGAAAAGGTAAAGAGTAGATGTTGGCAACGGGAGATTGGGAAAACTATTAATGTTGATGGACATTAGTATTAATGATCATAGCAACATCCTGACCCCATCGCTTCTTGGCCTTTTGGCTAAGATCAAGTGCAACATCCTGACCTAAGTGATGGACATTAACATTAATGATCACGAATCTCTAGTATTGCTTCTCTGCCTGTTGGTATGATTTAATGTCTCCTTATTTTATATTTAAGCAAGAAAATTTCTCTAGTTACCGCTCAATTGATAGAAATATATCCAGGCATATGTGGAACATTTTCTTGAACTAAGATACAGCCTTTAATATTAAATCTCCTTTATTGTGGAGTAATTCTTGAGTATTAGAAACAGTTACTGAATGAATTTCTTTTATCAAACACCTGTTTTAGAGATAATTGTTTAAAATACTGGGTTGAATTTTTGAATGTTTTATCTGAAGTTTAGGATATTAGCTGGGCTTCATTTGATTATCATAATATATCACAGCAGTCCTGTTGAAATACAAATGAACCTTTAAAGACATGAAAACCCTAATCCTTTTTAAAAATTAGGAATCCATTCTAATCTAGACTATTGTCTTTCATACAGGAATAATTTATGATGTTATTGTTGAGCCTCCAAGTGTTGGTTCTATGACCGACGAACATGGACATCAGAGACCAGTAGCTTTCTTGGCCTACAGGTAACACTTAACTTTTTGAATGATTTGGTGGGAAGGAAGGTTGCTGGGGTATGGATATTTTTTAAAAATATGAAACCTGTGGGTCCATCTGCATTTAGATAGTAGCTAAAATACTAAATTCAAAGATGGCAAGAAGTGGGCAAGAATAGAAGTATGTTACTTATTTATAGGAAATAAAATACTTCACAGTGATTGACATGATTGCTTATTTAAGGGAAGACATTGGTTTAAAATACATTTAGACTATTCTGGGGAGCAGCAAACTGCAGGTACCTGTTTATTTGTAAGTCATGTTTTATTGGAGCTAGACATGCCCATTTGTTTATATACTGTCTGTGGCTGCTTTCAAACTACAGTGGTAAGTGTGACACAAAACTTGTGGCCTGCAAGCCTAAGACATGTACCATCTGGCCATTTAAGAAGAAAAATCTGTGGACCCCTGGATTATACTATCAAATAAAAAAAAATTTTTTTTTTGGAGACTTGGGCACTCCATTTCAGTAATGAAACACCATTCCAGTGTGGTTTGGTTCATCTGCTTATTGTATTACTTTCTAAAATTCACTTGGTAACTGTCTACCAAATATAGCTGTATATTTGCATTTACACTTACTTTAGTGGTGTTCCTGCATAGAATATTCCTGAAAAGATTATCGTGATTCTCCGGGAGTGGGGAAATCTAGATGACAGGCGATCTTGATGGCAGGGGAACCCTTCATGGTGTTGTCATTGGCACTGTTTGAATTTTGAGCCCAGTGCATGTATTGTGTTTTCAGTTAGAGTAGTCTGCCAACAAAAAATACATACCTCCGTTACAGATACCTCTGTATAAATTATCCCTTTAACAGAGGAATTTGCTTTTTGGGGACCCATGAACTCAGAATTTTGAAAGCTCTGTAGCCCCAGAAAAATCAGATATACATATATATAAAAATTTGCATATAATTCTAAGTGTTTATAGATTGCTGGAAATCTTGTGGGGTTCATGGAGCCCTAGGTAATAGTGCTTGCTTTTAAAATTTTCCCTTTGAAACAAGATGTTTGTTTATTGATTGATTTTTTTAAAAGATTTGTGTATTTTAGAGAGTGCACTTATGTGTATACACGTGCAAGTTGGGGGAGGGGCAAGGGGAAAGAATCTTCCAAGTAGATTCCCCGCTGAGTGTGGAGCTCCACGCAGGGCTTGATTCCATGACCTATGAGATCCTGGCCTGAGCCGAAACCAAGACGCTTAACCAAGCAGATGCTTAGCCATCTGAGCTACCCAGGTGCCCCAAGAGGTTTATTAATTCTCATAAAACTTCTAGAAACATTTCTAACCAATTCAGAATTTGAAATTGGTAATAGAAACTTAAATCCCGTAATTTTTATTTTTTTTTTATTTTTTTAAAGATTTTATTTATTTATTTGACACAGAGAGAGAGAGAGATTACAAGTAGGCAGAGAGGCAGGCAGAGAGACAGGGAGAGGAGGAAGCAGGCTCCCTGCTGAGCAGAGAGCCCGATGCGGGCCTCGATCCCAGGACGCCGAGATCATGACCTGAGCCGAAGGCAGAGGCTTTAACCCACTGAGCCACCCAGGCGCCCATAAATCCCGTAATTTTTAAAAGCTAAACAAAAGTTCTGGGTAAAGAGTTCGTATACATACACTGATTGGCTTTTTAAGCTAGTAAAATCTCAGCATTGATTTTACATAGACAGTTGTGTTAGTTGATGTTTTAAAACTTTATGAATAAAAGCTCCATGAAGATGCAGATTTTCGTTGTTTTATCCCCAGAGCCTGGAATAGTGTCTGATACATAATGGGCTTTCAGTAAATTTTGTTGACGAGAATACACAGAAATGTAAAATAGTTTTAATGGTAAGAATAAAAAAATCACAAAAATATTTTAGCAGGAATAGGAATTTCAATCTAAATACAAGTATTTTATTTTTCTGGGAATTTTTACTTATTGTTTCCCTGTGGTCTTTTTCAGAGTAAATGGACAATATATTATGGAAGGACTTGCATCCAGCTTCCTGTTTACAATGGGAGGTTTAGGTTTCATAATCTTGGACCGATCGAATGCACCAAACATTCCAAAACTCAATAGATTTCTTCTTCTATTCATTGGATTCGTCTGTGTCCTACTGAGTTTTTTCATGGCTAGAGTATTCATGAGAATGAAACTGCCGTAAGTTATTAAGTACTTCGTATAATCAGCAATTTAACTTCTGTTGCAAGTTGGTAAAATAATTACTGGGATTGCATGAAATCATGGGAGATTTAATTTAACCTTCATTTAAACAGATGACATTTCTGAGAACCACAGAAATTTGTGACTTGCTCGAGGTTATAGCTATGGTTAGTAGTAAAATTGAAATCAGTAGTAGGTCTTTCTGACTATTATCTCCATGCTGTTATTTTGCTGTAACATCACTGACCACTGACTGGAGCTACTGTTTCTTTAAATTGCTTTTTGGTTAATCTATAAAATACAGGATTCCAGTAGTTATAGTGATAGTAGGGAATATTTTCAAGGCATTAATCTTAGCTGCTCTCTAAATAATGATATGAGGAAAACCCATTAAGCCTTAGACAGGGGTCTAATTATTGCCTCTCCAAAAAGTTGGGAAAAGGATTTCATACGTGTGTGTGTGTGTGTGTGTGTGTGTGTGTGTGTGTGTGTGAGTGTGAGTGAGAGAGAGAGAGAGGGAGAGCTAAATCTAGGCTTTAAATTTTTAAGAGGAAGGAATTTATGTTTGCAGGCCTGATAAGAAAATTTTGTTTCAGAAAACATACAGTATCTTTAGAACAAAAATAAATTGGTTTTATGGCAACTTTTATATTTCCATTTGAGATCATTAATTTGAAATGTGGACAAGTCTGATCACATTTCCGTATATTCTGATTTCACCTATGGATGTATTTTTCAGGATTATCATAGGATTTTCACCTATGGATGTAATTGCAGGAACTTTGGGCAAACATACCATACAAAGATTAGCTCTTAGTAAATTCATTTTTTAGGGAATAGATTAAACATCAAGTGTCAGTGATACTGATTTCTTAGCACTGATACTCCCTTATCAAGGGATAAGGGAGACACTTAAACAGACATTTAAAGGAAATACAGGAAAGCACGTGAACTTCATGAGTTCATTTGTTCTGTGGCTTCACCTCTCCGTTGTCTTAACACATCTGGAGTAGAATGGGCCGACTTCCCCTAGGAAGTCAGAAGTACTTAATCCTGCAGTCACATTCACATCTTAGTGGGGTGGGAAAGGGAGCAGTGTTCTTTGTCAGCTGAATATCTGTGTGGCCATATAGTTCTCTCAGACTCCTCTGCCAGTGGCTCTTACTTCTGTCTGGGGAAAATAGTTTTGGGGCGCCTGGGTGGCTCAGTTGGTTAAGTGTCTGCCTTTGGCTCAGGTCATGATCTCAGGGTCCTGGGATTGAGCCCTGCATGGGGCTTCCTGCCCAGTGGGGAGTCTGCTTCTCCCTCTCCTTCTGCCCCTCCCCCTTGCTTGTGCGCTCTCTCTCTCTCTCTCTCAAATAAATAAATAAAATCTTTAAAAAATTAGTTTTGGCCATTGGCTAAATCGTATGAAGAATTATGTACTTAGCACCCTTTTTTTTGTTCCTCTTTTTTTTCTGCCCCGTTGGAAAAGGTATATTGGTATGGAAGAGGCTAAAGTTTTCCATAGCAAAACAGGAAAAGAGGAGGCTCCCAGAGAGATCAAGAGGCCACTACAAATTAACCAAAACAGATGGAACTTTTGGAGGCATATAGCAGATCAGAAGTGGGGTGGTTTTGCCCATAGAAGGAGATTTATTTTTAGTCTCCCCTAAGCTGCTCATTCTTCTTTACGGTTTTAGGTGCTCTCCTTAGGATGTGAGTGCTTTTCTTTTTAGCTCAGGCATTTGACTTGTAGGACAATAGAGCTATCTACTGCTTAAAAAGAAAAGCTTTGAAAGGTGCTTAATCCTCTGGATTGCCTCCCTCTTACTGTTTCACTTATTTATGTAAACATTTGTCATTTTGTCCCCATTTGTAGGCCAGCATCCAAGATTGCTGGCTAAGTGAACAATAAGAAATAGGGTATACTCCCTTTATGTATAATCTCCCAGGTGTAAATTAGATTTAGATTTAATCCAAGCAGAACAATGATCTAAATTGTAAATTGTCATGCAGCTAAATCTAGGATTTACATTTTTAAGGGGAAGAAATGTATGGTTCCTTCTTTGATATGATTTCTCATCGGCACCTCCTAAAGCCTGGTTCCTTGGGTGCAGAGCGCGGGAAGAAACAACCGACAGTTTTAGAAGAGAAAGGGAAGCAGCAGTATTGCATTTTCTGGGATGTTCGTAGGCCCCAAACAAGACGGTGAGCCATGTCTGCGGGCCTACATGTTGCACACGATAGGGCCAGGGTTAGTACCACCAGCAAGGGGGGGTACTAACCCTGTCTGTCACTTTGCACCAAATGATCTTTGAAGTTTCAACATATATAAACAGTTCGATGCATAATAAGTGTAACAGCAACAGCAAAAAGACATTAAAAAACACCTCTAATGGTGCTTTCAGATCAAATAAGTTGCTCGCCTCTGAGATAATGGATGACTGTGCTACGTAAGATTCATCATGATAACTTCCGGGACTAAAGTCTTTCACAAAGAGTTTGATATCTTTAGTAAGAGGAACCTTTAAAAAGGAAAAAAAACAATAGTAGTGAATTGGCACTGTTTTATATTGTGTGATTTATGCTTTTTTAGAGACCTCATGTCTCCCCTGCAGATAAAATTTTACAAATCAAAACATGGCTTTATTTGATGCCATATCTTTTGTAGAAACATGGGCACTAATAAGGTGAATGACTATTTCTTGACTATTTGCATATATGACAATACATTTAAAGTGAAAAATCAAGTTTTAGTTCTTAATATTTTTATGGTACTAGTACAAAGTTACAGAAAAACGGTTTTCATTTTGAAAATAAAGTTTTTCTCATATGATTCATAAGAACATCTGTGGGATTGTGTGTGTGCGTTAGGTACCTTTTAAATGCGCACAGGTTTGAGGAAATGACGTTTAAATAGTGGGTGGGAGACTTTGGTACAAATTTGTGCTTGGTTCTTCTGAAAAGTAATGGTCATTAGATTCTCTAAAGTCTTCACTATTAGGGTTGTTTTTTGACCTAAAAGAATCATAAAAATTAAAAAATGATGGCATGCTTTGTCATGCTGTGATGTCCTAAAATTAGGCAAAATGTCTGGGAGTGGAGGGATAGGTTTCTACTTTTAGGCAAGTCTGTTATAAAGCTGTATAAAATAGTCTCTTGAATAGATGCTATGAAATTCAGGACAAAAAAAGCTTGTTTTATTTTCTTTTTATTTATTTTTAAAGATGTATTCATTTGAAAGAGAGAGAGTGGGGGGAGGGGTAGAGGGAGAGGGAAAGAGATTCTCAAGCAGACTCCGTGCTGACGGTGAGCCCGACTCCCTGCACTGGCAATTCCAAGACCCTGAGATCGTGACCTGAGCCGAAACCAATAGCCGGATGCTTAGCCGACTGAACCACCCAGCCAGCCCTAAAAGGCCTGTTTTAGTCAGTGGCAAAAATTGCCTTTTTAGCAGTTTGAGCTAGTGTTTGTTAAACCTGATGAGAAAAGCTAGGGAGCTCCTGCATAAGTCCTTAAGATCACAGGATCAGTTCAGAGAAGAAATTTTAAAGGAAGGGGGAATGAAAAATAAAAGTAAGAAAATAATAATACTTTACTCAATTAATGTCATTTAGGGACTAGGAGAATGCATGTATATGATTTTTCTGTGTAATTGAAATTTAATTTTGCACATACTAAAAAAGTTTATTCTTTTTTGACAGGCCACTTTCTAAAGTGTTTTATTGCCTCTGTAACATTCACATTTGTATTTAGGAAATATTTATTATTTGCTAATTATTACTTGCTGGACAGTGAACATGAAGCGTAATTTTGCCTTCTCGATTCAGGGTCCTTTTATGTTTAGACTTAACTACACGCAGCAGCACTTCCCAGTTTTTAGTTGATTTCCTTAGTGTAACCTGACATTTTTCCTTGTTATCATTGTATACCTATTGTCATTTTCCTCTCCTTCGTCTTCTTGATTTTGTTGTGAATTCTGTGATTTGAGGAAATCCATAACCTAGCTGCCATGCTTGCATTTCAAATGAATCCTGGTTGAAGGAGAGCTTCATGGCCTGGCTTTTTACCTGCCCTGCAGGTGTGTGAGTGGCTTTTCATTTGGTTGCAAGTTTGGAGCATATTGGTTTGTAACTTTACCCTTTGAGGGGAAAGAGTAATAGAAATGAAGCTCAGTAATGTCATTTACTGGGGAGGCAAGATATGAAATAAAAACCATAAGGAGGAATCACAATTATGTTTTCAGATTGTCCTTCGATTCATCATAAAATTTGGGCACTTTGAAATGTTGCTTCCTTTTCACTTTTTGTGTTTATAAATTTTTTTCCTACAGGGGCTATCTGATGGGTTAAAAAAAAATACCTTTTGAGAAGAAACAGTGGATATTGGATTTGCTCCTATTAATGAAGTTTTAAAGGCTGTACCAATCCTCTGATGTGAAATACGGAAAAAGAGTGAAGCAGCAGAAAAGAAGCATCTGGTGAAAAATAGGAAGCATATTAAAGCTTGAACTAGAATGTCTGCTTGGTATCAGAGACAGGTTCATCACAATATTTTTTCCTGTTGGCCCATACTGATGCACCAACGATGTTAAGTGGCATTTTCTTCTTAGTTTTTCATTTCTTAAAATATATTCTGTTTCTACAACTATAATATTGAATAAAGTGATTATTTTTTACAGTCCCTTTAACATTTTTTGGAGATGACATTTCTGACTTTCAAAAATTAATGTAAAATCAGGAAGCAAGATCCCATGAGCTGAGAACTCTGGACAGATGATCAGCTTTACCTATGGTGCTTTGCCTTTAAACAGAGTGTGTGACAGTATGTTACTCAGATATGTGTGTAGGACTGTTTCGTGCACAATAAGATGTATGAAAGGAGCAGAAATAAATAATTTTTCTAATTAATACCTTTTGTATTTGTGTTTTATGAGACTGTCGGGCTGCCCACTACACCAAGAAGGCCACTTATGTACTGATGGCCCTAACTTTTTGGTCCATAATTACTCATTCTTGTGACTCTCCTAACTTACTGTTAGTAGGCCTAAGGTCTCAAAATGTAGTTGACAGTTTGTCTTGTGAGGTCGCAATTCTGTATGCCTATATTCAAGCACGGGCTGCATATGTATGTCAGAGTTGTTGTAAATGTGGTTGTGTGAGATGAAAACTCCCTTCAGGCATTCATTTTCAGTAATTAACACAATTTTGAGCACCTCTAAAAGCAACCCTACACCGGTCTGGTCTAGCCCTCATTTCTTCTAGCCAGGCCTTTTGGTTCTCCCTGACCGGCTGCAAACGTCACTTCTCTGATGGCTCCATTACTTCTTATCCCAAGACCTTTAAGTTTACAGGAAAATTCTCAGGAGATTTTTTTCTAATTCCAAGGCTGATTTATATGTAGCTGCTCATTAAATTAAAAGATTCATTTATTCAAGAAGTTTTTAAGTACTTATTTAATATGTCAAGTGGCCCTGAGGACTCTAAGGGTTGATGAGACAGATAAAGGCTCTGTTTTCATATTCTGGTAGGGAAGCCAGATAAACAAGAGATAGAAAATGTTTATGAAACGTCAGATACTGATTAGCACCACAAACAAAAGTAAAGTAAGTTAATAGTCTGTGCTATACTGATGAGAGATGTGGGGAGAGGAGGTTGTTCTACCTCAAGGCTCAGAAAAAGGAAAACAAGACCTGTATATACTCACCAACTTTAAAGGCTTGATTTAACATTAATTGTATTTTTTCGTTATTTGGCTGTATTGTAAAACCTAGGTTAAACTAGATGGACAAAAGAGGACAGGTGTTAATGACTTCAAAAGGCACTTTCCTTAACAACGGAGTAGTGAACAGTTCCCATCAAACACCATAAGATGGCGCTACTGAGGCTTAGTGTGGGGTTTTTTTTGTCTCCTTTTAAGGTTCTGTTTTTGTTTTTATCATAAAATAAATGTATCTTTACTGAATACAGTGAAATATATTTAAATATCTGCTGGTAAAATTGCAAGGTTTTATGTGAAGAAAAAAATTGTCAGGACTTAAAATGCATTTGGGGTCACTAGAAATGGCATAGGCTGAAGGAAAGCCTTTCAAGTAATGTTATTAACATCAGCAGAGGTTAAGTCAATGAGAAAGAGACCAAATTGATAGACTAGACTGGAAAAAAACTAGTCTGATTTTACCCCAGGATTCTCTAGGACTTGATGCTAGCAGGCCTGCGAGGGGAACGCTGCCATTCGGTGACGTGGGGCTGACAAAGTAGCTGTCAGTCCCATGGGGAGCTCCAGAGAAGGGACTGCCTGTCAGAGCAGTTGGGTGGAAGTGGCTAGGCCCCGGTATCACTGTCGGGTCCTAGAGATTAGCAAGATCGTGGCCACAGATCCTGTGAACCCTGACAAAGCCAACAACTGGAGGCTGTCACCTAGCCCCTTACCTTGCAGTTAGGTGGTGAGTTGGTCAAAGAGATCTGAGTGGCACACCCCTGCCGCAGATTCAAAAGAAAACCTTACAGGATTAAAATGAGAAGAAATCCTATGTGTCTGGATAGTAAAAGAAATTGTACTCTGATTGTCATTACTTGAATTGGGAAATGTGAGGTGACTTAGATTCTTAGTAAATGGTACATACCTGAGGTGTAACATTGGAATAAAGGTTATCTTCCCATTTTGCTAGTAAGTAAATTGAGATTCATTTGCTACAGCGCTTGCCTCCACATCGCAGACCACTTGTTGCCATTATGAGTTGCTATTTTCTGGTATAGAAGGTCAGTCTTTGAACATAGTAATAAGTCTACATTTGCTTATAAAAGATATAATGCCATATGCTAGGTTAGGTCAATGAGAGGTTATATCAAAAATAAGGGGTTATATAAAAAAATACAAACTCTTGTTAATACAGAATTTATAATCCAGTGAGTGTATACAAATTGGTCAATTCTCTCATAAGCACATGGGTGGAGCACCTAAACCCAGATTTGGGATGAGGAAAGGCTTCATTTGTTGTTGGAACAGTGGGCCTAAAAGTTTCAAATGCAAATATACTTTTCCCAAAACTACTTCTTTTTCCTTGTGTTGGTTAGTGTACAATATACTACTAGGTACTAAGACTCTTAACTCCAAGTGAGAGAAAACCAGGCTGTCTGAAACAGGGTAATTTATCAGGATACTAGAGTATCATGATACTCAAGACAGAGATGCTGCCAGGCATTAGGATTGCCAGAATTAAGGATCTATTACTATAAGGACTTGTGTTTATTTCTGACATATTCTATGATCTATCTGCTCTGTGCTTTTCTCTATAGAAAACTGGTCACTTCTACTCCTCTAGTTCAGAGTGGTGGGAATCATGCCTGTCAGCCTAGCTTGATCGTTACACTTGACAGCTTCAGCCACTCTAGAGGACGTTTACTTGATACAGTGATTTTTTAAGGGTGCCTCTTTCAGTGGAAACCCTACCTTTTCCCTCGTCTTTGATCAGCCCTTCCTGCCCCAGCCCTGCTGCTCCCAGTTGACTAACTGCCTCTTTGCAAGGTTATCCAAAGTCCAGTTGTTATAAAATTAATGGAATTTAGTTCATATGATTTGTTATAAATTATATGAGACAATTCAAGTCCTAATTTCATTGTCCATGATGAGATGTCCTCTAGCTTCTGTTGAACCTGCCAGTGATGGAAATCTTTTTAATCTCTCAAGGCAGCCCATTTCATTTTCAGATCTCTCTCTCTCTCTCTCTCTCTCTCACTGAGGGGGAGAGAGAGAGAGAAGAGGGGGTGGGGAGGGACAGAGGGAGAGAGAGAATCTTAAGCAGGCTCCATGCCCAGTGTATGTGCCTGGGATGGGACTCAGTCCCCAACCCTGAGATCATGATCTGAGCTGAGTCAAGAGTTGGACGCTTAACCGACTCAGCCACCCCCAGATCTCTTTGTCTTTTAGAAAACTATCGTCTGGTTTGCTTTAGTTCATTGGTTTCAGGTCAACTGCTCGTGTCTGTATCCAGGCATATCTAACTGTACTGTAATGACAGCCAACAGTTCAAATGTTGAAACCCTTGGAAGCCTCCATGTTTTCAGGCCTACCATTACTAGCTTTTCAGGCTCAGAAATATGGGTCTGGTTCCATTAGGATCACTCTTCTCTCACGGCACTCTAGGTTGTTTATAGTCCTTTAAAAATACATTCCCTGAAAGATTATGTGCTGCTTTTGGGGTTCCTAGATGGACATAGCCATTTTGGTGGCTACATCTCATAAGCTTTATTAATTATCAGGGTATCCACAGTGGTTACTAGGGACCTTGAAGGACAATACCATGGGTTATTAGGAGCTCAGCGGGGGGATCAAGTCAGTTTTGGATTCATATTTCAGCTCTACCAATTACCAGCTATGTTGACATGGCCAAGTTACCTAGATTCTCCGAGCCTCATCTTCTCCTTAGTAAAATAAAGGTAGCAATACCCACCTTACAGAAATGTTCTGAGAATTAAATGAGATAATGCACAGCCTCTGGAACCTCACAGATGCTCCGGAAATGTTAGGTCTGTACTTATCTTTAGTTATTTTCCCTTCAGAGCCCGAGGTTTTATTTAGTGCGTGATTATACGTTCTCCTCCCCGGACATGGGAGTGGTGGAAATGTGCATGCACAGGCCTGTGTGCTCAGTCTAACTGAAGCACGGAAGGTCTGCTTTTTATGTCCATTTAAAAAAGCCTTCTTTCGACTTACATGGTATCCGTCGCGGGGCAGAAACAGTGCCACGCGGCGGGCGCGTGACGCCACCATCTACTGAAGGCCAAGGAGCTGCCTTGGTTAATAGATGGTGTCACCTCTTCAGAAAGTCCGTTTCTTCAGACGTGGCCTGACGAGGATGAACCGTCACATAAGCACATTAAGTGCTTATGTTGGCAATGGTTCCAGCTCAGAAAAAGGGGTTTTCTCTTGACAGCAGAGTGTGGGCGCCAGTCTAAACAGAGAGCACTCAGGGTCTGACCCGCTTCACGGGTTGGAACAGCTGGAACTCAGAGTCCCCAGCACTGTTGTACTATTTTAACGGAGACGACAGGAAATTAAGAATTCTAAGCCCAGAGAGCTCATGCTGTACTGTATCTTTCACACAGCCCTTAAATGTTTGGATAACATATTTCAACGGTTCACGGTGCCCTCACATCTGTTATCTCACTTGAGTAGTAACGAGGACCCCAGCTATCTTCTGGGTCTCTCAATGTCATAGAAGAAATAGGCTGAGTCAGCAAGGGGACGTACCGTGCTGGGCATTTGAGCCACAGTGTTTCCAATCCTTACTACAGTTCGGTCTAGTAAAAAGTGTGTCTCCATTTCACGGGGATCACCTGGGATGGAACTGAAGTGTGCCTAGCTCTCAAGCTCGTGTACTTTCTGCTAGGGCATCATATATGTCTCATCCTATACGTCTCATCCTATATTCTAATTCATGGTTTTAAAAGTCAGTGTCTCTCCGATGGTGGAGGTCAGGATGGTGGTTTGCCTTGAGAAGTGGGGTGGTGACCAGAGGGGATGGGGGCACTGCCTGGGTTGCTGCTAATGTTACTTCCCGATCTGGGCCCCACATCGCAGGGAAAATGAATTGAGCTGTAAGCTTAGGATGTGTGTACTTTATGAACATATTTCAATAAAAAGGTTTTTTTTTAAATCCCATTTTTCTTTTGAAAGCAAGCTCTTTACTTATCCTCAGAATCAACACTGTGCTTGTTTATTACAGTGAGCGAATTTAGCTCATGGGCATTTTGCTCATTCATTGTGGATAAGTGGGTGCTAAATACACAGAATCAAGGGAAGTTATTGCTTCTAAGAGTGCTGCTCAATCTTTTGGGTCATAGGCCAGTTGAGGATCAGATTAAAATTAAAATAAAAAGTAATAATCAAAGCATATATCCTCAGGGGCACGTGTACCCCAGTGTTTATAGCAGCAATGTCCACAATAGCCAAACTATGGAAAGAACCTAGATGTCCATCAACAGATGAATGGATAAAGAAGATGTGGTATATATATACAATGGAATACTATGCAGCCATCAAAAGAAATGAAATCTTGCCATTTGCAATGACGTGGATGGAACTAGAGGGTATTATGTTAAGCGAAATAAATCATTCAGAAAAAGACAACTATATGATCTCTCTGATATGAGGAATTTGAGGGGCAGGGCGGGGGGTTGTGGGGGGCAGGGAGGGAAAAAATGAAACAAGATGGGATCGGGAAGGAGACAAACCATAAGAGACTCTTAATCTCATGAAACAAACTGAGGGTTACTGGGAGTGGGAGGGTAGGGATAGGGTGGCTGGGTGATGGACATTGGGGAGGGTTTGTGCTATGGTGAGTGCTGTGACAGGTGTAAGCCTGATGATTCACAGACCTGTACTCTGGGGCAAATAATAATAAAATAATTTTAAAAAAAATCAAAGCATATACATTCTATCTCAGGCACTGGGCCAAACTCTATATGGTTTTCTTTTACCTGCACCACACACTGCGAGGTGGGCACCATTATTCTCATTTTATAGATACAGGAATCAAATCTCAGGGTCATAAGCAACTTGACCAAGATCACACACTAAGGAATACTTAATCCAAGATTGAAACCCAAGTTTTCCTGTCTCCCAAATCCATTCCCTTACCTACTGTACATTGCTTACCTCTAGATACTCTTGCCAAAAGAATGGACTCTTCCCTCTCTCCCACTCCATCCAATACACACACACACACACACACACACACACACACACACACACGCAAACACACACACTCTGTTGCCTGTTATTTCAGGAAGCTCAAAAACCTGAAGTATATCATCCATTGACAGAGTAAGAACCAATAAGAAAAGGTTCAGGTTGACAAAGAGGACAGAAGAAACTTTTTCACAAAAGACTAGACCATGGAAAAGCACTCAGATCATTAATTTGATGAGCTTGTTGTTTTGATATCTTACATTTTTTGTTTCCCCCATAAAGCTTGATTCATATCACTTTTCATGTTAACATTTTATTATATAATATGTAATATAGTCAAAGGGATATAGGAAATAGACATGTAAATTGAGAAGCGTAATAAAATGAACCAAGTCCTGAGAACCCATAACCCAACACAAGCGTGAAAACATTACCCAGACCACCGGGCCTGTCTTTGTCTTCTGTCTTATCCAGTCCCGTGCCTGCCCTCTAGAGATATCCATTGGTAGGAATTTGGTGCTTATCACTTCTTTGCTTTTTAAAAAATACCACATTTGTATAACTAAGTATTATAGCATATAGTTTTTGCTCACTATTGGGTTACTGCTTACTACATAGATAATTTTCACTAAATTTGTAATTTAAAAAATATTTTCAGGGTGCCTGGGTGGCTCAGTGGGTTAAAGCCTCTGCCTTCGGCTTAGGTCATGTTCTCAGGGTCCTGGGATTGAGATCCACATCGGGCTCCCTCCTCTCTCTGCCTGCCTCTCTGCCTACTTGTGATCTCTCTCTGTCAAATAAATAAATCTTTAAAAATAAATAAATAAATAAAAAAAATTTTCAGTTTTATAAAATTTGATTGTCAGATCTCTCTGGTGAATTGAAGTTTTCATCATTATGTAGTGACTCTCTTTGTGTTTGATAGTGACTTTTTTGTCTCAAAATCTATATAGTCTCCTGTTAATGTAGCTAACTCAACTCTCTGCAGGTTAGAATTTGCCATATATTTTTTAAAATCATTTTCTTTCACCCTTTCTCTGTCCTTACATATGTTTTAGGGGTGTCCCCTATGTATATCATGAAACCTCACATATTTGTGTTTTACTCTGACAACCTTTTTCTTTTAATGAGTGACTTTATTATTTTCAGGAATGGTGACGATTACATATTTGGACTTTACTGTATCTCTTCACTTGTCCCATTTGTCTCATTTTTTCAATGCTCCTTTTTCCTCCTCTCTTACCTTTCTTGCGTTGATGGAATTTTTTTTTTAATCTTTAAACGGCAGATTGTAGTTTCCAATGATGGCTGCGACAATACTCTCGTCTCCCTTGTTTTGTGCAGTGACCTTGCCACTCCCCACCAAATGGTAGAGATGATGTCTCTAGTGCTTGCAAATTTGCCAACCCCATGACTGCTTTGGCCAATAGAACATGGCAGAAGTGACCGTGCCGGTGCCAGATATGCTTTATAATTGCCTGGGCAGCTTCTGTTTCCCCCCTCTTACTATGCCCACTCTTGGGGTACGCCCTCTTGGAACCCAGTTGCAAGGTCACGAGAAGCCTAAGTCCACAGTAAAATCACGTGTGGCTGCTCTGTCCTACACCGGCTGCGCTCCAAGCCGGCGGCCACCACCAACTCTGGTGAGTGAGCTCTGGTGGCCATCCAACCCCTGCTGCCATCTGGCAGGGCACCTGTACAGGACACGGCCAGGAAGAACTGCCCACTGAGCCCAGTTGGCCTAGAAACCCTTGGGACAAGTTAATAAACTGTTGCTTTCAAGCTCGAAGATTTGGGGTGGCTTTTTATGCAGCATTAGATAACGGGGATGGAAATGTGGCCTTGGCTTTGGGACTGATTGGTGGGTGGAAACGGATAGGGTCTTGAGGAGTTGGAGAAAGCAAGCTGGAAGGTTTCAAGGATACCATCAGTGACAGTTGCCAGGTCCTCAGGGAAGTGCTGGTGAGTGCTGAGGACAGTGAGGAAGGGGATCTCGATGGCTGAAGCAAAGGGATGTGTGCTATGTGAAGTTTACTCATGTGGAAAATAGAAAAGACACCTAAGGTACTCATTAATCCCATGGGGAGATTTCCAGGCAGAAAGTACCAAGTATCAGCTGACTTCTAGCTGCAATATAATGACACGTGAGGAGAGAGAAACAAGAGAAGGAGTTGTTCTCTTTCTGAGCTCGGTTTAGAGCAATAGCGAGCCCAGAAGAGTCTTTCCAGGTAGCAAATAAAAGCTTGTGTTTTTATATATTTATTTTTTAGAGAGGGGGAGAGAGAGGGAGGGGAGAGGCAGGGAGAGAGAAGAAGAGGGAGAATCCCAAGGAGGCTCCAGGCCCAGCACAGAGCCTGACACGGGGCTCCATCCCAGAACCCTAAAATCACGACCTGAGCCAAAATCAAAAGCCGGATGCTTAACCAACTGAGCCCCTCAGGTGCTCCAAAAGCTTGTGTTTTTAAAACACAGTTTATCCAAGAAATGTTTCCCATTTATCCTCTTTAAAAGACTTTGTGTTAAACTGATGGTTAAAGTGTAGTTTCTAGTACACCATGGCTCTCCTTCATAACTCTTTGTTGTATTACACATTTTCAAGGTACAAAGCTGTTGGGCATGTAGGAAGCTACCCTCACTCTACAATGTTGATATGAGCAAAAACCACAGCTCCCCTTCCTCCCCTTCCAATTTTGGGGCTCCTGCTGTGTGCCCACTGATCTGCTTTAGACAGGTGGTCTCTCCTCTGCCTGGCAAGTGTTATGACTCACGATTTAAGGATGAAGGCTATGAAGCCAGAGACCTAAATACCTCCACCAAGTAATAGCTACCAGAGGTGGAACCTCGATTTGAACATTAGTTTGACTCCAAGTCCAAAGTCCTCCTTCACCTTTTTCTCTGAGAAGAGCAGGGAACAGTTTAAAACCAAAAAGCATCTGCAATGTGGATTACTTTCACCTTATCAAAGTCCATACTTGCTGTCTCTCGCAGTCAGTATTTTTTAGACTACCTATATGTCAACCATGATTTCAACAAATTATTTGACTTTCTCCATTTCTTCTAGTTAGGAATATACCAGTAGTATAATAAGCAGCTTCGTTTGTAAAGGGTTTGGATCAGATGACCTGTAAAGCCTCTTTCACCATGGAAAATCTCTCTTTGTCTTACCTAATTTTCCCACACGTCGGTTTTCTCATCAGTATCTACGGGGCTACAAAGGAATTCCATCTGACCAGCAGAGGGCGCTCTTGGAAATTGAATAGAAGATGCATTTATCGTGGGTCTACCGTAGGTGGACAGGTCTAGGCCTAAGCACAATCCCGGGGCTGCCTCTGATTTATATAATCATGTTCTAACTCTAGCAGGCCTATCTCCAAGTATTGTTTTTGCACACACTATTTTACCAAGAAAAAACTCCCTGTGGAAAACAGTAGTGAGACTTCTCCCAATGCTTCAGTGCCTGATTTGAAGCCCAGTTAGTTAAGTGACCCTGAGAGCCCACGACTCCTTTGTGAAGGATCTGATATGTCAAATGCCTCCTAGGATCTCAGGAGCTGGAAAAGGCATCTTCTCAAGGCTGTTATGATCATAAGTGCTATACAGAAGCCAAAGAGAGGTCAAGAATATTTTCAATTTATATATATACATTTTCAACACTGAATAGCTTTTATCTATACGTTAATACTAATACTAGTATCATCTTTTTTTTTTAAGGTATCAACTAAATGATGTTTCAAAACAGGAAGTGTAAAAATGCAAATATTGGGCGCCTGGGTGCCTTAGTTTGTGAAGTGTCTGCCCTCAGCTCAGGTCATGATCCCAGGGTCCTGTCCCTCTTGGGCTCCCTGCTCAGAGGGGAGTCCGCTCCTCCGTCTCCCTCACGCCCTCCCCCCTTCATTTGTGCTCTTTCTCCCTTACTCTCTCTCTCTCAAATGAATAAATAAAATCTTTTAAAAATATCCAAACCGGGGCGCCTGGGTGGCTCAGTTGTTAAGCGTCTGCCTTCTGCTCAGGTCATGATCCCAGGGTCCTGGGATCCAGCCCCACATTGGGCTTCCTGCTCTGTAGGGAAAGCCTGCCTCTCCCTCTCCCACTCCCCCTGCTGGTGTTCCCTCTCTCACTGTGTCTCTGTCAAATAAATAAATAAAATCTTAAAAAAAAAAATCCAAACCTTTCTGAAACTTTGTTTTCTCTTTGTTTCTCTCAAAGCTCTCCTAACAATCTTCCAGTATAAATGATTACTATTTTATAAACAGCCACATTCACTGAGGGCAGGTGGTTATACAGTACTGTACTTCAACATTTCTTTCTTTTTTTTTTTTTAAAGATTTTATTTATTTATTTCACAGCGGGAGAGAGATCACAAGGAGGCAGAGAGGCAGGCAGAGAGAGAGAGGGGGAAGCAGGCTCCCCGCTGAGCAGAGAGCCCGATGCGGGCCTCGATCCCAGGACCCTGAGATCATGACCTGAGCCGAAAGCAGAGGCTTTAACCCACTGAGCCACCCAGGCGCCCTGTACTTCAACATTTCTAAGAGATTTCTCAAGACAGGAGCTCCACTGAAGCTGGCAACACCACTTAAAACTGTGTCAACAATCAAATAAAAGATTTGTCAAATATTTAAATAAACTCTCGAAGGTAAGCCAGGTCAAAGTTACTACTAGTTCTTCCACTTAACTAAGCTTGGCCATGTGTCTCCTCATGAAAAGTCATGATCCCCCCTTCCTGTAAGGGTGTCTTCCTTAAGGGACCCAGAGGCTGAGTCATCTGGGCAGGTCTTCACAACAAGCTGGTCATCTGTCTGGGCCATGGGGCTGGGTATCCTCTGACTCCAGGGCCACGCCTGGTCAGCACTTTGAGAAGAGCAGACAGAAGTGCCTGAAAAGTCTGGATACCACCCTGAGCCTCTGGTCTTCTGGGTCTAGTACACGCAGATCTGCTTTTTCTCTCTCTCCCCTCCCCCCTCCGACTCCCCAAACATCACAGAGCCTGATTGTTACCAAAGTAAAGCCTTAATAAGGAAATTGCCCATTTCAAGTTTTGTTGTCTTTCTTGTCATTCAAATTCATTTTGGATCTCTTCCCCTGAGCGCAGTTAATCAGTGTTTCGGAACAAACAAGGTCTAAACAGGGGAGAGAAAAGTGCTGATTCACCAGTTCTAGATTCTTTAGGACTGTTAACCCTTTAAATGCCTAATTCTTGTCCTCCAGGGGATTTTCTTTGACTGTCGAAAGTTTTGTTCAAGGAAGGGTGGGTATGAAAAATATCGAGTATTTTTGGAGCACAGACGGGGCTCCAGGGGTCATTCCAACGACTCCGTGTATGAACTCTGCATCCGCACAGTGGATGAGGTAAACCGATTACATCCATTTTGTAGATGAGGAAACTGAGGGTCAGACAGGTCAAGTCGCTTGGGTAGTTCGCAGAGATACTCAGTGGGGGGCCTGCAGCCTGCTTCCGGAGCCTCTGCTCTGACCCATGAGGGCAAGTTCCCCAGGAAATGTTCCCCAGGAACCTGTCCTTATTTGGCCTTAAAGGATTAGGAAACTTTTGATGTGATTGAATCAACCAGCTTAGAAATTGCTTGAGTTCAGGATCTGATTCTGTTTCTTGTTTACTTCTTTCCACAGATGTCTGCACTGCAGATCTAGCTCTGTGTTCCTATCCACCTGCCATAGCACTTACTACGTTTTCTCAGTTTAGTCTTACTCATTTGCATCTGACAAATGTGCTCAGAACTCAGCCTGCAACAGGAGCTTGATTTATGTTAGGGGACTTAAGTAGAAATAACTTTTGGAAAATGCTTTCAGTTTCACAAAGTACATGTACATTGCTCCACTCGTTATCACTTACAGATATTTGACATGGCCTCCATTTCGCTGGGATTTAGAAAAATATAGTTTTTGGGGCTCCTGGGTGGCTCAGTCGGTTAAGCATCTGCCTTTGGCTCAGGTCATCATCCCAGGGTCCTGGGATGGAACCCCCCCATTGGTGGTGGGGGGGGGTCCCTGCTCAGAGGGGAGCCTGGTCCTTCCTCTCCCACTCCCCCTGCTGGTGTTCCATCTTTCGCTGTCTCTGTCTCTGTCGAATGAATAAAATCTTTTTTTTAAAAAAGTATAGTTTTTATAGAGTTTTCCTTTGAAAGCTTATTAGTTAAATCCTACACAAATTTTACGTACCAGATTAAGTGTACGTCCCTGACTTCCTTTTCGTAACATAGCTTCTGCATTTCATGTTACTAAGTTCAGGCATGGGAATAGAATACATCAGGGAATTCGCTCATGTAGGTGGTTCGTGGAGTCAGCAATGAGGTGAGCTATTAAGACCTTAGGAAAATGGAAAATGAGAGCACTTAACGCAAACTGGAAGAAGATGCCCTGGATGGAGGTAGTCTGTCATCTTGGATCATAAAACAGGAAACTAACTATAGAACTGAAGGCTGGAGACACCAGCTCCAATCAAGGTGGTCAAGATGTAGTCCCTGGGGACTTGTCCACCTGTGCTGTGTATGGTTGGCAGAGGGATAAGGGATAAAATAGGGAAGGACCATCCTGGACCATGAAAAAGAAAATCCTCCACACCAGTCGATAAAATTTCTCCTATACTGTCCAGAATAGAAGAAGCTTCTGTGTGCTAGGCTTGAATATCTACCTGTTTGGCAAGATGATTCAATAAAGGAGAAAAGTGCCTCAAACTCTTCTTTGAGAGTCATTGTTAAGATCACCTGATTATTGGAAAACCTCCGTCTGACATCATTGTGACCGTACCTATTACATCCATCATTAGAATCCCCGCTTCGGGCGCCTGGGTGGCTCAGTGGGTTAAAGCCTCCGCCTTCAGCTCGGGTCATGATCTCAGGGTCCTGGGATCGAGGCCCGCATCGGACTCCCTGCCTGGTGGGGAGCCTGCTTCCTCCTCTCTCTCTGCCTGCCTCTCTGCCTACTTGTAATTTCTCTCTGTGTGTCAAATAAATAAATAAAAATCTTTAAAAATAAATAAATAAAATAGTGTGCTGGGACACAGCTATGACCCGTCCAGGAAGGAAATTAGTTTCTCTACTTTTCTGCCATATCCCATGACACATAAGATGACAGATATGGATTCAGGGTGACTAGCCTTGTGGGCACTGTATGTTAAGTTAGGTCGGAAGAGTCTTTCAGATCTTAATGAGAGGGCTGTTTCAATTAGCACGGTACTAGCCAGGCAGCTGGAACTTGAACCCTCTTGGATTTTCCCTCACCCTTTCTCAGGGTACCAACACCCCCTCGGGATTTGGGTTCGTGGAGTGCAGGCTCTCTTTCCCTTGCTAGGACTTTGAGCTCCTGCAGACAGAGCCTGGTCTCACACAGCGTGCGGCACATGGCATAGCACTGTGCGCATCGGGGGGTCAATGTGTCTTGTGAAAATATTGTTTTCGTTATTTGCTTGTCTTTTCATTTTTATCACGGAAACTTTAAACACAGGCAAAAGAAGAGTGAGGAGTAAACCAGAACCTCCCCTCAGCCGTCCCTTAGTTTCACCTGTTACGAGCTCAGGGCTGGTGGTATTCATCAGGGCTCAGCCCCCGTCCCCAGCTTCCATCCCGGGTTAATTTGGAGTGAGTTCCAGAGAATGAGATATACATTTATCTATAAAGAAAATTTTAAAAATGTAGAAATACATTAGAAACTAGCTGTTAGATCAGAACCACAGACTTCACTTTAGTTTCTGTAAATATCACTCACATTGCACAAACTGCTGTGGAAGATATGTTGTGTTATGTAAGTCTGGCTCAAAAACTATGAATTGGGATCCTATTTGAATTCTGTCACTCTTCTCTGGACGTGTTTCCTCGTGACACCAGTGTTCTTGCCCAGCAGTCCCACCTGAGCCTCCTGTCACCTGGGTTCCTTACAGGCCTCATGCTGACCCAGCCGTACAAGGTCTTTTGTCCTGGGAGACTGTCCTGGCACGTGACAGTTCCCACCGGCTGCGAATGAGATCAGCCTGACTGACACCCCTCACTCTGGTGTCCACGTGGGCGTGCTTTTCCTTAGTGTTTCAGAGGAGCTGAGGGTTCATCTTTGGGCACAACAGGGATCAGCTGTCAAAAGGTCCTCTTTGTACCACAGTTGGGATTATAGTCCACTGAACAACCACCGTGCGGGGTCGCCCGCCTTGGCTTTCTGAGATGCTGGGGCGGTATCGGTTCCTCCAGCCTTCCAGGGCTGCCCTGGTAGCTTGCTTCTCTGCCCTGGCCAGCGGCCTCTGAGCGGTTATGCTTCTGGCTGCAGCTATCGTCATGCTAGTCCCCGTTCTAGAAGTTGTGCTGCTGCTCAACGTAAACAGCAGCAGTTCCAAAGGGAACAATTATTTTATTTTGTTTTATTTTATTTTATTTATTTTTTGTTTTTATTTATTTTGTTTTATTTTATTCTGTTTTGTTTTATTTTTTATTTTATTCTATTTTATTCTGTTTTGTTTTATTTATTTTGTTTTGTTTCGTTTCATTTTATTTTATTTTGTTTTGTTTTATTCTATTCTGTTCTGTTTCTTTCTTTTAATTTTATTGTTTTGTTTTATTTTATTTTATTTTGTTTTATTTTATTCTATTTTATTCTGTTTTTAAATTAAATTAAATTAATTTTATTTTATTTTATATTTTATCCCAGTCTGCGTCTGCTTCCTATAGGCAGTGGCTGAAAAGAAGGCTTTCTTCCCATAGCACACAGGCAGGGTTCCGAGAGGCAACAGGGCACAGGACAGAGCCTGGAAAGGATGGGGGCAGTCTGGGTTTTAATCTGGCCTCCACCATCTACTTACTGTGTGACCTTGGCCAATTTTCTTGACCCCTTGGTGCCTGTTTTCTTACCTGAAAGAAGAGCTAATTATATTACCTATATCATAGCATGTGAGGGGAGTACATTTATTTATTTAACATATATTTAAAGAATGCTACTAACGGTCAAGTATTCTTTCAGATGTTGGTGATATAACAGTAAACAAAATATCCTGACCTTGTGGAGATTATATTCTAGAGGGGGAGACACGTTGAAAGAAATAAGTATATAGTATCAGGTGGACAAGCGTCAGGAAGAAAAATGAATCAGAGTAAGGGTATGGAGATGAAAGGAGTTAATACAGGGAAAGCTCTCAACAAACACTAGGTTATTATTGCTTCTGTTAATCTAGGTTCAAAGGAGGGGGCAGAGCCATGGTTTAGCTGAGGGACCCACCTAAAGATTTTATGTGCCTGTATGCTTCAGAGGAAGAGGAAAATTCATGACAAATTGGAATTATGGACTTGGCTTCGTGTTTGACACTTTTAACTCCTTCAAACAGTTCTATAAGTTGGGTATTTTAAAGCCAGGTTTTAAGAAGACAAAACTGACAAGGACAAGGAAGTTCCTTGCCGACTTCATGCCTGTTCAGAGCTCTTGTATATTTTATTATATTTATCAAGGATGCTCTTTTTCATGCCATGGTCCAAAGAGGCCAAAGAGTTTGAAACTATGTGTATTGGACAGGCTGTCTGGCCCGCCATTTACACCACCCCCCGCCTGAGGTAATTGATTACAGGTAGTTCTTGATGTCCAGGCCTCCATGTTCTGAATCCCATAGGTCGGTTGCCCCGATCTCAACAGATCTGCAGACACTTCCCAAGCCCAAGGCAGCTGTAGAGAGACTGACTAGAGGCCTATATGGAGACCAGCGGAGATGAAATCAGATTGTGAAAAGTGATATTTTTGATGGCGGTTGGTGGCAGCAGGAGAGACAGCTAGAGCCTTAATAAAAGCTATAGAAGCAGGCAGGGCCAGGGGCGGGGAGGGGGGGAGTCGTTGAGGGGTACCACAGAGGTACCACAGAGACCTGGTGGGCTGCCCGTCCACCGTGCTACCCTGAGTGGCTGCACAAGGCCAATTATTTTACCACTAAGAAGCCTTCTGGTTCTCACTTCTCTCTGATACTTTAAAATAACTCCCTCCTAAGTGAAGTTGAAAGAGCCAAATATCCCTGGATAGTGCTCATCCGCACAGCTCTGAATATTTCCTCAATGGAGCCATGACCAGGGAGGGAAGACAAAGTACTGAGCAGAGGACACGTCACTCTTGCCACCTCCTTTGTTGTTCTAGATCAGGACAAACTCTGGAGAAGCTGCTGGGGAACCGGCAAAAAATCTTCAATGCCAAGATGTGATTGATAGGTTTTAACGCCCCAACAAAGACCTAGATTCAGAGCTTGATTCACAGCCTTTGAAAGCCTTTCGAGACTCTCTAAAGGCAAAGCTTGGCACCATGCAGGGACCGCTTTTAGATGTGGGAGCATGGTCAGGTCGGACCTCTTGGCCCTGGCTTCTCCCGGCTACCTAGGCCCTTTTCATCCGGCACGACAAGTCGGGGAGAGGAATGGATCAGAGAGAGATTGCTTATTTTGGTGTGGAGTGCAGTAAGGCCGGCTTGGGAAATGCAGGAAGTGAGCTGCAGGAATTGATTCGTTTACCTGATATGTGCTCAAATTAGGTCCTGTTGAGAGAAAGGGTGACCTAACTCACCGTGCTCACTCGGGGCAAGCAGGCACCGTCTCAGGGCTTGGTTTCCCCCTCAGCGGAGAGGCTCAAGCTTTGGCAGAGCTAGTCTCTAAAGTCCCAGCTCGAATAATCTGTGAGCCCATGGTGGAAACCCCACTTGGATAAAGTGTCTTTATTCAAAGACACTTGACTCAGCCTGATGATCGCCACAGCAGATTCCTAGAGATAAATCGAATGACATCAATTTGAAACAGATGAAATGTTGTAATAAATCAAGTCCTTTTTTAAAAGATTTTATTTATTTGTTTGACAGAAACACAGCGAGAGAGGGAACACAAGCAGGGGGAGGGGGAGAGGGAGAAGCAGGCTTCCCGCTGAGCAGGGAGCCCGATGGGGGGGCTGACCTGAGCTGAAGGCAGATGCTTAACTGACTGAGCCACCCAGGCGCCCCAAATAGTCATTTTTAACTGGACTATTGTTGAGCCTCAAGACAACAGGAAGGTGACTTGTTTGTGTCATAGAGGGAGAAACAGAGATCGTTGTGGGGGTGGGGAAAATATCTTGTAGTTATTCTAATATAATGCATGTTCCCTTTCGAGCAAGCACCTTCTCATCCTTCAAAGCCCTGTTGTCCCCGCAGACTTCTTGCTCTTGTTCCCATTACCGTTTGCCCATTACTGGGCTTGTTACATTGTGTAGAACTAGTTTAAAAGTCTCCCTCCCACTTTAGACTTTGATCTCCTCAAAGGCAAGGACTGGGCCTCATTTATTTTTGCATCCATTATACTGTACTTGGAACCTTGAAAGTCTCTAAATGTTTGTTGAATGATGAATGATATCTTACTTAAATGTTTATGCTCAGGCTGACACTGAGGAGCAGAAAATCGTAATTCAGTCAGTTCCCTGAGTTTAATTAAGTCGGAATAGAATCTTCACCAGTTGCATTCGGGAACAACACTAAGAGGCCAAAGCCAAGAAGCTTGAGGCCTGAGAACCTCGCAGCATATTGAAAAGACAAAATCCTATTTGCTTCAGCTGACGAATTAACAATCGTGAGCTTGACAAACCACTTCTGGTGAAGAGCCAGTCCTCTCTGAACCCGAAGTAAACTTCCAGGGAGGCCTATCATCCGCCCCTCCTGCCACAGGGTTGAGGTGAGGATCATCACCAGCACCAGGATCCCACAGGCACATAGACGGCCTAATCCACAGCAAAGAGGTGCTTGGATGCCAATAGTTCACTTTTATTTTCCTCACAATTTACCAATTTTAATGAACCGATTTATCAATTTGATTCATGCATAGCTTATTCAGCAAATATTTGTATTGAAGGATTATTATTTCCTAGACTTGCTCTAGGCACGGGATAAACCAGTAGACAAAATAGACAAAATAATCCCTATCCTCGTGGAGCTTACATTCTAGTGTGGAAAACAGCATAAACAAGTGTGTACAATAGGGGTAGATAGAGAGAAATGCTAAGGAAGAAGAAAGGCAGAAAAGGGGGAAATGAATTGGGAGGGGAGGGTCCTTGCAATGTTTGACAGGATGGCCAAGAAAGGCCTTCCTGAGAAGGTAACTCTTGGGTGAGGAAATGAAGGAAGTGAGGGAGCCATGAGGCAATTTGCAGGCCCTTCGGTCACTGTGGGCCTCGTGAGTTCAGGGGATCAGTAAGAAGCCCCCGTGGCTGGAGTTGAGTGAATTTGGGGGAAAAACTGTGGGAGAGGGGTTTTTAGAAAAATAACATAGGAACACATCACATTGGGCCTGGTAGGACATAGCCCAAGGACTTTGCCTTTACTTTGAATGGGATGGGAGGCCATTGGAGTGTTTTGAGCCGAAGAACGATTTACCTTGACGTAATTGAACAGGAGGAGTTTGGCTGCTGTGGTGAGAATCTCCTGCAAGAGCCATTGCAGGGAGACCACTTGGGAGGCAAGTTGCAATAACATAGGTGAGAAGCGATGGTAGCTTATATGAAGGGCAGCCAGCGGGGGCTAGAAACCACATGTGTCAAAGACAGAACCAACAGGGAGACTGAGAATGAGCAGGCAGAAGAGGGAGAGGAATACCAGGCAACCTGCAAGCCAAGTGAAGAAAGTATTTCAAGGGGTGATCCCCTGGGTCAGATCCCCCTGCCGGGTGAAGTGAGGTGAGCGCTGAGAGATGGCCAGAGTACTTAACGGTGTGGATGCCACTGGCGACACGGAGAAGAGCCGCATCAGACACGTGGCGGGATGTTTGTAATGGAACGGGAGAAGACAGATTGGACTGGTTGGTACACGTAACACTTGCAAGGACTTTTGCCAAAAAGGGATGGGGAAATATGAGTCAAGTGGGGTTTAAAAGGTCCTGTTAAGTTGGGCAAGTTAGCAATCTACTTCCCTGCTGATGGGAATAATTCGGTCGAGAAAAGTGGAGGAAACCGATGACAGAGAGGAGAAGGCTGGTGCAGTGTGCTAGAGTGGGCGGGAGAGGGGATGGCCTTAGCTGGGAGCACAGACGGTTGATCCCCCCACTGAAACCGGAGAGAAGGCAGGAGGCCTGGCGATGGGGGAGGGGGCACGTTCTCTTCCAAGGGCATCAGGAACGTGGGAAACCAGCTTGTCCGCTGGATGAGAAAGGGGGAAGAGTTGGAGATTTCAGGGGAGAAAGGACAACACGAAACAGCCCTTTCCTGGCGAAAGGGGGGATGCTCTACACGTCAGGAAGTTTATAAAATCCAACAAATTGTCAATGGAAAGATTTAAGCATAGATAGAACATTTGCCAGTGACAACTTGGGAGGGAATTCAAGTATCAGATTGAGGATGTAGTAAGGGTTAAATGCTCCCTTTTTGAGTCTTTAATACTTATTCTTTCAGAAACTTATGTCGGGAAGGATTTTTTTTTTTGGTCTTACATATAAAATCACTGATGTGGTATAGAAATATGAGTATTTATGCATATGTAAAAATACATATAAGTATTTGTGTTTGTATACACATTATAATTTACATAAGACTTCCAGAAATCAATCTCATGAAAATATGAGTAAAATGCCTAGCAAAACTCAAAAGATGAAAAAACCCTGAATTATTAAAATCCGAAAAATTAAAATTAAGAATTCTTGTCTAATAGCCTGAGGGGAATGTGTGCTCTTTTATAAGGACAGGAAGTCCCTAATAATCTTGCAATAATAATGGTCATACACTCTCAGCACTCAAAGCGCTGCTGGGAAATTGCCTCATTAACCTTTATAATACCCTTGTGGGGTCGGCAGGAATTTGATGAGATTTCCATTCTCTAGAGTGGGCAAATGGAGACAGGGAGATTTGAAGAAAATTGTAGACATAGCTCAAATATAAGTAAATCTTGTGTTGGGTCCTGCGAGAGTCATCAGTTTAGGGGCATAAGAATGAATTAAAGTCTATTAATCACCATAAGATGAGCCAGTCACTTTTAACTTATACCATAGATCTCAAGAACAGAAAGTCTTATTAGCAAACATGGCGGGAGCGAAGGTAGAAGAAAGAGAATTTTATCCAGCACTTCTTTTTGGGTCTTTTAAACTATCTCCAGTCGTACATGTTCGAGAAGCACGTGCTCATTAATGAGAGCAACAAGTATGAGAATAAAATGAAGACCGAACAAAAACAGGAATTCTAAAGTTGCCAAAATGAAAGAAAGGAATGTGAATGCGGTGAAACAGAAGAATCTTACATGAGATGTGTAAGGGAAGGGAAGGGAAAAGGCTCTGAAATTTTGAGGCCTGGGAAAGCTGAGCGGACTATAAATCCTACAATCTTGAACTGACTGGAGTGTGTGTGTGTGTGTGTGTGTGTGTGCGCGCACGCACGCGTGGCAGGGTGGAGAGGGGCCTGGCTCCAGGGGAGGTAGTGGGGTGATGGAAAAAATTGACAATCTCCTAAAAATAACAATTCCGAATTTGACACCCAAATGGCCTTCCATTAATACTGAGCAGCAGCTAATATTTATTGAGAATTTACCATTTTCCAGGTACTCTTCTTAGCGCATTACATGTATTAATTCAATCCTTCCCGTGTATCTGTGAGCTAAGTACTACTATTATACTCGTTTCTCCGACGGGCGAATTCAGGCATGGAGGTAAAGTAACTGGCTCAAGGTGAGTCATTATATGGAGTAGCCTATTAATTCTGTTCAGGAATTTATTATGTACTTGCTATGATGAGCAGCTACATATTAAGTCCATAATAAACACCATTTGAATGAATGAAAGAATGAACGAACCAGTGAATAAATGATCTGTCAGGGTTCAATGCCAGGGCAATACCCAGTTAATGCTCAAAATACCCAAGGTCCCATTTGAGGTATTCTCATCTCTCTTTGATCACTTTTTCTTCCTTTGGGATTCTCCTCACCCCAGTTCCCATTGTTTTCATCCTGACCCAGCAACTTAGGGGTTTCCCTCACCCACTGAAACCATCCTTCTCTCAAAGGTTAAATTCAATGATCAGGGGCGCCTGGGTGGCTCAGTGGGTTAAGCCTCTGCCTTTGGCTCAGGTCATGATCTCAGGGTCCTGGAATTGAGCCCTGCATCTAGCTCTCTGCTCCCGCCACCGCTCTGCCTGCCTCTCTGCCTACTTGTGATCTCTCTCTCTCTGTCAAATAAATAAAAAATCTTAAAAAAAATTCTAAAAAAAAATAAATTCAATGATCCACCAGTACCCTCAACCCTCTTTCTATTCTCAAGTTAGCTAAAAATCAATACTGTTGACGCTTGAATCCTTAACACCTGCAGTCAAATTGTGCCCACCAGAAATGATTCTCACTTGGGAGGGATGAGACGCAAAAGTGGAGTCCCTAGAAATATGTCTTCAGCCAGGTCTTTCCTGGGTGTCCTCCTTTGATAGTGTAGAAGCCCTTAGGTTGTCATGCTCACAGCCCCTGAATGAGGAAAGTGTTAGCAAATATCTTCTATGTAGAAAATCTGGAAGAGAAGTAGGTAGAGAACTTGTAGGTAGAGAACTTGTCTGTAGGTAGAGAACTTGTCAAGATAAAAGCCACAAACACTGATATCCATAAAGACATAGGTCTTTGCTATCTTTTTCGCATGTCTATGAGAATAGTAAGAGCAATGGGCCAGTAACTTGGCTAATCACTTCTGATGTATTTTGTGATATGATGTTCACAAGGATGCTGTGGGACAAGACTACAGGCTAATAGGGACCTTGACTAATATAATAAATATGTGGAGAAGTCAGAGTTCCGGTTCATTCTCCCTAACTCCAAAACAGGTGCTTCTTGGTCCTTCAGGCCTGTAACCCATGCGCTCTCCACCGGTGATCAGGTGGAGACAAGCATGGCCCCAGGCTCTCCACAGGCTCCCTGAGGAGAACTTCGCAGCAAATGCTCTTTGGAAAGCAACGAAAGCTTCACTCATCTGGTGCAGTAATTACAACATTTACTTTCTGAAAACTCTTCTAAGTCAAATCCCACAGGCCCCAGGGAGAGACACATTCCTGTTCTGGACGTCAGACAGGAGGGTTAGCCCTGGCCACATTGTTACTTCTTGTCACCGAAGTGACCCCGAGCAAACCACTGGAACGCTGCTTTTCTCCTTACCACTCTGGGTGTTGGTGACGGCACATTCACGAAAATTCCAGCATCTTCCTCAACTTTGAATTTCAATCCTTTTTAGAGAGTTTTCTGTTTATCTCCCTCCGTTTTTGTGTGTCTGTGCTGGTCTCTGGTGTTCTTGAGTTCCTTTGTTTCATCCAATGTGCTTCAAATTCCCATTAGGGTAACCCCCATGAGGACAGGGATCTTGTCCTTGTTGGTCAAGCTGCGTATACCCTGCGCCTAACTCTGTGCCTGGTATACAGTAGAAACTCAACAAATGTTTGCTGAATGAATAAGAAAATCAAACTCTACTAAATGGGAGAAAAATAGCAAACTACCTTAACACCTTGGCCCTAGGGTATTTAGGAATTTTACAAATAGAGATTTCCAGACCTTGCAGTAGATCTGCAGAAATAGAATCTATAGGGCAGGAGCTTGGGGAATTTGTATTTTTAATAAAAACACCAGACGCTTCTTAGTATTAGGCACATTTTTGAAACACGGCCCCTGGGTTTTGAATAAATATCCTTCACCTGGTGGGTGTCTCAAAGCATACTTTTTTCCATGGTCATGTCACACTCATTTATTGAGCAACTACTACAGAATTTCTGAGTCAATTCCAAACATTTGTTTTTTTTCCCGTTACGTCACATTGTTTACATCGATTCCTAGGCTGTCTTTAGGTTAACGAATCCTTTCACCTGTTAACGAATTCAACAAACACATTTGCAAGTGCATCCGAGGCCACTAGTGTCCACATATGTTCGATTTGAAGAGGAAATATTCACCTAAGTTTTATCTCTTGGTCCCTGTTTGGCTGTGTTCATCGGGTTGGACAGGCAATTTCTGGTGAGGTGCAGGACCGTGGAGAAGGGAGGAGCAGGAAGCGATGTGGCTTGGCCCTTTGTCAGTATTACAATAGAGTCCTGCCCTTGGCAGTGAACAGACTCCAAGGGGGCTGTCTGGATTCCTTTATTGGCCACAAATGTGGTTGCATAAAATACGATGCGTCACTAGGGCTCGGTGATTATTGCTTTTTCACTACAGAGATTTGGGGGCCGGTGGTATGTAATGGAGAGGGATTCTGTTCCGCTTGTGCAGGAAGGGTCATGTAGTCTCCAAATCTGTTTTGTTCTTGCACTTTGCCTATGACCTTTGGTTTAAGTATGGAATCCTTCTCGCTGGACTGTACTATTTATTAAACAGAGCTGAAATCCCAGCTGAAATGGTAGGCCTGACCCTCTGGAATTTTGTGTGTGTTCACGCACGTTTCAACTTACAGGCGTCAAAGTCAAGTTCAATAGATCGGGTGTGTGGACAAAAAGCACTTCTGCGCTCTAGAGCACTGTCTCTGGGCTGAGCGCCTCTGCTGCTGCTGTCTGGGCCACGTCAGGTGTTTCTGCAGGAGAACGTCCCCCTCTCCCGCCCCCCGCCCGCTTTCCACGCTGGCCCTGTCCTTCCTCTGCCGCCATCCGCCTAACCTTCAGGGCTTCTTGTTGTAGCTCTTTGCCATCAACAAGGAAGAAAGCTGACAAACAAGCCCACAGATATGTGAAGTATCCCTTAACGTGTTTAACTATTTTGTCACAGTCACCTCAGTTAGTACTCAGTTACTCAATAAATAATTATTACTCAACTCTATTACTATATACTATACTACATACTCCTATATTACTATAGTCCCAAATTTATCCTTCCTTCTTCCTTCTCTCTCCTCTCTCCCTCTAGTCATTTTTCTCTTGAGCATCTACTATATTGGGAGCCCCAGGAGTGGGAGCCGAGGCTTGAGGAGACAGTATAATTGGGAAAGTCTTTCTCAAAAGCTGTCTGTGAACCGCATGTCTCAAACGAAGCTGGATGCTTCTGGGGAAAGACATGAACCCGTCCAGACCATTGGAGAGGGCCAAGAATGTATTGTGAGCAGACACCCCTGGTCGCTTCGATGGTGTGTTGGGGGAGACAAGTTCTGCGACCCAGGAGTCTTTGTCCTTAGTGGGATGACGTCGGCTCCTGAGTTTTTGCTTCCTCAGCTAGAGAAACTCCAGGGTCACTGTGAGGGATGGAGATAATAAAGGCAAAACACCGTTTCTGGCCCACAGCAAGTGCTTACTAGTTCTTGGTACTTAAAACTACCCCTGGAGGATAAAAAAATTTAGTCAGCATGATTCTCATCACCTTTACCTTTTCCTAAAATCACTGTTTCTCCTGTATATCCGTGGTTCTCTGCCGGGGCTGCTCATTAGAATCACACGGGGGGGGGGCAGGCAATTTTTAAAATCCTGATGCCAGGGCCCCCTACCGATTCCATCAGCGTCCCTGGGGGCTGGGACCATGCATCATGATTTTGAAAATCCCCCAGGTGATTCCAGTGTGCATCTGGTCTACATTTCCTTCATTCTGTCCCATTCCCTTCGTCCATGTCTAATCGTACACTCGAAGCCTCGAGTTCTTTTTGGGAAAATAGCCCATGGCTGTGTCATGCCACTTGCAGTGATCTAGGGGAATGCACTTTTTGGTTGTTTTTAAGGGGCAGGTTCTGAGACCTATCCTGTTACCGCGAGGGGTAAGATCGGGAACCACATGGCGAATCTGGGATGAGGGTCACAGGATGGTGCTGGTGAGAAATGTTATGAGCAACCTTTGAAGAGCACAGGTGGAGCCAGAAGGGGAGGCTATGAGTAGAGCACAAGGACCAGTAACAGGGACAGACACTGAGGGAAGCTCAGAGGCTCTGCTGGAAGGATTGACAAATGAAAGTTCTCTAAGCTTTATTGTAGGAAAAGGGGGGACTTTTCCTCTTAAACCCCTCTTCCACACTTAAACTACTTTGAGACAAAAGCCAACCAGTCAGCAACCACAGATATGAATGAAAAGGATAATGGGATGTTTGAGGAACCCGGAACAGGTGTGCAGTGAGTTCCAGGAGGGGCTGGAACGAGGAACTACCAAGCCCTCAGAGCTCTTTCTCTTAACCTCATTTTTTTGTTTTTGTTTTTGTTTTGAGACAGAGAGCATGCTCCAGCGAGTGCACAAGTGGTTGGAGGGTGGGTAGGAGCAGAGGGAGAGGAAGAGATTCCCAAGCAGACTCTACCCTGAGCCTGGGGCCCCACAGGAAACTCAATCTCGTGACCCTGAGATCATGGCCTGAGCTGAAATCAGGAGTCTGATCCTCAACTGACAGAGCCACCCAGGCGCCCCTTAACCTCGTTCTCTTTCTTCTCTTTACACCACTGTTTGACTGCTCTTTTTCTGGTGAGCATGTTTCTCTGCTCTTCTGGGCACAGGGTACATCGCTCCCTCATAGTTCCCGAGTTTGTGTGTTAAATTTCTGGCCAAACAGGGCTGCCCTGGGGGTGGGAGGGCTCAGTCGGTTAATCACCAGACTCTTGATTTCAGTTCAGATTAGGATCTCAGGGTCAAGAGATCGAGCCCCGAGTAGGGGGCTCCACAGGGTGGCCTTGGAATTCTCTGTCCCTCTCCCTTTGCCCTTTTCCCCACTTCTTCTCATGTTCTCTCAGGCTGTCTCTCTCAAATAAATAAATAAAATCTTTAAAAACTGTTTGTGTCTAAACAAAGAGACTCAAACCTCTCTTTGTTCCAATTCCAAATTTTGCAGCAGAGGGTCCGATTTGTTTCCAGGCAGGTATTTTTAGTGACCACAGACTATTACTTTCTCTAACTCGCGAGTGGCAACTACTTTTGTGTGCAGTTGGTAATTTCATTTCCTTCAGTTGTGGAATAATTTGGCTAGAAAATGCACCTGTGATGGCCAGGGTTGTAAGATGTGTGCTCTTTTTCTTCTCTCATCTCATTTTTGCCAGGAGGAATTAATACTCATTGAGCCAGGCTGAGCAGGGCACCCCCTATGGTGGATCCGTTAGTGCTCTGATATGTGCTCATTAGTCATAAAAATCACACAGGCTGGAGAACACGGCTCCATGGCGACCATCATTCATGGCAGAAATAGGAGATACGATGTGAGCTGCTTTGTAGGCATGAATGTGTACGTATCTCCATTATTTCAGTCCGAAACTTGTCCGGACATAAATCTAGATGTACGGTAAAGATCTCCACAATTTGCTAGTTATGAGACATTGGGTAAATCATCGCTCTCTAAGACCTGGCTTACCGATCTATGAAACGCGGGATAAAAATAATACTTAACTATCACGTGGGGAGACATAATACATACATACATACGTAAATATTAAATAAATAAATAAAATAATACACCTAAGTGCTGAGCAAAAGACTTAACATATATAGCAGTCACTACAAATAGCTTATTTTTATTTTAATTTCTATTATTAAGAGACTAACCTGGTGCCTAACTCTTAGAAACTGTGAAGGACATACAGGTGGTCGATGGTATTATTGTGGTTTTATAAGTGGTATCTGTTCGGTTCGGAATGAACTATTTTTAAAAACTCTACCGCTATTTGATACAATTTGGCAGCGCTTACAGGGAGGGGGTCAGAGGCTACAGGTCCATTTTCTCTAGAGTCAAGGACAGAATGAAAGGTGTGGGGAGAAAGCCCATTGCCAGTGGGTGACTCTGGCAAAGAACTGGTTTAGAGATAAGCATTATTGAACGAGCGTCACTTTGCCCTACACCTGAGGTGATGAAACGGACAGATGTCATGATTTCCAGAAAGAGCAGGAGATAACGTCACTGTCCAGTACGGGACAGGGGGTAAGTCCAAGGCCGCATGCCGGAGACTCCTGAATACATAACCCTCGTTGAGGTTGTCCTCTCCTCTCTGGCTGATTCTATTTGAATTGGCTGTGGAGGGGGAAGGAAATCAGCATTTTTTGAGTCTCTAGCGTGTGCTAACCAGTGTACTGTGTACTGTTTGCTATGTTGTAAGAAGAGACAAATTTGTGACGCAGATATGAACTCTATTTTACAAGTGGGAAAAATGGGCCAGGCTGGGGAGGGAGGGAGAGAGAGAGAGAGAGAGACAGAGACAGAGACTGACGTAACTGAGATGCATGCAACAACTAGCAGGAGGCAGAATTAGAACTGTTAAAATATTTTATTATGAAATATGCATACAAAAATTAGATAAATCAGAAATACATATTTTAATAAGTAATTATAAGGCAGAGACCCATATAACTA
Source organism: Ailurus styani (assembly GCA_002007465.1). Taxonomy (NCBI): domain Eukaryota; kingdom Metazoa; phylum Chordata; class Mammalia; order Carnivora; family Ailuridae; genus Ailurus; species Ailurus styani. Next base: position 2,006,163 of record LNAC01000032.1, on the reverse strand, counting down.
CCATCAGGTCAAGAAACAAACCGAAAGCTCCTTATGTATCCCTTTGAAATCATCCCTCCTTATTTCCCTCTTCGAGGTAACCACTCCACTCTAATTAATTCCTTGCTGCATTTTAAATTTATCAGTATCTAAACGCTATAGATTAGTTTTCTTTAGCTTTCAATTTTGTATAAATGGAAGCATACTCTATGTGCGTCAACTCTCCCCAAAGTGACGTATAGATTCAGCAATCCCAATAAAAATTCCAACAATTACACTGATAGACTGATTTTACAATGTGTACAGAAAGACACAGAGCCAAAGTTCAGCCCAGGTTGGGGTGGACTTTGTTTTGCCCTTTCTTCTGAGAGTCTGTAGAGTGAGCCAAACTGATAAATCAGACAGAACAGAAGGGCGGATAAGAGCCTGGAGAAAGTTTAAGTGTTGGAGGGCTTTCTCAGATCACCATGTAGGTGGCTTAGGCCAATTTTGTTGTTTTAGAGGAATTAAAAATGCTCAGTTCTCTGCCCCATATGGATGTTCATGGAAACGGAGAGAATGACATTGATCTGGTGATGGGAAAAGGACTTGGGGTGAAAGGGTTGGACTCTACTCTGTTTACTCTCCCTTCTTTCAGATATTTTCCCTCAGCTGCCTTTTCAATATAATTATAAGCAACCAAGGGACAGGATTCCTTTGCAGTTCTGCAATTGATTTTACTATTTTCTTATGTACTATTACATTACACTAAATGATGTTTGGAAAGGAGTGAGGAGCAATCTTTGAGCCCTCAAAGGCATCAAGGAGTGACCTTGATACCCTCATCATCTCCACCAACCCTCCTCACCCCCCACCCAAAGACAACCTTCAAACTCAATTCAGCTTAGGGAAAACAAGATGCTTACCTTGCAAAAGCTCCTCTAAGACTAGGATCCAAATTCTCAGCAATCTAGTTGGGATTGCTGTCCCTCAAAGCCTCTGTCTAGAAAACCATGCCTATAGATCTTGATTCGATATATATAATTCTAAAATTCTGTAACCATATTTTCCTAGTTAGGACAAGCCCAGGAAAAAAAAAAAGCAGATATTTTGATGATATCAACATGAAAAATGTTCTGAGTAGCATTAAGGAGAATGTTCTAATGAGGTGGATTTTCTTGCTATTTATTCATTTATACATTCATATTCATTCAGCAAGGAATATACATGTACCTGTTAGGGAATGTTAGCGTACAAAGTAGAAAAGCCAATTCAAACTAGCTGAATGACAAAAAAGGACTTATTGGCTCATTTAACTGGAACATCCAGAGGAAGAGCAGATTTTAGGGTTGCTTTTTTGCAGTGGTTCGGCAATGTGCTTCTCTCCGTAGAGATATTACTTTTATCCTCTTGCTGGTGAAGTGTCTATAGAAGTTCCAGATTCATAACTTTATGTCATGAGAGCTCTTCTGTTCCAGCATGCACTCTACTGGGAACAGCTTAGGCCAATGGTGCGTGGACAGTGGGCCAAGGAACAGAAAACTGACCTCACAATGTGTGTGTGTGTGTGTTAGATATCCACATGAAAATCAAGCATTGTAAAAATGAAGGAAGGAGGAAGGCACACTGGGTCAGCAGACAACAGATATCTAGTGTAGAACATGTGCTCCACTCTGGGGGAAAGAAAAATGGGAATCAGCGCGAGTAGTGCTCTCAAGAACCTCAAAGGGAAATAGTGGCGGTAAGATATATTCCCCGAGTACCTACACATCTCTGTGCTTTCCTCACATGACCAAACTTGAAGGCTGTTATCAAAGTCTCATGACAGAGAACATACTTACATTTTGTGTGATTCGTAGGCACTGTCACCCGCAATCACAGCACTAACAGAATGGACACACACGCACACACACGTTCTGCATTGGTAAAAGGAAAATAAAACATGATATTCTTCCTCCCTGGAGCCCCCTTACTTTAAGATATTCCCACGTATCCTACGGGTTCACTGGACTTGTCTCTCATTTGGAAACACTGTCATTGTGGCAGACTGACTGATGGTCCCCCAGGGACGTCCTGTCCCAATGCCTGAAACTGTGAATAGGACCTTCTATTCTGCAAAGGGACTTTGCAGATGCGACTAAATTAGGGATTTTGCGATGGGGGATTATCCTAGATTATCCAACTGAATCTGATGTAATCACAAGGGTCCTCAGCGGGGGGTGGGAAGATAGCCAGCAGGTCAAAGGAGGGGGAGATGGGATGAGATCTGGAAGTTAGGGTGTGTACTTCGAAGGTGGAGGAAGTGGACCAGGAGCCAGGCAGTGCAGGTGGTCTCTAAGAGCCAGAAGAGACAAGGAAACCGATTCCTCCCCCGAGGCTGGGGAAGCAACCACCCCTGCCAATGCGTAGCCTTTTTAACCCCATAAGATTCACTGTGGGCTTCTGACCTCCAGAACCCTAAGGAATACATTTGTGTTTTAAGCCCCTATGTTTGTAGTCATTTGTTACAGCAGCAAAGGAAAAGAACCATCCCCAGCCTCTCTTCCCTATTTCCAGACTCACTCACCTCTTGGTGCTCTACCCCGAGGCTGCCTCAGTGATCTTTGTAGAAGGCAAATCTTTTTGCTTAAAGCTCTTCAAAGGCCCCTCAAGGTTTCAGAGGTAATGTCCAAAAAAAAAAAAAAAAAAAAAGAGGTAATGTCCAAATTCCTTTACAGTTCCTTCCTTGCCTTCCACCACCTTTCCATTCTCTTTGTCTTCTGGTCTTCTTTCTTCCCTTGCTCTTTCATTGGTTCTCCCTGCAGACCCTGGGCTTTTGCATGCGCCGTCTCTCCATCTGGAAGGGGGTGTCTACCCTCCTCTGCCTGGGAGATGCCTTTCTTTCCACATCTCTTGGACCAGGCAGGCTTCTGGACTGCCCTGGACAGAGTCAACTGCTCCCTTTTCAGGGAACCATGCACACTCTCTGTGCATCTCGATGAAATGTAGCTCACAGCGCCCTGTGCTGTCACTGTGCTCTTTCCATCTTCTTCTGGCAGGGACTGAGCCTAATTGGAAGATGGGAAGAATCTAAGAAACATTTGCTAAAGGCATCGATGCTCATGCCTGGATCACCCCAGCCTGCCTCCAGGTCTCAGGGGAGCCAGGCCATCTCTTCTTTTCCCCTCTAGCACGCTGCAGATGGACTTTAAAATGGTCTGTCTGGGTTGGCATTTACCAAACAGACCTACATCTCAGTCACAGGCTTTCAAGCCAGAGAAAATGCTCCAGGAGAGCCTGGGGTTGGAGACCAGACCAATGGATGCTCTTAGTTGGAACGCAATCATCATACATATGGACACAAATCCAGGGACAGCAGGCCCAGCGTGGAAGTATTTTTAGAAGAAAAGATAGACAAAATTTACAAATCATGGGAAGTTTGTGAGAGCTAATATTTGGCCTTTAACTAGTGATTTGAAAGTACTTTGAAAAAAACCCCAAAAACCCACGTGAGTCTGGCAATTCCTTCATTATTGTTTTTTCTCACTTCTCACACATATTCCCCATTTCCCCACTTGGGCTTCTTAAGATGATCTCCAAAGCAAACTATCTGTCCCCAGGTCCTTGTCTCACTGTCTGCTTTTTAGGAAAACCCAAACTAAGGCACTGTTTAAAACCACATGGCTACCCATTAGGGAAAGTCAAGACTTTTATGACTTAATTACAGGTTGGAGATAGGAAAATGTTGCTGCTCTTTCATTTTGAAGTTTCACTGCCTATTTTAAGCATCTGGTAAGTTAGACAATGCTCTGCTTCTCTTCCCCCTGACTGGCAGCAACTCCCTCTCTCGGGGCCCTGTCAGTCCACACTCCCAAGTTATAACACCCAGAATCAAGCCAGATCAGATATAAAACTAATGTAGGACTATCTAATGCAAACATGCCATTAAAAGAAAAAAAAAAAGACTGTTTTCTATCATTCTTGGACTTGACCTGTGAAGCTTTCAGAAAGACACATGGAAACAATCACAATGAAAGGATTTCATGCATTTTTGGAGCAAAGCTTATTTATTCAAATAATCTTTATATTTGGATCCCATCACATTAGAAGCATTTAGCGAAACTCCTAGGTTTTCTTTTCAGAGCTACAGATTTCTTATTTAATAATTTATTATTATTATTGTTTGGTAGAGATAAAGTGACTCGGTTCGAGGGTCCAGTTGGAATTTTGTCTGAATCACTGGAGATGGTTCCTACTGAATATGTAAGTTGACAGTGTTGTCTGTGGAACCCAAAGCAGTTCTTGGTAACAGTGACAACTTTCCACATTTTCATGGAAAGGTCAACTACCTGTGAAGCACCAGCTATCGAGGCTTTATTCTTTATTCTGATACATCAGAGTCATCTTGATTTTCCTGTTTTACCTTTGTAACTTTGAATGTCAGAAAAAAATTCATCACACTGCTCCTTTTAAAGCAGATGCATCAAGACCTCAATGTTACAATGAAGATGCTAAAATTAACCTCCAGTTGTTGGGCATCTGACTGTGGACTCCAAGGGCAGGGAAGGTCCTGACTTTCTGAAGGACAGAACTTTGACTCTTGCTCAAGGGATAATACTGAGGAGTTATGTGACGTCTCAATGTGACATGCTTTGATCTGGAAGGAGGTCAGAAAACACCCAGCTCTTGTGTTGCCCACAGAAGGAATTGATCCTCACACTTCTCCATTAAGACTTGATCACAGACAAAGAGCATCTCTGAGCGCTTCTGTCAAAGTAGAAGTTTCTTTGCCCCTCCCCTCCCAAACCCAGTCTAGGTCTGAAGATTTGAGCCAGAAATATACTCCATGGGTATGCCATAGACTGAACTGAACTCTCCCGACCCTCAACAAATTCCTATGTGAAAGTCCTACTCCTCAGTGTAATGGTATTTGGAGATGGGGTCTTTGGGAGTTAATTAAGATTTAGAGAGGTCATGACAGTGGGGCCTTCCTGATGGGATTAGTGCCCTTATAAGAAAAGATACCAGAGAGCTTGCTATCTCTCCCTGCCACGTGAAGACACAGTGAAAAAGCAGCTATCTGTAAGACAGGAAGAGGGTCTCACTAGAAACCAATCATGCTTCTACCCTGATCTTGGACTTTTAGCTTCCAAAACTCTGAGAAAAGAAATTTTTTAAAACTCTTTTTTTAACTTTTTTTTTTTTTTAAAGATTTCATCTATTGATTTGAGGGTTTGGGGGGAGAGAGTCAGCATGAGAGGCAGAGGGAGAGGGACAAGCAGACTTCCTGCTGAGCAGGGAGACTGATGAGGGATTCAATCCCAGGACCCTGGGATCATGACTTCAGCTGAAGGCAGTTGCCCAACTGACTGAGCCATCCAGGTGTCTCAAGAAAATAATACAGAATATAAATTCCAGAAGAACCACTGAGATGTTGTAGAGAACTCAAATATCCTTACCTCTCTCTTCGAGACTTTTCATAAAACATAGAGTTATCCTGACTATGGCTCCTGGAATCAAACACACACTGACCACAGAAGGGGGTTTGGCCACTTCTATACTCTTCATGTATGTTTGTCAATTGTGAAGTGTACTGTTAATCAATATACCTAAAATGAGTGACTTTTATTGTGTATAAATTGTATTTCACACATAATTAACCTTGAATTAAAAAAAATCAATGCTAAGGAAACAGGTTTCTAAGAGAAAAGCCTGGAATAAATGGGGTTATTTAATTTAAAAAAGATAAATTTGGGAGCATTTTAATAATATTGGAAATCCAAATGCCAGTTTTTCCCATCCACTTTAAAGGTCATTCTGCACCATTAAATTTGGTAAAAGGGGGGAGAAATGATATTTAGCCATGACTAGTTTATTGGCTCAGATGGTGTGCAGTGGGCTTGGCATGCCATTCCAGAAAACCCGCATGGGGGACTTTGATCCCTCTAAAATCTAATCCTTTTGAAGGACTCATTGCCAGGACAAGTTTTGCAGATACGCTGGTATACTTTTCAGTGTCCTTGAGGTACCTGTTGGAAAATAAACACACACACACCCCTCCCAAGGACCAATACAAATTCTCAGAAATAATATGTACTAAACACATAAAAAGGAAGTCATTTGTCTAATTGACTCATAACTTACAAGGCTTTGTATGTTCGCAAGAGGATTGACCTTAATTAATCCATTACTGACCCCTTAATGACACCTGCCATAGCTACACACATTCCACTTGTTTCAATTCTTTAACCAGGTGTTCCTCAAAATAAGGTCCTCAGACCACCTGCATCAGAATTGTCTGGAATGGTGGCTAAAAATGGATACCTGAAAGTGAATTTCTAAAATATCTGTAAATTAAAAAGTCCCCAGGGGGTGCCTGGGTGGCTCAGTGGGTTAAGCGTTGGGAGATCGGGCTCCATGCTGGGCATGGAGCCTGCTTAAGATTCTCTCTCCTTCCCTCTCCTTCTGCTCCTCCCCACTCCTTGTCTTAAAAAAACAAAGTCCCCAGTGATTATTATACCACCAAGACTTGAGAACACCCATTTTAGCTGCTATTGGGAAAAGATTATTAATATTTTTTCTCTTTCTACTGGATACAAAACAAGAGCAAACTCCCTGCCACCATTTTCGTTTGGAGATTGTGTGGTCCTAAGAATGACTTGCAAAACTGAGTAGTTCGTGTATTTGAAAGATTCCTTATGGAGGGGGGTTCCCATTTCTGTGAAATGACACAAAGGGGGCCAGGCATGGAGGGAGGCAAAGGAAGAGATGGGGCACAAATGCCCAACCAACCCATGTGTTTAGGGCATTTGGCTAAGGCACTGCCTTGAATGATTTCTGATTAGTTCTCTAAAGTTAGTGGTTTCTTCCTTCTATCCTTCTGTCCTTTCTTCCTTCCTTTCTTCCATTAAAAAAACTTACATGTATATGTATGTAGAACTGAATGAACATAATGCTTGGTTTGTAAATAGCCTCATCATTGGTTCATACATGGTCTTTAGTCAGTTATTTAATTAGATATTTTAAATAATGCAATAAATACCAGAGAACACCTAAACTGAAAGCTAGAACCTTGACAATAACTTACAGTTAAACCACAGGACACTTTCTGTCAAACTATCCTTTGTCAACCCTCCCCCCCCTCCTGTGCTCATCACTACCTGCTTTGATTTCTCTATATTTCTATTTGGTATCTAAATGTATTATTAAAGAATACATTGTGTGTGTGTATAGTGTTCATAGGAAGGGGCCTCATGTTGTACAGAATCTTTCAGACATATTTTCACCTATGATTCTATCGATAAGGTTTATGCATATTGTGTGGCATTGATCAGTTTTGAATGCTGTATTATATTCCATTGTGTACATATTTCATAGCTTATTAATCCACTCAACCGCTGAGGGGGCATTTGTGTGTTTCCAAGTTTTTGCTGTTATGAAGAACACTAGCAACAAATGAAATACAGGAGATGAGGTGGGTCTGCAGAATCTCTTCCAAGTTGCTGTGGAGAATGGAAATTGAGGTAATGACTTTGGTGGGAATAGTTTGGCATTATCTACCCCAGCTGAGCATTCACTTACCCTACAGACTCAGGGATTCCACCCCTAAGCACACACTCCACAGAAACTATGGCAACATGCAATCAGAGATGCCTAGAGGAATATCCAGAACAGTGGAGTAGTGTATTTGAGACAAGTTCGGAAGCCTCAAGCTCAGGCAATGGGGCTGGGATGGGGTTGGGGGTGGAAGAATCTGAGGTCCAGGCAACCACAGTCAGAAATCCAGGCCCCCACTGCCACCCTTTACAAGACTCCCCTTGGCTTTGTTCGTGTGGGGGAAGTACAGATCTGAAAGGGAGAAACGCTTACATCTAATTCCTAGTCCAAGGGTTTGGAAGAGGAGGAAGGGCAGAAAAACAGCTCCCTGAGGTCAGTGAGTCCCCACCTACAGTTCTCAGTTCTTCTAGTGACCTTTCAAACCGTGACCCTCGGGCCAGGGACACCCCCCACCCCACCCCAACTGAGGTCTGAAGGCACTCACTGGACGACCCAAGGCAATGGCCAAGGGTGAGCCAGCACAGAGCCCAAGGCTCTCCCCTACTGTTTCCTCCTTTCTCCACGGAGCTGAAAGGGTGGGCCTCCTTCTTCCAGCACCCTGCCTCACCTTCAGACGCCAAGGTCAAAGCTCCCCCACCCAAGCAAGTTTCAGTTTCCTCTTGTGGTTCCTTCAACCCTGGCGTGTGTGGGGAAGGATCAACAAGCGCTCAGCAACTCTGGGCGGCTGTGTGGGTGTTTGCAACCTGGGTCCTAGGAGCAGACAGTGGTTAAAACCTGGGCCTTCCAGGCCCCCTGCCTATATATTCATGCTCATGGGCTTTTCACACCACCTTAGGTGGTAGCGAGCACTGGTGTGATTATTCTGATCTTACAGACGGAGACCCAGATTCAGCAAAAGAAATGGTGGTGGAGCTGGACGAGATGCTCTGGGTTCCACCTGGCTGGGGGAGCACTGCTGTGGCTGGGAGCTGGGAGCCTGAGCTGCTCCCACACTCACCTACCCTGCGCGCAGGCCGCTGAGCGCACCTCACTGTCTCCTTAGATGTGTCCAACTGTAAAGACAGCTTTCTTGTGGTCGCCAGTCCACAGCTGCTCTCTTGTTAAATTTCCTTTTCTTTTTCTTTTCTTTTTTTTTTTTGAAGACTTGTCTTCTGTGGGGCACCTGGGTGGCTCAGTCAGATCTGATCCTAAGAGACAAACCATAAGAGACTCTTAATCTCATGAAACAAACTGAGGGTTACTGGGGGGTGGGAGGGTAGGAATAGGGTGGATGGGTGATGGACATTGGGGAGGGTTTGTGCTATGGTGAGTGCTGTGAAATGTGTAAGACTGATGATTCACAGACCTGTACCCCTGGGGCAAAAAACACATATATGTTAATTAAACAATTTTTTTTTCTCTTCCTCTCCCTCTGCCCCTGCCCATCCCTGATTGTGCACGCTCTCTCTCTCTTTAAAAATAAATAAATAAAAGTGTGTTGTTTAATTTCCTAGTGTTAGGAGATTTTCCTGTAATCATTCCTCTAAGGATATTTATATTAATTCCATTATGATAAGAGAACATACTTTGTATCATGTATCAGTCCTGGTCCAATAATAAAAGCAGAACCACTAGGATATATATCTATATAGTATATATAGTATAGTGTGTGTGTGTGTGCATGTATTCACACACATATATATCCTAGCGAGTCTGCTTTTCACATACATACATATGTTTATGCTTATATTGCATTTATATTTATGAGGATTTGTTACAAGGATTTGACCTTATGCAATTGTGGAACAATCTCTGTAAGGCAGGACAAGCATTTATTTGGAAAGGGAAGGCGGATGTAATATGGGAAGAGTGAAACCTGGAATCCAAAGCATAAGCCCATGAGGACAGGCTGAACCCCATGTCGGTTTTTGTTGCCTCTGACCCTAGCGGTGTGAGTGTCATGAATTAGCTGGGTCCTTAATCATGGAACTCAACACATACCTCAAGTCCAGGAGTTGGAGGAACTAAGGGGGACCCAGGGGGAAGGACCCAGTCCCTGCCTCACATCAAGGAGGCGAGTCAGCTCATCGGTGACAATGGGTGTCAGCTACAAAGTGACTTCTGCTTTGCTGCCTCCTTCGAAGTCTCAAACCTGAATCTATCTTACAGCCTATTCTCACCAAACACACACAAGAAAAGGAATTCTTGGAAATACAGTTCATTCTAGGCAAGTTGACACATTACGAAGCCACAACGGTCCTTGCTTCCTCGGCTTGGAACCTATGCACATCTCCCTAAACTGTATTTAATCTCCGAATAAAGACAATAGCAACTTCATGTTTCCACTGACCATGACACACCCATACCACAATGCAACCCCAAACACACACCCCTTTTCCAAGAGAAGGATACAAAATCCACTCCAACACACACTTTCAAAAATCTTTGGGTGAGGGATACTTAGGTGGCTTAGTTGGTTGAGTGTCTGACTCTTGATTTCGGCTCAGGTCATGATCTCAGGGTTGTGAGATCAAGCCCCACAATGGACTCTGCCCTGTGCATGGAGTCTGCTTAATAGTCTCTGATTCCCTCTCCATCTGTCCCCCCCCCCACCAAAAAAAAGTCTTTCGGTGATGTTTATTTTTCTCTTCCATTCCAGAAATACTCTTCCTTACCCCTATTGCAGCTTAGCAATAGTAGTTCCCCTTAACGACCCATATCAATCACCCCAATGAATTAAAGCAACCATCCTCCTTGCCTGTTGATTCAATGGCATGACAAACCCAAAACAGCCAGGTGGCAGTCTCAGTTTTTGAGGAGGAATCATTTTTGTGTCGTCTAGTAGAAGGATTATTTCCTTTGGAACCAAGACTTCCAGACCAGGAAAGCCTAAAGTTGCAGGGATAGGAAGCAAAAATGGTTCTAGTGAATCCCTGTGGTTAATGGTGAAAGGATTCCCTTTCATTTCCACCCCGTGATTCCTAGTCCTGTGAATCCTGGCTGTAGGAGAACGAACATGGTATATCAGTCACTAATATACACCATTTACTCCTCTCTTAAGGGCATTTCTCTAGCCTCTCAAGATACTGGCACCATAATTGGGTCTTAAAAAGGCCATTCCCCCATTCTCGTAAGCTAATTATTTCAGGATGATGGAAAACATGGGAAGATCAGTGAACTCAATGATCACAGACCCTTTTCCACATTTCATTTTCTGTGAAATGAGTTCTTATGTCAGAAGCCATGCAATGTGTAGTACCATGACAGTGGACTTATTCTGGAAGTCTATGAATGATAGTTTTTGTAGGAGCATTGCTGGCAGGGAAGGAAAATCCACATCCAGGGTTAACTATCTCCTCCAGGAAAAATAAAGCACTACCCTCTCCGTGGTTGAAGCAGGATAATTTGATCAACCTGCCAGTAAGTATATGGCGGATTCTCTGGGGGAATGGTGCCATCCTGGAGGTCCAGTGTTGACGTCTGCAGTTGGCCAACTGGGCAATCAGGAGTAGCTGTATCCAGACTGACCCTGATCAACAGAAGTCCATGTTGCAGAGTCCGTGCATAAGCCCCATCCATGCTGCCATGGCCATTGTTTTCATGACCCCACTGGGCAATGACAGGAGTGACTGAATCAGACCATCACGGGGAAACTGGTGTTTCTATAAAACCAATCCATATAATTGGAATCCTTTAGAAAAGAGGGATTAAATAAACATTTCTAGAAGAAAAAAGGAAAAGAAACAAACTTATTATCTAGATAGATACCATAGATTAGTAATTTCAGGAATATCACACGGCAATATTATCAGTGAAGAAGATCAGCAAATTATTGAATATTTGAAAGGAATGGGTGATTACTTTTCTCTCTCCAACTTCTCTTATCCTTCTTTTGTAATTCTTACACCAAGAAGACCAGAAACCATGTGTGAGGCAGGAGGGGATATGGTTACACTCAGAAGAGGCCTCAGCGTGTTCTGAAGGAGCAGATGTTAGGGGACCGTGGCTCCCTGCAAATCATTCTTGCTTTCTAAATCTGCATTTTCTGCTCCCCGAGTCCCATTTCTCCTCCAAATCTTATGATATGACTGCAATTTTCTTCTCTTGGGGGTGGGGGTGGGGAGGGGGGTAGGGGTGGAAAATGCCTCCTGGATTTCTACTTTCCTTGGGGTAGCTGTTTATTTGCACTCACAGATGATACTGTTATTGGTATAAAAATAGCAAGAGTGCATAAGCCAGCATTTGGTAACCAATGTTGTGTTCAGGTCCATATTACCTAGTAAAATTATTGTGTATTCATTATTGTATCACTTGAGTGAGTTCCCCTAATTCATATTTTACATCTGTCTCTGATTGATAAACTGTGTTTTTCTTTTGTTTCTAGTACTTCAAAGCCAATTCATCAAAATAACTGGTTTTATGTTTCATTAGGAAATTCAACCATCTTTGTCAAAATTGTCAGTTTTATGCCTTTGATCCCAACATTTAATTATTTCTATTTTTTTAAGGATTTTTATTTGTTTGAGAGAAAGAGAGTGCATGAGTGGGGGAGGGGCAGAGGGAGAGGAAGAAGCAGGCCCCCTGCTGAGCAAGAAGCCCCATGTGGGACTCAATTCCAGAACCCTGGAATCATGACTTGAGCTGAAGGCAGATGCTTAACTGACTGAGCCATCCAGCATCCTTCATTGTTGGATTTTAATAAGTACAGGTTTGGTTTGCCAGAATTTAGTTTAGGATTTTTGCACATATATATATAGTTGAGATATATATTGCTCTCAAATTCTTTATATACCTATATATAGAATATATATAAATATAAAATACAAAATATTTAACACGTATAAGTATGTTTGTACATACACATATATATTTATATATATTTTATATGTATATATAAAATTCTACATACAGTCTCTCTATATAAAACAATGCATCATGATGAAGCTGGGTTTATTTCAGGTTAGTTTTTACCTTTGAAAATGAATCTAGGTATATGACCTATGTGATTTTTCTGCCAAAATGTTTAACCTGAATTTAATCATGAGCAAAATTATACAAATTCAAATTGAAAGACATTCTTCAAGATGTCCAGTTGGCTTGGATTCTTCAAAAATGTCAGTGTGATGGAGGCAATGTGATAGCCCACAGCACAGACCCCCAATTACCAAGACAGACCTAGCTCTTGGCCCTTCTGAATATCTAATCTGCCTGCAACAGAGACCAACAGTGAGTCCCTGACATGACCCTTGAAATCAACTGGCCACTTAGTGACATGCTGACTACATTGGGCTCCTTTCTGTCCTGGAAGAGCCAGTGGTTTATTTGCACAGGCATAGACATCTATTTAGGGTGTGGATTTGCCTTGGAGTTTCCTACTTACAGAGCCTGAGCTAGAACCATAATCGAGGGGCTTATAGAATGCCTGATCCACAAGCATGGACTCTCACGAAACATCATCCAAATGGGGAACCCACTTTACAGTGAAGATGTGTGTGGTAGGCCCATGACCATGAAATGTACTAGTTGTATTACACTCACATTACCCAGAAGCTGCCACTCTGCTAGGGTATTGGAATACCTTCCTGAATAAAGATGCAGCTAAGGAACTGGCTCAGAGGTAACACTCTGCAAGAATGGGGTGCTGTCCTTCAGACGGTGGTATCTGCACACACTCAGGGACCTCCATAAGGCACTGTGTCCCCAGGAGGGTCCTGGATACAAGAGGTGAAATCGTGAATGGCCCCACTTACCATCAATGACTCAGTGGAGAAAATGTTCTTCCTATCCCTACAACTTTGGGATCTGTAGTGCTGGAGGCTCTGGTCCCCAGAGAGGTGTACTTTTGCTAAGGGACAAAGCAAGAGTCCTGAAAACCTATAAGCTACAACTGACACCTAAGCACCTTGGACTCCTTGCATCTAGAAGGCAGAAGTTGGAGTTGTCATATTGGCAGGTTAATTGACTTTGACCTGCAGGAGAAGGTAGGGCCCCTGTTCCACCCAGGGGGAGGCATGATACGTGTGAAGCTCGGAAGGTACGCTTCGATGTCTCTTGGTATTCCTTGCCTAACTGTAACTGTGAATGGACAGCGCTTCAGCCCTGGCCCGAGAAAGTCATGGTTTCTAGAGGTTCACGTGTCTTAGGAATGAGGGCTTGAGATACACCACTACTAGGACATCCAAAAGTGATGGCTGAGGGTGTGTGGAATTTTAGTCACAGAGAACAATAGGTAATGAGTACCAGTTGTGGCCCTCAGACTATTTGCAATGACAGGAGTTGTAGTTGGCTCAGCTAAGCTCATTCTTCTAAGTCTCCCCTGAGGAAGAGAGATGCACAGGAACCACTGAAGAGCTACTTCCCAGACCTGTAGGGAAGTGGATCTGGGCGGCACAAGGGGCCGACCATGGAAGCCATGGAGTGTGCTGCTCAGCTCTCCTTCAAGAGGGAGCCTGTGGTAAGAAGTGTTGTCTGTTGACAGCCTCCAGCTACAGCATCTTCAAGACCCGCAGCAGCATTTGAGCTGGGTAAGTGCTCCCTGGGGGCTCCCAGTCAGTGAGGGAAGTCAGTAGGGCCGTCCAGGGCCAGTCATCTCTGCCTGCAGTTCTGTATGCGCAATCTGTGAGCCCAAGTCCCTAGGGTACTGGCAGAGACTTTCCACAGAGCTGCATCTCAGTCTGAGGCTCTTCCCACTCAGATCTCCTCTCTTTTTTTTTTTTTTTTAATTTTATTTTTATTATTTGCCCAAGGGGTACAGGTCTGTGAATCATCAGGCTTACATCTTTCACAGCCCTCACCAAAGCACAAACCCTCCCCTCTCTGGCTCTTCTCTTTTCATACGTATCAGACCCGAAAGCTTTTCCTGAGGACTCCTGCTTCTTTGCTCCTTTATCTTTCACAGGCCCTACCTCTAGTCCATTGTGCGCCCAACAATCTTGGTGTTAGATCTACCTTGGGACTCCATCTAGAGACCCAGGGGACCTGAACTGACACAACCTCAGTTGTGACGCCACAGAAACAAGGCAGTTACCAGACACCTCACACAGAGGTAGTCTCTGTCGCATTCGGGAAGGTGTCACTTACTTCTAGATGTCTGCTCCTTATTATGGAAACCTAACTTACAGGCATCGAGGAAGAGTGGAGTATATCAAAGAAAGTCTTAATTTTCTATTATTTTATACTTGGAAAACTTGCAACACAAGTATGGGTTGTTTTCTCCTTCTCTTGAACATACATACCCACTCCAAAAAGCAAAGAGGACAAGTACTGTCTGAGCTTGCCCAGGGCACTCACGGGGTGTGAATCTGTGTTGTGAAAGATCTAATTAGCTGTTCCTTAGAAGCCAGCCCCAGAGACCTCTATACTCCCTCCTTTTCGGCAGCTCCTGGGAACCAGCCTCCGTATTATCCAGCCAGAACCCACAGAGACAGTGATACTTTTAGGAGGAAAAAGTATTTAATAATGAGAACTTGCTTTTTTAAATAGCATTTTAATTAATGACAAACTCAGAAAGGAAGATTTTACAATTAATTTTCCTCTCAACATCACTCTCAGTTGTCATGAAACAGCCATAGCAAAATTATTCTCTCTCCTGCATGGAACAAAAACCAAAATACAAAGTTTAATAAGTGTTCAGAAGGCCACAGAGAGAGAATGGGAAGTGAATACTAAAATTCAGATTTCTTCCAGTTCAGTACATTGGCCTCCAAGTGAATGTCTCACGGTACCAGCATATTACAAAGAGACCCTTGAGGTTCCAGATTTCCATGCTTCCCTTGGCCAGTGTCTGGTTACAAATGTCTGTGTGTGTGTGTGTGTGTGTGCGCGCATTGCTGCTCCCATTCTTGTGTGTGCAGGGGCTGCGCCTGGTACCTATAAACTTGATGAGAAAGGAAGATGGCTGGTTGAAAGGTAACTTCCTGACAGTAAGTGACCTGCCAAGGGGACACAACCTGATGTATGCGGAGCTGAGGTTTCCTGACTGAGCACAGCACTTTGGCTACTGTTGCTGTTCCAGCTACGTCTATGTGAATGTTTCTGAGTTTACTCCTTGCCCTTCTTGTCGATGCCAGGAGCCCACCATGGTTCCACAGGACCTTGACTAACCTGGCCCTCAGCCAGAGGTCTGATTTATCCACTTACTTCTTAACATTGGCTGTATGCGACTTTTTTCCAAATGGCTTTGATTTTTACCAGCCCTAATAGTCTCTGCAAAAGAAGGGACACTTTTCTAGTAAAAATGTTTTGGTTTAGGGGCGCCTGGGTGGCTCAGTCATTAAGTGTCTGCCTTCGGCTCAGGTCATGATCCCAGGATCCTGGGTTCGAGCCCCGCATTGGGCTCCCTGCTCAACGGGAAGCCTGCTTCTCCCTCTCCTACTCCCCCTGCTTGTGTTCCCTCTCTCACAGTCTCTCCCTCTGTCAAATAAATAAAATCTTTTTTTAAAAATCTTTTTTTAAAAAATGTTTCAGCTTACATCATCTTTTATTATAGCCCCCAAAATATATATACATTAAATCGATAAAGAATGATTCCTTCGTACTTTAAGGCATAAGTCTGCAAAGTTAAGGAACCTATAGTGCTTTGCTCTCTCATTTCAAACACTGAAACAGGCGAAGTAAAGCTGCCAACTTAATTTTCATTTTGAAGCATAAATTTAGTAGAATAAAAAAAGCACTTTCAGAAATCTCAAGTAAGAATTAACAGGCTAGAGGCTGAACAAATCATCCTGACATGGTTTGATTATCACTTGGCTTATTCTTTTCACTCTGTTACCTTTTTATTTACACATTGAAATGGAATGCAACTTCTACTGGTAGAGGGTACGAAAGAGCTGCTAAGAGAAGAGACACTCTCAATGATTCTCTATAACCCTGGACATTTATCCTGCTTTGTGGTGTTAATCTCTCATGTCTTGAGCCTCTTACTGAGCAGGGAATGTTTATCAGTGCACAATCCATTTCTCTTTCGGCTGGGATTTTCCCTGGGGTCCGAGGTGCTGTCACCGAGCCGTTCAGAGTGTGCTGCATTCGGCATCTGCAAGACAGGTGTGCAGACTCCAGCGGGCCGCCCACTCCACCCCACCCGGCCTCTGCAGGGCTGACTCAGCCCCACACAAAACCACAGGCAGCGTGGTCCTCCAGAACCGTCCCTAGACTCTTCCGTAGACCTCTGAAATGCAACGTCAGCATAAAATCTGGGACCCTGAGCCAAAATTTCAGGAACACGGGTGCTAACTCCGATGTGCGATTTCCTATGAACTCCCTTCTTCTGTAAGCTCCTTGTCAATGCATGCTCAGTTCTCAGCTACGATTCTGTCCTGGACTTGAATAAGCAAGTCTCAAAGTGCAGATAAGAACTGATTTCTCGAATTGGTGTGCGTTCCACCAAGAGACAGAAGCAGTCCTGTTAGCAAATCATTTGCTTTCATTCAAAGAGCCTAATGTTTCTGCATCAGGAAAAGGGCTTTGCTGACTGCTCATTACATGTAGGCGGGCTCGAGACACTGAGTGTTCCTTTGTGGATCGAAGTCATAAACAAATAGCAAATTATGCAACAAAGCCTCTCGAGGGTTTGCCTTTCTGTTTCTGGGGAGCGCTTTCTCACACCCTGGCAGCTCAGGGAGAGAATGGAAAGGCCCTCTGCAGGAAGCGTATCAAATGCAGAAACTAGGCCACTTGGTGCCAGAGACCAGCCGCCATCCGAGACCGAACCCTGGCCTTTCGGAGCCACACTGCTAATGCTTCCGCTGATTTTAAAGGGTAATGTGTGGGAATCCGAGCCAGTGTCAGGTGGCCCTCCGACAAACAGGAAGGAGTTTAGGACATTTGTTATCATTTCTCTCTACATTTTGCCAATTCCCTTTGCTGGCCTGAGGGTTTTTTGGGAGGGTAGCAGAAGATATTGCCCTTCGCATCTTGTAAGAATGGCTCTTTGGCTTTCTTTCTTTCAAACAGTATGACACTTGCTTTGAAATGTAATCATGCACTCAAAATTGCAACAATAAGCTGACCCCAGCAAAGGTGGATTTTATTCTAAAGGTTATATTGTGCAACTTTTTAAAATTTGCCTTCCTTTTAGTTGATTTTCCAAAGTTTTTTATTTTTCACCCCAAAACAGAGCAGCAGACTCTTTCTTACCTTCGCTCTGCACGGCGCATTCTCGCAGATCACACTCTCACCTTGGGCTCCAATGGCTTCTTCTAAAACTACATCAAGGAAGATACAATGGAGAAGACAGAAAAACATAAAAATCTTAAAAAAAAAAAAGACCTTTTTGGTATCTATAGAAATACCTTTAATGAAGAATTGAGAAGTAAATGTAATGTGTTTAAAATGTGTCCCTATTAGAATTGCTGTTTTTAAACTTTTATTGCCGCTTTTCATCATTATCATTTACAAGGGGCACTAAACCTAGTAGGTATGCCTCTTTCACTATTCAAAGGAAAGGAAAAGCATCCTAACATTTGACAGTACGTGATGTTTTCCAACAGGATATTATGTCGCTAGTTTACTCTTTAAGCTCAATTTATGCTCCTAACAAAAACCCAAATGAACCTAATTATTTAATATTGCTATGACAGGGGTAGTTCTGAATGACAAATAAAAAGTCTCAAAAGTTAAATGTAATAAGTAAAACACACATGCAAGCTGAACAATTCATCATATAGCAGAGAACTGTTAACCTGTAACCTGTAATTTTTATTAATAATGTTTCTCCTATTTCCCGGGTAGAACGCTAATCTGTGGTGCCTGGGGCAAGGCAGACATGCAGTTTTTTTTTAAAGCGAAAATAGGAAAAAAATAAGGCTGTGTCAGTTGCTTAAAAATCCAGATCTGGAGTTGTGGGAGTGCAAACAGAAGCTTTAGAGTTAACCAAGAGTCTGCATAGTTACTACTTTTCAGCTATCTTTTTCTGGTGCAACATACAAAGTTACACATTCATTTCCAAGCGCCTTCCCTTCTCTCATGAAGAACAACACGCACCGTCACATATGACCGGGTGTGGGATGGGGAGGCATCTGAAGTGTCTATGAACAGACCTGTTAGAATCTCATCAAGTTGGTCCACCATAAACTTTGCATCTTCTTCCGTGAAGCACATAGGTGGTTTTATTTTAAGCACATTTCGGTGAGGTCCGTCGGCACTGAGAAGGACTCGCTTTTCTTTCATCCTAATTAGGGCAGGAAATATGCGTGAGTGCATATAACTGGTAATTAAGGTTATTTAAGAATGATGTGAAAAGGGGCGCCTGGGTGGCTTAGTCGGTTAGGCATCTGCCTTTGGTTCAGGTCATGGTCCCTGGGTCCTGGGGCGCATTGGGCTCCCTGCTCAGTGGGGAGCCTGTTTCTTCCTCTCCCTCTGCCCTTCTTCCCACTTGTGGTCTCTTTCTTTCTCAAATAAATAAATAAAATCTTTAAAAAAAAAGAATGATGTAAACATAGAGCAGTTCAATATTCTCATGCAAGCAGCCCACATTTATAACTTGATGCATCTCCAACTTCCCTTATTTGGAGAGGTGGAAGCAAGTACTAGAAGCTTTCAAATGGGGGGAGGAGGGGAATGTTTCGAACTGGGACACCAGGCAGGTTTGGGGGTGCTCTTACTTGTAGATGACATGTTGAGCTTCATCTGTGGCGGGGGTCCTTTTCTGACGGTCTTTCACCAAGTCAATTCCAATAAACAGGCCAATGCCCCTGAGGAAGGTAAAGAAAGAAAACTCGAAAGATGCTCTCTCAGACACTGCATTGTCATAAAATATTAATGCTGTCCCCAAACTTCAGTTTAATTTGAAGCTAGATATGATTCCCTGTAGGGGTAACTGTTATTGATTCTAACTAATCCAAGATACCAATCCGGTGTCACAGGTCTTTCCAGTTTTTGAACCGAGTCGGTTTTTCATCCAGTTTTTTTTCTTAAACAACCTTCTTATGCTACTTAGTTTCTCAGGACATTCATGATGATAACTGTTTAATGTTTACATATATCTATGAAAAATATCAAGTTTTCTAAGATTTGTCACTTTAAATAATTTTTAATAAATCATTTTGAGTTTCTTTAAGTTTCTTCTTCTCTTCTTTTAGGGGCTAAAATTATATTGGCTTTAGTATTTGCTTTAAGTATAAAATTGAGAAAGATATACTCCCAAAAGGTAACAGTGGTGATATCAGGGTTCTGAAATAAGAATAAGTTTTGGTTTTGTTTTGTTTTTTTTTTTAATGTTTTTCAGTGTTTTTTAGATTTAGTTTTATGTAATTTATTTTAAATTTGTAAGACAAAATTTAAGCTATTTTCATTGGAAAAATGAATAACCACATGACAAGTTCATGATAAATATACCTGATGTCTCCTATCAAAGTATGTTTAGCCTTCTGTTTATTGAGTAACTCAGTAAGATAATCCCCTACTCTAGTGGCATTTCCTTGAAGGTCTTCATTTTCAATTATATTCAGGACAGCCAAACCAACAGCAGAAGATACTGGATTTCCTCCATACTGCAGAAAAAAGATTAAAAAATCATAATGGTTGAATTAGTGGTATTGCTTCATCCATGAGAAATTTGGCTCATACATAAGCAGGTAAAGATATAATTTCAATAAATTTTTCCCTTGTGCTATAAACTTTTTAGATTTAGAGTATAATGTGATTTTATTTGTTTACGACTGAGAAAAAATTCATTCCAAATTATATTCTCCATGCTGCATAATTGGTATGGAGAACTATCAGGGAATTTATAAGTTCATCCAAACAAAAACCAGACACTGCATTGGGAGCTAAGGATTTCAGAGTATGGTTCAGTGACGGGGATACGGGCGTCTGTCCCTGAACAGTTGTGTGAAAACAGCTAAGCAATGACATTTTCTCCAAATAATTTATGTCCTTAGACTTGAATCTTACTTTTAGTTGTCACAAGTCCTATTACACGTACAGCACAAACTCTAATAATTTTTTCCAAGCTTAAAGTTCATGACTTTTGGGGGGTAAAATCAAGGAAATAAAATTTCCCAAAGATAGAAAATTTAGTACCTCCTGTGACAGTCATATAACATTTTAGTACTGTATCATCTAAACACTTTAGAAATGTTTGGGGAATTTAAATGTGATATAAAATAAAGAAGATCATATCATCTGTGGATGAAACATCATAACCTCTAGAGTTTAGCAAGGCAACCGTTTATCACCAGAACAATTAATCATTTTAGAAGGGGGAAAGAAACACAAGGAAAAATACAAAGAGAATTATGCCAGATAGGATGAAATACGGTTAGATCAAAGTTTGGCTGAGGACCTGGGGTGGTTAGCTGGCAATACTGAACTTTATTCTTTACTACATTGGCAAGAAGTGTTAAGAACACACGGCATTTTTCCCTCTTAGCATAAACTGGGAGGCCAACATTACCGTATTGAAATATTCCATCCCAGAACTGCTGAAGGCTTCTGCGATTTCTTTGGTTGTTACCACGCATGCCATTGGGTGGCCATTGCCCATTGGTTTTCCCATTGTGACAATGTCTGGAACAAAATCTTCACCGTGCATTTGGAAGCTCCAGAAATGTTTCCCGACTCTGCCAAAGCCCACCTGAACTTCATCAGCTATAAACACACCTCCTGCTCTATGTACGTATCTGAAAAGCAAAAGGGAAGTCTAATGTCTTCAGGTCACCGAGAGTCCCCAAACCCACCCACAGAGATACAGATTACGGAGCACGTGAAAAAAAATGTTGTTAACTTGAGGTTTGGGATCGTTGTCAAAACCATTTCCGGGCTCAAATCCCCAGTGACATCTGCTTGATGTCACCGACTTTGGAATATACCCCCATACTTTCCAGAGTAGATATATTCTTATTAGTTAGGCTTGTGCTGCTTCAAGTAAGCTCTATTGTGGTATTTTAAGTGGGAAGAGAAAGACATGAACAAGAATAGTGTTTAGCAGGCTTAGTCTTCAAATGTTTACTTATCGGTAAGGCATGGGCACCAGCCAGAGAGGACGCCAGGCTTGGGGACCATAGCAGAGCCCTGGAGGTCCCCCCTCCCCATCGCTGGACCACGTGTAGACCCTTTATTTGCTGGATCTTGGGAAGGTGGAGGGGTCCTGGGAAGTCCTGGTGTGGCAGGCATGCCGAAGTGGCTATTACTAGCTAGTCTGGAAGTACTTCAATATTTTAACCAGGACAGTCTTGCAGAACTGTCACAGAGACTTCAGTTCGACCCAGAGTACCCAAGTCAAGTACATACTCTGCCACTTTCTGGAAGTAGCCTGCTGGAGGGATTATTTGTCCGCCACAACTCTGCATGGATTCAGCAATAAAGGCAGCAATCTATACAAGAGAAGATGGGGTCAAAGTCCATTAAGTCCCCCCTCAATTCCCCTAAAAAAGAGGACTTCTTACTGAACAGATCATTTTCAAGATGGTTGGGAATGGCCCTGTGGCAAACAGCAAATAGGCCACATGATGACAAAGAAAAGAAGAGATGTCCGTGCTGGAAAAGCAACTGATCTGAAATTCATCCGTTTCTGAAATTCTAGAGTACCGGTGAAACTACCGTGTGAGAAACAGAGGTGAGGGCAACCTCCGGTTCTCCATTATTAATTCAAATGCGGTGTTTTCATGAGGATCAACTGAACAACAACGACGTTTTGATCAGTCTTTGACACGAACTTCTAAAAAAATCACCCGGGTTCTAAACCCATTACTGTGGTGCCTGTTTGCCCAGCTGGGTGATGAGGACAGCCTGAGCCTGGAATTTGCTCTCAGGAAAGGGGAGGGTGACAGTGGACCACACGGGTTAGTTACTGAGCTGTATTTCTACCCTGAACCAGACTTAACGGGATCAGGAAATTGACAAGAGGAATTGCAGAGGAAATGCTCTGGAGGGGAAGAAAGGAGGAGTAGAAAATAGGCAACACTGAATCAAGAAGAGAAAGCATAGACAAGATGAGAGAGAAGTCAAGAGAACCAAGGTTTTTGTCCAGACTACATCTCAGTAACTGCATTACCGTGGCTTAAGTTCTTCACTTTCAAATATTTCATTTAGTAGCTATAAAATGAAGCCACTGGACTTAGGAGATTGCTTCCCTAAAATCCCCCGACTTTGCAAGCACATTTAATATTCTGAAGCCTCCTTCTCTTATTTGCTCATTGCTTTCAGCCCTGTTAACAGGACAGCATTATGTCCATACCTACTGAATGCTAATGTTCTCAGAAAGTTATCCAGACCCTTTCAGCAGCGGAAAGACCATAGGATCTTGGTAATGTAAAGTTTTTTCTGGAAGCACTCTCTACTGCTTGTGTAAGGAGGGATGGGCTACCCTTGAAGAAGAAAAGCACGTGAAGGTCCCGTGAAGGTCCCCGTAACAGGGAGTGCTTCGGGCTAGCTACACAGATGTCATGTCTGAAGACCCAAGAAATGAATGGGATGGGAACAAAACACTTAAGAAATGCAAATGACTCTCCAGTCACTAAGATAAAAATATTTGCATTGGGAAAAGCAAAGGCTTCATTTTTATCTCAATTAAGAATTTTCTTTTATCACCCTGTTTACGCCATAAGCCAGTTTAAAGGCAAAGCATGTGTCCAATCACTTGAAAACTCCACACAAGTCACCTCCAAACAGGCTGCGAATTTATGTTAAGCTGAAGAGAGTAGGATGAAGGCTGAGAAAATGGAAACTCTTTTTCTTACTCTGGAGGATTCTGGTTCTGTCTTCGAAGCCCAGGCTCAGGTTGGAGAAATATTTGCTCTGCCTTGGCTAACCCAGACTCTGCAGCTTCGGGAAAGTGGTACCAGTTTGAGGGAAGCAGAAAGGCTTCCTGGGCCTGGGAGCCTGCATTGGTTCAGAGGTCCCAGGGCCACTGGGCCTCCTCCTTTCTCTTTCTCATATATCATCTACCCTCCCCCCCCCCATGCTACTTTCATTTGTAAGAGTCTGTCCATGGGCCTNTCCCCCCCCCCCCCCCCATGCTACTTTCATTTGTAAGAGTCTGTCCATGGGCCTCTCCCCTACCCTTCGGGCCAGAGTCGGCATCCCACTGGGAGACTGAGAAATTAGGCCACCAGTTCTGAAACAGGCATAGTAATTGCATTTCCAGGATAAATAAAAATAGATAGTCTTAGAGACTTGATCATAAGAATGCACTTTTTGAAATACAAACCGAGTGAAAAGTAAGCAGAGATAAACAAAGGGAATTGAGATCTAATCCTTCTCCACCTCTCCAATGTGTCACAGTGATTTCGATCCTCTTTAGAAAAGACAGTAAACTGTTTCCAAAGCTGTAAATACAAACCTTCCTTCCACTGTTATGAGCTTCTTCAATAATTTCCTTTACTTCATCTGCGTAAGCACTGGCTGGGTCTGCATGATCTTCTCTGTATTTGCCTCTGTAAGTATCTGGAGTTGGTGCCTAGAAACAACCAAATGGTAGAGTTTCTCAAGATCTACTGCTAGGAGGGATGACACCAGAGTCGTGGGATTGAGTCCCACATTGGGCTCCTTGCTCAGCTGGGAGCCTCCTTCTTCCTCTGCCTGCCTCTTCCCCTGCTTGTGCCCCACCCCCCCGACAAATAAATAAAACCTTTAAAAAAAATACTCTGAAGGGGCGCCTGGGTAGCTTAGAGGGTTAAGCCCCTACCTTCGGCTCAGCTCATGATCTCAGGGTCCTGGGATTGAGCCCCACATCAGGCTCTCTGTTCAGCGGGGAGCCTGCTTCCCCCTCTCCCTCTGCCTGCCTCTCTGCCTACTTGTGATCTGTCTCTGTCAAATAAATAAATAAAATATTAAAAATAATACTCTGAAAAGATCTACTTCTGGAACAAATGAACTTAAAAAAAAAAAGGCATTTCCCCACAAGAGTATATTGGAAAGGTGACCATGTGGGTTTAAGTGACTCTAGGTTCTTTTGTTCTATTTCCCTAACATTTCTGGATTCTGTGAAAACTAAGATCTTGGCATTGTGAGCAGGAGCTTGGATTTGCTCCTAGAACTTTATAAGTCAAGACTGCATCCCTATTCAAATCAAGAGCAAATTCAAATCAACAAGTGTGATTATTGTACTTGAAAATTTCAAGAGATGAAATTGTATTAACTATTTACACTGAAAATAAACCAACACTTACCAACTCTAAAGCAAATTGTAATTGTTCCAAAAACTAGAATGCCTTAGCACTGATGCCAGGTCTACCATTTTGAAAGAAGGAACTGATGATTCTCTTAAGAAAGTCTACTGATCCTTAATTAAACCACCGGAGTTTTAATGTTTCAACAACAACTTGACTGGTTTATTTATTTTTTTTACTACTTATTTTACTTCATAACTCTACATAATACTTTAGCCTAGAGCAGTTTAATTTTGAGATATTCATACACACTAGATTCAACTCCAAATTTCAAGCTAGCATCAGTAGACAGGAAAAGAAATTAAAGACCATAAGCCAAGAAAAATAAAATGATAGCTGTGAATAACAGCCTTCACTACCACCATACTAAGTTGATTGTGATAACTTATCAATGGATTTTAAACCACATCCAGACATTGAGTAGCTTTTTGATTTTAGTAAGTCACATAACTGATCTAGATCTTAGTTTCTTTTTCATAGTTTAATTTTGATGAAAGGATTGAACTAGATTATCATTAAGCATTCTTCCAGTAGCAGCTTTCTGATTCTTGGACTCTAAGATACTCACCACATGCACAAATGCTTTCTTGACATCTTTGCCCTTTCGGAATTTATATGGACTGATCTCAATTAAAGATGATAGGTGACCATGATAAGCACTGAAAAGAAAAAAAAAGTAATCAAAATCTTTCAGAGAAGGAAGTTTTTGTAGTATATGAAAAACAGTAGTGTATATTATCTAGAAGACTCTCAATCTTGGTGCCAGATTTAACTATACAGGATCTAATTCTTCGAGGCAAGACTGGCCATTTAATTTGTCCAGTTCTTCTTATTCATGTAATAAAACACATAGGAAACCAAGTATGGATCCTCATAGACATTTTTTTTAAAGATTTTATTTATTTATTTGACAGAGAGAGAGAGATCACAAGTAGGCAGAGAGGAAAGCAGAGAGAGAGGAGGAAGCAGGCCCCCTGCTGAGCAGAGAGCCTGATGCAGGGCTCGATCCCAGGACCCTGAGATCATGACCTGAGCTGAAGGCAGATGCCCAACCCACTGAGCCTCCCAGGCACCCCGACATTTTTTTTTTTTAAGCAGGAAAACAAAACTTAATTTCTTGGGATGATATTAGATGTGCTAAATTAGATTGTTTAAATGCAAAAACTATTTTCTATAGCTTCATGGAAAACTTGCTGAGTATGTATTCTTTAAATGTATTTGACAGTTATATTTAGGTGAATTTTAAAAACAACTTTACATCACAGAACGAGCTGTGTTTCTGTCTGGAATGGTTTCTATAGAATGTTGGATTGCATATCCTGGACAAATACAAGTTGGTAAGAGCAGAAGATCTCTTCAGGGAGAACTAACATTGAGAGATAACCAAGTAACTATGAGATTCCTTTCTTTTGCTTAAAATACAGGTGGCTATAATATTCCCTTCTCCATTTCTAGCCCAGAGGCATAAGTGGGAGATGTGGAAAGAAATTTTAAAAAGCCCATGAATAGATAAAACAGAGAGGACTTCCCTTAGCAAGATTAAAGATGCTACAGAACCATTGTAAGTATGAGAATTATATGTATGTATCAGTAAGTATGGATCAGGATGAGAACAAAGAGAAGACTGTGACAGAAGGCCAGCTCAGAGACACCTCCACACATAAATGTTAACACAGTGGACAGCAGGTGGATTTCATATGAGGCAGTAGAAGAAAATATTTTTGTGATCTGGGGGGTGTGGTGGGTGTAGGGGGAGAGATAGTAACAAAACTTAGAACATATAAACCATACAATGAAAATTTTATCTATTTGACTTGATCAAAATTAAAGATTTCGGTTGAAGGATATTATGGACAAAGCTAAAAGACAGATGATGCAGTGGGAAAAGATATTTGAAATGTTTCAAACTAAAAGAGATTAATCCTCACAATGGCAGTTCTCAACTCTGCCTGCATGGTAGAATCACTAGGGAAACTTAAAAATATATACTGTTTCCTGCGATCCACCCCTGATTTTCTTTAATTGTTCTGGGGTGGGACCGGGGCAGTGGAATTTAAAGAATTTTTTCCCAGATAATTTTAAGACACTGTCAAGGATAAGATATTTTGATCTAGACTATATAAGCAAACAGAAACCATCAAGAAACAGAAGGGAATCCCAATAGAAAAAGGACAAAGATTATACATTCTAGTCCTGGGAACCTAGGCATATGCTACATGGCAAAGGGGCCCTTGCAGGCGTGATTAAATTAAGAATCTTGAGATGCAGAGATAATCCTGGGGGGTCCAGTGGAATCACAGGAGTCTTTACAAGTGAAAGGAAGAGGCAGGGTGACAGTGGTAGAGACAGAGGAAGCGAGGTAAGGATGGGGGCTGTAGCAGGACTGGTGGAATGGCTGCTCTGAAGATGAAGGGGGGGCCCCTGAGTAAGGAATGCAGGCAGCCTCTACAAGCTGGGCAAGGCAAGGAAACAGAAGAAGCCTCCAGAAGGAGCACAGTCCTGTTGACACCTCGATTTTGGCCCAGTGAAGACCCACTTTGGATTTCTGACCTATAAAACTGTGAGGAAATAAATTTGTGTTGCTTAAGCCACTACGTTTGCAGTAATTTGTTACAGCAGGACTAGAAGGTGAATACCAACACCTAAAACAAGAGAAGCCTATATAAGGGCAAGAAATGAGGTATGTGTTCAATTTAACCCTCTGTGACTGAGATGAGTGAGATGGAGAGGTAGGAAAAAATTATAAGAAAAAATCTTAAAGATGAGGGTTGTCAGCTTTGTTTCAAATGGAATAAATTCATGTCAAGGAGATGAGATTAAATAATGGCTGGTAATCGTCGCAAATGAATGAGAAAGTACTATCTTTTACTTGGTTTCTTATTTTCTTTAAAATTGGCTCTTAACTGTTATCTTTTAAATTGATTACAGTGGGAAGTCACAATAATAATGTGAACGTATAGAGTTTGAAGAAATCAATTGTATTTTTATTTTGGAAAATACTGAGTTACTCATTAGAGTGGCTCCATAAACAATTAATGATTCAGGCAAAGCCCATGAGGCCATGACCATAGCATCCAAGAGAGCCTCCCCATGTGCTTGTAGTATCAGTACAGACAGGATCGATACATTTTGTCTCTTGAAGGAGCTTCTTTTTTTTTTTTTTTAAAGATTTTATTTATTTATTTCACAGAGGGAGAGAGATCACAAGGAGGCAGAGAGGCAGGCAGAGAGAGAGGGGGGAAGCAGGCTCCCCGCTGAGCAGGGAGCCCGACGCGGGCCTCGATCCCAGGACCCTGAGATCATGACCTGAGCCGAAAGCAGAGGCTTTAACCCACTGAGCCACCCAGGCGCCCTTGAAGGAGCTTCTTGCTTAGAATTCTTACATCCCAAACTTACTGGTCAAGGGTGATCACATCTTGGTGGCCTCTGAACTGCCGAGCCAAACGCAAGGCTAAGTCGTTGGCTTCAGATCTATTAAGAAAACACAGAGAGAGGGGTCAAGGTGACATAAGCTCTTTTCAAAATATTTCAAAATGTTAATTATAAAAGTTGTAAGATCCCAGTTTTTCAGAAATGTAAGGGGGAAATAAGTGTAAATCCCCTTTTTCCCCTCTAGTCTGGCCCGCCCAGCAGTCTCACTTCATCCTTCTAATACATGTTCCGCAGATGTCTTCAATAAAGAATGAGATGCAAGAGATACGCTGCTCGTTTCAAACTTCTGCCCAATTCAGCCACATGAGTAGGGGACTGACTTGGAGGATGTTAGGAAGCCCGTGTTAAGCCTGAAGGGGGGAATGGGAGCACAAGAGTCCATCAGCTGACCTTTAAACTATGTTGCTCTAAAAAATAATAATAATAAAAAAATATGTTGCACTGACCCAATATTTGATCAGTTCCTTATTGACAAAATAAGGCTCATAAGTTTTCTATCTGGCTTAGTCAGTCTAAATATACGATTCAGACACAGAAGAAAATAATCACGTGTGGGATGTTTACTATCTGCCCAACATCATGCTGAGTGTTTGCTTGCATTTATTCTCGTAACTCCTTTGCAAGGCAAGTGCAGCCCTCCCCTTTTTCCAGATGAAGAAAGTGTTTCAGAGAGGTTAAGGAGGCAGAGTAAGTTCTCACAGGTAATAAGAGGTAAAGCCAGCATTCAGACTGAAGTCTGTTTAACTTCAAGAATATTCTTCGTGCTTGCCCAGGTTCTATCACCTTGTCTCTGGGGACAGTCTTTGGGGCAATCCCTCTTTGACAGTATAGGATTCTTTAGAAGTGAAAGTCAAATATGAAGGCATTTAATTTATTGAAGGCAAAAATACTTTATAACAATAAATTAGGTCCTAAAATACCTTAACTCTTTACAAAGAAAATGGAGCGATCTTCTGCTTATAAATTTGGCTTTAAAATCTCATCGCGAAAACAAAAGTGAATCACAGAATCGTATCATCGAACATTTACAGAATTTCTAATAGTATTAATACATTATACATACACATAATTTAAAAGATACAAGTGTACACTGTATGCACAGAGGAAATCCCAACATAAAGTTGCACTGCAAGCTTTTCACGTCTTCAGATGTGTATTTCCAAAAATATATTTTTAAGGTCTGCATAACATTCCACAGGATGGATAGATAATAACTTGAATTTATAGAATTTAAAAGTTGGAACATATCTATTCTTTTGAATTTATTCCTTCCTTTTTTGTGTTTGTGTTGAGGACATTGCCTAAGAAACAAGTCAATCAAAAGTCTTACAAAAGTTACAGCTTGTTTAGTAGAATTCTTTCTTTGCTAAAGAAGCCTTCATGCCTTAAATTCGTAGGTTAAAGAACCTACGGAGGCCCATTGATTCTTCAGCTACTCTACTTCCTGAGGAGGTGAGAGCCATTTGACCAGTTAGGTTTTCTCCCACGAACCCCAGGCTTGGATATTTTTGCCATGGTTATGAACGAGCCAAGTAACTAACCCTTAGGGATACTAAAGCACGCTAGGTAATCTTTCCCCATCTCTCACCAAGGAAGCCATGGTCATAAGAAGTTGAGTGGCATGCACATGTTAATCTTCAGTGGCTGGGTCACATCCCCTAGGACACGCTGTTGGGGAGCCTGTCGACCACAAGCTCATGAAGTAAAGCCGAAGAAACGGAACCATCAGGGCCCCATCGTGTGGTCATTTAGTAAATGGCAAGATCTCCAGAAACCTTCTGAGACGTCTGGGCTCCCCCAGGAATCAAGAAGAAAGGTATGTGTGAGAGCGTATGAAAACAGATTGGTGGGGATAGGGGTGGGTGGGAAACCTGGTAACATACCCTGAATTGGTAAAATAGCAAACAGAGAGCTTCTCTGGAAGGGTTGCAGCAAGGCGCCTGGCATACTCCACGATATTGTCGTGGAGGAATCGAGAATTGGTGTTTAGCAGCTCCATCTGCTTCAAGGCAGCCTTGACCACTTCTGGGTGACAGTGTCCCACTAAAATTCAGAAGACGAAAACCCAGAAAAGGAATTAGAATTCCCAGGAAGTGAGGGGGATTCTGAAGCAAGGAAAAAAAAAAAAAAGACAAACTTCTTTCTCTTCCACACGGTGCTGTTAAATTTCCTGGGCTAGGACTACGGGCGCTGTCCAGTCAAGGCACAGCAGCCACTGCAGCTCCCGGAGCAGATATTAGTGGGGCCGGGTCTGCCCTAGTCCACCAATGTTCCCTTCCCACTTACCGTGGGCAACATTGTTGATGCAGTCCAGGTACTGCTCTCCTCTCTCGTCAAACATGTACTGTTGCTGGGCTCGCACTATTTTGATGGGATCCGCAGCAAAGAAAACTTTGCATGAGGGTCTAGAAATAATGAAAGGAAACACTTTGGTCTGCAAGGACTGCTCAGTGTTTTTCCTTCTCAATGAAGGTCATGATCAGTGGAAAATTACAGTTACATAAAGGAAGGGAAAACACAACCTGGGTGACATACGTTATTACTTTTTTAAATTTCATTTTAGTCTGGAAACTTTTACCTTAATTACCATTGGTGACCCTGCTCACATTTCATATGTTTGTTATATTATATTTGCCATGATTTGACAACTCTGTTTAGAGGCATGTGGATCAACTCTGACAACTCTAATTACACAAACCAATAACTAATATTCCTCCGGGAAGTTTTGTTCTACCAAAAAACAAAACAAACAAAAAAGCAAAATTTTTTTTGAGGTTTACAATGTGTCAGGAACTGACAAATACTGCAAATATCATTTCACTTAATCGTCCCAATAATCTTATGAAATATGGGTTATTATCACTCTCATTTTTATAGGTGAGGAAACTGAGGGACAGAAAAATCAAGAAACTTATTCAAGATTACAGCCAGTAAATGAAAAAAACAGAATTTGAAAGTAGACTGTCCAAAACATAGCCCAAAACAGTGTGTGCTTGCTTTCTCTCTCCATTTCTAATCTAATTGATAAAGAAATGAATAGCACTGAAAGCTAAATATAAATAAATTGGTAACAAATACTATAAAAGAGATCTTATAGAAGACCATTTCCAAATCTTTTGAGGAGTATTTGTCCTGTATCAAAGAGATTTTCAATTTTTAAATAATGAAATCCAATTATTCTTCTAACCTCTTAATCCATTATTTTGAGCATAATAAAAAGTCATCCATATTTTTGGTTATTTGGATGAATGGAATATAAATATTAGCAACATAGAAATATCATGAAGTTTTTGATGTTGGCCCTATAGACATGTAGAAACTAAAACAGGATATTTTATTATTACTATTATTATTTAAAGATTTTATTTATTTATTTGACAGAGAGAGAGAGAGAGAGCGAGCACAATCAGGGAGAGCAGCAGGCAGAGGGAGAAGATCCTGAGCAAGGAGCCCCATGAGGGACTCTGTCCCAGGACCCTGGGATCATGACCTAAGCCGAAGGCAGATGCTTAACCCACTAAGCCACCCAGGTGTCCCTGAAATATATTATTTTTATTTTGGTGAATTTGCATGCACAAACAAAAATATGCCACATGCATTCGAGGTATTTTGGAGGGTAACTAGATGCTTATATATTAAATTGATATGCAACTGTTTAGAATGTATTTTAATTATTGTGTATAGGTAATCTTAATTTAAAATTGCCTCAGATTGGGGCACCTGGGTGGCTCAGTGGGTTAAGCCTCTGCCTTCGGCTTGGGTCCTGTTCTCAGGGTCCTGGGATCGAGCCCCGCATTGGCACTGGGCTCTCTGCTCAGCAGGAAGCCTGCTTTCCTCCGCCACCCCCCCACCCCCGCCCCTGTCTGCTTGTGATCTCTCTCTGTCAAATAAATAAATAAAATCTTTAAAAAATAAAATAAAATATAAATTGCCCCAGATTAAGCATCATCAGTTAAAATGAAAAAATATTTAATGAAAAGTTCTTACTGGTTCAATCTCAGCTGTTAGTTTATACCAACGAGTTAAAAACCAAAGAAAACGTTTGTCGTGAAAGTGGGCTGTTAACTGCAGACTTCGCCTTCCCTTGCTAAGGGTATTTTCCACCTCGCCACTCAGACATCAGGTAAAATTCTTTCAGGCTGTCCCTGACTACATTCCTCCTTTCACAGAATTTCTTCAGTTCACGGTAGAAATCACTGGGTTTGCACTGGACTCTTACCTACATCGTAGGATTGAAAACTAACAGAATGGAGGGATGATTAGAAAAGGACAAGGGGGTGACTGGGTCAAGAGGGAGGAATTGGACCATTTTGGCTTTCCCTACGCGGGCATGAGAGAGTTCCAACCAGTCTCTTAAAAAAAAGGCCATCTAGGAACTTTCCGGGTTGAGACCAGGAGGTAAGTAGGAGCAGCCGCCCAGCGTTTCTCAGAAGAGGATACCAGTTCTTTTCTTTCTTATGTCCCCTAGTCCTCGTTCACATTCACCCGCCACACTGCTTGTTAATTACGTGCGACTACTGCAGGCCTTTGATTTGACAATGGCTACAATCATCACTGGTACTTACTTTTTAAAAACCAGACCATGCTTATTAATGTCACTTGCTCGTTCCCGTGAAGCAGAATGTTACTCCTACTTCCACAGAAGAGGAAATTAAAGTAATGTGACAGAGGTCACACAGGTAACGAGACACCCTACTAGGTCCAGAGCCCAGGTCAGACTTAACGTTCAGTCATGTGCGCTCACCAGTGTTTTACCGAGTCGTTTATGACGCGGGCAAAACAAAAGTAGACTGGAGAGAACACTACACCTTTTCATTGGTTTTCACAGCCATTGTCCAAAATGTTTTCGGAGTTCCTAGTTTGAAGGAACGTCAGCGTCGGCGGGATTTGGCGGACGGCTACCCACCTTCCCTCGCCGCGCCCGCCCCTGGACTGGAGCTCCTCTCCCGCGGCTATTACCCCTCGAGGGCCCACACTTCCGGCCGCCGGCAGCCCCCACGCGCGGAGGTGGGGGGTGCGCAGCGCCGGGACAG
>LNAC01000032.1:1662690-1972850 GCA_002007465.1 Ailurus styani | reverse complement strand
CGCGGCTGGGCGGCGGCGTCTCGCGCTCAGCCCGCCGGCCACAGCCCTGGCGCCTTCGCGCTCGCCGGCTCCCCGCCTCGCGGCAGCTCCCCGCCCCGCCGTGCCGGTTATTTCCCCGCTCCGCGTCTCTGCCGGCGGCATTGGAGCCCTCACCCGATGTGCTTCCTTCTCAGCTCCAGGGTGTCCTGCTTGCTGTACAGCTCGCACATGGTGGCGCGGCCGCCGGGCGCTCCCGGGGCTCCCCGGCGCCAGTGTGCGCCTCCCTCGCGAGCCCGCTTGCTGCCTCCGCGGCGGGCCTTTGCCGCCGTGATCCCTCCTGGGGGTCCCTTTGCCCTGGGCGTCGGAAGTCACCGGTGGCATCAACTAGCTGGGGGCATCTCCCTTTTAAGTCTTGCCCTGCCGTTGCCCTTCGCCAAGCCCCACCCTCCCGTTCCCCTCCTCCGCCGGGTGCCGGCTTTGGCAAGTGGCCGGACTAGCCGCTCCTTCGCCACCACTCCTGCCCCTGGGCTGACTGGCTCCCGTTCCTGCCCTCCCCACTTCCCCTGCTAATCGTTGCTGCTTCTTCGGACTCGCCTTGGATTTCCCACACTTGGCCTTTCCTCCTCCTTTCTTTCTCTTCTGCCCGCGAATTCCTTCCTTACCCCCTTCTTTCTGGTTTCTTTTTGGTGTGTCCCATTATGTTCTTGTAAAGGTCGGAGGTAACCCAACTCTGCAGTTGTCTCCTTTCTCACATTGAGCGTGTTTCAATACCATATCCTGTAACTCAGCAAAAGTAACAAGTCCCATGCCCTACAGATAAGTAACGGGGCACTCAGCTTGGTACTTGCTGGGAGTGATAATGTATACAGTGTTTCAAAGATCCACTTTTACAGTAATTACACTTCTAATTTCTCGTCTACTATAGAGATTATAAAACATACACCTTACCTGGTTCAGTCCTTGAGACAACCCTGAGAGATGATCAGATTTATCATGCCATTAACATATGGGGAAAGTGAGGTTATTCCTTGTCCCATGATTACATGTCTACCTGGTGGTGCCCTTGAAGTTCATTCCTAGGTTTCTTGACTTCCTTTGGGACGATCTTCACACACGGATTAAATTGGAGTTTCAATATCTGGACAGAGTTAACCGTAATTAACTATAACATTAAGTCATGTTATTTTAAGAACTAGACATCCTCTGATTGAACTCCCCTGTTCAATGTGAGGCACAGGAAAGGTAGTCTCATTCAAGGTCATGCAACTACTTAGCCATAGAGTTTAAACTAGATAATTTTACTCTTTCTGTGTTTTGAAAGGCAGCAAAGAAATCTTAATTTACCTATAACAACACATTTGAAAAATGTTTGCAGACAATTTTCCTCCTGAATGAAGTTATTAATTTACATTAATGCACTGTAGAAGCGGTATTACTGAATTGCCTAAGATAAGTTGAAAAACCCAGCCCTGTGAGGAACAGTGTGGTAAGAGTTCTAGGTGATTTAAATGAAGGGCAGAAGGCACTTAGGAAACTTTCAAGAAATCCCAATCACATAATCTTGGTCTGGTTCCATACTTGAAAGATGATGCCAAATGTACATTTATTCTCAAAACACCTAGACCTGGTGAAGTCACCAATAAGCCAAACTTTTTCTATAAATCTCCATGGTTTCTTGTTATTTCCAGTGCTTTAAAATATGTTCTGTAAATAATGCTGGACCAAGAGTCTTAGGGCCTAGATCTGGTTCTTCCATAAATTAGTTGGGCTTCTTGACTTTTTGGAGGCCAAATTTCTCTGTACTTAAAAAAATAATAAAAATAAAAATCTCTCTTCGACCAAAGTATTATAAGGAAGGCTTAAAAGAGGTCATGATTGTGGAATGCGTGGCAGGATCATTGTTAAGATCTCAATGATTCTTTTGTTTTGTTTTGTTTTTTAATACCTGACCTCTCAGCAGTTTACCACTCCTTTCTCCTTAAAGCATTTAGTGTTTTGATTTCTTGGCACCACCACACTTCCCTGATTTTCTTCTTCTGTCACTTAACGTTGAAATGTTGGTATCTCTGAGGGTAAGGTCTTGGGCCGTTTCTTTTCTCTGAGCTCTTTCGCAAGGTAATCCACCATGATTACTTTGGATTGAGGACCCATCAAGGTGCCACATTTACATCTCCACACAGATCTCCGTCCCAGTTTCTCTTATCCACTTCCTTTCTTGACTTCTCTACTTAGATGTTTCACAGATGCCTCAGCCTGAACGAAAATGGAAGCTTTGATTCCCATCCCCAAAAGACTGCCTCCGACACGGCGCCCCCAACCAGGCATTCATGGGCTCATTCAAAATACATCAAATGCTCACTGTATATCCCTGAGCGTTTCAGCTGCAGGAGAGAACAGTGAACTAGACTGAATGGACACACCCTCAGTGGCTCATACTAGATGTGCATTGCCCCGCATAGGGCCACTAGCCACCAGTGGTCATTAAGGACTTAAAATGTGGTAGTCTGAACTGAGATGTGCTCTCAGTGTAAAATAGACGCTGTATTTTGATGACTTCATACCAAAAAAAAACCTGTAAAATGTCTCATTAAGTGTTATATTGCTTAGTTGTTGGAAAAATATTCTAGATACATTGAATTAAGCAAAATAAATTATTAAAATTAATTTCACCTCTTTTTTAAATGTGGATTCTAAGATATTTAAAATTACATATGTGGCTTGCATTACTTTTCTATTGGACAGAAAAAACACATAAACAAGTAAACTAAAAAGGCGATGGCTTAAGTTGCTTTAATTGTGGTAAGTGCCTTGAAGGAAATAAGCCAGAAACCCAGGCGTCCTGGATAATTCCTGTCTTTTTCTCAACCCCATCCCCATGTTAAATTATTTTTAAGCCCTGTGGACTCCACTTCAAAATACATGCTAAATCTATCTGCTACCACCCTTTGGAAGCCGCCTGCATCTCCTCCAGGATCTACACAGATGCATTTCCTTGTTTCCCCCTCGCCCTTTGCAGGCACGATCCCATCCTTTGCCTTCTTAAAACCCAGCAGCTTTCCAGCTTTCCTCTCAAGGCTCATTTTTGCCCCCTCCCCCAAACTGGTATTCCTTGTCCTTAATGACTTCAAAGACTGCTTCAGAGAGGTCATTCTTGACTACTCTGCCTCACGTAATTTTCAGTTAATTAAAAACATGAATCTCTGCCCTGTTCCTCTGTCTGAATCCCCTTTTTTGTCTTTATCTGCTTTGTTCATCAATGTACCTCAGCACTATCACAATGCTTGACCTATGGTAGATTGATAAATATTTGTCGACTGATGGACTGACTGACTGAAACAGGAAAGACATTTAAAGACTTCATACCTTGTTTTGAAGATGAAAGTTCTTACCGGCCGTATAGCCCTCAAAACTGTCACCTCTATTTGCCGGTTGATGCCCAACTTACATTTTAACCATTTCTTTAGGAGAGAGATGCTCAGATTCATTGTTTTTTTTTTGTTTGTTTGTTTTTGTTTTTTTGGAAAAGAACGTTACTGTTGCAAAAAAAAATTATTTCCCCATTGTCTTGCTTATTTCACAATGTGGAATACATGATATCAATGAAGTACGAAGGACCGTCTTCAAATAAAGAGCAGACATATAATAACACCAAAATAAAGATGGATAAAAGTCAACAGTTCACCCTTTACAAAGTTTTGTCAAAAAACAAATTCTAAGGTGTATTTTGGGTATATTTTCTTGTGTACTTCTCTATTGTATGACTATTTGGTAGGAATGGGTGCTGGAGTGCCTTTCCTCCCGTAAGTAGTCATTGTTCAGTTTTGGTCCTGATCCTGTTGATTGGATCACACTATTGAGTGACTTCTGACCTGAAGACCACAGATCAGTCAACCATCTAGCCTTGGCCAAACACATCATACGCTGCGTGACTGAAATGAGAAGACATAGTACGCACGAGCTTGGGACAGTCAGAATTTCACTCAGTAGTCCGATGACGAGTCTAAATAGCAGGTTCCAATTTTCTTGTCAGTGTGAAACACCCGAAGGTGGGTGAACTCTATGTTCCCAACAATAGAGGCCCTCCAGCTCATTATACAATACTCAAGATGGAATGTGAGCGTTTGACTGCTTCTCACTCTTTCCTGTTACCCTGTCCTGCCCTGACCTACCCTGCCCTTCATGGAGATTTGTCTTTCCTGAAATCATCCATCATCTGGGACAAATGCTGGGTGTGATGCTTTTCTGACATGACACATGATATCCACAGATGGTCTCCTTTGCCTGACAGACCTTGCACGAGAGCGCGGGCCACATGTCTTAACTTCCCCTGAGAGCCCACACTGAGGTCAGTGTGTGTGTACAATTGTGCACACAGCTCCTAGTTCACAGCAGGAAGAACCTGACAGGCCCTTCCACCCCTAGGACTTTAATGGCGCCATTTGACCACTCGTGTGTGTGTGTGTGTGTGTGTGTGTGTGTGTGTGTGTGTGTGTGTGTGTTCCTACTGTATGCTGACAATGCATCAGGCTCGTACAAACCTTTTCCTCTCCTCTTTCCATCCTGAGGTTTCTCCACAAACTTAGTCCACAGGAATCTTCCAGACTTGTTCTTGAGTGTAGCAGGGGGAGCCTTCTGAGGGTGTGTGGGGTGATGGAGTAAGGTGATATTTTAAACGCCCGAGGCTCATCTTACATTTACTGGAACTGTAGCAACCTGGAAGCCATGTAAGCTCTCAAGAGGCTGGTACTGGACTTGTACTTCATGACCCTCTAGATTGCAGATGAAGATCTAGAATATGGCCTCAGTTTCTTTCTAGTGAGTTTGCTTCTAACAATCAAGGGGCCCAGAATATGCCACTGTGGTGTAAAAATTATTTTGAGCTGTGGGCATTGGAGAATCAATGGAGCAGCAAGGGGCTTTTCCCCCAAACTCCCTTTATCTGTCCAATTGCAGAGCCCCTCTGACCCCCAACCCCCAGCAAAAACTCAACTGTCATAAATCATCTCTTCCTCTTCACAACCAGGGAAGCAATCTTACCACCTGGATACGAGACTATCTGAACAGACAGTCACAAAACTCCCATACTTGCCATTTATTCTCCTAAGGGCCCATTTAGCTTTCCTAAATGTCATTTGTTTTCCCATAAGTACTCTTTCTTCCCTTTCCTTTCTCCCATTAAGATGGTGGATAAGTTCTGGGACATGTGGGTGGAGCAGTTGGTTAAGTGACTGACTCTTGGTTTCGACTCAGGTTGTGATCTCAGGGTTGTGGGACTGGGCTCCATGCTCAGTGAAGAGTCTGCTTAAGACTCTTTCTCCCTGGGGCACCTGGGTGGCTCAGTGGGTTAAAGCCTCTGCTTTCGGCTCAGGTCATGATCTCAGGGTCCTGGGATCGAGGCCCGTATCGGGCTCTCTGCTCGGCAGGGAGCCTGCTTCCCCTCTCTCTCTCTCTCTGCCTGCCTCTCTGCTTCCTTGTGATCTCTCTCCCTCTGTGAAATAAATAAATAAAATCTTTAAAAAAAAAAGACTCTTTCTCCCTTTCCCTCTGCCC
Organism: Ailurus styani; assembly: GCA_002007465.1. Taxonomy (NCBI): domain Eukaryota; kingdom Metazoa; phylum Chordata; class Mammalia; order Carnivora; family Ailuridae; genus Ailurus; species Ailurus styani. The sequence continues at coordinate 1,967,321 of LNAC01000032.1, read as the reverse complement.
GTCCATCCTCTCTCTCAAATAAATAAATAAATCGTGTGTGTGTGTGTGTGTGTGTGCGCGCGTGCGCGCGCGCGCGCGCACGCGTGTATAAAGACAGTAGAGGCACCTGGTAGGTTCAGTCATTAAGCTTCTGCCTTCCGCTCAGGTCATGATCCCAGTGTCCTGGGATCGAACCCTGCATCTCTCCCTCTCCCCTGCCCCTGCTCATGCTCTCTCTCAAATAAATAAAATCTTAAAAAAGAAAAGAAAAGATGGTCTATAAGCTCCAGATCCTAACTGCCCCGTTGAGTCACATTTTCCTGTGTGCTTCTGCATAAACGAATACAAATTTTTCTTGGGTGAATTGATAGAGGGGGTAACTGGATAGACTGCGCATGGGTTCCTTCTTATTCCAACTGGATAATCTGCAACTATGCCAGGACCAAAAAGGGTTTTCCAAGGACATAATCCACATGAAGTCTTGCTGTTTTCCTCCAAAGAGCTGGCAGGAGTTGGGGGTAAGTAACAAAGTCCCAAGTTCAACTACTTCTGGGCTGGGGCAGTGCATTGCTCTGCAGGACGCTTCCAGAATGCAGAAGGAAACCAATGTTCCATTCCATTGCTCTCTGTTCCAGCTGCCCCTGGAAGCTTTTGCAGTCAGAGAGCTCCAGCTTCTCGCCTCCACTGGCAGTTGTATGTATATCTACTGTTGCTCAAAAAACTCTTATTTCAAGGAATGTATTTTAAAAAGCACCAATATAGGGAATCTGAACATTGAAAATATTATAGCAAACGAGGAAGGGAGCAAGAGGCGGGGCTGGAGGACACAGGGCTTACCGGCCTTGCCCAGGAGCACATATTGTATCCCAAAGAGAGCAGGAAATCATTAGCAACTACTGGCAGGGGACCGGGATGATCCAGCTGTCACCTGAAAAGTGTCACTGTGTGTCACCTCTTACTTGATTTAGTTCTAAGTAGGAAACGTATCACAGGAACTAAGAGTTTACACCTGGATCCTCCACAGATTGGGATCACAAAAAGTGCTGTCCCTAGAAGGACCCGTTTCTTTTCCATGGGAAAGGAAGACATATTTCTCAGGGTGTCCTGCAGGGTAGGGTTGGACATGCTTGCTTAGTAAGAAGAATCACCGAGGAACCTCGTTGAAAGTACAGATTTCCAGGCATCCTGCCAAGAACCACCAAAATGAGATTCGAGAGTGGGAGCCTGGGAACCTGTAGTTTGAAGAAGCTTCATAGATTCCTACCATCAGGCAAGCTTGAGAAACACTGTTAACAGGAGGTGGGCTAAAGCCACGGGGCCACTTCAGCGGATGGCTGCCATCCCTGGTCTGAGATGTCACTGTCCCTTGTTGGAATTATACTGACAGCCTCTTAATTACTCCAGTAGGCTTCTGCTTGGGTCCCCCTCCGGGGTCCCATCCTCAAAGCAGCCTCATTGACTAGGAAAGCTGAGTCTTCCCACTCTCCTACAAACACTTCTTCATAATTTCCTTCTGGTTTTAGGACTACCATCCCTGATCCTGAGCAAGGCCTTCGAGCCCTGTGTCTTCCAGTGCTGCCTCCTGCTCTCTCTTGCTTGCCCGCTTGCTCAAGCCCTGTGCACTGGCTCTCCTGAGAGGGGCCTCATCTGGGTCCTCAGGTGGGAAGCCATCCTGAGGCTCAGGCTGCTCCCACTTCTCCCCCTACACTCCGGCCTCAGCCTCCGTGAGGCTTGCTCGCCGTCCGTCAGCCCCTGCCCCACCTCTACGTCACCTCTAGCCAGCCTATCTCTGTTAGGTACTTCCACAGGATCCCATACTTTCCCTCAGGAGCACTTGTCACAGTCAAAACTAATGAATAAATGAGCTGGATCATTGTGTGTTGAAGGAAGGTCTGTCTTTCCCTCCTAAAATGAAAGTTCCATGGGCCTGAGCCTGCGTCTGACCTTTTCCCACTGTATCCCTTGTGTCTAGTCCAGGGCCTGGCACATAGTAGGTACTCAATAAATACTTCTAAAGTAAAGATCCTATGTGCTTACTGGTGTAACAGCAGTTACAGCTAACAAATTACCATCTCCATTTTCAGAGAAAGGAATGGATACTCATGTCATAGGCCACAAGGCTGCTTTGGGGTAGAGAAAGGTCAAGATCTAAACTCACGGCCCTGTCGTTCTGTGTAGTCACCTGGTGCGCCATGGTTACCTGCCGTCTTCTCAGAACTCCTTCCTTAGGGATCCTGTGTTTATTTGGTTCTTCACTAGCCTGCTGACAGAGGGTTAACGTGTTTCCTGCCAGCATCGGCAGAGCCTGATAGCATCAGCTGCATTTCCTGGAGAAAGTCTGCGTTGGGGGGTCACTGTCCCACTGAGGAACAATCTTAAAGGCCATCACTGGGCAGCATTCGGCTGATGTGTTAGTTCACTCTTATGTGAAAAAAAAGTCCAGAAATTTCGGTGAGTGTCCAGAGTCACAAATGGGGTGACCCTGCAAGGAAAGGCGTGGGACCAAGGGGCCCCGAAGCTTCCAGGACAGCTGCCAGGATCGGCCTTCCTGGGAACTGGCAGGCCGGGGAGCCACGTGGCTGCCAAGTGCTTGGCCAACAAGATTCCTTTCTTCCTGACTTGTTTCGGAGGCTGAGGGAGATGGGGGCAGGCCAGTCACAGCCAAGGTTATATAAGATGTATGTTTGATTTCAGCAGTGGAGATAAAGTGGTGTCGAGCTTGGTGTTGGATGTTTGGTATTACAAACCTGTAAAAAGTGAAGTAGCCTGAGGTTTTTCTGACATGCAGTTTCCATAGCCTTGACATTGCTCCCCAGCCCAGTTTTCCCGATGATAAAGGCCTGCGGTCGGTTCGGTAGCCGGGTGTGATGGCCACTGTCAAAGCCAGAGTTGTGCCTCCTCTGGGAAGACAAAAACAACAACAACAACAACAAAAACCGCCTTGAGAAGGTTTCTAGATATGAAATTATAGGCCTTAGGAGGGGGTCTTAAAACGGAGGGGCCCTGAGACTAAATGGCTGCACATGGAAAAGGGGAAGGAATCCTTGCTCCAGAGACGGGGCCTCAAGGAGAGAGGCCAGGAGGGTGAGGAAGAGAGAAACGAGCCTTCTGATGGGAAGCTGGGGCTTGGGTGGGTAGAAAGATCTGGGAAAGTTTTTATTTTTAAACAGAAGAACAGGGCTGTTTGGTACACACTCCTGGGACCATTGTGTAACTCGTGGGGACAGGGCTGGATTCCAGAGCTGGGCCCACAGTAGAGCACGGGAACAGCGGTCGGCAGAGACAAGACACTGGAGACCAAGATGGCAGACAGAGCAGCATCCCTGACCAGTCCTGGGGCTCCCCCCAAAATGTACAGGGGTGTGTGGACACGGTTGTCTAGATTTTGAGGGGCAGGAGAAAGCATGCCAACACCTGGGAGGCATGTGTAGAGCTTGTTTCCCAGACCTGTCTTTTCTTGTCTCCATCTTTGATGCCTCATTTCTTTTTAGGGCAACTGGGGTAGAAGGAATAGGGGTTTTGGAGATAGACTGACCTGAATTTGAAGCTGAACTCTGTTTCAACTGCTTAACCTATTTGCGGTACAATTTTGTTAGCTGTAAAAAGGATCTTTCAGGATACAGGATTATGGGGGCATTCAAATGATCTTATCTTTCTTTTTAATAACTAGTCTCTACGCTCAGCATGGAGCCCACAGTGGGGCTTCAACTTATGGCCCTGAGATCAAGAACTGAGTTGAGATCAACAGTCAGACACTTACTGGACTGAGCCACCCAGGTGCCCTGGGGATGCTTAAATTCAATGGCATATCACGCGTGTGTTAGAGCTCAGGGCCTAGAGTCATATTGCTTGATTCCACCATTTTTTGGCTGTGTGAGTTCTGGGCGAGTTATTCAACCTCCTCTTATGGAAAATTAGGGCAAATAGTAGGTCGTTGGGAGGATCAAATGAGATAATACAGTAAAGCATTCAGAAGAGTGCCTGCCATTGCAGCAGGTGTTTAGTAAGTGCTGACCACTACTACTGTTATTATTATTATATGTATCTAGTCTTGGTAGACTATTAATTGCCGACTTTTGCTATTAATTTTATAGAAATAAAGATCTGGGAATTCCTATGCTACCAACACCTCTTTTCCCCAGAGGAGTTAACTAAAAGAGAACCAAATGATTGTAAACATCAGGATTGAAGTTTCATAGAAGCCTTAAACCTCTCTCCACTTACTTTATTCTGTGTAAAGACTTCTGGCTACAGGGATTTAAAATGCTGTTGATATATAAGTATATTTTATTTCCCAAAAAAAATGCCATCAGTTCTAAGAAATATACTTTCTATTTTTCCTTGAACTTCAATAATTTCCTTGTAAATTGAATGGCCAGTGTTCAGCCTCTCCTTGTGAGACAACATGCTGACTTAATGCTCCTCAGTTTTCTCCCATATGCATTCATTTTCTCAGTATTGCTTTAGGTTGATTGTTAATGACTTCCCATTGTTATTTGTGGCATACATGCATATGCCAGACTTTTGAATGCCTTTATTTAAAAGGGGTTTAAAAAGCCAGTTCTGTAAAGTCGTTGTTCCTAAAAATTGTCTCTATTCCTTTCTGATCTTTGTTATTTTTGGGCTCTCTCCACTCAAAGTATCCCCTTAAATATTTCTTGCAGGGCTGGTTTAGTGATCATAAATTCCTTTGGTTTTTGTTTGTCCTGGAAACTCTTTATCTCTCCGTCTATTCTGAATGACAGGCTTGCTGGATAAAGTATTCTTGGCTGCATGCTTTCTCCATTTAGAACTTTGAATATTTCATGGCAGTCCCTTCTGGCCTACCAGCTCTCTGTGCAGAGGTGTGCTGCCAGCCTTATCCACCTACCCTTGTAGGTTAAGAACCTCTTGTCCCAAGCTGCTTTCAGGATTTTCTCTTTATCTTTCTATGAATGCATAAAGAAGATGGGCTGTATACACACACACACACACACACACACACACACACACACACACACACACACTGGAATATTACTCAGCTATCAAAAAGAATGAAACTTGCCATTTGCAATTACATGGATAGAACTAGAAGGTATTATGCTAAGTGAAATAAGTTAATCAGAGAAAGACAAATACCATATGATTTCGCTGATATGTGGAATTTAAGAATTTAAGAGACAAAACAGATGAACATAAGGGAAGGAAAGGAAAAATAAAACAAGATGAAAACAGAGAGGGAGGCAAACCATAAGAGACTCTTAACTATAAGGAACAAACTGAGGGCTGCTGGAGGGGAGGGGGGATGGGGGATGGGGTAACTGGGTGATGGGCATTAAGGAGGGCACTTGATGTAATGAGCAGTGGGTGTTATAGGCAACCAATGAATCACTAAATTCTGCCCCTGAAACTAATAACACAAAAATAAAATAGAGGTGTTGGGTGTCTCAGGGGCCAAGCATCCTACTCTTGATTTTGGCTCAGGTCATGATCTCAGAATCATGACATCAAGCCCCACATGGGGTTCCATGATTAGTGGGGAGTCTACTTTTCTGCTTCTCTCTCTCTCTCTGACCCTCTCCCTGCTCTCTGTCTCTCTCAAATGAATAAATAAACCTTAAAAAAAATAATAAATAAAGGGGCACCTGGGTGGCTCAGTCAGTTAAGCATCTTCCTTCAGCTTGGGTCGTAATCCCGGAGTCCTGGGATTGAGCCCCACGTTGAGATCTCTGCTCAGCGGGGAGTCTGCTTCTCCCTCTCACTCTCCCTCTGTGCTCTCCCTCCCAAATAAATAAATAAATAAATCTTTTAAATAAATATATAAAAACAAGATTTTGTTTTGTTTTGTTTTGTTTTTAAAGGCAGGCTCTGGAAAAGTAAGTTTCCAGCCCCCGTCTCTGTGGCGCAGAACTGTTTAGTGCTGATTTTAGGGCACTGGGAGAGTAAGGGCTTTGATGACAGGGGATCTGGGTTCAAGTCCTGGCTCTGAGCTTATGCATGTGATCATGGTCAAATCATTTAATTTTTCTCGTTGGTTTCCTTCATTGAAAATAGAGCCGCTGATTCGAGGAGGAAGGTGGATAAATTATCTATATTGTCCTGACATATGGTCAGTGTTCTGTAAGCCCTGGTTCTTACTGCTTACTTGCTAGGATATTTAGTGAATTATTTCAGGCTCCAAACCAGACTCTTCCCCACCCCTAGTTCAGGAAATAATTAAATGCAGTAGTGGTGATGGATTGAGCTCGAGTGGCCAGGTGCATTCCCCAGCCATGAAAAGACGCCACCCTGCACACCGTTGTGATCTTGAGTTCAGTGGTTCTAAATCCCCTGACAGTAGGACTGGGACTCCTGAGTCCTCAGCAGACAGCTACAGCTTGGTGAAAGGTCTCGTCAGACATTTGAAACCCCTGTGCCTGGAGCTGGAGTCCAGCCCCCATGCCTCATTTTCTAGGGGCACTTAGAGCCAAGCCTTCACTATCCTGAGCTTGTTTTTATTGAGTCTGTGAGATTCAGCTGACATAATCGATGTGAAATGATTTTTAAATTGGGAAATATTAGAAAGATATGTTATTTTGTAATAAGTTGATAGGAATGTTTCTAGACATTGGCTTTAGGCACCAGCCCTAGGACTCTAGTCTATTGCTGGACAGGTCCCTGCTCTGGTGGGACAGTGTCTGACAGTGATGTATTGCCATCCCTTTCGTCTTCCTGTCTTTCTCCTCTCCCTCGTTCCCTTCCTCCCTCCTTCCTTCCTTCCTCCTTCCCTCTTCCTCCCTCTCTCCTTCCCTCCCTCCCTCTCTCTCCTTCCTTCCTTCCTTCTTTCCTCTTTCTTTCCTTCTTGTATTAAATGTTCCCATATAGTCAAAGCCTCCTTTGTTCCAAACCCGCTGCTCCCAATTCCTTTCTCTGACTCCCAGAAGGAACTCCTATCCTGAACTCCAAGACTGTCTTTACAGCCCAGTTCTTTTACTTTGCTTTATTCCTTATCCATAACAATATATTGTTGCTTTGTGTCCAACTATATATCAATGCCATCATCCAATACATAAAATTCTGTAACTTTCTGCTTTTCCTCAGCATTGCGTTTTTGAGATTTAGCCATGTTTTTACATGTAGAGCTAGTGAAATAGTTTTAACTGCTGTGTAGGATTCCATTGTATGATTGTACTCCTATCCCAACCTACAGTAGCACTATACTCTAGTACTAGATAGCGTGCTAACTGTATGACTTCTGTAGCTTTGTCTCTTTTAAAGTCTAAGAGTTTTACTATTTTACATGTACATCATTAATCCACGTGGAAGTTACTTTTCTATATGCTATGAGGCAGAAATTTTGTTTTCTTCCATATGAGTTATCCCCATATTTATTCAACTCTTTGACATTATGTATGACAAAACTGAGGCCCAGAGAGGCAGAGTGACTTGCCCAAGATACACAATGACCCTGTGGTGGGACCGTGTCAGAGAAGACATTTTCTTTTCTCTCTTTGCTTTTTTGACCTGACAAATGCAGAGTTATTTTTATATTACATGATTCTTTATGAATTAGTAAGATTAGAACAGCTTACATTCCAATAACTGAATTTTTAAAATCAAGGTGTATTTGATATATAACATTATATTATTTTCGGGGGTATGGCATAATGATTCAATATTTATATATACTGCAGAATGATCACCACAATAAATCTAGTTAACATCTGTCACCATGTTATTATGAAAATTTTTCTCTTATGATAAAAACATTTAAGATCTATTCTCTTCGATTCTGGACTCCGGGAAACAAACTGAGGGATACACAGGGAGGGTGGTGGGGTGATGGGGTAACCAGGTGATGGGTATTAAGGGGGGCAGGAGATGGGCACTTGGTATTATACATAACTAATGAATCATTGAACACTACATCAAAAACTAATGATGTACTATCCATTGGCTAATTGAACATAATAAAAATTTTTTAAAATAGAAAAATACAAAACAAAATTAAAAAAAGGGGGGGAGAAAAGATCCTTACTACACTTCCTGTTGTGAACTGGCCTCCAAGGAACCTCTAATTTTATTGGGATTCCCCTGAAGTTGCTGCACAGACTCAGCAAATGAGGGTTTTCCTAGTAGAGGCATTCTCTTTGAAATCAATAATTTGAAATAAATAAAATGTATTTCCTAAAAAAAAGTCTCCTCTTAGCAACACTCAATTATACAACACAGTATTATAAACTATAGTCACATGTTATACATTACATCCCCATGATTTATTTTTTTATAACTAGAAGTTTGTGCCTTAATTATTTTATAACTGGAAGTTTGTGCCTTTATCCCTTTCTTATGTAAAATTTTTATATAACAATTTGTATGTGGAAACAAACTGATTGGCAAGTGTACCAGAATCTCTGCAAAACTCTTGAGAATATCCTTACTTGCTAAGAAAAGCCTGATTCAGGACTGAAAAACCATGACGATAATATGAAAACACTTTTCTTCTGCTTAGGACCCATGAGTTCAAGAACGAGTTAGTATTTCTTCTTGGTTTTCCCCACAACATTTTCTTTGTGCCATCATTATATGATTTATTTTATGCTGACCGGGGCATTCCAGTGGGATGATTTTGTTTATACAGATTGCAAATAGCTTGAGGGCAGGAGTCTCGTTTTGTTCATCTTATTCTGGAGGCTTATATATGTTGTGTGCTAAAGTGTTTATGATTTGGAAAGAGGTGTGTAGGTGGGGAAGGTAGATTGAGAAATATAGAGAAAAATATTAAACAAATTTCACTTTCTGAACATAAACAGTGTTATGTTACTTGATCGTTAGAGTTTTCTGTCCAACAAAAATGACTATAAGATGTATTATTACTGTTTTTAAAAGCACTTACATAATTCATTTAATTTTTAAAAATCAATGAACTCATTAACATTCAGGCAAGTTCTTTCCATTGGCTTTCAAATACGTGGGGTTTTGGGGGGCAAGTATTTTGTTTAGAGTTTATTTTAAATTGAAATATAAATCTTTATGTTAATTAGCACACATATTTTTGGATTTCATCAAACACACATTTTCCTTGGATTTACTGGGGAAACCTGCTAGTTGCAAACCTAAGTTTTTGTACTAACTTTTGTGTTATTTGGATTTGGGACTTGTTGAAACATTTAGTTTGCTTATTTGCTTGCTTTTTGATACTGTTCTCTTAAAACAAGAAGACATTATCTAAGAGAAGATGTGTTTATAAAGGAATTACATTTCAGATAAGTGAATTAGATTAGGGATCACTAACATAATCAGAAAGACTTGCAGCTGTAATTCTTCATTCATCTGTGAGTTTATGAGGAAACTGGTTCAAGGGCATTTAAGGATACATCACTTTTCTGGGCATTCAGGGTCTGCCCTCTATTGGTGAAATGTGCAGGAAAAAAATGCCTTTATCCCTCAGAATTCTGCATTAGGTTGAAATAAACTTTATTGATTAGGCATAATGTTGGTGGGATGTCACATATGAATAAGGTAGAAAGCTCTTTAAAAACTCAAAATTGGATTTAATTTTTTCTTAGTCTGGGACTTGTTAATACAAGAGGAAAGATTGAGGGAAATGCTAAAGGAAAATAGACGAATTCTGGGAAAATTTCAGTTTCACATTTGGAAGACTATCTACTTTGAAATCTTGGATCAAATGAGGGTTTGGACAGCTTTACTGAAGGAGGAGTAAAGACCACTCCATTTGCCTCCGTGTACCTAATATACTATTACACTTTACATAAATACATCTTGATCTTTTGTGCATACCAGTTATTCCCTAATAGTAAGACCAGTGCTTTTGTTATCAATGAGACTCTAAATATTTTTAAATACAAAATTATTTAGTTCATTGCAGAATATGCCCAATTTAAGGGTAATTTACATTGAAGTTAAACTTGATGAAACAAAGTTATAACTTCATTAAAAAATTAAAGTTTAGTAGGCTCATTAAACAAAAATAGTGCAAAAATATTAAAATTATATACTATTTTTACTACTTTGCCTTCTATTTGCCTTTTATGTGATTTTTCTTTTTGCATTCAAAAATTTAGTATATTTGAGAAGCTTGGAAGAGGAACATCCATTTTTATGTATTATTCTTATGGAATAAATGTTACATGAGTGGGCTCAGAAACCAAACTGGATTTACACATAGACTTTGTCATAGTTTAAAACTGTCTTTCATGATTACTATGTAAAGTTTTGAGTTATTTATCTCTTTGTTCCAGTTATTGTCTTGTAGACTTCGGTGAAGTCTGAAGAAGCAAATTCCTATGTCAGTTACAGAAGTATCTGTTCTTCTTCTTCTGTTTTCAGTAGGCTCTACACCAGCGTGGAGCCCAACACGGGGTCTGAACACACAACACAGAGATCAAGTCGTGAGCCAAGATCAAGAGTCAGATTCTTAACCCACTGAGCCACCTGGGCGCCCAAGAATCTGTTCTTAATGAACAACCTCGTAGAATACCAAAACTGAAATGTCTTTATTATGAACCCCCCTCTTTTTAAAAAGCATCTGGCAGAAACAATGTTCTATATGCCAAATGCTTAATTTTTAGAGTATCCGTGTCACTCCCAGAACATTACTCCAACTTTCACAGTGGTCTGCTGGCTACCATGATTCTCAGGCTGGAAAAGCCAAGCTCCCAGGGTGAAACCTCTATACTTGTATTCAATTTATTTCTTCTGTTCTATCCCTCTGTTAGGGGATGAATTCTGTCCCCCTAAAAGATGTTGCAATCCAAATTCCCTGTCCTTGTGAATGTGATTTTATTTGGAAATAGTCCTTGTCGATGATTAGGTTGAGATGAGGGCATTAAGATGCACCCTAATCTAAGAATCAGATTTAGATTTCCGAATGTCAGAATGTTGCATTCATTAGTATTCTGAAATCCACTGCAAAGAATTCTTGCTTACATTTCGCTGATGCTATGTTTCTTTTCCCAGGTAGGTTCTGCTTGCTTCTATTTTATACGTGAAGGTGCCCTCAGCACTTTAGAGGGCAAGTGCAAGATGAATTCCAAATGTAATTATTCTTAAGAAATACTCTATAGGAACATGCTGTGAACCAGGGAAGGCTATGTAATGGAAGCTTTTATTATAATGACCAGCCTCACATGATACATTGGAGTTACGTGTTCTAACTCAGAATATTTTCAGCATTAGCTAAATTTATTCTGATTATTGGCTTTTTCTTAGGCATCCCTTTTCATTATCTCATTCATACTTCTCATTTTTTATTTTAGTGTGAATGACTGAATATTCTCTGAGTAGAGTAAATATAACAAAATTAAAACCTTAGTCATATAGTGAGACTCGTTCTTTATTGTTTTCTATCTTTATTTTATCCTTGTATATTTCAGAATATGGATCAGCTGCTTCTATACCCCAGAATTGGTTTTTGTTGTGTTTCCAGCTATCCTGAGACCCCAAAAGCATAGGGATGCATGTGCGGAAAAACACACACAAATATTTACATACGATATTTACATATAAGCTGGCATTTGATATCTGAGTTTCAAGCTACATTTGAAGTTTGTGTCAGTCTAGCCACTATAATTGGCTTCTTTCTGCTCTCAGATTTACTCTGACAAGAACTGGATGGTATCAGATGGAAGGAGAGGTGTCCTGGATTATGGCTAGTTTTGGGGAAACTCATCAAGAAACGATGACCTGATTTACTCTGGGATTTGATATGTGCGATGGAGGGAACAGAAAACATTTTTAGCAAGTATCATGAATTGTAATTTGGGTTGTGGTCTTAGGAAAGGGAAGTTCACCCTCCAGTTCCCATATGGACCAATTCCAGATATTGGGAATAGATGTTTGCAAGACCTGAGTCCTGGGTGGATTTGTTATCTCCTACCATGAAGCCAACCGCATCCCTTTCTAGCATTCTTGAGTTGTAGGGTGAGAAATGGAGTCGGTTGGGCCAAATACCCCTCTCTTGTGCCACACGGTATCCTGAACAACCCTCTGATTTTGTACTGACAGCAAGGCCATTCGTTTTAACATTGTGAGTGAGTGTAAATTCAAAGCGCTTCATTTCCAATTTTGGCTCTGCTACTTTCTTTTGTCTTTTTTTTAAAAAATATTTTATTTATCTATTTGTCAGAGACAGAGAGAGAGAGAGGAGACACAAGCAGGAGGAGCAGTAGGCAGAGGGAAAGCAGGCTCCCCGCTGAAGAGTGAGTTGATGTGGGACTCGATCCCAGGACCCTGAGACCATGACCTGAGCCAAAGGCAGCCACTTAACCAACTGAGCCATCCAGGTGCCCCAGTTCTGCAACTTTCTAGCTGTGTGAACTTGGGGAAATTAACCTCTCTGAGCTTCAGTTTTCTAATGCATAAATGTGTAAAATGTGCAAAATGAAAACAATAAATTGTCTAACACACAGGTTAGTCATTAGTATTAAATAAGATAACATACATAATGAGTTAGCATAATAGTGTGTGGTAAGTGCTTATTAAATGGCATGTCTTACTATTACCTTTTTGCCTGCATAGATCATGAATTCTTTTGTGTCTTACTTTCAGAGCTGGGCCGTAGCCATCTGCAAGTTTGTTGAGCTGAACTAATTGATTAGAGTTTGATCATACCATGCCCATCTTATATAAAGCCAAGGAACTAGCTAGTTTGGACATGGTAGTGGATTGCTTAAATTCATGCCACTGGCCTCAAAGGACCTTGAATAAGAGCATGTTCTTGATTCATTGCAAACTTATCAATGGTATTAGAAAGCAGCTCAAGGGCATATGAGGAAGGGTCATCACCTCTGTGGAGGAAGCATTACCAGCGTTACTTACTGTCTTCTTGCTGTAATTCGGAGATAAATAGATTTTAGTCAAGTATTTTAAGAGTCAGTATCTTTAAGAGAATACAACTATATGCGGAGCTGCTAGGGAGTTATATGACAAAGAAAGTGCTGCAGTTATCTGTGATGATATTTTTCTGAATTTACCTCTACCGAATGTCAATCAAGTTCTATGCTGTTGAAATTGAACAGGAAGAGACTGGTCATGAAAAGCCCATTATCCTAAGCTAGGTATTAATAATCTCTTTGTCTTTGTTAATATTATAATATGCTGCATTGTGCCAGGCTTGGAGCACAAAGTATCAGAGTTATGTAAGTGTTCTGGCCTGTGGAACTGCCTAAGAAAGACACTTAGAGTTCTAGATTGTCCAGAGGGCAAACTAGATTGTGGGAACAACATGGATGAAAATGTTACAAAATGCTTCTATGTAAATGACTCTTAATATAGCTGCCTTTGACGTCCTTCCCTCTAATTGTTCCTTCCTGAGAGTCCCATATCTCTCTCCTGTTAATAGTTCACTGTCTTTATGCAAGGAAACTTGCTAAGTGTCTTGGGAAGTGGTGACATTTGCTGTTTTTGAATACAAGGTATTAGGAGAAAACTACTGTGGTATTATTCACAGTAGCCAAGACATGGAAATAATCTAAGTGTTGTCAGTGGATGAATGGATAAAGAAAAAATATATATCATGGCATATTATTCAGCCTTAAAAAGGAAAGGAACCCTGCCATTTGGACAACATGGTTGAACCCAGAAGATGTCAGGCTAAGTGAAAGAAGCCAGATACAGAAGGACAAATACTACATGATTTCACTGTATGTGGGATCTAAAGCAGGTGAATTCCTAAAAGCTGAGAGTAGAATGGTGGTTGTCAGGGGCTGGAGGTCAGGGAAAATGGGGAGATGTTGGTTGAGTGGCACAAAGTTTCGGTTGTGCAGAATGAATAATTTCTGGACACCTAATGTCTAGCATGGTGACTATAGTCAATACTGTATTGTATACTTGAAATTTTTTTGGTGGAACAAAATATATTTTATTTCCGTGATACTGGTACAGTAAGACCCAGAAAGGCCATGGGGTTATGTACTTGAAATGTGCTCAGGGAGTCGATCTTAAGTATTTTCATCACTTTCATGCACATGAAATGGTAACTATGTGAGGTGATGGATATGTTAATTAGCTTGATGGTAGCAATCATTTCACAATCTATGTGCACACCAAAACATCATACTGTGCACATAGAATAGTATACAGTTTTTATTTGTCAATTATACCTCAATAGAGCTGGGGACACAAGAAGAAAACTACGTAGATCCCATATTACCTTTCCTTTCATGACTGGTGCTTAGGCCTGTGTACATGGGATATATAGAAACTTTTGGGACAGTAAAATAGTCACTGAAATTCATGAAAAAGCATTTAGTTTTTAAGAACAAACGCCTCATGCTCCCAATATAGAATGAGACCTTCTTATCACTGCAAACCTTCCACTGCGATAACAGATATGCAGGGCTTTTGTTCTGAAGAGAAGAAAAGAATAGCTAGGGGTGTAAAGTACTTATCAGTGGAATTAATTTATTATTATTAATTGATCTGTAACTATAGGTTAACTATTAATTAGCCTAATAACTATAATTATTTATTAATGGAATGATTATTGTCACTCATCACATAAAGATTCTTGTCATCTCAGAGTTGGCGGAAATGGTAGAGGCACCGAGTCCCTCCTAGAGGGCAGAGCAGTGAAGCTGTAAGGCGGGAGAGATCTCCAGAGCTGTAACATTTGTTCTGCATTGAAATCCTAGCTCAGTCACTTATTGACTGGATAATGAGTGATCCAACTTCTCTGAGTCTCAGCTTTTTGTATTTGTAGAAGAAGGAGAATAATAGTTATTTTTCAGTGTTATGAGGAGTCAGTGTGACAGTATGTAATCATAGTATCCTGTCACACGTTCTCAGGAAATCCTCAAATAGCTTAAAACAAAACAATGCAATCAGAAACAGCTTTCGAGTTTGTATCAATAAAAACAACAAAAACCACACACCATAATATTTTGAAGATAAATAGAAATCAATGCATATTTACGAATTAGCATAATGTGAAGAATTTCAAGTATTCTTAGCAGTATAGCATGTGAAACATGGGATGTGAATAGCATTTTTGCTTTATCTAAAAATACCAATGCTATGTTAACTACTTATAATTTTTAGAAGATGTCAATACTACAAAATCTGATAATTTGTAGTTTGTTTAGGTTTGTCTTTATACACAACTGAATAACCTGTGAATAATGGCAGTGTGGTAGGCAGAATAATGACTTCCGCAAAGATGTCCGTAGTTCCTGGAAACAATGAATATAGTATGCTATATGCTGAAAGAGAACTAAAGTGGCAGAAAAATTAAGTTTGCTAATCAGCTGACCTTAAACTAAGGAGATTATCCTAGATTATCCAAGTGAGATGAATGTAATCACAAGTGTCCTTAAAAGAAGGAGGGGGAGGCACAGTGGGAGAACCAGAGAGGTAGCAACATCAGAGGGACCTAGCTTGATGTTGCTGGTTTTGAAGACAGAAGAAGGAGCCAAGGAATGCAGGCAGCCACTAAAACCTGGAAAAGGCAAGGATATTGATTCTACCCTAGAGCCTTCAGAGAGGAATGCTGCCCTGCCAGCAACTTGATTTTAGCCTAGTGAGATACACTTAGGATTTCTGAAATGTGGAACTGTAAGATAATATATTTGTGTTGTTTCAAATTTTGGCAATTTGTTACATTTGGTCATGGAAAATGAATACAGGCAGTTTTGTTTCTTTCTTTTTCAACCATTTTACCTTATTTTTTCTTTTCTAATTGCATTGGCTGACACTTTCAATACAATATTTAATGAAGTGGTGATATTAAATATCCATTTCTTGTCTTGATTTTAAAGGGAATGTTTCTAACTTTTTGCTATTAAGAAAGCTGTTTATATGTTGTGGTGAGGCTTCATGAGTGTATATGTATCTCCAAACTCATCAAGTTGTAAACATTAAATATATGCAGCTTTTTTATGTTAATCATACCTTAATTAAGTGTTTTTTTAAAAAAGAAAGGTGTTTGCTCTTTCAGGTTAAGGAAACTCCATTGAATTCCATTTCGATTTTTATCAGGAGTACCTATTGAATTTCATCAAGTCCCGTATCTTAATTTTCCCTTTTTAATGTTTTATATTTCTCCCACTTTTTTTCTATTAAGAGCATAATATAATTAGGCTTTCTTCCCTTTCTTGTATTTTTTGGGAAAGTTAATGAGCTAAGGAGGAAAACAGTCTTTCAAAATTAATAAATCCTTAGCTCTGAAAGTAGAAAATTACTTTTATTGTGGTGGCATTCTCAGGGCAGCACTAAAATTGTTAGATGAATTACAGAAGTGAGAGCTAATATTGGCAGTGAGTTATGCACAGTAAATTTTGGGTAGTAAGTTTAAAAGAGCAAATAGTGCAAAATATGTGGCTAAAATTTATCTAAGGATAAATTCTCTTGTCAAACACCTTTACCCAGTTTTCCCACTATCACTTGCTTTTGTGTGTGTTTATTTTCTGAATGGAGGTAGAACAGTCCAGGAAACTCCATGGTTATTGAACCTCAACATGCCTAAGATATTTGATACTTTATCCATCTTCCAATGTTTCAGCCACAGACAGAGTCAACAACTATGTCTTCCACAATCTGACCATTTCAGTATTCCTACTTTCTCAGTCAGTGACTTGATATATTGGCTCAATATAAATATGGTTCACCTTCTTTCCCTTTTCTCATGTTCTAACCTCCCTTTTAATTTGTAAGCACAAACTCATAATTTAGCAAGAAAAGTTGGTTTTTGGTTGACTGCCTCTTATGTACTCTGCTGAAACACATTTCCCAAATGGAACATTATTACTCTTGGATCTTGTCATTGACCTTGAGTGATGGATTTGGGTCAACACTGAAATCAGGTTCCAATCCAAGCTAAGAAATGAATCCTAGTACATTTTAGGGTGGAGATATGAGAGAGGATTGAAAGTAGCAATGGGGAGTGGAAAAGAGTGCCAAATAAGGAGGCGTTACCACTGAAGAGAGCTTTGCATACAGTCACTCCTTGGAAGAACTCTTGTGACAGAAGCAGAGCCCGCATACCTGAGCTATGGTGGGTTTTGAGTGAAGTAGGTCAAATAATGCTGTAGAACAGCTGTGTCCAAACTGTGTTCTGTGGAAACTGTACCTTTGCTCCCTTTTCTAAACATTCCAGTTCATAGTCTTACATTTAATGACCTTATCTGTGGAATACCCACTACTATTTCATGGTACATCTGTTTTCTGGAGAATATAATTTGGACCAAAAAGAGTGAGGAATGGTTCCTTTAAGTCTTTTTTGTTGTCACTATTCAGTGCTGATACTATAATTAGTAAGAGAATAGAAAGAGGAAGATGCTTATAGAATTATGTCCTTTGTGACAAGGGATCCGTTGCTATCATGTTTGAAATGATGGAATAGTCATGCCAATTTTAAAATGGATTATATGCTTACTGTTGTATTGCATATTCTCACACTCAGTTGTTTATATTATCCTTGGATAGCTTGTTCTGCATTCCTTTGGGTAATTGCTTTCATTCATTTATTCAACAAATATTTATTAAGTGCCATCTATAAGCCAGGCATCATGCTGGAATGAAGGACATAGAGCAAACAACAAAGATATACCTCTCTCTTCATAAAGCAAAACCATGTGAACAGTGCTATGATAAATGACATACAAGATGCAAAAGGAGCACATAGGAGAGATCCTAATCAAGATTTGAGGATCTAGAGAAGTTTCCCCAGAGCTAGCAATGTCTAAACTGAGACTTGAAGAATTGTTAGGAGTTAGGGAGATAAAATGGATTTTTAGTTAAAAAAAAAGGATGAAGAAGTGGCAGAGCTAAGACCTGGAAATGATAGAGAAGAGCCTGGTTGAAGAGCTGAAAAATAAGCACAATCTGTCTAGATAAAGTGCAAGGGAGAGAATGATGAGGGGTAAGCCTAGAGAAGTAGATATGGTCTGAGTATACAGGATCTTGTAAACCAAATTAGGAAGTCTGGAATTTATTCTGAGAGAAGCAAAGAGTTTCAGTTTAAAGACTCTAAAGCAGGGAAAGCTCATTCTGGCTATTGTGTAAAGTAAGACCAACTATAGTTGATCCTTGAACAACACAGATTTAAACTGCTTGAATCCACTTACATGTAGAATTTTTAAAATATGTAAAAATACAGTACTGTAAATGTATTTTCTTTTCACTAAGATTTTCTTAACATTTCCTTTTCTCTAGCTTACTTTATTATAAGAATACAGTATATAAGATATATAACATACAAAATATGTGTTAAGTGTTTATGTTATTGGTTAAGTGTTTATGTTACTGGTCAATAGTAGGCTGTTAGTTGAATTTTAGGGGAGTCAAAAGTAACACACAGATTTTCTACTATGAGGGTTGGCACCTCTAACTCATGCATTGTTCAAGGATCACCTGTATTGTAAGATATGCTACTATAGTCATCCAGGTAAGAGATACAA
Source organism: Ailurus styani (assembly GCA_002007465.1). NCBI lineage: Eukaryota > Metazoa > Chordata > Mammalia > Carnivora > Ailuridae > Ailurus > Ailurus styani. The sequence goes on along the minus strand of LNAC01000032.1, from coordinate 1,948,968 downwards.
GTTACCCAGTTCTCACCATGGAGATGCTATGAAGATGATAGTTCTGGTATATGTTGAGCCAGGAGAATAGTTGGCCGTGGAGAGTAACTGGGGTTGTGAGGGAGAGGGTTGAGTCAGATATCATGGGTAAGTTTTGGTGTTGCCAATGACATGAATGGTGATCCCATTCCCTGAGATATGGAGCACAGGAGGGAGAACAGAGTCAGGTGGCAGAGGGCAAGTTCAGTACCGCACATACTGAGTTTGAGATGCACATCTGGAAGTATGCAGATGCAATGAAAATTGGAGTTTGGAGGGAGACTGGAGCATATTGATGGTAACTTAATTTATAGGTCTTAAGGAGTTCACTATGGGAGAGAGTAGTTAGGTGGACTGGTGGGGTAGAACTTATCGGTGGATTGAGGAGTTAATGGGAGGTGAAGAACTGGGTTGGCTGGGTATATAATCAATCTCCAAGCTCTGAAGGAAAGGCAGCAGAGAGGACAGCAGCTAAAGGGGTACATGGCATTGAGGAATACTTTTATAAAAATAGAAGATATTTGAATATATTTAAATGTAATTAGTCTGAAGAGTAGAGGTTGGGGTAACAGAACACGATTCCTGCAAAGCCTGGGGTAGAAGTGGAGCATTTGGAGCAGAGATTAGCCTTAAGTGGGAAGAGTGACACTATTTTCCATCATAATTGAAGGGAAAGAAATTAATGGTAAAGATATGGGTGCATTTTCAGTCTTGGCAGAAGGATTTGAGGGAGTCTCTTCTGTGGATTGTTTTTCTTCTGTGCATGCAAGACCAGCCACAAAGAGCAAGAAGGGTGGAGATTAGAGAAGAGGCAGGGAAGTTTGAATTACTCATCTTCACTAGGGAGACGCAAACAGCTTGTTCATTGTGGTAGTTGTCAAATGCACAAGTGAATTTGAAGACTTTGAATTTATGGCGAGAACAATCTGTACTACCAAACAACCCGTACTAAGCTAATTAGATGAGGTAAAGAAATAGAGAAGATGGACAGATGGGTTATTATAGGAGTTGGCTTTTCTCAAATGGGCAAATGGAAGAACAAGTAGATAATGGAGTTAACAGTATCAATGCAGATGAAAATTTGAACTGTGTAACCTAAGTTCAAGAAGAAAGGCAGTGAACTTGTGTGAGACCTAGTAGGGAGGGGGCTGAGAGATAAAGGGAATGGAAGTTGTGCAGGATTCCAAAACAGATATAGTGGGAGTTTTTGGGTGAGAAGGTGTGGCAGGGTAAGGGAGAGTAGTCAGAGTGAGATGTTTCAATATATTATTCCAGAGTTGGAGCAGTTCCAGAGGTTGACAAATTCAGCGTGTCAGAGGAGGGGGGTCGCAGAATTGAAGGGTACAAAAAATGAGGTCTGAGCCCAGTATTTGCACTACTGGGTATTTACCCCAAAGATACAAATGTAGTGATCCGAAGGGGCACATGCCCCCCAATGTTTATAGAAGCAATGCCCCCAATAGCCAAACTATGGAAAGAGCCTAGATGTCCATCAAGAGATGAATGGATAAAGAAGATGTGGTATGTATGTGTGTGTGTGTGTGTGTACACACACACACACACACACACACACATATATATATATAATGGAATATTATGCCACCATCAAAAAATGAAATCTTGCCATTTGCAATGACATGGATGGAACTAGAGGGTATTGTACTAAGCAAAATAAGTCAATCAGAGAAAGACAATTATCATATGATCTCACTGATATGAGGAATTTGATAAACAAGACAGAGGATCATAGGGGAGGGGAGGGAAAAATGAAAAAAGACGAAACCAGAGAGGAAGACAAACCATAAAAGACTCTTAATCTCAGGAAACAAACTGAGGGTCGGTGGAGGAGAGGGGGGATGGGAAGGATGGGGTGGCTGGGTTATGGACTTTGGGGAGGATATGTGCTATGGTGAGTGCTGTGATTTGTATAAGACTGATGAATCACAGACCTGTACCACTGAAGCAAATAATACATTATGTTAATAAAAAAAATTTTTTTTTTAAAAATGAGGTCTGAGGAGATAATGGACTGAAGTGTGGGTTGCAGTGTCCATGTTGACATTGAAGTCACCTGTGGTGATAGCAGCATTAACAGTGAAGAAGATAACCGTGAACTGGGTGCCAAAGTCTTCAGTGAATGTAGGGGAATGTCTGGGGGCCAGCAGACACTGCATTGAGGAAGGATAGAGTGTGGTGAGAAATCATATGAGACTCAAAGAAGTAGGGCTTTGTATCAATCATATGGATGGAGGATTATCTGTTACCTTCAGTGAGGAGCAATATGTCTGCTCAATTCTTTCCATCCTAAAGGTATTGAGGGCTGTTGGAGGATTAGCAGCTTCCACTTGAGAGAGTTGCTGAAGAGCAAGCTCAGAGTTTTGGTTGATATTGATGATGAGAAAAAATTTCCAAAAATGATTCACAAAGGAAGGTTGTGACTCTCATATTAATGCCACCAATATTCCATTAGGATAGACAAGACTAACAATCCTTCTCAAAGAGTGAACTCTGGACCAAAAGCAGTATCACTACCTAGGACATTGTTAGAAACATAAATTCTGAAGTCTGATCTCAGACCTACTGATTCAGAGACTCAGGGGACAGGGCCAGCAATATATGTTTTCAGAAACTCTCCAGGAGAGTATGATGAATGCTGAAGTTTGAGAATTCCTGAACTAGACCTAGCTTCCTAATATGGAGGGTCAGTGGAAAGGTAAGAAACACAAATCGAGAGAAAGAAGATTTAGAAGGTACACATTTGATGTTTACATGGGTGACAAAGCACGAGTACTGCACAAAAGTGCAAATAGTCCTATAACAGACCATGATTTCCAGACTCACTTCCTGCTCTAGAGCCCTCAGCAATCATGGTGTGATTCCTCCTCTTTACCCCTAATCTCCAAAGAGGTAATTCAAATCCTTTCCACTTTCTTTAAACTTTTAATCCTCTCTAGCCACTTATTAGATGCCACTGCAACTACTTACTACGTATTTTTAATTTAAACTTGAAAAAGATTAAAATGCATCTTTAGTTTAAGAACAACCTGGAATGCTAGGAATTTGCTGTATAGATTGCTTTACTCAGTACGTATATTTATAAAATTGGTAAGTCCAAGTGAGTTTTGTCGTTGTTGCAACTTTTGTTATTCATTTAAAAATATTTATTGGGGGGCACCTAGTTGGTTAAGCACCCAAATCTTGATCTCAGCTCAGGTCTTGATCTCAGGGTCGTGAGTTTGAGGCCTGTATTGGGCTCCATGCTGGGTGTGGGATTACTTTAAAAAAAATTTTTTTTTTTTATTGGGAACCTCCTATGAGTTGGGTTCATGTCTGGCTCATCATCCTGTGGAAGAGACAGATGAACATATACTTATTAACAGTTGGATATGTGGTTTAGCAGTGACAAGTAAAATTATTGGAGAGACAATAGAGCATCTAAATTTGGCAAGAAGGGGTTTTGAATAAGTTGATATGTGTGTTGATTGTTGGAAGAGCAAGAATCCCTTAGATGGATAGTGGGGGTGGGAAGGGAGATGATTTCTGGACTAGGGAGCAGCCAAAGGGATCTTCAAATTATTTAAGATGGAAAACCTTTGAGTGAGGGTTTCTGACCAGCAAGATGTGATGTTATAAAGTGAGATAGAGTATGATCCCAAAAGGCTCTGTGTTATTTACAAAGTTAGTATCTGCATGATAATGGGAGACTACTGGAGGATTTTAAGCAAGTAAATGGCATGATTAATTCTCCTGAAGAGTTGTTCTCAGTAAGGCTGATTTTTGGCACGTACACTTGGCTTACACTGAGGAACATCATAAAAATCTGCTGTTATGTTCATTGTAGGGGTGCCCTAAAAGATAGTATTTTGTATAAGAAATCTCACATAAGCAATTTCTTACCAATCAGCTTTGATTCTTTTGAGGAAGTACTGTGGTATGTTTTCACTTTATGGATGATATGAACATGTTACTGACTTATTTCTCTTTTTTTCAATGGACACTGTGAAGCTCAGAGGCATACAATTTTAAACCTTATATCTTTTCATCACAACTTTCTTTGTGATCTTGTACTTGGTTTAGAGATGGTTTTCTTGGTTATTTTTAAACTTATATATTTTACTTTCTTGATAAGCATTCTCTTAATTTGCTTCAAATTCTATGTGAAATGAAATGGGAGGATGAACTCACAAGTAAATAGGACATGGTCATATTTGCTTTCTTTGAATCATCACCTTCAGGGTGACATAGAGTTTGAGGTGGAGAGGAGGTGGTTATTAGAGGCAGGGAGGCCAATTAGGAGGCTTTTCTAGAAGTCCAAGGAAAAAATGAGGGGGAGGACTGAACCAAGGCAATGGAAAAGGGGATGAAAAAAAGGGGATAGGGGATCTGAGAGACATTAAGAGATAGAATTGAAAGGATTGGTAATGGATTAGATGCTATGTGAGGGAATGGGTGAGTGACAAGAGGTAGGGAGTGTTTAGAAGGATTCCGAAGTTTCTATCATGTTTGATTAGATGGCAGGTGGGGATCATATGTTCACTGTAATCGGGAAGTCTGAAAGAGAACCAGGTGTGTATGTAAAGGTGACGAGCTAGGTGGGACATCCAGGGGTATATGACCATCACAGTTGGTCTAGAAGTTGGAAGGAAATTTGTGATGGAGATAAAAACTTGAATTTCATGGGAGTGAACAAACTTTCCTGGAGAGTGTGTCAGGGAAGAGCAAAAGCAAAGGAAGGATGCAGTCAGAGTTCTGAGAGTCATCACTTAACAATCAAGGAGAGGAGGTAGAACTGGCAAAGGAAAATGAGAAAGAAAAACGGGAGGAAAGAATGAGTAGAGGGACCTGGGGACTAAAGAGAAGGTGTTTAAGAGGACAGCTGGGGGCAACGACATCTAGTGGTGCTGGAGAGGGCAGGAAAGATGAGGACTGGAAAGTATGTTCTTTTAGTCAGGACTGGGAAACAACTGGTGACTTTAGGGGAGGCATCCAGTCATTCGTTATTCAATACACTTAAGTGATTACTATGCACTATATTTTACTCACACAATAATGATTGATTCAGTGTGGTAGAGCTAAGAGTTAGTTGGGTATAAGGAAGCTTAAGTCAACGAAATGGAGAATCCTGGGGAAAAAAGTGAGTTTGGAAGGCAAGCCTAACCTGGAGGCATAACCTAATAAACAGAAAGTGCTAGTTGTTGTTGTTTTTCTAATAGAAAATCACCACAGCTAGTTATAGTGCACTAAGTTGAATGGTGATGTTGCAATACTGTAGAAGAATAGAACAAAATTCTTTATGGACTGTGTTTCAATCAGAGAAAACAGGCCAAGGTGTCCATGAACATCAATAAAGCTTTATAACAATACAATTCATTACCATTGTTTGGATTAATATTGTAATAATTACACACTTTTTACATTATGAAAATAAGTCATAAATAGTGTAAAAATAATTCTGAAGATCAACTTCTCACAAACTAGGAGCCCTGAAAACAAGTTAAAAAAACAAATAAAAACAAATTAGAAACTGAACACAATGCAATTATCTCCGAACTGCACATCAAAAACCGCATGTCTTTTGATTCAGCAATATCAGCTGGAGAAATTATAATGAAATTGAAATGAGAAATCAAACAGGGAGAATTCACTCTTTCAATTATGTACACTATAGAGAAAAACAGGTTTGTGCCATATTTACAGTGATAAGACACAACACATTCTTAGAATAATCAATTACATGAGACTGGCCCACAAAACGTTAAGAAAAATATGCAGTGTAATGCTTGCCAAAATATTTTTTTGTATTTTCCTCTTATTTTGTATTTATGTGATTTTTTGGCAATATAAAAATAGCTGCACATAGAGATGAACTTTAAAATGTAAAAAATACAAATAAAAATATAATATTTTCTAATGGAAAATCAGATACATACATCTTTTTAAAATGTTATTAAATTGCATGAAACATTTACAACAGTATAAAGAATATTCACATAAATGTCAACAATAGGTAAGACATTCTTTTGTGAATCCAATTTATTAATATTTCTGAGATATGTGAGAATATCTACTGCATTTTGAGAAATGTTGGTACTTTATCGATAAATCAAACACAACAGATCAGGTTGAAAAAAATCTTCCTATTCCCCAAAGGACAGTTCTGTCAATAAAGCAGCACAGGGAATCTTATGCATTAAATACATTTAAAAAATCAGAAATACCATTAAAATGTTTCAGTATTGGATTAGCAAAACAAAATCCACCAAAATTTAAGTTGGAAGCTTATCTCTGCCATGGCATAAAGTAAATCTAGCCAATATGAAAAAAGGGGGAAAAGTAGGGACGTAAGGCCCTCATATTTTAAAATAATTTTAGCAGAATCAATCAATCAGATATGTTAATTCCACTAGAAATGAATGATTTTTTAATCGCCAGAATCACATGTGCTTGGCCTTAATTATTACTTTTGAGAACATAAGATTACGTTGCTAAGGACTTGACTTTTCAGAGATAGGAGAGGTTTTTTGTTTGTTTTGGTAGAAATTTAAAAAGTTCATTTTAGTAGTGCTAATTATTAATATAACTTGGTTAAGAAGACAGAGAGAAAAACAAGGTTTCAAATATCAATCTCTGCATGATCCTATGATTGCTTACTAGAAGATAAAAACACCACCTGCCATTTAAGCATAACTTATTTCTGGGTAAGATAATATATAGTGGCAAAAAAAAAAAAGAATGAAGAGCAGTATTAGCTTTTTATGGTACAATAGTAATATGAAAAAAAACCTTGGAAAATTAAGCTCATTTTTTAAGTGATAAAAACATAAGATACTGGACAATTTTTCCATAGGCTTTGACACGCTGATTTGACCATTTTCGAAACTAGCAGATATACGTATACAGTGTAGACAGAGGACCTGCAGCATGAACTACGGATGTGTATGTTCTCACTGTCCCATCAGAATATCATGCACAGAAAGTAAATTCAAGAACAGACTTTTTTGTTTTTGGTAGAAATCCAAGATATTCTTATGTTTTCTATAAAATCAAATAAGAAAGAAAGTCCTCCAAGACTTCTCATAATGAAAATGAAAGCTAGAAGAAAAATTGGGGCATATCTGTGTGTCAGGTACTCTATAAATGTGTTAGACTTCTTTAGCATTGGTTTTGTCAGACTTCATCAAATGAAATAAGCAAAAAAAATGAGCATGAAAATTGGTAAAGGCATATGGTACATGAAATGAACATGAAATAAAAGGATCCATGATCCAAGTAAACACACATCATCTATAGGTACACTGCTTTGTTCTACATTAGGAAAGACTGGTCATTGAACCATATTACAGCAAATTCATGAACTTTAAAAATAAAATCACACACTAACAGTTTAGGAATGCTATTAAACAGAAAAAAGAAATTATCCATAGTAGAGTTGCATTGTCCATAAAGAAAAAAATGCATTAGCACCAACATGAATGGAAAACAATTTTAAAGCTAAAACACATACCAATTTGGCATCCTTAAAAGATACTTATCAGAAATAGAAGTAGCTCTTGACTTATTTCCAATGTGTCTTTCACGTATTTTTTCTCAGTCCTCTATCCAATAATACAAATTAAGTGTTGGAAATCTTGACGAAAAATAGATATCTGCCAGCACATATACTAACAGACATAAGTTATCAGTTAATTCAGCAATACTTGAGGATTCTCTACATTGATGACAAAATGGATGACTGGAAATATTTTAGTAACTAAACATTAAGATTATCCATGGTGGTTAAGACCTAATAATGCCGTTGAACAAAGAAGAGTACTATCATCTCTTTGTTTCTCCCAAGGAAATAAATATAACAGGAGACTACAGCTCCCCTTACTCATAGAATAAAAATCAATGTTGTCAAATCAGTTGTAGAGCAAAAAACCCAACATCTACCTAGGACAGAAGAGTATTCTTAAAGGGCTATGTTCAAAAAATTTTGTGTGTGTGTATAGTGTTTCTCCTTGATGTTGAGGTATTTTGTTTTGAAGCTGCGTTAAGTTTTCAATAGTGCTTCATCTCAATAGCTCTTTCTACTTGGGGAGTAGAAAGAAAGATAGAAAGAAATATAGCCACCAGATTTTTTTCAAGACACTGCTGCTTGTTTTCCTGAAGAGACAGTAGTTCTACCTGCTTTGGTTCATTTCCCAAACCACGTAAGACAAATCGTTTCAGACAATGAACAATACTTTTTCCTAACCATGTCAAACAAGAGATGGTTGGAAAATAAAGACCCTCTATTGTTTTAAAAATGCCGAACTGGCTTCAAGTGTGGAATGTTACTAGAAATGTTACCAACAAGATCGATCTAATAATTTGGACATCTTTCCAATCGCAAAAACTTATTAGAAATGAAAAGAAGGCATTTTGTATAATTGAACATTTAGTTATAGACTATGGAAGAGATCCCAAGCATCTTAAGATCTTTGTCTTATAGTCATATCTTAACTATTGTCACCATAAGCCAGTAATGAGCTAATTTCCCCTCTGGTGCTGAAAATTTATGAATGGAACTAGAAATTTTCCCACAAAATGGCATTAAGTCAGGAGAGAAAGTACATTGTCCTATGGGCTGAAAGAGTGACTACTCTTCGTTGATGGTGCTTCCCCTAATGTAACCCTTCCACTCAGAATAAGCATTTCAAAACATATTACCAACACTTTACTGTGCAAAGAAACGCTCGGTCTAATACAATTAAGTAAGTTTTGAGCAAGTAGATGAAAAAATATTCTATGGCAACTATATTTCACAGCTTTCTGACACACAGATTTGGTCTGTGCATAAGACAAACATTTAGAAATGTAAAAAAAGATAAAGAAATCTAAATAAGGACAAAACTTAGATCTAAATAGAATGGTAAGAAATAGAAATGAGTTAATACTATCAAATGTGACCAAATCTTAACTGATGATCGCTATGTAAGTTACAGTCATCATATGAAAAAAAAGTCAAAAAGTACTCAAGAAATTGCTTGACTTTGATGCTTTACAATGACTGAACTGATAGCGGAGTTTCTTTTATATTCTCTTCAATTATTCAGAACAAGAGAGAAGTTAGTAAAAATCATCTTGACTACTGCTACCAAGTTATTAGGATTTGAAGACCTTCTTTAAAAAAATTGTACAAAACAAATGTGACAAAAATTAAAACAAATCTTTTCTTACTATTCCTGGGACTAGAAAAGAAAAGCATAAAAAAAAAGAATGAAAAATATCTTTCTGTTTCTAGAACTTTATAGAAAATGCTTGAAATGGGTTGGATCTCAGAAGGAAGGAGAGCATCAGCCTCGATAGAGCTTGTAGGGTGAGCTCTCCCACAATTTCAGAAAAGGTTATTTCAGCCAACCTATTCTCGGGAGTGGTACCCCTTTTTTTGGTGGGATGTACGCATCCTTTGTCTGCAAGAACAGGGGCTGCCATTCCAAGAATCTCCTACCCAAAAGAAGTGCTATATGCTTCTGTCAGTTTCCAAAAGCACCCATATTAACTCTTGTTGGAATTCAGTTTATTTTTTTAAAAGTCTATTGTTCTGGGTGCCCGCATGTGTAAGCCTCTTTCCTACTTGGTCACAGGAGAGACAGTGCAGGATGCCGAACTGGTCCTCTTCCCTTATCTTCACTGCCAAGGGCAGCCCAAGGAGAAAGAGTGGTGGCAATGGCTCAACCCCTAGATATTTCGACCAAGGTGGCCATGTGAGCCCGCAATACTGGAAGCTGGAGGTCTGCAGTCATGACTGCAACGCCCTCAAAATACAAGACCTTTTGTGTGTGTGCTCTCCGCCACCTCATCTCTTTTTGGCAATAAGCCATGGCGTAACCCCCTTGAGATGACAAAAGAAACAAAAGCTCAGATGTGATCAAAGGACTCATTAAGTGGCATGCTAGCATCTGAACGACAAGCAGGCTTAGCACACGGTCATGCTTTTTTTGTTAGTTTCAGTGGATGGTATGGGCACAAATCAATGCTAACAGTGAAGGTGAGTAGGGATGCAATGGTAAGCTCTAAAATCAGTCAGTATAGTACATTTTCATAGTTTTGAGTCCATATTTGGTTACAATTTCATGTAAACTATTTCATGGCGCCTTTTGTCCATGCAATTAACAAGCCCAAAGTCAGAAAAGAGCAAGAACAATCATTCTGCATCACTGATGTGTCCATTTAAATACACATCTTCACATAAGATAAAGAGATACTGATTTATATTTTTTTTTGCAGGCTTCTCACTTGTTTCACATATTGCCCAATTTTAGATGTAAGTGGAGAAAGGATGGACATGTGTACTACTGCAAACAGGAAGAAGCAGCTATATGTAAACATATCTCAGACTTGTAAAATCTGTAATTCAATTTTCAACTATAAATATAAAAAGTGGACCATTATATATACAACTTCATGCTCGGAAGGTTAGATTCATCACTGCAGAAAAACAAACAACAGAAAAGACATACATAGAATTAGTGGTCTAGAATAAAAATTCAAAATTAACATTTATTTTAAGAAAACTGGTAGAACCCTGAATATAGTTTTTTCCTTTTTAATTAATGAGCCAAATGATGTGTGTCACAAATTATTACTTTTCTAAAACTCCAGGGTGTTATTAAAATTTCCGTCCTGGGTTCAACCCACATTTTTCTTTTGCTACTGAGAGATTGGTGTTGTTTCTCATTAACGATTCTGGGAAAGCAGAAAATTAGGATTTTATCACATATGTGCCATAATTAAAATACATGACTTATACTTATACGATCTTCTCCAAACATTAAAAGCCACGGGGGAAGAAGCTGAGGATTCTGCCCTCGGTGACATGGTTTACTTCACCCAACCTGACTACAGCATTACTCTTCTGCTCTTTTTTTTTTTTTTTTAAAGATTTTATTTATTTATTTCACAGAGGGAGAGAGATCACAAGGAGGCAGAGAGGCAGGCAGAGAGAGAGGAGGAAGCAGGCTCCCTGCTGAGCAGAGAGCCCGATGCGGGCCTCGATCCCAGGACCCTGAGATCATGACCTGAGCCGAAGGCAGAGGCTTTAACCCACTGAGCCACTCAGGCGCCCTACTCTTCTGCTCTTGTCTCCTCTTGCCTTTGGCTAGCTCTGCTCTGTTGCTGATGGTGTGCACACTCAACCTGCCTGCTCTCAGGTCTTCAAGCTGTAGTGGAGGTTGCACGGGGATCTAAGGTACTGTAAACCTCTGGTTGCTCATTCTGAACTGCCATAATTATTATGGTTTTCCTAGAACTAGAGTTAAGTCTGAGAAAACTGAGGGACAATGGTCTTTAAGATACACACTTACAGAGCAGATCGTGGGGACCTTGACTTTTACTCAAAAAACAAAAAACCAAACCAAACCAAAACAAACCCAATGAGAAAAATAGAAAGCCCAGTTTGTTAATTAAAAACATTTGTTTTTCTCTCTCCAAGAAAAAAAATAGATGCTATAGTAGGTGGGGTTAAGAGGCCAGATACTTTGTGATCTGCGGAGATGGAGTTCGCCCAATGTTTTCTGCATGTCATGTCAAGGCCAGAGAATGTGCCTATGGAAGGATTCTTTTCCCCAAACTCTCACTTAGCTTGAAATCCAAACAGATATATTGTTTTGAGTACCAGTGCTTTGTAAAACATCTACAGAATTTTAAAGATTCTCTTTTTCTTTCTTCTTTCAGATTTTAAAACTTAAAAAAAATCTGTCATCTTGCTTTAGGAAGGTTTTGCTGCAAACCTGTCAGTCCTATCTCACAAAATAAAATTTAGGGGTGCCTGGGTGGCTCAGTGGGTTAAAGCCTCTGCCTTCGGCTCAGGTCATGATCTCAGGGTCCTGGAATCGAGCCCCGCATCAGGCTCCCTGCTTAGCAGGGAGCCTGCTTCCTCTCTCTCTGCCTGCCTCTCAGCCTACTTGTAATCTCTCTCTCTCTGTCAAATAAATAAAATCTTAAAAAAACCCCAAAAAACAAAATAAAGTTTAGTGAAGCATTAAAAATATGAATAAATAAATGAATAAAATATGAATAAATAAGTTAATCTGATGAATAAAAAATATGAAGCCTATAGGTATTTTCCTATTACATAGGAATATCCTCATCTCTGAGAATATATCCTCATCTCTGGATGAGGATGGATAGCCTGAAAGTACTCTCTTTTTTTAAAATATTTTTTTTATTTATTTGAGAGAGAGAGAGAGCACAAGAGTGGGGTGAAGGGCAGAGGAGAAGCAGACTCCCCACTGAGCAGGGAGATGGACACAGGGCTCGATTCCAGGACCCTGGGATCATGACCTGAGCCGAAGGCAGACGCTTAAGTGACTGAGCCACCCAGGCGCCCCCAAAAGTACTTTCTTAACCATAAATTCTGCCATTTGTTCACTGTGTTCTTTATATAAGAAGATGTTAGAGGGGCGCCCTCCCCCAAAAAAAAAAAAAAAAAAAAAAGCTTGTTAGATTTAAGTAGTTCTTAATCCTATGTAGAACATAGTGTCTATTCTGTGGGAAAATGAGTCCTTAAAAGGGAAATTTCGGATTTTCTAATGCTATTCATATTTATACTAGGTTTTGCCATTTCATAAACCAAAAAGATGAGTCTTTTCTTGGTGCCATGATTACTATGCCCTCACAAAAAGGAAATGATTTAGAAGCAGCCAATAATTAAGTAAAGCTAAGTTCTGAGTTCTGTCAGAAGGCTGGATAAAGTAAGCCTTTTGACATCCCCCTCTATGTAAAGTGTACCTAGGACTGTATTAAAAAATCATTACAGTATTAGGTTACGGGTCAATGGTTAAAGAGTAAACGGTAATTCCAGCTCAGCATGGTATTCAAAATTCTGAGAACAGGAGTTCTGATGGTGAAAGGATACTTTCCTCTGGTGAAGAATATGATGATACGCCCACCTTCCTGAGAAGGATACACCCTTGACCCCAGCTGTGATTGAGCTAATTCTCTGACAGACTGAGAGTGAGTATGGGGAGCTGCTAAATAAATGACACTCCTGGCAGAGAAGGTTTTCTTTCCCTGGCCGAGTGGGGGGACTCGGCTAAGCAGGAGAGTGAGTTACACAGGATCTCCTCACCAACGGAGCTGAGGAGATGAGACACGCCGAGGAGTCAAGTTTCCTTTCATCTCTCTGCAATCCTAGAGTTCTGTATAATTTTGCCAATGAGGCAGGCCTGTCAAAAGTTACTCAATAAGCCAAAAGGTGTTAGAGAAAAAACTTCAAGACAATCAAAGTGGCATGATACTTCCCCCTAGCTCATTTTTCTACCCGTGGAGTTCCTTTATCTGTCAGTAGCATATATGCACAATTCTTTATACAATTAAGTTCGCACTGTTATTGTGTGACGGGTTGGTATTCTTGGACTAGGATGGCACCAACAGACCTCCTCCCTGCTTCAAGCCCTACCATTGTTTTCGCTGCCCATGCCTGGTTTTGTTGGGTACTGGCTCTTGCCCTTGGAAGTTACTTAACCTCTGGGAGCTTCAGTTTCTTCATCAGCGTCATTGAGGGTAATAACACCCTCTAGGGTTATTGTGAAAATTAAGTAAAATGCTATCCCCTGTATGAAAGGGCCCCTCATACAGCCTTTGTACAGAGAAGGTTCTCTATGAAGTTCCACTCCACACCGAATATATACACAGTGACCATGGGTAGCCAGATGAAGAGGCTAGAATAAATGGATATCATAAAAAACACCACTTAAATACAAACAGATTCTCCTAAATAAATGATCACTGAAGGAAAAAAAAATCATGCTTACACTTTCTGCTTTCTCAGCCTTGTGTTTAATATTGGCAGGGTTCTACCATGTATTTGCATGTTTGCTTACATAATTGAGCATAAATAGAAAAAGAACTACAATTAAGAATAGTTTTAAATAGTATTTAAGGAGGACAAGAGGTATTTAAGTATAGGTAAGGTAATAGTATTTAAGAGGACGAGGAGTTTATTGAGGTAAGCAAACCATTGTCAAGATGCACTGCCCCTTTCCATTCCACAGAAAGGATTAGATAGGGAAGATTTCCAAGTTACTGTGTTTGTTAAGAACTGTTTTCACTCATCGGTTTAGGAGGAACTTAGCAGTAAACGTATTAATCAAAAGATATTCTGGAGACAGAATCTTTTGCTTTCTAATGCCCGAACAACTTTCAGGAATGTCAAATTCAAAAGATCTATTCTAAAAGGAAAAAAGCCAGGCCAGGGGAAGGGATAGGGGAAGTGCTTTTTTTAGAAATAATTCCATAAAGCTTACCTTTTGCCAACAGCCAGGCATGGGTAATCCATCTGGCCCCTGTTTTAAAGAGAAGAGTAAGAATTCCTCAGGCTCCACACAAGTGAACATACTTCACAATTCACATACTCAGAAGCTTAAAATATAGATTTCTATACACTAGGTGCCTATAGTCATAGGTATTTTTTACTAATTATAGAATACCCAACGTTAGTTAAAAGGAAGAAAATTCAAGTGCTTTCTAGAGTGAGAACACATTTGGAAAATACATATAGAAAAAATTACTCTTAATTTTGAAAAAGTAATTTACAAAGCATAGGGGCCTACTCAGTTCCACCTTTAGATAATAAATCTGTACTATTCCTCTTAATTTCATTAAAACATTCATTAATATCTTTATTAAATAAACAAAACCAACTTCTCTTCCTGGTCACTGTGGTCTATGATTGAATGAATGATAATGATGAATAATCAATGATGAACCATTTCTATCTGAAGTTTATAGCTCTTCACATGCCAGTTATCTTTTATTTTTCCATACTAAAAGCCAATATAGTAGAACGCATTCTATTAATTGAATTAAGACAGGCAGCCCATCTATATCTTTATAGTAAGATGTTATCCATAGCATTCATCAGTTTTTTAATTAAAAAGTCTTTAGAAGCCGGTTAACCAATTCTGAATCAACAAGGGATTCCTGAACATTGCACAATTTACTTTCATTTAAGATGCAAGCACTCTTCAGATACAAATGATAGAAAGAAGACAGGAAGAGTCGATATATTATGAGGCATGCTTGTGTTTTCCCCTAACAGAATGATTGTAAGATATTATTAACAACAAGCAAATAAAATAAAAGACTAGGCATTCATATGGAGATTTTTCAATTGTAATTATTTACCAAATACATTTTTCCTATAAATACAATCTCTTAAAAGGCTTAAGAAATATAAGATTATCTTTAAAGAATCATGCTTAGCACTGAAGAATAATATAAGAACATGCAGACCAAGTGTAACAATCAATAAGTATAAAACAACCCTAAAGTTTTCTTTTATACCTCAGAAAATATGAATATACTTTCTTTTTAACATAAAAAAACCCCACTTTGAAATAACTTTGTAAGATATCTGGGAAAAGTTTGGTAATGCCAGATTGGTACAAGGAGAGGATCACCCAGCAGAATTTTAGATTTTAGTATAGGGAGGATTTTGAGTTCATGCCAATGGGGATGGGGGGGTTCCGTCTACTTTAGGAAAGTGAGTTTCAAAAGGAGGGACCATTACATTGAGAAGGTTATGTGACAAAGAAGAGGGTTGGGCTGCAGACTATTACCATCTTTAGAAGCTCAGAGAAGTTTGGTTTCCTTCCCTGTGGTCTCTTAACAGCATTCCCTTGAACTGGTTAAGTCTTTACCACAGAAGCTTAACTCTGTCCGTCTGGCCTTATTTACGGCCGGACAGAAATGTAACGGAAGAGGCCAAAATGGCTTTATTTCTTTCCGAGAACAAGGAAAAAAAAAAAAGAGAGCTAAATTTAGGGACAGAACCCAAAGTTATGGCCTAGCAGTCCCTTTCCACAGAAGATTTTTATGTCATTTGAATGTACTGTGTCAATATTTCTCGAACAGGTTAATATTCCTCAGAAGGCAGACATGGCAGTCGGGTGAGTGGTGAGGACAATGTCAGGAGGTTACTCTGCAGTCCTGGATGGAGAGGCGTGCCTGCTCTCACTCCGCAGAGATGCTGACCGAGTTCATGCACATGCATGTAGCGTGTTTATCGTGTAAAGCTTGTTCCGGAAGTACCACTTTACACGGATAGAAATGAACATGTAATAAACAAAGGAAATGCATGCAGGGTGGTAGGAAAGAGAAATACTGTACCAATTGGCAAGGGGCATCCAGCCCATCCAGGCCGGGCTGGCCTGGCTCCCCTTTTTCCCCCTTAACGCCACGGAATCCCTGTTTGTAAAGATTAACTCATAGTGTTACTAACAGGAGAAATCACGTAAGCACAAATTCTGCTCAAGAAATAACTACAATACCAAAAGGCTGGGAGAAGAGCAACCCTGAAGGACAAAGTAACATCCGCTGAAGCTGGACGACATGAGAGCTCGACCTAGCCCCGGAGTCAGGGCTTGTCTGGGAACAGTGACTTTCTCTTTCGAATGGTGTGGGATGGCACTGATTCCCCTTCAGAGGCTACAGTCACGTTACAGCTGCAGGTCAGTATCTGAGTGTTAAGAAACCAAGCAGAGCTGGTGGCCAGAGACGAGGCGTGGAATATCCCGGGAGAGCCCGGGATAGACGTGTGTGGTCCCTCCAAGTCTCTGTTAAACACCCTGCAGTCAGAACCCCTGCTGTTACGGGTCCCTCCAGCTTGCTCGTCTCCCAGTTTATTCCTTCACACATAATATCTCGAGACAGAGTTCCAGGGGTCAGACATACCAACGGGCAAGGTGCATCTAATCCAGGAGCACCCTGTTCTCCTTTCTCCCCTTTAGGCCCCTTTTTGCCTTTCTTTCCCTTTTCCCCCTGTGGATATAAGGGTTTAAATAAAAGACAGTTTTATTTGGGGGGGAAATAATGGTGATTCAAAAGATGGTTTAGCCAATAAACGTCTGGAAGGGCATTTACCACTGTTTTCTGTTTAGGTAAGGCATGATATTATAAAAGAGAACTTCGATTTTCAGAGTGACAGTGGATTCTGGGCAGTGGTAGGTGGGATTTTACTTAAGATACTCAATAGGATGAAAGAAGATTTAAAAAGCCAACACATCAAGGGCTGACTTAGACCCCAGCGCCATAGTCTTGGCGAATGAGGTGTTTCTGCCGCAAATCTGATGAGGATGACGGATACCAACTGTGTGGGAGCCAACCAGTGGCAGGTCAAGTTCAGAAGAACAGTGAATACCCAGTTTCAATACTTTGTGAGCCTACTTTTTTCTAATCTTGTAACAGATGAAAGCTACACTGAGCCAGATGAAAAGGACAGAATATTAACAGCTTCTATCTTTTGGAAATGTATCCAATTTCATAATGTTTTTGGCAGTTCTTATTAAAAAAATATTCAGTATATTGAAATATACTTCTGGTTTTTTTTAAACTTTTTTTTAGGAAACTAAAAGTGGATATTTTCTTTATTAAGTCAGGTAACCAATTTTAAAAGTGCTAATACTTCTCAGCAATGCCAGTTGGAGAAACGGACTTATTTATAAATCCAGGGATGTTCTTTAATTCACTCTTAGAGATCTCATGCCAGGTGTTCACAGTGGTAAATGGGTTTCCAGCTCACTCACAGTGTAACGAAAGCCAAAAAAAAAAAAAAATCTGTTCAAGAGAGGAAAAGCAGTTTGGACTCATTTGAGCTAATACTAAAAATGAGATAGGCAGGATAATTACATAGTGGGAATGTAGCCATGGAAATTAGTATTTAGGAATCAAGGTAAAGGTTGTGGAAATCTGCATGGATCATGGGAATGGAGGAATTAAGGAAAGGAGGCAAAAGGAGGAGAAGGAAGGAATGCACCTCAGCTGTTTCTTATTAACATAAATATCTCTGCATATTTATAGACAAGAAGTTGGTGCTGTACAGAATACAAAATATTGTGCAATACATATTTAAATTAGTGTATTCATTCCACACTCAGGAAGGCAGTTACAATAAAAGTGAATAATTTCAGAAGCGAAACAACATGAATATTCAAAGACATATACATAAGATATATATGAGATAAGCATCCAAATTAATGCATTCATTCTGACTGTGTGAGTGAAAGCTGCTCGTTTATCTCCTGTGTGCCAAAAAGATTGCATCAGAAGGCTCAGAATCAAAAACACTTGGGTTTCTTGAATACTGGGGAAAGAGAGAAATTCTGTGTGGTTTGATTAATCATGATCAAAGACGAAGACCTGAGAATCCAGGGTGAAATGAGAGCAGGTATGACAGGAAGTAAGCTGGGAGGAGTGTTCAGGACTAAATTGCTCACTCAGGCAAGATCCATCAACATCCTCAGCAAGTAACTTCAATGTCACAAGGTAAAATTGATTTAAACTTGTTTGGGTGAGCTCTTCCCTCCCAGGAGGCAGTGGACTCTCTGTGACATAGGTGAGACAGGTGTGTTGGGTATTGATAATTTAGAATTCAATTCATTATTTGGTAAATCAGCTGAAACTAAGTCACTCCAAAGAAAGGTGTTGTCATATGAATGTTGACTCTAACAGGCCATAGGAATCATTTTTCAGTAATATATTAGTGGACCTCAAGCTTTATGGAAAACAGACACTATTATACTAAGAATAATGAATCAGCGTTATTATGAACCAACATCATTTTGTAACAGTGATTCCCTAAGCAGCACAAAAGCATCTGCCCTTGTGCGTATGAGCACATGAGGGCTCTTGTTAATTTTTATCTTCCATGTCAAAGAATGATATACATAAAGTGTTCACATTTGGGTCTAATTTTCCTAAATATAAAACTTCTAATCATAGAATATGAAATATGGAAATATTTTTGTATGAGTGATTAACATTATTCTGAGGATTAAATTTATAGCTTTGTGTTTTCATCAGTTATAATACTGGAACTTTCTTCTTTGTTTGAAAGAGCATTAAAATGAGTATCCCCATAATGGTGACATACTTCTGAGTGAATAAGATTTTAGACTCATACAAACCACTAAATAAATGTAAAATAAATGTCTATAATCTTTAAAGCACCCCCACCTTGGGCTAAAAGCTTGCATGTACAATTTGTCTCAAATCAAAACATGTATATTTTACAGTTAGAATTTATAATTCGGAATAAAAAACCTTGGGACAATAACAGCACCAACCTCGGGGCGGCAGGTGGGGGGTTACGAGGATTAAAAGACTTAGCGTATGTAAAGCCTTTGGGGAAACGTAATAAATGTTCAGTAAATGTGATGGTGTTGATAATGATGATAGTGTTTTTACATAACTACTGACAGAAGCTCTCTTACCAACGAGAAGCCAGGTAATGTCTAAAGCCTAAGGAACACACAGCAGGCTTAATACCCTTCTTTCTTGAACAATTCTAATCTGGCCTTGCTTTTCAACAGCAATCAACTTCACTGTTAAAGGGAATTTACAGGGTTTGAAAACTGTGTTGTTAAGTATAGCAGGACATAAATTAATCTGAGAAACAGACTGGTTTAAATTTGAAGTGGGAAGGTACAATTTCAGCCACTTTTACTTCTTTTGCTGTGTCCAGTGTAAACAATTATCCTTCAAGGACCCAACCAAAGGAGAGAGGAAAGGAAGAAATGATTTTAAAAATCTATAATCCAAATTTTGCTTTCAGACATAAAACCAATTTGCCTGATATTGGCTGCTGTATACCCTGGGGCCAGTGGTCCCTGGCATAACCTGAACACCAACCTCATAAAATACACGAATATCTTCATTTAAAAATATCTCCGGCATCTGAAAGCGGCAAGTCCTACTCCCTGATAAACTCACTGGGGTTTATCAGTCACACTGCTTGCCCTCTGTTTTCCAATCAAAAAATTGGGATACAGGACATATCTTCTCTCTACTGGGAATGCTGTGCCTGAAAATGAGATGCTGGCTTTGCAGGGTTAGATGAGCTCTGCCAGAAGACCCTTGCAGATTTGTGCCATGTAATCTTACTTAATGTAATAAATGCCTTTTTATTTCACTTTTGAGAATCCCTGGACATTACGTCTTTCAACCAATTGGTGTCAGGTAAGCCTGGGAATATTCTTCTTCTGTGCTAGACTGTGCCCTTGTTTCTAGCAATGGAGCCTGTGAAGACCTGGTTTTTTTAGATCAGGCATCAGTGTGTTTTTGGAACACGGGATGGAGAAAAATTAGATATATGAAAGAATCGCATAGGTTGAACAGCAAAGCACACAGCATGAGAAAAATCAAACAGGCACATGCTAGAATAGAGAGGTCACCTTTTCTCCCTTTTCTCCTACATCACCCTTCTCGCCTCGTGGACCAGGGAAGCCCTAGACGATAAAAAGCAAACCAAAAAGATCAATTGGTGTAACTGTGGTAAAATCACATTGAAAAAAAAAATGCAAGCTTCCATGCCCCTGAATGCAAATCTGAAGAAAAATGGCATGACCAAGATCCTCAAAACTTAGTTAAAGTTGCACCTAGGAGTAACAGTTGTCTAACATGTCCATTATCTATACGAAACACATTTCTTGCTTCTTCTCCTAAGATTTATATAATGGAAAGTGTATCAGGATCCAAGTCTGAATCCCAGCAAGGACACTGACTTGTGTGACCTTGGGCAAATCACTTACCTCACAGCGTTTTATGCTTGCCCATAACAGGTTGCTCAATAAAAAGTTATTATTACTTTTACTATTATCGTTCTTCACATAATAATGCTGCTATTATATTCACATAATACAGTGATCATTTCAAGAGGCATTTGCTCTTGACATTCTCTACTTTTATAGAATTATGTTATTATAAAATATATAGACATTTTATGCTAAAAGGAAAAAAATTGCATAGCAGCTTTGAGAATGAACATGGTATACCATTCCCGAAGGGTGGCACGCGAAAGATATTTCAATTTCATGCATATTTTTAAATAAGTGTTTCCACTGCTGATGTTCAGGGTGTCCCTAATTTGGGAAAGCATTTTGAAGTGCCATTATCAATTGTTGGTTATTAACTTTATACTAAAGATGTGTTTTGCTTTTCTGTTTATCTCACACAGACACTAGCGGTGTCTTTTCTATTGTGATCTACACACTCAGCGATATATGTTGTAGGCATAACTATGTGCACAGAAAAGAAAAGGTATTCTTGCTATTATTGATGATGGAGACCATCAGCATCTACTATAATAGGAAGGCGTTCATTGTACATGTATTACTTACATCAAGACCAGGCTCTCCATCTTTCCCCTGCCAAAGAACCATAGTAGCTACATTAGTGTTCCTAAGTTTCATGAACAGGTTATTGTTATTGTTTTATTTAAGGCTGCCTGGACATGCAACACTAGTATTAGAACAACTACTTGAGAAATGTGAAAAAGAGTCTCTATTGATTAGTCATATAAATTTCTTTCACCAAATCAAGTGAAGTGATCGTTAATGCTGCAGGTAAGGGTCATGAAAGTTCTTTTTATTATAGATTAGGTTACACAGCCTGCTATTTCGCTGAAGTTTAATGGTTGGCATCCAATTGCTCAATCCAGGAATAAGTTGAAAGCATAAATACCATTTAGTTGATTTTAAAAACAAAGCAGTACTAATAAAATGTGCAAATCAATACTGGTTCCACTTGATAAATTAGTACTTGGCTCCTAAATGAGTAAAGAATGTGAAAACTCATGTTAAGGATAGTATTAATTTGGCTAGATGTGTACCTTGTCTATAAACATTGAGGGTGTGTCACAATTTAAAAACAGTTTGTAAGTAAGCTTTGTCAACAAATGACCCCCAGACACAAAGGAGTCACCAGACTGTTGTTGAGCAAGGACTGATAAATTCACCCCCATGGTGCAGATTGTTGGGGCCATGGCCCTATTGTGTCACACAAGAGATCCATCCAAAGTTACTGGGAAGTTTCTTTAATTTCGACAATTAGATTTGGAAATCTATTTCAAAAGCAGCTTCTCTTCCAGCACTAAAATCTCTTTCAAAATCAGCATCTCTCTCAGGCAGCACTAATCCCGGCTTAAGTTTATTACTTTGGTTCACAAGCACTGTCAGGTATAGAGCATGTGGTGGATACATAGGGGTTAAAAACCTTAATACACTATGTGTTTCTATTGTAGTCTTACCCAACCCTATCGAGTGACTTATAATTATCCCAAAGATAATGTTCTAAAGCACGCCTGCAGCCCCAATTTACGCCTGCAGCGTAACTGAGACTTTTCAGAGACAGGCCACTACCCACATTCTGCGTTCTAAAGTTGTCTTGTCATTGCAGTGCGTTAGAAAGGTCAGAAACCTCAAATTCATTGTAAACATCAATGTAAGAAATCACTTTTATTAGCAAGATTAGTTTTAGTAAGTAACCTATGAGGACAGATAAAGTCTGAGGAAAGTTGTCTTAAATAAAACTTCCACACCCCGCATTTGGCTGGGACCTTCCAAAGAAGTGCCAATTGTGGGCGTCTAGTCAGATGGCATAGGGAGGGTGTTTTCTGACAGGGGGAATCCTGCTTTCAGGTTAGTTCTGTTTATCTTGTGGACAATCTCTGATCCTCTGAAACTCATGAAGTGTGTGTGTGTGTCTGTATATGAGTGGGAAAATAGATGCGACTATGACCCATCAAGGGCATGGGCAACACTGGTGTTGTGGGGAATCAGTGGATGGGACTTTGCTCATCTAACGGGATTAGTTTGCCCCACAAGGGAAGGGTTAACCGTGCCAGTGTCACGTCATCTACACATGCTGATGCTGAAGGTGGAGACAAGAGACAGAACTCACAGGCAGACCATAGGGTCCTCTAGGTCCGGGTTCTCCCACAGCTCCTTTTTCACCCTAAAATGAAAGCCATAAATTTCAAATCATATAAAATGCCTATATTCACACACTTTCCCTACTGGCCTGTGTAAAAAGCCTCAGGTCAAGTACCATTCTTTCAAGATTCCAAGGATGCCTGCTCTACTGGTTTCTCAGTCTGTGATAAGGTAAAAAAACTCCATATTTGCATATTTTACCAAATCACCTCTGAAAGAAGGGCAGTAAGCAAGAGTGCTGCAGCTGAGTTGCACCAAAGACTTGCATATTCTAGAGTGCTGTACTTGGGTTTCTTCAGCATTTGTTGGAAACATTTATTTGTCACTCATTATTTTAAGTTACTACATTTTTAAAATAGAAGAATAAAATGTCTTTTTTTCCTCTCAAATGTTTTCCTTGGCTACCCTGGCCCTTTCCTGATAACAATACATATTCTGCAAGAATTTTTCTGAAGATTCAATGTGATTGTAAAATATGAAATGATATGTCACCAAATAATATGTCCCATAAATAGTAGCTATTGTCATTAATGTACAATTAGAGGTCTTGTTTTTAACAAAAAGGGTTTGGCAACCCATTCACATTAAATTTCTTTCAGTTGTATCTGGCAGTGTGATTTATGACATTTTAAAGATTTTATTTGTTTATTTATTTTAGAGAGAGAGAGAGAGAGAGTACACAGAGGGAGAGGAAGAGGGAAAGAATCTCAAGCAGGTTCCAAGCTGAGCACAGAGCCCAGTTTTTTTTTTTTAGGAGAACCAGAAATGTATTGTAAGGAGACACAAAGAATTGCTGATACCGTCACACAGAGTCCTTGTGTGTTAAAGAGTTCAGAAGGTGGAAATAGAGCTCCTAGAGTTGTACTCTGGAGATTTGTTCGGAAAGATGAGTGTTAGCAGGCTTCACCCGCTGGGGGCCTCAAAAGCAGTTAAGTAGAGCAGGATCGGAGACAACAGCTTCTTCTGGAGGGAAGGAGAGCCCAATGCAGATTGGTGCAGGATGCACTATAAGCTCTTTTACGTCAAACTTTTTTTAGGATCCAGTTTAATAAATAAGCTTGTTGCCTCAGAGTATAGGGTCTTTTCATCCACACTTCGGATATTACCGGAAACAAACAATTTCCTCCCTTCAATTTTATCAAGCTGGCTATTTATCACAACAACAGAACAAAGGGGGATAGGCCTTCTAAAATTGATGCTGAGATTTGCAGTCATGACAACTCCCCCACATATAAGTGCACATACACCAACAGTAGTATCAATCATGGTTGCAATGGCACCTCCGTGAAGGAATCCAGGTGCTCCTTGCAGGTAAGGATCTCCTTGAAATATGCAAACTGTCCTGTTTTCAACATGATTATGGAACATCGCATATTCAAACCCCAGACCTTCCTCAAGGCTTCTGGGAAAGAGGTGGACCCCTGACATGCGTTGTTCTTTTACAGCCTTTGGATCAAAAAAGGTTCTGAACACTTTAGTCCTTTCAGGAGACGTAGATTCATATGAAGGCAAACGCTCCCAAGAGCCAGTGTGGGGCTTGATCTCACAACGCTGAAACCGGCTCAGATGCTCATCCAACTGAGCCACCCAGGTGGCCCTGTTTATGATTTTTTAAAATGGTGATGGTGATGGTGTATGTGTTCATGTGCAGGGGAGTGGACGGTAGAGGGGGAGGTGACAGGTTAAAAGGAAATTTCACATAACCTGGGGTAGGTCTACTTTGAAAAATCTCCACAGATTTTTTTTTTTTTGGTATACCTATTCCCTTCTCCCTCCTCTGACTGAGTACTTTCAGCTTAATTGTGTTTTTAAAATGAATATACCATGGCTTGCTTGAATTAGGCTGTCAGTAAAACATTTGTCTGTGGAACTCCTCTTATAGAAATGCTCACCCCAAAATAATTACTTTAAGGTAATGACAATTCCATTTCACTTGCCAGTGACTGCTTCAGAAGTGGACACATGTTCCAAATCTGGCCAATGAGGTGCTGGGGAAGTCTGAGGGGAAGGGATGGGCAAGGTTTGCTTGCTGCTAAGGAAGAGACACAGGAGGAGATGATGTCTGTGTGTTCTCTGTGGATGCCTCAACGGAGGGAAGGTTTGTAGGGACTGTGACCAGCTTGCCTGTGATCAGAAGACCAAGCCAGCTTGTGGAAAGGACATGGAAGCAACATCCCTCCTTTGAATATTTTGTTACCTAAAGCAATGAATTTCTCTACTGTTTAAGTGATTTTGAGTTGAGATTCTGTCACTTAGAGTCAAAAGTATCATAATGGTCCCAGCCTGAAAACTTTTGATTTGAATATGAAATATGAAGTGAAATAGGGATTTGAATTCTTCTCCTGGATTAAATAATTCTTGAAAAACTTTTGAACCTCTCAAATTTAACACCCTTCACAGAGCTCCTAAGCATTACAAGGCCAGATGAAGAAATCAGCTCAAGGCAGGGAGACCATCAGGTCCTTGAAGGACTCGCGCTGTCACTCATGTATTTGACATTTCTGAATGACACTGTCTGTGGAAGGCCTGGTTCTTTTAGGCCCATCTCATTTCTTTCCAGCTCTTTAATTTGCACAACTACACTGAGGAATTCTTCTAGAATGGATTCCTGATTCCTCCCTCTTAAAACTGGAAACTTTTCCAGGAGAGTCCAGATGGCACCTCGGTCAATTAACTTTGAGAATCGCACTCCAGTTTAGCACTTTGGGTGAGGGGCACTTGGAGAGTACTGATACGTGATCTGGATAAGATAGTTAACGTGCTGAGTAAATACAAGTGTAACACTTTACACTATACACCATTGGACTTGAACTATGTCTTCAAAAATTCTTGGCGATTTCATTTGCTCTCCAGGTTAATTCTGCCCCAGCACCGACACCTGATACTCTTGTGACACTGGGGAGCTATCGGAAGTAGCAGCTGATTTACCAAATGGTAAACCCTCTTGAGCCCCCAGGGCATCCTGCCAAGACTACTTGAGATTTGCTGCTCCATTTTTAGTACATGGGCTGGATCTCTGGATACAATGCTTGAATGCGTCGGCAGCATGAGGCTCTTCCCTCTTAAATATTTTTAATGAAGATGATCTTCATAAGTCAGTTTGATTTTAGAAATAAGACAATTGCAGATTCCAATGATTTATTCCGTTAGGACTCCCCTCTTTCTAGAAGCATTCTTGGATAAAGCCAGACTTCCTCGTCATTGTACGTACAGTCTGTACTATTTGTATTCGCTTTGGCCTCATTATCTGGCTATTTCTTGCTGATATTCTTTTCCCGCTGCAATTAGATAGTACACTCTGCTAGGTCGGAGAAAATAACTGCTTCCTTTACAGTATTGAGTAAATACATATAGCGTGTTAGTAAGAGGTTATGGGATGACAAATTAATTATAATGGCATTATTCAATTCAAGGCAGCAAATGAGCAAAATAGACTACACAAATGGGAGGAGAGTGCTTCTATTTCACACTAGGAGTACACTGTGTTTTATAGATCATAAAATGTAATAAATATTTACTGAATGAATGAATTCATTTTATAGAACACCAAATTAGGGAATTGGGATGGATGCCAAAGAAATCACTCTGTGGCCCTCTATTTTTAAAGCAAATTACCCCAGACTGAAGAAACTCTATCTAGTTTTAAAAGACTACAGCCGGCACAATGAATCATCCCACCATTTCGAAACCCTTACTCTTACTTTCTTTATAGCCTTTCCTGGATGGTGGAGAAATTGATGACACAATTCTGCTCTGCCCAGACACAGAAAAAACTCCCAAGTTTCCCAAAGTAAAGAAAAGAAAAAGTGGGAGAAAAACAGAGAAAGAGGGGAGAAAAGTTCCAGACAGATGAACAGCTGCTGAGGCTGCAATATATTTTTTGGTGTCAGGTATTTATCTTCGGCTCTGAAGGTCTTTTTTTTCCCCCCTTCCCTCCCAAGGATATGGAAACAGGGCCTAGCAATAGGGAGGTTAGTGAAAGGTTTTTGTTCTAAAGTGCACTGAAATTATTTCCTTATGGTTAAGAAAGGCAGACTATTCTTTTTCTAAAAAAATAAATAAATAAAGGAACATGTGTAACTGTGTGGAGAAGAATAGGTTTGGTAATTTCCTTTAAAAAAAAAAGTTGTAACTTACTCTGAATGAATACAGTAGCTTTATATAAAAGATTATCAAGCAAATATGTAGTCCTGGATATTTTAGCCCCATGGACTTCAACTTTCTGGATTAAAGCCAAATGAAAATATCTTCCTTATGGGTTAAAAAGGAATGGTCTGAGCTATTTATTTTAGTGATGTAGATGTATGCATGATTTTTGAGTAAGACAGCCACGTTCTATTTTAATACTCCGTTGTTCTCTCAGTGTGAGAACTCTGATTGGAACTTAAGATGGCATATTTTCATTTAATGTTTTAAATGGTCCTTTATTTCTTCTGGGAGATGAAAGTTCAGTTTAACTAACACAGAAAAGCCACACTGTGTTTTCTTTAGGTCACCGTGTAATAACCTCAGGAGCAACTTACTCTTTCTCCTTTGGGACCTGCGGGGCCATGGGGTCCCATAGGGCCATCTGTACCCTAAAAAAAAAAGATAAAAATAAGATGATATGAGACGTATCCCAAGCGCCCTAAGAAAAGCAGTTATAACTCATCCTGGACTTTTCCTGGGTAAATGATGCCTTAGAACGCCAGTAAGACGACTTGTCTCCTTTCAAAGAGCTTTCTTTATGCCTGATTCAGGCCAGCGGTTTTCAAGAAACTCATGCAAAAACGATGAGTTACGTAACTGCGTATTTCAGCGAAGGGCACACACGATAAGCTGGAAGTCACGTTTAATTATATGCTTCTTCCCTGGCCTCACAGAACACCTCCAGGAGCGAAATGGAGTTGTTTCCCCTCCTGTCACTTCTCCAAGTCCGTTCTCCGCCCCTTGTCTCCCCCCAGGCTCCTGGGCCACGAAGCCTTGTTCTCAGCTGGTTAAGAGGCTTGAACAGTTACACAAGTGGAAAAAAATATGAAATAAACAAGGACAGTTGAACTGTTCAAACCAAACTTTCTTTAGCTCTGCAGGGAGCAGCGGGGTGCTTAGAGGAAAGGAGTTATTCTCACAGGCTCTGTGGCTGCTTATAAGGCACAAAGCCGGCAGCCGGCTGATTTAATGGCATAATTGCCCTCTGGCCTCCTAGTTCAGGATTAGGATTTCTGACTCAGACTGAATGGATACAGGAACGCTATGTCCAGTGAAAACAATGACTGCCTGAAGCAGCTTTTTAGAATTGAAGAGCTTGGAATTTCTTTTTGATTCTTAGACATGTAGCAAAGACTTCGAGTAATTTGCTCATTTTCAGGAAGACTGCGCTTATTTGCAAAGAATTTATTCAAATATTTGCAAACATAGGAACTAGTCCAGCACAGGTTTTTAAAATAGTATTCCTATTTGTGTTCTACTGTTCTTTTTTCTTCTATCGGAGCTTTGCGATATGAAATCATTTAGGGCTTCAACTCATTCTGATGTTGGGGAGTTCTCATCATCTTATCTGATCTTTTTCTTACTGCCTGAACTTGAAGTTCATCCTCAGAAGACTTTTAAATACTGAGTATCTGTGGCTGAAATTTAAGAGACAGAGCTGTTAAGAACCAAAGAAAAGAGACAAAATGACAGAAGACAGACAGGTCATTTCGATGAACAGAGATTTGAAAGTTAGTGTCAAGGAAGAAGTTACCTTTTTCATTTGGACAGAAACATAAAAGGAACAGCAAGTTCAAATAAATTCACATTATTTTGATCCCTTCAGAGGAGCTTGCCCATGGAACTATAGGAAATGTCCATCAGTTCTGGAAAAGTTTGTCTGGGATTCTAAGACAGGGAAGCTAATCAGACTGGTCATTCTTGCCACCTAGCAAGTTCTCCAGCCTGGAACTCGAGCTTCCGAACTGTGAGTGGATCAGAGCAGCAGCCTCTGCTCTGCCCACCTTTCCTTTTTGTACCACATCTTTGCACACCTTCTCCTTTCACTCCAGTCTTATGTCCCCCTCATCACGTGATGGGAGTACCTGGGGCAAAAAAGTCTGTCCCGAAGCACAAATTCATAGCCACAAAACATGTTGGAGCAAGATGAGGTACTGACTCACCCGGGATCCTGGCTTTCCGTCTAAGCCAGATGCTCCCTGTGTATTTGGTTGGTAGCAGGGTTGGTGGGTATAACACGAAGGACAAGAACAGAGATTAGTATGAGGTACTGATGAACAAAGGTAACGCTTCAACAACATCATACACGGTCACGGGGTTCTGGGATGAATGTCACATTGCTACAAATTGTTAGTTTAAAAAAAACAAAACAAAACACGTGACAATAAACACCCCACAGATGATGGCATTTTCATGATATTTCCATTCAAAAAATTCTTATTTAGAAATAACGAGGTTTATAAAGCGGGCTTTAAAGTAGTTTCTGGTAATATTCATAGACTGCAATTTCGATATGATACACATTTTCTAAAGACTGTACTGTCGATGATAAACTTCTTCAGGTTTTGAAAAAACATAATGGCCATATTCTAAGAAAGGGCTCGTTATAATAATCAATCAGAGTTAGCATTTCAGAAGAGAAGAAAAAGGTTCTAGTTTTTCTTGTTAAAACAGCATTTATGAAAAACGAATGCAGAACTTCACCATGATAAAATGACTGGATTTTACATGAACAATTCTCATTGTTTTCTGGGTTTTCTTACTCTGTTCACATTAGTTACCACTAGAGGGACTTCTAGGAACAGGAAAAAGCAGGAAAAATATTTCATGAGTCCAAATAAATAAATAAATAAATAAATAAATAAATAAATAACTGTCCTAAACAAAATTATTCCTCAATTCACTTCAAAAAAATCATTTGCATCGAAGTCTGGAGGGGAGAGGCTTTAAAAATATAAAGTTATCTCAGGCAGTGAATTTTTTTTTACCTTGAACTCCAAGCTATGCAAAGTGTATGATTAAAATATGACATTTTCAATGCTTGTTTCAAGAATAAGCACAATTACTTCTTTGAATATGTCTTTTGTATCTCAAAACTCAAATACTGATTTATAGACCTTTAAAAATATTGATTAAATCAAGGAGTATTTAAGAAAGATGATACACTAGTCCTATAAATTCTCTTGGCAAGGTTGAAGAACTATGTTCCCATTTTATGCTTCAGATATAGTTAATAAAAAATGGAAGAAAAAATCTATTCCAGCTGCATACTCTACCAATAACATTATGCTATTTATACTTGGATGTTTTAGTTTTTTACTTTACAATTTCTTCTCTATAGTTCTATTATGAGTCAGACTATAACTGCAAAATGCATCTTAAGTTGGCAAAGATTAAAATTTTTAAAAATCTGTGTTGTTGTTTAATGCTAACATATGTAGAGCTTTTGGCTAATTATTGCATAGAAATTATCATTAGCTCTAAATTTGAAATTAAGGCAAACTTTAAAGAAATCAGATTGAAGATTTAATAAAATAGAAATCCAAAATTACTTTTGCCCTTTGATACTTTGTCCAGAGTCACCATTATTATAACATTTAAAAACAAATAGGGAGATGGTAAAATTTTGTACTGATAGTATAACATTATATTTGTCTGGAACGTGAATTAATGACTCACATGTATTATAGAGGTTTTGTGCCTCTAGTTCATGGTCTAATCGGTGTGATTGAACCTATACTCTAATACAAGATTTATATCATTCATTCATAAATGAGTACATATTGAGCATCTACTATGTTCCTGATCTATGTAAGGCACTTGCTATGGAGTAGAACACTTTAGAACTTCAAATACCAATATTTTTTCATCTGTTAAAATATGTGTATAGACTATTTTCTACCAATTTTATGTCTTACTTTAATAATGTAATCTATAATGTTCTTTACTGACTTCTATTTGCATTCACTGAATAGTCAGCATGTTAAAACCCTGAAACTAAAACCTTACATTTAACAATCATTTTTTAAAATCTCTTTTTAGTTGTGGGAAGAAGACTGGGATAAAATGCCTGGAAGATGAAAATTCCCTTTTCACTAAAAATAAAATCTCAAAAAACAAATCTCAAAAAAATAGTCTCAAAACTACTGCAAAATACTTCTTCCATCCTGTCCACTGTTGCCAAAAGAACCACGTAAGAGGGCATTTTCAAAACAAACAACACAAAACATTTAGACCATGATATGATTGATTAATGTAAGGAGCCACAGCACTGACCTTACACAATCAGCAATGGCCAATTGCATACCTGCCACCCAACAGAGGGCTACAATTTTTGGCATCAAAAAGAAAAAAAAAATTGAAGGAGGATTCTGAACTGTGCTAAATTATTAAAACATTTGGGAGAAATTATGACATAATCAGCACAACTTTTTTTTTTAAGGGCAGGGTGACAGGAGAAAATCATCCGTCATTAAAGAGGAAGGTTGGCATGTATGTAATTGAATGACAGAACACTTAGGGCATCGTTTGTCATGGGGTCTTCCTCGGACACAAGAGCAGGCACCAAACAAAACTGGGCTGAGCTCTGCTCTAATAGAATACATTTTCCAATCACAGAAATCTCAAATGTAAGATAGTCACTGAGTAAACCAGAGTTGTTACTTAGGGTAGAAAGAAAAGTCTGAGATTTGCACTGAAATGGAAAGTTTTCTTTACTTACTGGAAGACCAAGGGGTCCTCTGTCACCCTTTTGACCTGGTTCACCCTTCAAGCCTTTAACACCATTTAACCCTGGTTCACCCTAAATGCAAAAGCAAATGCCAATTTTGGTTGCTATCATGGGTGTTTCAACTGTGAGAGAAGAGAGCCAGTCTCTGAAATAGTTGCAGATTCCAGTTCTAGGTAACAGCAGAGTCAGGCTAGACTTGTCTTGTATCCGTCTGAAATTCATTTCAGTTCTAGGTAATAGCAGAGTCAGGCTAGACTTGTCTTGCATCCGTCTGAAATTCATTTCAGACATTTTAAAAAAATTAATAAACTGAAATTGACAAATAACATTCTAGGAAGCAAAACTCCCGAGCGAGTGTACCCCTTATAACTGAAATGCGTATGCTTGAGTTCCACAGTTTTCAGTTCTACGTCAAAGAAACTGGTGTTGGGCTCCCTTGTTCTCACCAAGCAAATCAAAGACAGAGTGGAGGATGCCGAAGGGGGTTCAGTAGGAAAAACCCACTCTGCTGGAATGAAAAACTGGAATATGCAGGACAGTGTTATATACAGATATTTTAAGCCTTTAAGCATTTTGCCCTGGGGAATGAGCTAAAAATGTAGCAGCTGATGTTTGAAGTAGTGCCATTTAGTGAGTCCTCATTCATCGACATTGCCAAGTCATATCCCTACATGGATTAATTCACAGAATAGACAACAGATAGCCAATCCCAGAAGAGAATATGAAGACCACAGTGCTTACGTGTAGTTTTACTGTTTGTCTATTCAATGTTAAAATAAAGAAGGGTGGAATTTAACCTCAGGTGACATTACAAAAGTCATGGTAAGTGAGAATTTCTCGACTCTAATATTTAAAAGCCTAAAAATACAGTACAACTATTTTTTTTATCAGCAGCACCATGTTAGAAATAAGAGTTCTGACCAGCTCACTTTTCAACTTTTAAGTAAAGGCATTAACTTCATCACAAAAATCTGGAAAGATTTGTGAAAGGAAGATGCAGTCTCAAATGGCCTATAGAGTCTTGCTGGGTAGGAGCAGGAGTGGGGAGAGAGTGTGCTTACATGGAGGAGGAATTACTAACCTGGGTAGCATTTTCCCCATTTGTCTGATTGATGAAAGTCAGTGTGATGTTTGTTAAACACAGAGTCCAGGACCCCACTTAGTGTTTGAACTTCCAAAGGGGTCACAAAGTAATGAACACATTGGCATGACCTATTGGGTTCTGGGGATTCTGAAGGTAGGATGCTTGCAGTGCTGCCACTATAGGAAGTTCAAATGTGCTGTGGTGGGGAAAGTGTGATCCTGGGACCATCCCAGGGCCAAAGTCAATGTGAGGTTAAGGCCAAGGCTCAAGAGTCAGCTTTAGTTAACTGGTCTCAACTTGAGACTGATGGCTTTGCATGTGTGTGGACCTTGAACTAGAGGTCTTGAGATGATGACTAGGCAGGGCTGCCTTGGTAGGGCATGAAATTCTGTGGTGGGGAATCATACATTGACATGAGTGGGCATTAACTGAGAAGGTGAATTTATAAACAATCAAATGTAGAGACAAAAAGACCAAATTCCAACTCTGGACTTAAGTTCTAGTCCCAGATCAGTCATTTAATTAGCAGTGGACTCAGGGCAAATAATCTAAATTTTATGGGCCTATAGTTTATCATCTGTAAAATCAAGGAATGAGCACAGGTAATCTACAAGGTCTTTTCAGCTTTATAATTTTCTGAAATCTATGATTTAAGTGGTGCCTTGAAATGTAAGGAGAAGCCAGAGTAGGAATTACTGATTTAGTCTAGAGTGGGAAAAGAGACCCAGAGAGGTTTAGATAACAACCAACACCACAAAGCTGACAGATGGGCTCTCTCTTTTGACCCCTAGAAAACAATGCCCTTACCCCAAACTATAATCCATACTTCTGAGACAGTGTCACTCACTGGCCTTACGAGAAGATAGAGTGATCTGGAAGAATAAAGAGGCATGAATTCTTCCCATACTTGAGTGAGTCTCCTGTCTGAACCCAGAAATGAAACTGAGGTTTCTGGGGTCAGACCAATACTTCTAGACTCCTAAATTTGGGTGGGCCAGGAGGAACCCAAGAGGAGGGGCTGGACTGCCCCTAAGCTTTCTGATTATTAGCTCTTGCATTTATGTGTCCCCTACCCCTCACCATTTAAATACACCAACTCACTACTGAGGAACTTTCAAGAGTGCTTAAACCTTCTCTCATGCTTCCCCACCCTCTAAATTCTTAAATTCAGAACAAAGCACCAAATCACAAAATAATAACTGATACTTACTGGGTGTTTTATCGACAACTGCACCAGATATTTTGCTAAGTATCTTATAAATATACCTCACTAAATTATCACAACACTAAGAGGAAAGTTGCCTAGTTGAGTAAGTGAAGGAACAGAGAGAGGGTAAATAG
Source organism: Ailurus styani (assembly GCA_002007465.1). Classification (NCBI taxonomy): domain Eukaryota; kingdom Metazoa; phylum Chordata; class Mammalia; order Carnivora; family Ailuridae; genus Ailurus; species Ailurus styani. Next base: position 1,915,094 of record LNAC01000032.1, on the reverse strand, counting down.
TCTGTGCAAGGTAATACAGCCTGTCAGTGGCAAAGCTGAGATTAGAACATAGGTACTAATTACATATGCTCTGTGGAAGAAGGCACCTTTCTTTCAGGGCTCTTTTTAAACCTCCAAAGTGTCCTCTTGGTCTACACAAAAGCAAAGAACAGGTGCAAACCATCTTTCCAATATAAGCTGCACTAATTCTGACAAGGAGGGGTATTCTCTATTGTTCTCTTGTTAATCCAGAGTATAGAATACATGTGAGTGATGTAATCTTCCCTTGACTAGCACACACCTGATATACCCCACCCCATTCTAGACCAGTGATCTCTGGGGGAGTACAAAATTAAGATGTTGGGTAGTCAAAGCATTTACCTGCAGTGCTGTTATATGACAAACAAGGAGTATCAATAACATCTGAATCTGCAACTAATGATACATAATAAGAAAGAGCATCTGGACTAGTCTGAGAATCTCATCAGATTCATTTCTAAATGGTTGATTTTGAGTATATTATGATTAGTAACTTAAGAAACTTATATAGTGTCATGGTAAAAGGCAAAATGAGGAATAATTCATCTCCAGGTGATATCACTTAAATTTGTTGTAAGTCATTCTGTGTTGTGAGATTTAAACATCTGGATACTTAAAGGCTTAAAGATTATCAACATTACTTGACAGATAAATAAGACAGGACAGACATGCTTCCGTCATGCTTCTCCATGATTAACAAGGAAACAGAAATCAAATAATCAAGGGATTTTTTGGATTACCTTTGGTCCAGGAAGTCCATGGGGTCCCTGAAAATGAAAAACACAGATTTTAATTAAGAATTGATTCACTATTTCCTAGCAGAAGTGATTATTGTATAGAGTAACCAAAGAGAGGTAAAACAAGAATCCTCCTGTTTGAGCTATAGCTAGAGGCAGGCCAGTGGATGCTAACACCTAGTGAAAGTTCCTTCCAGCTCGGGGATTTTTCTGTAGTTGGAAATTCATTAACAGCAATTCTTTCTGCTAAATCCTGTGAGAGTGAGGGAGAAATCTGCCAGGGTTAGATGGAAGAAAAAAAAATTTCTAAAATATATTGTGAACCTACACTACTCCTGGTTCTCAAATCCACATTTTTATAAAATCTAGGTGGAAAATGTGAAACACATTATGAGTTTATATGGAATGGGGGTAAGTTTTAAAATAACAGAAATTTGCCAAAGAAAAGTTCCAGACTTTAAGTACCAGTGAAGATGAGACCTTTGCATTATTGAGTCCTCCAGACCCAAGAGGAATCTAAAGGAAGAAGGAATGAGGGGATGACAGTCAAGTTTGGAACCCTGTTGCAATTTAATTAACTAAATTAATTTAATTTAAGACTAAGGAAAGGATTCTAATACAGGAGCACTAAGCATTATTAGTTAGAACGCATTTGTTCTTACAAAGATGAATTCTTCAAGGCTCTCGTAACAGTTGTTTACTAATGGAAAGAAGTTATAACACATACATGAATCAGGGCTTTTCCCCTGTATTTTGTGGAAAATCTAACTATAGAGACTAATTTCTAACCCAAATTACCTAAAGTGTACTGTGGATTGCTTTGAACTTCTCAAGTGATTTAAATGAACTCTTTGGAGAGAGGAGTATTTAAATACCCAACAGCGAAATCATACAGCAGTGTAAAAAAGATTTTTATCAACCAATATACAGGTATTTGTTACATATGTCTACATTGGAATAATATTTTCCCTTCAGGTAAGTGGTGGATAAGCATTTTCAGAAACGGCTGTTACTTTATCAAATAGTTTTATTTAGTAATGGTGTAAAATCCCTTTAAACTAAGTTTATATCAACAGGATGTAGCATTTTAAAATTTAATTTTCTAACTTAAAGTGGAAGGAGCATAAAAAAAGCCCAAAGTATGCCATTTGCTTAATTCTTAATGAGATGTTTAGTTTTAAGAAAATAAGGTTAATTATAACTATTTTGTGGTATGAAATAGAAATGGCAGTTGGTAAGAAAAAGATGATCGGGTCTATGGCTATGCTTTGTGGCTTAGATCATTTCAGTGATGTTCTGAGAGCACAACAGGAGGAAAGAGTGAATCATGGTTTATTTAATCTGTATGATTGAAGACCTGGGGTTTATTGAGACATGGTAGAGATGAATGTGACCTTAGAGGCTGCCTAACTTGTCTGAATCTTGCCCCAGTCAAAGGCACTTGAAGCACGCTGCCTTCTATGTTCTAGCCTTAACGCTGGTGCCATTAGGTGGACATTTTAAGAATTACACTGGCTTAATGGCTGCCTTCAGCATCAGACATGAGTTCTATGAGGGCATGGCCACTGACTTTATTGGTTACTGAAGGATACTTATGGTAAACACTGGATCCACCAGAGTACCATAAAGATGAAAAGAAAAAGAAGCAACAATACATGTCATCTGTGGAAGGGAGCTTCAATTTTTACCATATTATTTTATAAATGTTCTTATTAAACATCTCATTAAAAGATTTCAACCAAAGTTGGTTGGACACATTCATTAATGGCTATAATTATTAATCTTGTTATGCTCCTAATGGCCTAAACAATGGTTGGTTAAGATGGTTTTTGATGTTCATACTGTAGTTTGGAATAAAGCTTGTTAAATCTATCTTCAAGTCTCCTGTCACAAAACTACCCTGTCTCTTTCCAAGAGATGTGTTTGGGGAAGTGAAAGACAACACTATAAAGTCAATAAATCTCAAAGCACCTCGTATTTTCTGTCCATTCCACAGAGAATAGCAAAAAATACAAACTGGCTATTTTGAGGGATGTGTTCATGTTTTTTTCTAGTAGCATGCTTGTAAATAAATGACTACATTTTGTAGAGGAGAAAGGCTTACCATGGGGCCTGGTGGGCCATGGGGGCCTGGTGGGCCTGGTGGGCCTATGATCTGTATGTCCAAAACATAGACATGGATTTGGTTACTTCATTTAGATAAGGCAGTTTGGCTTGAATCTTAGGCTGGGGTTCTGCTAAGGCCATTAATAGCTGCAGTGGAAGAATACTAGAAGAAGTGATGCAATTGAATCTTTACATTTAGAAATTCCTTCATGAGAATAAGAAAAAAAAACATTTTAAAAATACAGTTGTTTTACAAAAGCTAGAATAAATTTAAAGTTACATTAAAGGAAAAGACAACAACTCCTTACCAAGAAATGCTATAACACCACAACCACTATTAAACTCTCAAATTATTTCACTGAGTAGCAACAGGGCTCTGGAGAAAAAAAAAGTATGTACTGTATTCACAAACCTCTACCCAAAAGCATTATGGGAAAACCACTGAATTTCTCCCTATGATTAGTTAGTCCCCTAAAAAACTGCTTTTACCTCAGACCACTGAGACACTGTGTCTCTCATTATACAAGGCTGACAGATATACTCTCTACAGCTTGACAAACTAAGAGGTTCACGATTTTTCTACTGTTGATAAGCCATCTGGCACAGGTCAAACTGGGTAAATAATAGGCCTGTTTCAGAGTTTTTAGGAACCATGGAAGTTCAGCCGCCATGGACTTACAGAAGGACCCTGAGGACCTGGCAATCCGGAGTCTCCTTTTTCTCCTTTCATTCCATTGGCACCCTACAAATAACCAGTGAGAGTTGAGCCAGTAAAGTTTTTTTCCAAAGTGTAATAAACAACTGAATTTTCTCCCCAGACCCATCATTCTTTTGAAATTTTTATAATATTATACACACACTAGCTATATAAAAGGATTTATCCCCTTGTGTTTTAGTCTCAAACTGCAAGCTTCTCCAAAGCTCTAGGATTGTGGGTGATATGTGAAATAAAATATAAAGTAAATAAAAAGTAGGTTAGGCTTGATGGGTTAAACTTATACATTGCTAAATATATCAGATTTTAAATGTTGTATTTTTTATGGTGGTGCTCACTTTAAATAGCAAAGGTCAGTCTTTTAACTTGGTTTTCATTGACATTTATTTATACACTTCCGTATTTTAAAGTAGATCTAGGGCAGTGAAGTTTTCTACATTTGTTTCTATTTTCCCTTCCAAATTCTCAGTAAAAATTATGGGGTAAAACCATAAAAACACCATACCATACACACAAAAAGAGCACTTTCAAGAGTAACTTGTTTTTAAATTGTTTTATAGTTTTTAGTTTGTTAGTTTTTTATTATTACAGTTTAAAAATGACCAGTTGCCACCATTTTATGCACACCAAACTAAAGTGATCAACTATATTTGTTTTACTATCTTTTGATGAAAACAATTCAGAAAATCATGAAGGTTTATTTTATAATTCATTTGGTTAGATGCTTTAAAACTTGTTTTAGTGGCCCAGTTGGAGTAATTAACCAACAATACCTCAAATATTTAAAAGTAAAAATATTACATTTTTATGTAATATTAACCATTAGGTGAGACAACAGCTAATCATATAACTCCTTCCTGATTATTTAATTTATCTTAATATGAACACATCCCAAAAAGTATAAACATACCGGTAATCCAGGAAGTCCGATTCCTCCTTTTTCACCTGGCATACCTGGGTCCCCCATGTCTCCTTTTGAGCCTTTAAGTCCCTACAAATGATATGGTTTGCATGTAAGAATCATACTGACCCTTCATAGTAACATTCTAGGGAAAACAGAATTCCAGATCAGTTTTGTCAGCGGGTGGTCCTATCCAGAGAGGATTCTGATTTTCACTGTTAGGTAGAATTATTTCTTATAGCAACCTTCTATTCTGAGTCAATACTATTTCCTCATGTAATGAAATGGTAAATTCTACTATTTAGGTCATTTAATCATGAACTTAGGTGTTAACATAATTTCTCCTGATTCTGTATTTTTTCCTGGCAGCTAATTCACTACCATTGGTCTTGAAAACAATTTAAGGGATGGAATTCTCAGCAGTACAATATACATTTTGAACCAGGACTAATGTCATAATAACAAGAGGTTCAGATAAATTTCTCCTATCTCTATCCATGATACTCATCTTCCCCTTTTAAAAGCAGGAGGAAGTTCCGGTCACCATCAGTTTCAAGGGTTCAATATAGAGAAAGGTAAATAATGTAGGCACCAATCATTAGGTGCCTAATCATAAGGCACCAGTGCTCAATTAAGCTTAGAAACACTTAAACTGTTCCACAGCGCTCTTATTTTATTTTCACGACATCCCTATGAGGTGATCCGTGATGCTATTTTTATTCTTTTAGAGTGAGAAAATAGATAAATGTATTTTTGAGTGCTAGCGAGTCTGGATTTTTTAATAATAATATGAAGTTAATTTATATTGTTAAACATTTTCATCCAAAGGGCTTCACTATCGTACGACCACACGGCCCGTTCTTAAGCAGGGATGATCATAGTTCTGATAATCAGGGGCCCCTCGCTGTGCAAACCTTTTCAACTTTTCCATACTACAAACTACTTAGGGACAGGAACATGTCTTTTCTTGACTTATACCTATAGCACTTAGTTCAAAACACTTGCTAGGTGGGTGGGTAGGTGTCTGAATGGGCAGATGGATCTTACTGGTTAATCAGCCCCTGGTTGGTTTTAGGAATCTAGTGATGGAGAGTAGCCAATCTCTGCTATTGGACTTAATAGCAGAATAAGACATTGTAAAGCCTACAGAAAAAAAAAAATCCAACTATTGTGTATGTAGGGACCATGTAATATGTTATTCTGCATGTCAAATTAATTATTTTTAATGACTAACATTGGGAAAGGTAATACAACTAGCTTTTTTTTTTTAAGATTTAATTATTTATTTTGAGAGAGACAGTGAGAGAGCGTGAATGGAAGAGGTTTAGGGGGAGGGAGAGAGAATCCCAAGCAGACTCCCAGCTGAGTGCAGAGCCCAGTGCAAGGCTCTATTTTAGGACTCTGAAATCATGACCTGAGCTGAAAACAAGAGTCAGACATTTAACCAACTGTGCCACCCAGGTGCTCCAGTACAACCAGATTTTTAAATTCTAATGTGATTTCTTATTAATAATAGCAAATCACCTAAAGTCTCTTACTTTTTTAATTATCATATTTATTTAATGTGACATTATAGGATTTCAACACACAACTCTGATATTAAAATAACTCTTCTCTTAAACTTAATGTCTTATCTAATACTGTCTCCTGAGGAGCATACTTTGCCAACTGTATTAAGAATCCTTTTGATTTCTTATGATTTTCTTGATTTTAGCCATTTCTTGGATAAATAATGGAAGCCCAGAAAACATCGAATATCTTGAAGCTAACCATTGTGATTTGACTCTGAATTCCCCCATAGTGTTCACATTCTCCTAGTCAGATTCATTTTGGCCAGAGGAAAACCACAATTTCTAGGCCAAATCCAGCCCAGGGATTATTTTTGCACAGGCTGAATCTTTGAAAAAAAATTTAAGGGGTGTTCAGATAAAAAAAAAAACCAAGTGTGACAAAGACTCTATGGGAACTGCAAAGCCTAAAACATTTACTATCTGGTCATTTATAGAAAGTCTGCCAACGTCTGTTTTATGGGAAACCCTTGGAGATACTGCCATATTCTGTGAAGGTAAAAATGCCCCACCTGTTTCTTTTTTTTCTAATAATCTTGAAATTTAGGTATAGTCTTTATTTGGGAAAAAATATTGCCAAAATAACATACATAAGCAATATATAATTTTGGGGAAACTTTGATTGATTGATTTTAATCTTGAATGATTTATATTTCCTGACAAAAATTAGCCTATTCTTACTAAATTGGTAATGATCTTATAAGTCTAATAAAAATTTACTTAAGTGTCACTGGTAGATTGATAAGGAGTATTAAGACAAAACTTAAATGTCATATCGCTTACATGTTTCTGTAAAGAAAACTAATGTCTAATTTAAAACCAGTTGCTTTTTTGAGTTGATGTAATCTCTACAACAGATGGTAAAAAAAGAGAGGATATCATATATCAACACTCGTGTCTTTTTGGCTCCAAATCTATAATAAAAGTGGTGACCAATTAAGATGCTTAAGTGACAGTATAGATCTTTGAAAATTACCTGCTCTCCATCAGCTCCTGGGGTTCCTGGAGAACCTGGCTCTCCCTGTTAAGATAAAAGTGATGGCTTGCCTCCATTTTTCATTGGTAAATAGAAGTCTTGTTAGCTGGTGACAGTACAATTTGACTTTCAGCAAATGTATCACAACCCAAGAACGGTTTGTTATATCGTACACATATCAAAACTAAGTGAAATAACACTTTCTTGAAAATTATATATAACAATAGTTACATGTAGCCAAGATCCAATGTTTTTATTTTTTGCCCCAAGTGAGATGTAGGCTAAAGGAAAAAAATGGTGAAAGAAAACTGACCCTATTTGGTGACTGACCATATTCTATAACAACAACCTATACATGCCTAAGTTAATTTTTTTCTCCCTAAAAAATTTGTATGATTTCTCTTCATTTTCCAACTTACAAAAAAAGCAAAAACATGACAGCTGACTTAGGAACAGAATGCAAAGCCCCATAAGTTTATAATATTTTAACTGATAACATTTGAACAATGGATACAGGTTCATGATTGTGAATGTGCTATTTCCAGTAGAATCAATCAGATAATATCTTAATCCACATCATAAAATTACTTTTAGATTGATTCAATTACCTATACTATGTTAGGAATGAATTAAAGTTTACTATTCATATGATTTATTAGACACCTTGACAAACCCAAAATCTATCATTTTTTCTTAACTGAAGATGTCTTGTTTAAAACAAATGTAAATAATGTGCTAGATGTTTATTCAAACAACAAAAAAAAAAAAAAAAAAAAAGGAAAAGTGTTTCCTTACTCCTGACTTCCCATTCTTTGTGGGAGCAGCAAAGTTTATTTTGCCACAAACAAGTCTGCTGAGGTTGGATGCACCTGGCCAAGACCTAGTTTCATTCAGTCTGAATACTTGTCAGCACTCTGGGTCCAATAATGATTGTTTTGCTATGCTTTTACCTTCAAAATGTGACCCACGAGTGTTTAAAAGAAAACATAACTCATGACTTATGAATTTATATTTCACTCATCAAATGTAGTTTGTAAAGAGTTACTTGATGTGTAAGCAGTCAACTGATCCTGGTTTGATAAAGAAAAGAGAAACATTAACTGAATAGGTTCCCATTCAGTCTGAGGTTGTGAGTCCTCAGTGCAAGTGGGTTCTATACTTGACTCAGGCTGCATGTGCTGACTCTTGGTCATAGGCACATCTCACTTCAATCATCCCAACCTTCTCAAGGAGAGATCATGGAAAGCTTGAAAGACTGTATCAGTCAGTCCAAGAGCTCAGTTATGAGATCATTGTGCATTGTGTGGGGTGAGGCAAAGTGATAGCATAGTGGGAAGGCTGGCAGGGGTGAGAGGTAAGGGAGGCTCACTACTCCCCTCCCACAGCCCACTTGTTATGGCATTCGTTTGGCCAGCTTCTTTCTTTCTCAGTTTCAGCTCAAAGTCATCCTTGATTCCCAAGACTGAGAGTAGCCTTCCCATACGCACATCCATAACATGTACTCTTCATCAAAGTACTTGCTCTATTTATTAATAATTGTGCCTTTACTTGCTTATCTCCTGTTCTAAACTGTAAGCTCCTTATTGAAACCCTTACTATATCCAGGTATCTTGGTTAGATATTAGTCCTTATCAAAGAGTAGAGGCTCAAAAATTACTTACTGAATAACACTTAAATGAATAGCAATTGCATTATAAAACAAGGAGGGAGGTACAGGTTTTACCACTACATATATCCTTCATGGCCAGGTGGTTCTTTTCATGTCTTTAGAACAAGGGATGGGTATCCTTTGAAATTCTGTAGATTCTTTGGGTTTAAAGAAGGGTAAAGTCCTAGAAGCTTTTGGGGTGTGTTTAGCACTGGGGCCAATTTTTGTTCTGGGGACTTAGTCAAGTGAGGAGAAGAACAAGGAACTTAGATCCTAGTTGACTCTACACAGATGAAAAATGGATCTGCGGATTTCCTTCTTGGTTTTCTAATCCAGCTTACCAAGATATTAGAGTAGGGATCCAGGCTGACTTGCTTACCGGGAACAAATGACTGGAGCATTCTTATGTTACATTTGTTAGGGACCAGAATGTGATAGAGAAAGAGAAAGTTAAAAAATCCCAAACCTTACATTAATGTTATACATGAGATCTGTTTGAAATTAGGCTCCATGTTCTAAATATATCTTATATGGGTAAGGACCTCAGCAATATTTACTTTATACTCCTTTTTATAATAGAAAAATAGCTTTCTATGTACTAAATTTGTGTTTCTAAGTATCTTGAAAGAGAAGGATACAAAAGATGGTGTGTGTGTCTGTGTAGGTGTGTGTGTGTGTGTGTGTGTGTGTGTGTATGTATGACAGACTTAACAAATAAACTGCCTTAAAAGGCACCAACAAAAGATGGTTTTCAAAACTACTTGAATCTCCTATAGAACTCCAATGATGAAAGTCATTTTTCAACAAACATAGCTCAGTTCTGAAAAGGTAGAGACACTGGCCACGTGTTAATTGCTCAAATGTGGTTGAACAACCAAGTTTAAGTTTGGAGGGATAAAGTTAACACCATTAATAAATTTGAGATATAATCAAGAAATTCTAGGTTTCTGCTATTCATAGGTGGTACGTTTCATTAGGTAAGATTTAAATGGCAGAATGTTTGAATAAGTATAATAGGATTTGTTATAAAAAATAACTCCAAAATGATTCCTCAAATTGTCTTCTGTGAATACATCTTGCTAAAGCTTCTCTTGTTCTTTTTATTACAAATGAGTTGAAGGAAAAAAATCTTTTTTAGTGTTAAATTTTCCTTAATTTTTTAGTGTTAAATTTCCTTAATTCTTTTGCCTTTATAATTTCGGTAAAACTTGTTTTTCCCTTGTTTAATATTCTGTTTTTCTTAGTATCCTCCCTGTAAATTTAATGGTGTTCTAATTCCTCTCCCTTCTTTCTTAATTTTCCTTTTTTTCCTGATCCTGCTTTCTTCAACCCAGACCTCAATGTCTATTCTTAGCTCTCTTAAGCTAAGAATTTGCTGATTTCAGGTCCTTCAGCATTTTGTATGAAAGCTTTTTCAAAGATACGTATATTTAAGGTGGGATTCTCTACACCATACTTGGTAAATGGAAACAAGCAAAATAAAGACTAACCTTTGGCCCTTGTAGTCCTTGAGGTCCAGGTGGTCCAGGGGGACCCTAAATCAAGAAAAGATAAAGTTTTAAAAAGTAGCAAGTATACATATTACAATTTATGCATTAAATAATAAGTATATTATATACTTCATTTATTTCTGTCATGATCAAACATCCCCCAATATTAATTTGCAATGAGGGCAAATTTCACCAGCTATGGAATTATAAAAATGACCTACTTATATGCAAAAATATCAATACATTTAGGTAAAATAACACTGAAGACGCTTTTGAGTTTATTTTCTAAGATAATGCAAAATTGCTGCTGTGTCTCACATTCATCTCCTTGGGATGAGATAGCTTACTAGTATTACCTGTGTTTCCAGACACCCAGCCTCCCCCCACACGAAAGGGATTTAATTTCCCAAACACTAAGGAACAAAGCTATATTATTATAAGGCCAAAGACTTTAAGAAAAGTAACAATAACATTTTTTTGGTCCTTTTCACTAAGCAAACAAATAATTTAATTGGGTCAAATGTTATAAAAGGTTATTTTATTTTATTTTTTTGATATCCAAGATCTATAAAGAACTTCTTTTTATTTATTTATTTATTTATTATTTGCCCCAGGGGTCCAGGTTTGTGAATCATCAGGCTTATACCTTTCACAGCATTCGCCATAGCACAAACCCTCCCCAATGTCCATAACCCATCCACCGTATCCCTACCCTCCTACCCCCCAGTAACCCTCAGTTGGTTTTGCGAGATTAAGAGTCTCTTATGGTTTGTGTCCTTCCCGATCCCATCTTGTTTCATTATTTTTCCTTCCCTACCCCCCACGGCCCCCCGCCCTGCCCCTCAATGTAAAAGGTTATTAATATAAGGAAGCATAAAACTAAATATCAGACAAAAACAAGTGCTACATTAGTACCACTATGACTGGCATGCATCAACACCAAATATGAAGTCACAGACCACAGAAATCATGCAATAGGAGTTACCGTGACAGTTAAGGTGGTAATCCTCTGTTGGGAAAATGTATTGACAAAGACAGAATTACCTATTTTGTGTGCTAAAGTACAATAATACATTTATGAAATAATCAATTTTTTAATACGTTCTGGCAAGCCTGATGTCTTATAAGAGACTGACAAGATACTGAAAACATATTATCTTATCTTTAAATGAATATAGTATATATATAAAAATTTTGCAGGGAGCAGGGGTCAGATTGCCATTCAACACCTGATAAAGATTGTTTTTTAAACTACTTTTAGATTTTTCTTTTAAAAAATCTATGCGTTAGGGGAAAAATGTCAAAATTTTAATTCACTTGATTAAAAAAGTTTAGGTAGTAAAATGGTATACCAGAGAACTTTGTTGGTATGACTGTGAACTGAGAAACTGCTATTCACAAGAGTTCCACTCTAGAGCACTTCAATTAGAGAAAATGGAAATAACCAATTGTATGTATTAGTGATATTTTTTCTTTTTTAGACTTTAGCTTATTTGTTGCATTATAATTAGCTTTTTGGGGTGCCATGGCTAAAGATAGGAGGTGACATGGAATTCATCCAATTTTTTAGTGTAAAGTACGAGAGTACCATAACAAAATTTATTCTGTCAAAGTATGAATCTCCACATTTCATCTTTAATCCATGACTCATTTCTGCATTAATGTTTTCTAGTCTAAGTCTCATACTAAAAGTTCTTTTAGGGGTGTGTGTGTGTGTGTGTGTGTGTGTGTGTGCGTGTGTGTGTGTGTGTGTATTTCTGAGACAGAGAGAGAGAGGGAGTGTGTGTGACCTGAGGGGTTGGGAAGTGAGGAAGGGCAGGGGGAGAGGGAGAGAGAGAATCTCAAGCAGGCTCCATACCCAGCATGGAGCCCCGGGTGGCCTCAATTTTATCACCCTGAGATCATGACCTGAGCTGAAATCAAGAGTTGGTCTTTCAATCAACTGAGCTACCCAGGCGCCACTTGTGCTAAAAGTTCTGTAGGGCCCATAACCACCTGATGTAGTCATAGAAGGAGCACATTTTCCATCAGCAACTCTGGTCACAGAAAAATGTTATCCATCCACTCCTCCATTCCAATTTCTGATTCAGGTTGCTGCTGTTGTTTATTATTATTGTTGTAAAAAATAATCTTAATATTACCGATCTTGTTTCAAACACTTGGGTTTCTAGTGACATGGCANTCAGCAACTCTGGTCACAGAAAAATGTTATCCATCCACTCCTCCATTCCAATTTCTGATTCACGTTGCTGCTATTGTTTATTATTATTGTTGTAAAAAATAATATTACCGATCTTGTTTCAAACACTTGGGTTTCTAGTGACATGGCGTCATCATTCCTTAGAAAGCAATATATTTATGCATGTGTACAAATGGTTAAAGTTTGTATTCTATGATAAAATCAGTCATGGTCATTACAGCTTCACGGAAAACACAGTAGGAAAAAAAACACCATCAGTGGTTTTTTTTTTTTTTTTTGGCTTGGTTTGGTTTGGTTTGGTTTTTACCATTAGTGCTTCTAAGACAAAAGGCAAAGTGGTCAGAAACTGGAGGCAAGTTTAAAAAAATATATATCAAGGTGCAGATTTTTATACTATGGACTCTGGGAAACAAACTGAGGGTTTCAGAGGGGGGGGAGGGGGATGGGTTAGCCTGGTGATGGGCATTAAGGAAGGCACATATTTCAATGAGTGCTGGGTGTTATACACAAACAATGAATCATGAAACACTATATCAAAAACAAATGAAGTACTGTATGGTGACTAATATAACATAATAATAATAAAAAACTACCATATTTGTGCAACACAAGTCACCATTACTTTATTCTTAAGGGATTCACCTAGAACAAGAGTCAGATTATGGTTATGAGAAAGCTACTTCTTTGCTCCTATAAGTAGGTGAGTCATTTTTAAAAAGGCTATTAGAATATTACAGAGTAGAAATAATTTCTTTATCACGGCCTTCCAATTATATATTATATTTTTAACTACAAAGCAGGATCTTAAAACCTTAGAAAGGGAAGGGACTTTACAATTTAAACTCTCTGAGGTTTTCCAATGTACCATGTTTGAATTCATTTTCCACCTGAACACAAAACTAGTTTGTCTTTTTTTTTTTAAATGTAAGGATAACAGCATATTTTATCATGAGTTGCCTAATAAAGGTAACTGAACTATCTAACAGATGGAGTTTATGTCATCCTGTTAAATAACTACATTTTGTGAGACCTAACCATTACATAGGGTGGGTTTTATCCTGCTAATAATAAAAGAACAAATGACAAACTAAGCTTTTCTCAACAACATAGTTTTTACCACCATCCTAAGGCCCCCATGTGCAGACACATAGAAACATCCTGAAGATGTTAGTTCACTCTGGATTTCTTCTATCTGGTTCCTTTAAGTTAAGCCTATGTGAAATCCACAACATTCTCTCTTGAACTCCACAAATGATTGGAAAACCAGAATTTTTGGTAGCGTTGGAGAAAGACGCGGTCTCTGTGAGGCACGATTTGAAATGGGAGGCATGAACTGGAGGAACGGTAAATAGGTTGAAGCCCCCCAAGCTGTTTTGTGATTTATTCCCTGAGGTCCTTATGTGAATCGCTTTAGAATTAAAGGTTATTTTCTTTCGTTTCTTGTAATGATGCCAGCTGAAAATCACCCATATTTACACTAGACTATAAGTTTAAGTTAGACGGTATTGAACATTTTTAAAAACTCGAGTTAGAAAATAGAGAGGTTTTACTGCTAATTTTGAAAACCTAAAAATCAAAATAAATGGCTTATGGCAGATGTTTATGTAAATAATAATTTTCAATAGAGGCAATGGTAAAATTTTTCTATTTCTAATGTGATGTATTTAGAATTGAAATGTACACCTATTTACCTATTTATTCTAGATTTTTTTTTTGGCAGACTTATTTTTAGAGGAGGCAATAATAAAGTGAAATCTCTGTGGTGCCTGCTGGGTGGCTCAGTTGTTTGAGTGACTGACTCTTAATTTGGGCTCAGGTCATGATCTCAGTGTTGTGAGATTGAGCCCTGAGTCAGGGCTCCATGCTCAGTAGAGAGTCTGCTGAGATTCTCTCTCTCCCTCTCTTTCTGTCCCTCCCCCTGCTTGTGCTCGCTCTTTCTCCCTCTGAAATAAATAAATACAATCTTAAAAAAAAAATGAAATCAGCAAAATGGTGAATATCCATCACTGGGTAAGAACAGAAGAAAAAATGTCTACTATCTCTTCTCAGGCTAATGGCTTAATTAATTTTATTGGGGGCCCTTGTTCCAGTAGAGTGCTATATTAGGAAAACAAATAGTTTTTAAAAAATAACTATAAGCTATTTATAAATGTAACACATAGTTGTCCTAACATCCCTACTAAAACAATAAGTCTTTAGGTTGAGATACAAACATGAACTAGTTGACTGTGATGGATATTGACTGGTTTACTGTCATATATAACTTGAGGTGGAAGAAGAAACTGAGCACATATTCCATTTCATATCAAGACCTAGGTGTCAATTTTTTAAAAAGTACAGTGCATTTGCATATATTAGCCAAGAGTGTTCAGGAGCTCTTAAAAAGTGATCCTAAACACACTATATTTTATGGACTCATAGAAAAAATCTATTCGAAAACACCTTTACTTTACAAATAAGATCAATGAAGTATAGATATACTAATTGATTTCCTGAAAATGACTCAGCTAGTTAATACCAAAGGGGAGATCAAAACAGATGTTCAGTTTTAGGCTGAGAGTAACTTGCTTCATTCCTGGCTCTGTTCATGCAAAGGATACTTTAAAAGACACAATTTTGGGGCACCTGGGTGGCTCAGTGGGTTAAAGCCTCTGACTTTGGCTCAGGTCATGATCTCAGGGTCCTGGGATTGAGCCCTGCATCGGGCTCCCTGCTCAGCAAAGAGCCTGCTTCCTCCTCTCTCTCTGCCTGCCTCTCTGCCTACTTGCAATCTCTCTCTCCCTGTCAAATAAATAAAATCTTAAAAAAAAAAAAAGACACAATTTTTCCAGAAGTGACCATAGCCTATAATATTAGAGCATTTCTTGGAAGCTAAGAGAATGTACACCTTTTAAAAGTGATAGTAAGAGTTACAGCGTCACTGAAAGAAGTCAAAGGGAAATTTAAAACATTGCTAATAAATTAAGTTAAAAAATATGTCCTTACATTTTATAAGTAAAATCTGAAAACTAGTAGGTATACCAAAATTTCTTATTTTCTTTCTCTCCTTCCTTCCACATGCAGTTATCAATTTGTGGGAAAAAAGGAACAGTTTAGAAATCTAGTTCTAGAACTTGGCAATAGCCTAGAGGTTACTGCTTATGTTTCATCTACTTGCATTGAGGAACACTATTTCGAGTTGTTGACTGAACAAACTGACCAAGCGACATATTTCCAAGCAGTAAGCATGCTTCCCTTTGCATTTTGCCAGAAGAAAAAGAATGAAATAAAAAGAAAAATAGGTTGGGGGGCTCCTGGGGGGCTCGGGTGGTTGAGCATCTCACTCTCGATTTCAGCTCAGGTCATGATCTCAGGTTTGTGAGACAGAGCCCTGCATAGGGCTCTGCGCTCACCATGGAGTCTTCTTGTCCCTCTCCCTCTGCTCCCCCCCCCCACCATGCTCTCTTCCTCTCTCTCAAATAAATAAATAAAATCATAAAAAAAAGAAAGAAAGAAAGAAAGAAAGAAAACAAAAATAGGCTGAGCTGAAGGCAGAGTCTGCAAAAACTATTTAGTAGATGTTTTACTAGTTAAAAAGGGTAGTTGTAGCAAAGGACCCATAGAAATGTAGATCTACCATATTGGAGAGTGGGATTGAAATCATGAAGTTGGGGGAAATAATTCAATCAAGTACAAAATGCCAAACATTTAAAACTAATTTGGCTTTCTAGCAAAGAAATGGATTGTACGTATATGCTAAGTGTACTCACTCATCAATCAGTAAACATTTGTTCAATATTTACATGCCTAGACCTGTGCCAGGTGTATTGGGGGATATAAAATAAGCATGAGACATATTTCTGTCACCAAGAAACTTACAATCTGGTAAGAGGCATAACTAAAATAAATTATGTGATTTGAAAACAGTTAAGGGTGAAGCTTTTGGGCCCTGACTGCTAATGCTTGAAAGGGTCGAAAGGAAGAATCAGTACATTGTTGGATGGGATTTAGATGGATGAAAGAAAGGGAAGAAGAATGGGATAAACCAGGCAAAAAGAGGGTGATTTTTTATGGATATGGTAAATATGACCACTCTTGGGGAAAATCTGTGTTGCGGAGAAATGGAAAATTCTATATGGGAAAGACAGGATTATAGAGCTTTGAAAGTCAGATGAAGGTCAGGCTTGATAGAGTAAGTAAGGGGGTCACTGGAGTTTCTGAGCAGATTAGAGCCATCAGAATTTCAGGACTTGAGGATACCAAAAATTAGGGGATGACAGAGAAACTGGAAATACTAACAAAGAAGGATCTATCAAAGAAGAAAATTAGAAGAAATGAGAGTAGAGGATTAGAAAAACCAGAAAAAAAAGTTTCAAAAAGAAGGTGTTTTAGTAGAAATGGCATAGAAAATCAAGGGTGAGGAGTACAACGGGCTTGAGTCATTGATGGCCTTTATAAGAGAAGTTTTAACAGAATGTTGATGTTGATATAGGCTACAATGGAGGAGGCCAAGCATGAAAAGGATGAATAAGAAGCAAAGATGATGGAGACAAGCCACATGGTCTATGGATTTTTACTCTATAGATATTTTTCTATGGTAATACATTATATTATGGATGGTAACAGTAATAAGAAATCCCTGTAGAGGACTTAGTGGACCCCAGGCACTGATCTAAGTGTATAATATGTATTTAGCTATTTATTTCTCATAACAACTCTTGAGACAGGTACTACTATCCTCATTTTACAGATGAAGACACTGAGGCATAGAGAAGTTAAATAACTTGCCTTCGGTCATGCACTTAGTAAGCAAGAGATTTGCACCCAGGCAGCTCTGACTCTAAAGCCACAGGGCTCTTAATTGCTTTGCTAGGCTTGCTTTTGAAGCAAGGAGACAAAAATTGGCAAAATGAGCACAAGGTTTAAACCAGATAACACTAAAGCATATCTGAAGGCAGAAGGGAAAGAAAAGGAAAGAGAAAAATGCTAAGAAATAAAGAGCACACACTGGGGCATGGAGAAGGTGGTGGGCTCAGGAAGAAGGTGTGCTTCGAGCAGTGGAGCCCCCTCAGATCCTGGGGCTGGGGGGCGTGGGAACTGAGGTCTACACATATTACATGGGTGTTCATTAGTGTCACTGTGTCTGGGGAGGGGGCAGTCACTTACCTGCAAGGCTTCGTGGAGGTTGCCATTGTAGTCTATGATCTCAGTGGCTCCCTGATCTCCCTTTTGACCAGGTGGACCCTGTGAAGAAAACCAACCAAGGGAAAATCATGGAAGTTAAGCTAGGCTGTACAAGGGACTGTGGCTGAAACAAAAATAGCAACATGCAGCTCTCTCTGACCATCCATCCTGTAGTAGGACCCAATTGCACTTCAAAGTAATCATGTTCAAATTTTGTCCTTATTACAAAGAAGACAAATGCTTTTAACTTCTTATAGATGGTAGACTAAAGATATGAAACCTGATTTTTTTAAAAAAAAGAGAGATGATTCAATCTCTGAAACTGTTTTATGAAAATGATAAAATGTAGGCTAATCTGATTTGACTTGCAACATTTTGTTGGCTTTAAGAATATTTATTAAAGCAACCCCTATCTCTTCCTATTCTTCTACATCTCATCGATTGTTTCCTTATTCTTTCAGAAGATAGAACACTGTTCTGTAGAAAATGCTTGGCTTGCTCAGTAGGAACAGAATCCCATTAAAATTTAAACCAAATAAGGAACAGATATAAGATGCCTACCCTACTTATTAGCTCTGCTACTGAATTTCCATTAGTCATGTCCTAATTCCCTGCTTGTCTTTAAAAAAGACCTTGAAAATACGGGCTATTGCTTTCTTTATAATTGGCTTCATTGAAAAATGGAAAATTCTATTAGCTGGGTGGTTATGTGCTTGCTATTGCTCAGTTAGCAGAGGGAAAGTAGATAGAAAGTGTTCTTTAGACCTTCTTCTTGTGGAGCTTATTTTATGTGTTAGAATCTACATACCCATTGCTCCAGTTGACTAAAATAAAAAATAAGAAAAATAGGGGCATAAGCAGAAATCATCAGTAGTCTACCTCCAGTGCTATTGTTGGATAATATTAGTCCGGGTGCCTTGTGAAAAGCCACGTGGATATATGAGTCAAATCTGGGCTTGTAGGGGCCAAAAGCTTAGATGAAAAATGTACTCACCCTTGGTCCCAGGGCTCCAGAGTCCCCTTTTTCTCCATGATCACCCTTGCCCCAGTGAAAAGAGGAAAGACTCTATTAGTAGTGGGGCCAATGATCCAGAAATATCTCAAATCTAAGGATGTATTTAATACCATGCAGAAGCATCTTTGATATGAACTTCTGACATGGAAATAACAGCTAGAAGAACAATAACCATGGACATAGCAAATGCTTCCTTAAGATGCACTGTAAACTCCCCTTTCAGATGACAGAGTATCTTGGAACAACAATATATACGGTAACTCTCTTACTAGAGATTTTCAAAAGCATAGGCAAGTGGTGTCTATGATAACCAAAGTAAGCTTTTACGACTGAGCCATAGTCTTGTTTTTATATGAAGAGATATGGGGCAAAGGGAAATAGAGCCAATCATTGGGTTGTCTGTTTTCTGAGAAAAAAAAAAAGGTGTGTAGATAATCTGGACAGGGAAGGAATGGAGAACTCAGTCTAGGGCGGTTTAGAAGGGAAAAGTCACTCTGATGATGATGAAGATCTAAGGAAAAGTCTATAGGTACAGGCCTTTTAACACTCAGAAGGTGCTGAAGTGGACAGCAGCTAGCCAGAGCAGGTTGGTAGGGCTGAGGTCAGGGGTAGGGCAAAGCCAGCTTTGTTTTTCAAATGCAATAAGAAAATCTCTAAAGTTCCATTCATGGTGTTATTACCTAACCTGGAGAGAAACCAGGAATAGTCCAAGCATCAAACCACACAGGCATCACTCCAAGAACACTCAAAATTCTCATTAAGTGTAAAGAGAAACTTTGGAGAAGAGATTTGAATCTATGTAGACTTGAATGTTCTTAAGACAGCCTTAAATTTGTAGCATCCTTTTCCTAGGTGGAATTCAAAGCCTTTTAATATATCTTTCTACCTATTTCATAAAATGGATATGGACCAATGAAAGTAAGCAGGAAAAGGGTTTTTAATTTTTTTCTATCCACATTATGTTAATAACATTGACCATAATAATTAAATTTACTATGAATTTCTGCTCTCTGTTTTCCTCATTTTTTTACACATTTTTTCATGTTATTAGCTAATAACATCTTAAATAATATGATTCTGCTAAAAGTATGTAGATTATGGCAAATATTATAAAAAGCATGATACGGGAAAGAATTTTAATAGGCAGTGAAATTTTAATGCCATGGAGGGAATCAACTAACTTAAAAACAAAGTATAATTTGAACATTTATCACAAAGACAGCCAGGAAATAAATAAGATTATACCCTACATAATATAAATTAAATAGTCTTCCCCCCTCAAAGAAGCTATTCTTCTGAAACAGGAAATACAACTTCTCTTAAATAGTTTGAAGCACAAGAACACACTAAAACAAACAAGACGAAACAAACTAATTGTTTTGAGATAGTATCACAGCGATAAAAATATTGTGATCCCAGTGTGTGAGAATTTAAAACATGATTCTCTGTGGAAGAGGCAAAAGGGACAGCTCTTGAAGGCCTCATGTGACATGAAAATGGTTACTTGGTTACTGACCTTTGACCCCTTTGGGCCTCTAGTTCCTGATTCACCTTGTTTCCCCTATTATAGGAGAATATGAAGATAGAAAAGAGAAATCACAGAGGAAATAAGAACAGAAAAAAGAAATTAGCAGTGACTCAGAATAATGAAGAAAAATGGAAACACTTTATTATAACTGCTTCAATATATGGCTCTATGTAATTTTGGCTATTATAACACAAAGCTTAAGTAGTTATCACCATATCATTAGCTCATTCTCTTGTCTCACCACCACCTTCATTCCATTATAATTCTGAAGACTGCCCACCCAACAGTGGATGGGAAGAGTTCTGTGAATAATCCTCATTAGTCTCAGCAGTGTTGGCATAAATTTCTTTTTCATCAAAGAGTAAACCATTTCCTGTGTCTCTAGGATGGGTTATTAGAATAAAGTGTTACCATATTAGTTTGCAGGAAGTTTAGAGGAATAAAGACTGAACAGTGAAATAAAATCCTTAGCTCTGATATTTTCAGGGTGTTCCACACTTCATGTTACCACAGAAACTAACACATCACATATCAACATTTTTCTCAGGGTTATGGACATTGGGGAGGGTTTGTGCTTTGGTGAGTGCTATGAAAGATGTAAGCCTGATGATTCACAGACCTGTACCCCTGGGGCAAAGAATAAAAAAAAAAGTTTTAATACACACTTAGTGATAACACCTTAATAGGACCGTACCTCCCCTTCTACATTTGGATGTGTTATTAGATTTGTTTACTGGACAGAAGAAACTGGAAAAGTTGAATTGTAAAATTCCTTTTGAAAAGAACCAAACCATGCATTTCAATGAATTGTGATTTTTGCTGTTTTAATACCCATCGAAGAACTGTATTTTGGTTTCATGTTCTAAAGTAAGTAGGACACACTTCCAAACCAAAGAAAGCTATCTTCCAATACAAGAATAACTGACCTTTGGTCCAGGGGCTCCAGGCTCCCCTCGCTCACCTCTTCCAGGGGGCCCTGCCTCCCCACGTTCACCCTGTCACAAAATACAAAACAAGTAAATGGCAATTACTCCTCCTCCCCCCCACACCCAGGGCTGGTCCTTGTATATTAACAAGTGAATTCAATAAAATCAAGGAAAGCATAGAGTTACCACTTATTTACCACTTATCCTGCACTGTTTTAATCAACATGGATTATCTCATTTAATAATCAAAACAATTATTCAGTGTTTGTATTATCATTTCTATTTTATACAGAAGGAAATGGTTTGGTAATGCCTATCTGATACCTATGTTGGTAAGTGGAAGACCTTGAAAGGGAATTGCTAAGAGCCATCATTATATCTCAAGACAGACATGGACACAGTTTTCATTCTTTTTAAGATCTGCCAGGGAGAAGCGTGGCCAAATGGCTAAGTGTCAGGTTTTGTAATCCAACATCCTGGGCTTTAATCCTAGCTGTGTTATTTACAAGTTCTATGTTTTTGGACAAATTAGTTAAGTTCTGAAAACCTAAGTTTTCTCTATAATGTGAAGAAAAGTATAGTACTGATCTCATAATTTATAAAGGCAAAGTGTTCAGAATGATGCAAAATACATAGGTGTTATAGCTCTTGACTATATTCATAGCTCTATGAAGTATGAACATGATCACTGCTCTCAAGGAGCTAATTATCTGGTTAGACAAGATCCACATAAGCAAAATAGTTTAGAATTAAGGAGTAATATAAGGCTAATATGTGAGAAAACAGGAAATTCCATAGGGTTTTGAATGGTCCAGATTGGGTAGTTGGAGGTGGTATTGAGGCATGTCCTAAAGGATGGATACGGTGTATTTTATAATTACTGTTGTTTATGACTGTGTTTTGATGAGTCCAGCAGATGCTTAAAACAATTCACATGCATTATCTTATTTAAGCCTTGGGACAAAGGAGAAAGGTGCTGGTTCCCAGAGTCTTACAGATGAGCAGACTGAATGAAGCTCAGAGAGGTTAAGTAACCTGACCAAAATCACAAAGCTTTCAAAGTGGGATAGCTGTGATATAAAACTGATTGTGCTCAATATTCAACTTTTGCATAAATCTTTTGCACATATCTGGTCATTTTTCTTAGGATAAATTCTTCATTGGGGAATCGCTGGGTCAAAAAGTCCAAACATTTGAAAAGCTTGCCAAACTCTACAGGAAGACCATGTCGTTTTCCATTCCTGAGCACAGAGTAGAGAGTGTCGGCTTCCTGCATGAGGGGTAAAATCGCAATAATCAAACAGGTTTGGAATTCAGACTGGTGATGGCACGTTTATGGGTGAAAAGGCACCCTCGTCACTGAAGGAACTGATTCATCATGGAAAGGAGAATAAAATAGCACTGGGTCCATCCCGGATGATTTGGGGCTCTAAATTCCAAGATCTTTATCTGTATCATGCCCACTCTGGGAAGCCTGTGGAGTTTTGCAGGGGAGGTGGGGTAAATTAGGGCAAGGATTAAAGAAGACTCATCAGGTTCTTGAGCATAAACTGAAAAGAATGTGAAAATGGAGAGCCTGGGAGAAAGGCTCTCCCTTGTCTGGATCGAAGAAATGGAAGAGATCTTCCAGAAGGGATTTTCCAGGGATTAGAAGTGGAAGGGCCTCCGTTGGTATATGGAATTTTAATTTTTAAAAAATGTACCATATTTGGTATTTCTGTTAATATTTTACAAATTCTAAAATAGTAATTATAAACTTATTTTAAAGAAAAGCAAAACCTGAGAAAATAATTTATCTATAGCATACTACAGGAGTCGAGCCTATATATCTTTACCTAGAATCACTTTTTGTCGTAATGCAGCTCATTAGCTGCTTGTTATCCTATGGAATTATACTATTTATGTGTTTATTTCTATCTCTCCTTCTACCTCTGTCTCACATATACTGGAATGTAAGCTTCAGGAGAGTAGAGACTTTTTGTTGCATTTACTCTTCATCCTCAAATATTAGAAAAATGTCTGGCAAAAAAATGTGCTGAATTAATGAAGAAACATTTTATTCAAGTTATTCTGAATTATTCATAATAAAACCTCATTTCTTTAGGCTGATGTAGGTTTCTCTGAGACACTCGATATAGATGCTGAGGATACAGCAGTACATAAGAACAGATTTTTAGATACCATTATACATCTTCCTTCCTTATAATCTCTCTTCATCGTGTTGGGGATAAAATATGCAGGGTTAGTTTATTTTTTAAATCTGAATTTAGTGATACAAATCCAGACTTGCCTACACAACTGGAAAAAGGCCACTGTTCAGCTGAGAGAGAATTTTAAATAAACATGACTTTTCCATTATAATACCAAATTCATGTTAGTTCAGCTGAAAATTGCTCATATTGTTAATATAATTGTTAAAATATTGTTAATAAAACAAATTTCCTGTCCACATCCCTTCTTGTAGAAATGCAAAACAAATACAGTACATTCTTTACTTTTATTGGGAATTCAGAGCAGTATCTGCTAAAATCAGGCTGGATCCTTCGTGAGAAGGAATCAATGTTGATTTTGTGGATTTACATCTGGATTTTTTTTGAAACCCCAGAGGAGGGTATTTATCTTTTTATTTTAAAGATTTTATTTATTTACTTGAGAGAGAGACAGAAATAGTGACAGAGATAGCCAGAGAGAGCATGAACGGGAAGGAGGGGGAGAAGCAAGCTTCCCGTTGAGCAGGAAGCCCAATGTGGGGTTCGATCCCAGGACCCTAAGATCATGACCTGGGCTGAAGGCAAACGCCTAACCGACTGAACCACCCAGGAGCTCCAACACCAGAGTAGTTTAAAGATTTTATTTTTAAGTAATCTCTATACCCAAAGTGGGGCTCGAATTCAGAACCCTGAGATCAAGAGTCTCATGCTGTACTGAATGAATCGGCCAGGTGACCTGAAACTACAGGGCAGTTGAAAATCAATGAACTAAAGAAATGATATTTAGGGATGAACTCCATTCATTACTACCTGTGTTTCTTCTCCTTCTCCCTTTTCAACAAACAGAATGCTACAAACATTTAAAGATCTAGTTCACATCTGGTTCTCTCTGGCATTGACCAAGTTTTCTATTTCTTTGTGCTGACCAATGAGGCTGGCTTCTTTCTTTACCTGGCTCTGAAGCAGCAAGCCTGAATAAATACAACAGCTCTCATATGAACACAGAATCCTCATTATTCTCTTGCTTCCTCTCTCTTTATTCCAGAAAGCACATTTCTTGTGTGAATCTGTTCAGGCTAAAACAGGCATTACTCATATTTTGTTAATAAGCCCGACAGCTCATTATGAGAAAAAGAAATTGCTTGAGAAAACAGCAATTTTGCATAAATTCTACTGAGTTTCGGTCTCCCTTAGGCCACACATAGTTTCGATTTACTAGGATTGGAGTTATTTTCTCTTGATCAGCGGAAATGAGGACCCCTTTGTCAAAACAGACCATGAACATATTTCCCTAGCTCTTAGAAATCATCCTGGGTAATTTCTGGTGAATGCAATACACATTGAGGCAAAGACTTCTACAGATTAAAAATAAAAGAATGTAGTTTGATCTAATTTTGCCCCTTTGATTCATGAGTCTGTCATGAGTAAAGTTCCATCCTCAGAGCTGTACCTTTTTATGTCTTACTGAGTAGATAAAAAGAGAACTATGAGTCCAACTACATCCACAGCAACATAATTTTTTATTTGGTAGCATAAAGATTTTGCTTTTAGGGCCCTCTCTAGGGTTGTCAAGTGGAAGATCATGACTTGGTTTTCATTACAGGGTCTTTCTGCAGACATTATTCAGAATAGATCCTTTTGAGATGAGACACTTAGGAATCTGTACGACATTAGTACTTGCCTTTGAAATCTAGGGAGTGAGGGGGGTAGTAATAATGTTTGATTAACAAGTATATCTTAAAATTGGCGATAAGGGGCAGAAGTTAATGAATTCTATTTCTCATCAGAATTCCCCCACTTTTTCAGATAGTCAGGCAAACGGCATCATATCAACTTAGGAACAATTTAGGAGAAAACAGGAGCAACTAATATATTTCATTATCCTATTGTCTAACCTGAGGCTTTCTGGAATTAACTTCCTATTACTCTATTTAATATGGTATTTTCGTTAGAATGTTAATAATAGGCGATACGTGTTTTCATTCTCTATTAGGCCAAAATATCTGGGTCACCTAAACAATAAAGTCACTCCACACTTCTTCCAACAAAATGGACTAAAAATATATGACAAAATATTTCAGAAAAAAAGGAAGGAAAAAACTCCACTAACCTTTGTTCCTGGTAACCCTGGTAAGCCTGGTTCTCCTTGAGGACCAATGAAACCTGGTTCTCCCTTTAAAAAAGACGGGCATATGAGATTGTTATTCATTTGGCAGTAAATAAGTAATGTTAAACTGATCTACTTTTACTGGGATTTTACCCCTTTGACTATATGCAGCTTTCCTGCTGAGACCTAGCTACTGTATAAAATCAATCAGAATTGGTTTTGGTCAGTGAAAATACTCTGAGCAAAGTTTTGGGGAAACTTGAAAAGGTAAAAGCGATACAGAAACCAGACAAATACCTTTATAAATTTCTTTGTCATCTGTTGTCCTCCATTTCTTATCATTTACCAAATTCAGATCCATTACGTTAGGGTGGATGTGGTAGGTGGCCTCTAAGACAGGGCTCAATGATCCCACCTCCTGGGTATTCACACCATTGTGTAATCCCCCTCTGCTAGAGTGTAGATTGGACTTACTTACTCATATCTAATGAACAGACTTCAGAGACTGAGTTATAAAAAGACCGTGGCTTCCATATTGAGGGCCCTTTCTTGTTCTCTCTCACTTGGATCACTTGCTTTGATGAAAGCATTTGCTCTGAGTAGCCCTATGGTGAGGTCCAAGTTCTGCCAACGACCATGTGTGTGAGCTTGGGAGCAGATGGACCACCCCAGTAGAGTCTTCAGATGAAACCACAGTCCTGGCTGACAGTTTGACTGCATCCTTGTGGGAGACACTGAGCCAGAGGCACCCATCTGAGTTGCACTCAAATTCCTTTTCTTCCAAAACTGTGAGGTAATTGTTTTCAGTTTTGGGGGTAATATCGTAGGCAGCAATAGATAACTGATACATAGCTATGGCTAGGGAAGAGATTCAGGAATGTTCAACATCAGAGGAAAAATATCTCTCTTTGCTATAGCTCCATAATCTCTTCCCCACTTCCTGGAGGAAACCCAGTTGTGATATAATAAAATATGTATTTAGTCTTGTTCCTGGTTCCTTGCACAGAGCTCCTAAAACCTTTGGAATTTCCTGAGTGATAAAGAGGAAAAGGAATATCTTTTGCTATTCATAACAAACCCCTTCAAATGTACCTGAATTTATGCTAATGAGGTGACTTGATGGGTTCCTAGATAGCTTCAGGAGGAGAGTGTTAAAGTTGGAACTTTCAGTCCTCCTCTCACCATCCCCAGAGAGGGCAGAGGCGCTGGCAGTTGAGTTCAATCACTAATGGCCAGTGATTTAATCAATCATGCTTATGTAATGGAACCACTATAAAAATCTTTAAACAGTAGGGATTGGAGAGCTTCCAAGTTGGTGAGCACATCAAAGTGCTGGCTGGATGGGACATCTCAACTCCATGGGGACAGAGGCTCCTGTGCTTAAGACTCTTTTGACCTCATGCTATCTAACTCTTCATTTTAATCTTATAATAAATTGTAATAGCATGGCATTTTCCTGAGTTTTGTGAGTTATTGTAGCCAATGATCAAACTTGAGTGGGCTTGAGGATGGGTTGATTGTTAATACCCTCAAATCTGTAGCCAAGTTAGAAGTGCAGATACCAGGGGACCCAGTATTTGTGATTGGGGCTTCTAGACTATCCTTTATACAGAGGTTGAAAGTGAGGGCAGCTTTGTGGGATTGAGCCCTTAAAACCTGTGGACTCTGATGCCAACCCTAAATAGTTGGTGTCACAATAGGACTGAATTGTTTGACACCAAGTTGGTGTCAGAAAACACCTGAGACCAGTGTTCATATTTTCTTCAATATCCATGAAGTTTTTTCTTTTTTACAATGTGAGTTCAAATGTAAGAGCCTAACTTCCTGAAATCTAGAAAGAAATTTTAAAGCGAAAAATATAATGGCTCTGTTCTCATACTTACTGCTCCCCCCCCATTTGGATTATTTCTGAAACAGTTGCTAATGTTATTTAATACATTTGATTTTTTTCTAATGTAGTGATATTCCAACATTTGTTTCTTGATACTTAGAGTTGAGGAGGAAGATACAGAGAGGATGTTTTATGACAAGTGTTTAAATGTCATCAAATATTTTGAAACACGTTAGTTTTAAATATATGCCTCATAAAACCTTGGGTGCTGTGAGGGGAACAAATGGATTTCACTACCACAAAATGCATCATATTGATACAGAACTCAAATATATTTCTCTCTAGCTCTGATGTTCATGGTAGTGATTTAAGAAAATAAAAAGTTGGAGGCTAAGTAATGCTTTAGGTTTATTGTTCATGAATTTTTTGAGACTCTATTCTACCTGTTCCCATACCCTTACACATAATGGAAAGGAGCCTCTGAACAAATAATTTTTGTATGATCTCTTAATGGTCTAAAATGAAAATCAACAATAATCAGAGAAATCAATGATGACCATTCTACTTAAAAAAGAGTTAAACTTGTTATTTTAAACAAAAAAAACACATGGAATACATTTATTTAGAAGTAAGATATTTTTCCCAATAAAATTTCATATACAAATACATAAATATTCTCTGCCCACCCTCAAGAATAAAGTTATAATAAAGTCAATGTGTATCATTAGTAATGACTTACTGTCATGAAAATCTAATGTGAGTTAATAGGTTGAAAATTTATAGGTAGACAAGACTCTTGCATATCTTCAAGTAGAAATAACTTATCTCACTAGTTAGCAAAACAAGTAAAACACAATTAAAGCATACTAGTAAAAGAGAAGAAAAAAGAGTAAATGTTGAAAAAACATTTCTTATTCAGGTTAGTGTTTAGTTTATAAAAAGATGAAGCATGCAGTTTTAAGATTCACAAATAAATAAATAAGGCTTTGTGATCTCAGTGGTCAGACAAACGTGATTTTTCTTTCTTTAAAAAAATAAAATATACATTAAATTCTCCTGAGGAAAGTATAGTAATTTCCCTTAAATAGAATGTTCAAGCGGGGGGAATTTTTTATGTCCAAATACACAATTAGCAATGCATTTGACAGTCACGATGATTTTAGTACTGCCGATATTGGCTAATTTTAAGGACTTTGAGTATGATTAGTTTGACCTTATTTCACTCTAAGAAAGCATCTACCATATTGATGTATTCATTTCTTATCTCAATTTATTCAAAGGGAAAATAGCATACTTAACTTTAAGATCACAATTTTATGTTTATTTAATTCCAGAGCTCTCAACCACTTTGGAGACGTTTTCTTAATCCTCTCCATATCTTGGCAGAGTGGGGAGGAAATAATCACCTTTTCTGTCTCAGGCTTGAAAGAAAATTGTTGAGGTAAATAAGGCATAAATAAGTCTTGAGCTGGTCGGGTTGTTTATTAACCTCCTAAGCTATTGCCAGATGTTCTCAACCTCTTTCATTTACCTGTATTAGTGTACACAATGGGACAAGTTCATTGATAGGATTTCAGATTCCACATTTCATTTAACCTTTAAGAAACTGCCATTTGTAGGGTTTGGGGTAGTATTGAAGAAGAATATCCATAATTTTATGAAAAGGTTATTAAAATAATCTTCCTTGCCCAATGGCATATCTGTGTGAGGCTGTTTTTCTTCATACACTTCAACTAAAACAACAAATTGCAACAGATTGAATACATAAGCAGATATGACAATCCAACTACCTTCTGTTAAGTCAGACATTACAGAGATTTGCCAAAAAAAAAAAAAGTATAACAATGCACTGTTCCTGCTAATTTTTTGCTTTGTTTTAGAAAATTCAGTTGTATTTCATAAAAATGTTATTTAATGAACACAAAATGGTTTTTTAAAAATCCCTGTTTTAATTTCTAATACAGAAACCTCAATAGTTACAATAACCTTACATAAATGAAAATTCTTCCAAACCTAGTTTTCACATGTGTAAAGGAGTTTTGAGACCAAAATTTTTGAGAACTGTTGGTACAAAGGTACAGAATTGAGTTAAAAGCCTGGCTTTACAAATTGGAATCTTGAGGGGCCCAACAACGGAAGTTACTACTGTAACTTGACTAAGTCAAGTCAAGACTTACAAGATAATGCAAGCAAAGCACTTAATGCTGTCTCTAGAATAAAGTAAGTGAACAATAACTGTTATTATCATTGTCCTTATCTAACAGTCTCAAAAATGCTAGCTATCATCATTATTATTGTGGGTACTAATAGTATTACAACATCTCTGCAACTAATTGGTCATATGCAAAGTGACTTTCTGTTTCTCTACAATCTGTATGGGGCTATACTCAATACCTCTCCAAATTCTTCCAAGAAGTAACACTAAATTTTCTCATGTGACTATATCATCATTTCATGAGACGATATGCAGCTGTCAGAGACTTTAGGACTGCAAAAGCAGAAGTGTGTAAGGTAGAGAAGTAACAGGTGTTCTAAGAATGAATTTTTTTCCTGTAAGTAAGGGAAAGGAGAAAATGGTCATACCTATTGAATTTCTCTAAGTAAATGTAATCTTTAAATAAAAAATTTTTTTTGCCTCTTTGACAAGGACTGATTAAAAGTTCTAACCTAAAATGTCTAGGAGAAAGGCCATGACAACCTATGGTTTTGCGTTAGAAAAAAATAAGCAATTGGTTATTCTATTGTAGTCACGATTCTAGTTAAGCAGGATAGAGGAAGGAGACTGGGTCAGGAGCAGGTAGGGGAAAGCAGCTGAAATATGATCCAAACACAAAACACTTCTGGGAAAAAAATCTTTGGAGAAAATCAGACTATACAAAAATGAGGTTATATAAGTTTTCAGGGCAAAGAGCAGGAGAAATAACTCTTTTTATTGGACTATATAATAATTCTCAAAGCTGCTTTTAGACAGCTAATCTGATTTAATCAACGGGAAATAAGATTGCTAAATTGGAAATTATTCACAAACATTGGTTTGAGTATACAAGGCAGGGGAGAGAGACAATGGAGGAAGTTGGAAAGACAGTGCAATTAAGCTCTTACACTACTGTTAATGAAGAGGCAACTAAATTTAGAGTTTTAAAAACTTTTAAGAAAATCCAAATTATAATTTCTATAAGCCATTTCAGGAATAACATGCAAACATAAGGTAGAGAGCCTTTGGAAAGGGCAGATGCTGACTGTCATAATCAGGGAAACATGTATTTACGCAGGTAAGCAGGAAGTAAAATAGCTCCACCATTGAAGTGAAACGATATGACAACATCTGAAATAATGTTAACCTTTTCAGTTTATGATGTGTTAGGGCTTTTTTTTTTTTTTAAATGACAACAAAAAATTTCCAAGAAAAATAGGGGAAAGGCAGAGTTTTAAACATTGGTTTGTCATGAACACCAGGGCCCCAATGAATAGCATTAAAATGAGTCGAGAAGATCATTACTTGAGAGCCACTTTAAACTGTTCTCTCATTTCATATATATTTTTTTTCTCATTTCATATATATATATATATATATATATATAACATATATATAAATTTTCCTCCATCTCTCTATTCACTCACCAACTCTAGTGAGAAAGCAGTTTAAGTCTTTGCTTTTGTTCCTGTTGAGAACAAGATTACAAAGCCAATCAGGATTCCATTCCTATTGGTGCTGTTGATCCTATGTGGAAGGGAATCCAGAGTGAAGGCAACCAACCGGCAGATCTTATAGTGTCATTGCTTGTAAAGTCAGTAAAGGGGAAAGTAAATATTAGGAAAAGAGAAAAGTAAAAATTAGAGAGAGAAGGAGGAGAAGGAATCATGGAGGAATGTAGGGAGAGAGCAGAGAGAACACAAAAGAGAAAGAAGAATGGAGATGAACAAACATTTTCTGTTCCTCTACCATGACCATAACTATTAAATCCAGGTTTAATCTGTTATTTTCTGTCGTTGTGTTTTCACAGGTCCTGGAAACATCCAACTAGATCTATGCCTGAGACAGACAGACACAGGAAAATAAAACAATATAATACCTAACTCTTAAAGGAAATACAGAGCTCTGATTTAACCAAAGCCTGGAGATAAAATATATACAGCATTATTTATTAGAATCCCTTAACACAAGCCAAAATTTTAAGTGCTGAAACACAAGAGCTGGCACAACATTCTGCTACCCAAGCCCCATGCTAGCCAGATTAAACAGTTGTCAGAGAAATAGAAATCTCAGCTTTGTTAGTCCTATTGTGATATGGTACTGATGCAGCACTGAATTCCGAAATGAAGAAAAATTTGGTTTAATATTTTTTCTGCTCTTGCCTTGGATGATGCATCTGATTTCTTCCTGAGTTGTTTCATGAGTTTTGTGCTTTGTTTATTCTTTAATGAATTAGCTTCCCACCAATGAGTTCAAAAATCGAGTCTCTATACCAAAACTGTAACACATTTCCCTGTGTTAAGCTGGTAGAAAAAAAAATCAATAAGAGAGTACCTGTGGTTTTGGCAACTAGACTGGGATTTGGGTTGGGCAGAAGAAATGCTGTTTATTCAGCATATAACACAGTAAATCTAGTACCACATTGCTGGGAGCCACAGCCAACAGCAGCCAGCAGTCCTATCTGAAAATCTGACACAAGTTGCTAATTTTAATGCAAGTTTTAAGCAGCCAGGGCACGTAAAGATGCAGAACCAAATCTACAGAGAATAGCTCTAGCTGAGATCAAAGATGTATCTTCACATGACCAACTTTGGAGGGCCTAATGGTCTCACATTGACTTTTCCAACTTAGCTAACCATTTCAGCAGCCATAGCCTTGATCTTGCAGTATGAAGCTCAATGAAAATAAGTCACAGTAGCTAGTAAGTACTATACTTTAACAATTACCCTATTTTGCACCATAAAGTTTCCTTGCTAATGACAGTGTTAGTATTAGATCTCTCTTTCTTCTTCTCTCTTTTTCTATCCACCCAGCTTTCTTTCATACATTGGCAATATATGCATAAACAGGAAAATTAAGCTGTGGGTAGGTGGAAACTATTCACTCTATAAGATTAAAAAAGATACAAAAGGATAAGATTTTTGAAGCCTCTTTTGTTGTTACTTTAAAAAACTTTAAATAACCTAATGAGATAGCTTAGATTCTGTGTACTCTGACAAACGTCCCCCCTACACACAAAACACCCTACGACAAAACAAAATACCCCAAAACAATGCAAACAATTAATTTCTTTAACAACAAGGAGGGCCACAAAAACTGGCCTTCTATATTACAACAAGGCAAAGGAAAGGTAGAAAATTCCCTAAGAACATGATCTAACAATAACCATCAAAGGTCACATTAAGTTTTAGAATTCCATAATAAAGTCCGACTGATTTTCCTTCAAGCCAGCATTTAATACATAGCAAGAAAGTATTTGAGATCACCTTCCCTTATCTTCTAAATGGCTATTGGGAAGTCTATTGAATACTATTCTTTTTTTTTTTTTTTTTAAAGATTTATTTATTTATTTATTTCACAGCGGGAGAGAGATCACAAGGAGGCAGAGAGGCAGGCAGAGAGAGAGAGGGGGGGAAGCAGGCTCCCTGCCAAGCAGAGAGCCCGATGCGGGCCTCGATCCCAGGACCCTGAGATCATGACCTGGGCCGAAAGCAGAGGCTTTAACCCACTGAGCCACCCAGGCGCCCTTGAATACTATTCTATCAAATTTACATAAAGGATGTCCTTCATATAGGTGAGAAGAGTCAACAAATAGATGGGATTATTGGTCAAGGTAAAAAAGGAAGAGACGGCTTCATTCATACAGAAATGGTTCCCCGGGTGTTTCCCTATAAACTTCCAGAACTTACCATCTGTTAAATGGAATAGTGGCCAGAAAGTCCTAACTGATTAGCTCTTGCCCACAGAAAAATCTCTGGTTTTTCATTTATTACCATTTGTTTTATTTTTATGTCATTATCAATTAAAGCAGTAAAAGATATTATTTTTTTAACCTGTCTAAAAGAGCCTCTAACATACCAGCTTAAACCAAGTCATGTTTTCCATGATATTTATTACTCCCAAGCAGATCCAATTTTCATCGCCCAAAAAATAGTACAATAGGGCTTGAAAAATATGTGCTGATTTGCCTGGGTGCTAAAGCATCACCAATAATTTTGATTAATGTGTCTTGACACTGAATGCATTAGCCATACAATATCCTTCTTGCTTAAAGGCTAATTAGAATTCAAGTCAGCATGATACCTGCTTCTGAGGATTACAGCAAGAACATTTGTTGTAATAAGAACGTCCAGGCAGCTAGTTTTTGTAATGATTGATTTGTAAAATTATTGAGGGGAAAAAAAAGAATGAAAAAGTAGAGCCTGTCCCAAAACACTATTTCCCTTAAGGATAAAATTTGAGTATAAATTAAAACATCTTGGTGATATGATGAAAATGAACTGCAATAGCAGGTTTATTTAAGTCTCAGAAAACATACCTTTCTGCTTTTTTTTTTTTCCTTAACAGGATTACATCATGAAAACACATTCAGTATATTTATTGGAGGTTTCATTATGGCTGCTAAAAATCTCTGATTTCTGGTTGCATGAGTTTCCTAATTGGATTCTTAAACTACTCAGCTGCTCAGACACACTCCGTGTAGGTAGGAAATAATTGTAGGTAACAATAACACAATCTTATCCTTTTAACCAGTATTTCTTCCTTTTCTTTTTTCTTTTAGGAATACATTTCACATCCTATGTTACTTGCAAAAACTTTCCCCTCCTGTTTTTAAAATGTGATTTGATGTTTCTGAGGGAAGAGCCTCATCACCAGTGGATTTAGTTGGTAAATTTCTATTAGATTATTGAATACTGTAATTAATCCTAAGAAGGCCTACCTAAATGTTTCTGCCACCTGTAAAACTTAGCCTTTCTATGATTTGGTGTCAAGGGTGATTTCATATAATGAGGAATAAAGAACTAGTTACTGTCTCATACCCTCCCAATCCTCAAATTCTTAATCTGAATGTCAAATTTTCACTAATATGGAAGCCAGAAGAAAACTATCAAGTTTGAGGGAAAATACTTAAAATTTTTTTGCCACCTAAATGCTTTTTTCATTTGATGTAATTTTTACTATATTTTGTTTCCCAACTCTATTAATTTTACTGTGTTACATAAATTTTTCCCAATTGACTTTCTGAATATGATGAGACAAACTGGTGGTGTCTATTGAAAGGAGAAAAGCAAGCACTGAAAATCCATATTTGTAAAAAAAAATGTCCAGGTCCAGGCAACACTATGACCAGGGCCTAGAAAATTTTCCTCATTACATGTCCAGTTTCTCCTGTGAACAGCGTAGGAAGGAGAAATTTGACAGTACCATGTCTTATGCCCCAAAGATTGCATTCCTTCATCCTTTGTTCCTGGAATGTATTTGAGTTATAGGAAAAGGAGAGTAGTGTGATGTTTCAAGAGAAAGTAGGTTTCTTACAGCTCTTAAAGGTAACATTCATCCATCACTGCAAAGGAGTTTTCAGAATTTACCTCTATTAACCTATAGAATGTAAATGGCTTTATGTTCTCCAGGTTGAAATTACTATTACTCACATGAGGAAAGACTATATTGAACATGTGCACAACCCATGTTTCCAATATTCTGAGCTGCTCCAAGAGAAAGAAAGAGTAATAGCTGACATTTATATAAGGTTTACTATATGACTGGCAATATTTATGAGCTACACATATATTAATTCACTTAATATACACAACTCTCTGAGTTATATATAATGATGATTCTCATTTTATCAGGAGCCAGAGGACAGGGAGATTACCGTAACTTGCCCAATGTCATGATACAGCTTCATTAACTGGTGAGGGGTAGAACCAGTACACTGGACCCGCACACTGGTGGTTTGGTTCTAAAGTCAGGTCTCTTGATCACTGCTCTATACTGCTTAATTACTATGGTAGTGTAATCATAAGAGGGGTAAGTAATGTATTTACATTTTTCAAAATAAGTGTGGAGAGAAAACAATTTTAAAAATAGAAATATCTTACCCTTTCATGTGATATCAGAAAAGCTAGTTACAGTAAGTTTCACTCATGAAAAATATATTTGAAGGCTTATTTATAAAAATCATTTTCTGAGCTCAAATCTTATTCCAGAAGATCAATGTCTGCATGGTACATTATGCATAATTTAATTTTCCCAGTTGAACATCTTGACACTATATGAACCATGAATGCATGAAACAGGAATTCCAAATGTCTTCCACATGGTGAGAGAACTTTCCAATACTTGTGCAGGAAGTTTAAGAATAGTTTGAAATTAAGTTATGCCTGTTGTTGGTAACTTTTATTATGTATGCCCAAGGTATCAGTACTTTTCTTTGAGTGGGACTCTGAGATGATAGATAGATGAGTACGCTGTCTGTATTTAGGCACTTTGCTCATTTCCTGAGAGCTGTGTGGAAGGCATTTGGGTGCTCATTAAGTTCCCCGCCATTCCCTGAGAGCAACAGGTGGCGAATCAAAGCTTCCCTGGTATGTCATGGCTGGTTTCCTCAATGTCTTGGAAATAATGGATGGCATTTGCATGCTCTCTGTAGTACCAGCAGATAAGAAGGGGATGAATAGCAACAGGAAGTATTTCCAAAGCATGAACTATCACACAAGTTCTTGCTACCACACGTTCTAAATTCATACATGTGGTTTCATCTTTTAAATATTTTTACTCATTCAAACTATGAAATCACGATTAACTGTGCTGTGGTTAGCAACCGAGTAGAAGCAAGGTATTTTGAAGGAATAAAGAACATCTCAGGTTAATGAAGCTATATTGTAAAGTTATAAACTTGTAACTTCACGTTTATAAATATCCAATGCCTGCTAATGACTATGTGTCTTAAATTATCTCCTTCACAAGATGACTTCTGTATTCTGAGCACCTACCATATTATAAAGAAAGAACATTGCTCACATCCTGAACTAGAGTGAGAAGACAAAGCTAATTACAGAATCCGTTTCTTATATCAAATACTGAGTAATTCCCCAACAGTACTTGATAATTGCATAGAAAAGTATCTGTAGTGGGCACCTGGGTGGCTCAGTGGGTTAAAGCCTCTGCCTTCGGCTCAGGTCATGATCTCAGGGTCCTGGGATCGAGGCCCACATCGCATCGGGCTCCCCACTCACGGGGGAGCCTGCTTCCCCCTCTCTCTCTGCCTGTCTCTCTGCCTACTTGTGATCTCTCTCTCTCTCTCTCTCTCTCTCTCTCTCTGTCAAATAAATAAACAAATAAATCTTTTTTTTAAAGTAGCTCTAGTGAAGGCTAAAAAGGTTTTGCCAATTCACAGCTTCTTGTCACAACAGTCACAGTCAAGGTTTAAAAAACGAAGGCAAATATCAGCTATATGATCTTGACAAAATACTTCTAGCCATGTCCTAGGACCCTCGGAATAAAAGCATCTACTAGAGGTGGCAAATCACCAACACTCCTCCCAATTTGAAAAAGTTCAAAACATTCGGACTAGTTCACATATGACTAGGGAAATGTCATGGGCTATTTTTCGTGGTGGAAGACAAAATGAATAAGAGGTAATGATAACAAATAGAGAAATTCACATTGGTTTTTGTTAGTTTCGGAGGGAAAAACCCCAACACCTTCACCTTTACATACTCTTTCCCACCAAGACAGTGCCTCATCCTCAGGAGAAGGGAAAAGTGCATTTCAACGCACATTTCAATGCGCATTTCAGTGCAGTGCTGGGGTTCCTGCCACACCAGCAGCCACTGGAAGCACAGCCTTGCTAACTTAGAAGTAAAGTGCTGCAGGAAACCCTCCCCCAGCCCTTCCCAAATGTCCCTCCTTTCCAATGCTTTCCCCCTTACTTATAACGCAGCCAGGTTCTTTTTAACTTTTGTTGAGTATAATTTTCTTAAATTTGTTTTAGAAGTCTATGATCTCCCAATCATTTGTAAAAAGCTCTTTTTTTTTAATGTGTGGGAATTACTAAGGAACTGCCATAAATTCGCTCTACAACATGAAATCACATATTTAATTATTTTGCTAAATAGCAAGTGTTAAGGAAAAGACTTTGACCCTTTAGTAAGCTGTTCTCATACAGTGTACTTTTTCGCTGAGGAAGCCAAAGACAAAATATGTTAAAAGGACATATCTGAATGTCCATGATACTAATCTGGAAACATCAAACAAAAAGCAAAATTTCGGACTGCCAGCCTGAAAACACAGTTTTCACGTCTGTTACTTACACCAAATAAAGTCATAAAATATATAATACCATATGATGTCTGGGGAACTCAATAATTTAACATGTTTATTCTAAAGCCATATTATTTCATGTACCATACTTCAAACACAACCTTCATCAAACAGTGTACATAACCCTCACACTGAAACTAGGATTATTCATTTTAAAATGGTCTAATGCACATTAAAGATTGATTCAACGTTTATGAGAACAATGTAAGAAAAATATACTTGCATTATGTTACTCTATCAAACAGTTCTAGAATTAAAAAAAACAAACTTTAAGCTTTTAAGTTTTAGAAAGCAAATCTTAAAGGACTCATTACTGCTAAGGCAGTAGAACTTTAAGCCTTGTCAGTTGCCCTGTGAAAAATTTTAAGCAATTAAAAAAATGTATGTTTCTTAACATTTTTAGATGGTTTTAAAACATGTAAAACGTTTTCAAACTAAGCTTTAAACAGTTATTTCAAAAGATATACACAAAGTTTATGGAAATAGTATATGGGACAGGAGAGTTTAGTCATCTGATTTGTCCTTTGTCGTGAGAGTTATTGACAGGAAGTGGAAGCAGAAGATATTTTAAAGCAATTGTTACAATGAATGAATTACAAAAACAGCTGCCTAAATGTTCAATTTATGGAAATGTTAAGACTCTGATTCCAGTCAGAATCTGATAGGATACTAAGAATAAAATTAAAATGTGAAAGTGGACATTCTAGACTTTAAAGAATTCCTTTGTGGCAAATTTTAAATTTTTTCAAGGGGCATAGTAGGTTCTAATAGTAGAATATACAGTCCAGGTAGCAATGGTAAATGTCAGCAATACCTGTGCTTAGTTTTCAATTTAAAAATGCTAATGTGGGGCTCAAACCCATGACCCTGAGATCAAGAGCCAAGCTGAGATCAAGAGCGAGGTGTCCAAACTGACTGAGTTACCCAGGCACCCCACGATTTAAAAAAATTTAATTAATTGAGGTGGCTGGAGAGTATTTAAAGGATAACATTACATTTTTACTTTTCATTTTTTTCCTATTTTCCTTTGATTTCTGTGACTTTCACAATTACAATTCTATGAAGCTGAGACTGTCGGTGCAGTATTTACCTTTATCCCCGGAAGTCCAGGAAGCCCAGGAAGCCCTGGTTCACCCTACATAGGAAAATCACATAGCATTATAGAACAATAGTCACTCAGTCACAGTATCTGGAGAAAAACATGGCAAATGTTCCTGAGTACTTGCTGTATATGTATATATATATATATACACACACACACACACATATATAAATATTGCCTAGTTCTAAGAACTTTGATGAGATTATACAGTTCAGTCAACTCTTGATTCAGGGATGGGTTGACCATTTTGCAGATTTTTTAGGATTTTCTCTCTTCCTGCCATCTCACTGCTCATTGGCATCTCAACCAGAAGGCAAGCAAGAGAAGTAAAAGAAGGAACTCTTGCATTTTATTATTCCCTGGTAAATGATTTCTTGCAGAAGCTGAAGCTCTTTGTTGAAATGAGGATTATGTATGCATTTGAATAATGCATCCTATTCCAGGGCTCTCTTACCTCAGATAATCAAGAGTTGGCTGTGTGAACAGATGGTCACATCAAAACAATATACATTAAAAGTCTTGCTCACTTAAAAGTATAGTAAGATTTCTTTTCCATTCCTGAATGATGAGGAGATAAACGCATGGTCAAGATTATGCTTAACTCCAGCCTGTATTTCTGACAATTGTTGAGTCTGGGTAACCCTGCTTAGTGATTTAGGGCTAATGGTACCATGCGTGCAGCTGTTCCTGAATACAGGTTTAAGATTAAGTGGTACATTTTGTGTAAGCACACTGGAGTCAAGCTAAATCTCATTTTCACAGAATTGTCTACATTATTTTAAGTACAAAGTATAATGACAAGAGGTTACATTGCTTAGAAAAGCTCCTGAATTCCACTAAAGAAGCATAAAGGAATCGCCAGGGAAAATGAAAATCCATCCTATATTGGGCTGAGGTGACTATTATTTGTGAAAACAGCATTTGAGGGTCAAAGGCATACATTGCTTCAGAATGGTCAGTCGGTGGGACAGACAACTATACTAAAAGAGACTAGGGCATTAAACTAAAGTGATAAAGGGAGACACTTCCTTTTATCTAAATGCTATAACAATTCTCATTCCAAGGAAAACCTACTAAGAACAATCAGATATTTTGTCTTTAATAGTATTACTTTTATATCATGAAGAGCCATAACTTGCTCTGGTATTATAAAAAAAATGATTCAATATTTTATTAAGTAATTAACAGTATCTGTACTGTTAATTAAGCTGTATGGTTAGACATAGAAGGGACAATGAATTTCCTGACGTTTTAGGTCACAGGTACTTCAGGAATGCAAAAGAAAAGCTACACTGATTGAAACTCTATAACTCAAATTGTGTACCGTGAATGGTAAGTCTAAGATGAGGTTACGCCAGAGAAGAAAGAATGATCATTAGGAATTTAAGATTGCATTCAAAGAATACTTGTCCAAGTTGATTAAACTTCCCAAAGAAACATTATACATTCGATTTTCTTTTTTCTTTCCCCTTTGCCCTTCATTTGATAAATTTAAGAAGATCAGTAAATAGGGCTGCATCCATACTTTACTGAAGATTCTCTTTTACTTAAAAAAAAAAGTACAAGGCCTTTGAATGTACAGTAAACTGCAGTAGAATATACAACCAATAAAAGTAAACTTATTGGTGACAAACCTATAATTTTGTATTGTTTTCAGAAAGGCCCCCAAAACTCAAGGCATCCTATTTGAAACACGTGAAAATACAGCAGTCATAACACTGTTTGCCTGTAGGAGTTCTCACTGTACACTTCCCTCCCACCATATTAAAAGGATTATATGACTACTTAAAAAAAGGTATTTATACATACATGTGTACACAGACACACACCCATGTTTTCTGACAACGAGAAATATGTATGAGACATTATGGGATATTTTACAATGTAGATTGAATTCCTACAGAGACTTTGGCATTTAGCTGTTCCCTATATTACATGTGTATGTATGTAAGTATATATCTATATTACATTATTAAATGGACTTTTTAAAGGAAAAATATTTCAGAAATGAATTTGACCTTTCCAAATTTATGCTTACTTAATGTAGTAGTCAACATTGAAAGATTATAAAATATTTAACATTACCCTTTGTGGAACATCTCAACATTCTTAGGAAGACTTTTCTTCCTATATAAATTTTCCCTATATTTATACCATGAAGGCTTGTCTTCCAGTAAGACACAGTTTTTTCTGTCTTCTCCACTCTTGCTTATTTCTTGGTCCAGGAGCTTCTCTGGGTTGAGTTCTTGGGCATGCATGACCCAAAGTCAGATCTGGGTCATAATTAAGAATTGGTTTGTTCTTCTGTTCAAAGAATACTTGTCCAGGTAGATTAAACTTTACACATTATACTTCAGGTTCTTTTTTTTCTTTCCCTTGGCTCTTTACCCTCCATTAAAGGAGACCCTTGTCTGCTGTCAAATTTGGGACTCTGTTTTTACCCTCAGTACCCTATACTTTTAGATACACTTCAACTAGGAAGGTCCCTTCAAATGCGGGGTCAAGTATTTTTATCCCTTAGAAATTAAAAAATGTATTTTAAAAAGATGCAGAGAAGTTAGAAAGAAAAAACTATGTGATGAAACACAATACCTATTTTTATAAATCTACACATTAAGTTTACAAACATAAATACACATACTAACTCGTGTATCAATCACACACTTTACTGTTGAATCTATCAAAGGAAAAAGAACTATGATGAAATCAATCTACATTATGAATATTCCTCTAAATAGCAAATTTTCATATTGAACAACACCAGGCAGTAGAAAGCTCATCAAGGGGCTTTTTATTCTGTCACAATACTCTACATTTCTGGAATGTCCCTCACATAGGAGATTAAGTATAGAATTCACAACACAGTTCTTCAATGATGAGGAAAATGCCATGGAAAATGTCTTGGATTAATTCTGTACTCAGTTCTGCTTGTCATTTTCTAATCTTAAGTAAGCAGTAAGCATGAGAATCCTCTACTTTTAAAGCAATGCTGGGGTAAGTATTGACAAACCCCGATATTAGAAAAAGGAAGTCATAAATACTGTGGGCAAGTGAGATTGCGTCAAAGGATAGAATCTGGCCTAAATATTGATTAAAAAGATGCTGTTCAATTCAGGGCACATATTCATTTAGATAGGTTGTGAGCTTTTAATGAATCCACCCCTTCTCTCAATATAATTTAGAGATTTTTAATGAAATATGAAGGAAATCCAATGTTTCCATATGTAAACCTATAAACTTCTAGGAATGAATCTTAACTGTATTTCTAAATAATCATGATAAGGCAATATTTTATTAAGTAATTGAAAATCACTTTGGATCTTCCACTCTGAAAACAGTGGAATCTATACAAAATTATAGCAGATTTTTTTTGTTTTGTTTTGTTAAAAGGGCACAATAGTCCTGCAGACATTTCTTTTAGTATTTCACATATTTGGAGAACACTTTAAATTTAGCCTTTAATTTTTAAAGATGAAGGGACCTAAAAGGAGACCATCTGAGAAGATTATTTGCTTTTTCAAACCAAAGCAGTCCAAGGATCTCTGATGATACCACTAATTTCAAATTCCTTACATAAAGAATCAGTAGGACATCTTGGGGATTAAATAGCAACATATCCAGAATTCTGCTGGGCTCTTTGGAAAAGTCTGAACTTTACCTGAAACTGGGCCTGATGAATCATTATTCTTACAGTCTGGGTTTCGAAAGAAACTGAGTTTCAAAACAAAACTCTATTTTTAAATTAGAGGAATTTTAAAAGAACATGAAAGACCTTCTCAAAAGTTACTTTAATCTTAAGTGTTTAAAACAAAGCACCCATCCTATCAATGACTTCAAGAGTGTGGGAACATTATTTTACCATGTCTTAGGATTCCAAACTCCTATCATGAGATTTAGTCTTTCTTTTCCTTTACACTAATGGGGTAAATTGTATATTTCTAGTCATATTTTTTTCTAAACATCAGCTATTGCTAGATAAAGGTAGAGTCATGATCTTAAGAGGTTTAGCCTAATGTGGAATTCACATTACTTGTTAGCTATAACACATCTGTTACCTAAAATCTGACAGCACTGGGCACTGATATCCAGATGCTCAGACAATAAACTGCTAACAGTTGTTTCCTGCCTCAGACTCAAATGAGAATATGAATCTAAACATAATCACCGCATATCCTCTAATTTATCACTGAAGTGAAGCACAAATGATTAAAAAAATTTCATGTATGTATTCACAAATCAGTTAAAGTGCTTGGCTAGTGTCTCCAATTAAAAGTTCGTTTATTAACAAATCTGGTTTGTATAATATAACTTCCACTGCCTAGGTAGATATGATTCACATAAACAATTATCAGGAGGGAAGTATTTGAAATGAAAGGTAAAGGAATATAAGAAGCTCTCATTCCCAATTGAACTGGTTTAGTAAATATTCATTTCTTCTCATGAATGATAGAAACATGCAGAAGAACTTTAAACATGCAAGATAAGTTGTTGGCATTCCAACCCGACTGATCTTTGTTAGCCTCAGACAGCTGAGTATATGCAGACCTTCGCTGATAAAGCATCTTTTTACATGTACATGGTCTTTCTCATATTTTGCCATGGTCCCCATCAACCCCTTTAAAATGCAAAACAATCAATAACACTCTGCATGCAATGCATGAAAACTACATCATTTTTCAATAATTGTTTTCATATCACACAGTGGATAGTAGGTATAAAATGGCAAAACTGAGGCAGTATAAAGAACACACTGGAATAGAGGTATTACCTTTTGTCCTGGACGACCAGATTCTCCAGGCTCCCCCTGGCCAGAAGAAAACCAAAGATGATAAAAACAATCTTACAAGAAATTTCCAAAACCTTTAGGCCTAAAGGTCACTTTCACAGAAATGGCCTAGGCTTCTCGATCACATGAATTTCATTCACTTTATTCTATTACTCTATAGCTCACCAGAGACACGAAAATTTTTTTGCTGTGAACAAACCTAAAGCTCACATACAAATCCACATTTCCTTAAAAACCAACTGCAGAGAGAAATGAAGGCAAGACCTCTTATTTAAGCCTTTATCAGATTTCCAGCAGATACTGCCTGTTGTGTTTGGAAGCTGATGATTGCAGAAGAATAGAAACAGTTATAACCATCAAAACTGGTACAAAAGAAGAGAAAGCAGAGGCTTATAAAATTCAAAACTGTAGCCCCTGGGGTACAAACACTCACAAGGTTATACTTACCTTAATTCCTGCAGCAGATGATCCAGGGTCACCCTAAAACAAAACCCATGAGAGATTATTCCACCAGTTATGAGAACAGGAAACATACAAACACACAGAGAGCCATTATCAACATGGCACTAAAGGCACCCCATGACTAACAGGACCTAACTATGCTCCATAAGACCACACCAACATGTCAGCTGTTAAGATGTCAACAATTCCCAAGGTAAACAATGCACTTTCTAAAAGCACAGGTTTATGTTGAATGCAAAATAATTAAGGACTACATTCCTTAAAGTCAACAGAAATATATAAATATGTATCTCTTCCCTTGATACGGTGCTAAAAGGGTATTCTAAAGTAATAAATTATAATTTGGAGAGCTGGACTTTTGGTGTTCTCTATTTCTGGAATTCATTAATGTCACAGGCTCTCAGTTACTGGGAGTTCCCTGACCCTCTTGGTCTTCAGAAAGTCAGGGTTCAACAGATGAAGTCAAAGGGTTAATG
Organism: Ailurus styani; assembly: GCA_002007465.1. Classification (NCBI taxonomy): domain Eukaryota; kingdom Metazoa; phylum Chordata; class Mammalia; order Carnivora; family Ailuridae; genus Ailurus; species Ailurus styani. The sequence goes on along the minus strand of LNAC01000032.1, from coordinate 1,870,829 downwards.
ATGTTGAGCTGGAAAAAGCCACGTAGCAGGTCGGTTTGTTTCCCTCACGAAGCACTGTCACAGTTATGACCGGCACATTTTCTCTAGCTTTACACTTATTTCATTGTGATGCAGTCACCGGAAAATTACAGGATGATGGATAACTCCCGGGTGGCAGGGACATATGTAAGACCTGAGAGAAAATCTTGAGGTTGAATCTGCTTTCTAAAAGGCACTGTACTCCATCGGGATACCACAGAGGGTAACTACCTTCCCAAAAGAATATGGAAGTTAGTTAAGAATGCTTTCTTTTTAATTTAAATTCAATCAGCCAATATATAGTACATCATTAGTTTCCGATGTAGTGTTCAATGATTCATCAGTTGCGTGTAACACTAAGTGTTCATTACCTCACGTGCCCTCCTTAATGCCCATCTATTTCTAAAATGAGGCCAGCAAAAGGGCCTTGATTTTCAAGCTTCTTCTAACCCCACGTCCTATGAACATGCTACAAGGAAAAAAAAATGCCAGGGAGGGGAGAAAACTTAACCATTTGAGACTGTGGAGAAAATAGGAACTGCCACAGGAGAAAGATACACACTGGAATTTCTTTAGTTGTCATATTGTCATATCTATGCAAGTGCTCAAGGGGCTCCAGGGGTCTGGCTCTTTGTTCTGGATTTAGGAAGCTGCTCATCACCCTCTTTTAGAGACAGGGATGAGGCCTCAGGCCTCTGTCCAAGGAGCACTGGTCCCCCTCGCCCAGTTCTTCCCACCTTCTTCCTCAGACCAGCACATTGTCTTTCTTGAGGTCTCAGCTTATATGGCTTTGCCTCAAAGAATCCTTCAACAACCAGCTTCAGACACATGCCCCTCACACACAACTTTCTCCTGTGCAGCATTGAGCTCTGTTCATATCCTGCGCAGCTCACTTCAGAATTACATATTTATGTTTTCTGCCTACTCATTGTCTGTCCCTTCATCAGACAATCAACCACATGAGGACAGACTCCGTGTCTATTTTTATCCAGTGCCTAGCCCATAGGAGATGCTCAACACCTATACAGCAAATGAATGAGCAAATCTCAAAAAGAATGTTTTAAACAAGTCAGCAGTCAAGGATCTAAATGAGAAAAAAAATTTAGGAGGGGGAAAAAAACAGGAAGGAGAAGGAAATCATAAATTAGCTTACTGAAGAAACTGATACATATGTGAGCTTCTTTGACATCTGTAATTGTTATTACCCATGGAAAAATTAAAACATGACAAAACAGAAGAGCCCTAAATACTGTCTTGTACTGATTTCTCTTTCTGATCATTAACATTCAATTGAGTTCCAAATGGGGAGTAAAATAAATGTGGCTAATAAAATAATACTTATTTCTACTAAATCAAATCTGAAAGCCATCAACACCAATGAATCAGGTTTGCAATATTTTGCACAGTAAGACCTTTGTATTCGTAAAAGCAATTTTGACTTTGCTAAGTCCCTTCTCTCATCTCATTTATACCTCATAAAACTCTGATGAAATTGGGCAGATATTATTATTTTCACTTGATAAGGAAATTGAAGCAACGAGAGGATGACTGAATTTTGGACTTCCTAAATTCCATTGCCATATTCTTTTTATTAGAATAAGAATTATTGGTTTATTTCATTTTGACAACAGGGCATAAAAGTCGTGGTAAACGTGTAAATAAATGGAAGTCGCTTGTATTAACTGCAGTTTAAAACCTTTTTATTTTAATGTCTTAATGGAAAGTGGCTGGATAATCTACCAATGAGACTAAGAACTAGATTTAGTTCTCATAGAAAGTGGTTGGAGAGAAAGACAGTTTCCTGAAAGGCTGATTTATTCGTGGAAATTGGAGCAGTTTCATTAGAGGTGACTATGAGTGATATTTTAATTCTCTTTTTAAAAACTTAGACTGTGAAATCTCAAGGAATTTTTATAACTTTTAAGTGGCAAGACAACTGCTGAAAGACAGTCATAAGTTAAACATTTTAAGGGATAGTCCTGCAAGTCGTGGAAATAAGACCGTCAGTGCTTATAATCCTCATTCCTCCAAAAGTGAAAGTGAATACAGGATTAAAGGCAGAAAAATCCAACGATGTCTTAAGTATACTCTTCACTTCATAAGTCGGCTGGTCTGGAAACACATTTCCACAGGGTGAGTCACAAATGGGAAAATCCTTTGAGAAGACACTCGAGGTAAATGAATTTGACTTTTGATAATTCAAAAGAAATAGAGAGTTTCTGTTTTGGTTGTGATCATTTTCAAACACAATAGTTAGTACATAATGTTATGTATGTGTTAGTAAAGTCTAAGTGGATAAATGAAGTGAATGCAGTGACATTTCTATCACTTATTAATTCATTCGATAAGTGTTGAGCACCAAGTATGTGCCAGCCACGTTCTCCGTAGGGATGGTGGGAGGTGGGTGAAATCAGGGAACAACGCAGTTATAATCCCTGTCCTTGGCCTGTGCTCAAGACAGTCACATACTAATATATATACATAAAACTATTATTGATTGAAAGCATGAAAATTGCTATCTTTTTCTTCCTTTTTTTCCATTATTGTTTAAGAAACACCTGGGATAGGAAGAGATTCCCATGTTTAGGAAATCTTGTGTCTCTGTATATAGCTGAAGATATGATAAACAAATGCATGTCACAGGAAAAAGTCCTACCATTCCCTGGAAATAAAAAATAGTTGAAAGGAAAACAAAATTTTTTTAAAAGGTTGTTTATTCAATAAATATTTATTATCTTACAAGTATGTGCCAGGAACATAGACTGGTACTGGGAATAGTTTGACATGATATAGTTTTTGTTTATTTGTTTTTCTTTCCCAATGAGCTGGATGTCCAACTAAACAAGGAATTACAATAAACCTTGATAACGGTTATGAAAGGGGTTTTAAAGAGTGTTGTGGGAGACTAGAGTAGGTAACCTAACCAATCTGAAGGAGACTGAAAGGCTGCCCTAGGGAAATGACTTATAAATTAAGGTCTCAGGGGACTAAAGAATAGAAGGTGGAGGAGGGAGTTGACAGTGTTCTAAGCTGAAGCAACCACAAGTGCCGAGTTAGAGAGGGCCCCGCCTTGACCAGGGGTGCAGGGGTCCGCTGAGATAAATCTTCACACATGATTTTAAAAAGACACAATTTGATGGTAGCTCCAAATATGGGTGTGGCTTCTGATATGCAAACAATGAATCATGGAACACTACATCAAAAACCAATGAAGTACTGTATGGTGACTAACATAACATAATAAAAAGAAAAGAAAAGAAAAAAGAAAAGAAAAGGCTCAGAGGATGCAAATCAAAGATGCTACGTAGGCATAAACCAAGAAGGCAGTGTGTTTCCAGGAATGGAGACAGAGGAACCAGGGAAAGTGAAGGCACATGTCAGGTCGTCCCAAGACCGGGAAGGTGGAGCTTCCAAATCGGCAGACTGAATTGTGAATAGAGTGGGGTGATCAAACCATTCAGTTTGCTGTACAAACACCTAATTTCAAGTTGTTTGAAAGAGATAACAAATCCATTTCTATGTTTGTTGGTGGGATTAACACTCCAAAGAGCAAAACATAACCTTTGCATAGTAACTCCACACATGATTGAAATCATTCTTTGGCGTGTTACTCTCAAGCCTAGAATATACCGTAGTTGCTGGCCATGGACAGAACCCAGCCTAGTGGTTTTCACAGTTCCACAGCATTTCCAGATGACCAGTCTGGAAAGGTTTAGATTGCTTTACCATCCATAGGCACAGAGTTGGATCAAAAGGAAAAAAATCCTATTAAAGTGAATCAGTCAATGACGTAATTTACTACATCAATGGCAGAAAAAAAAAAGGCATTTTTTGATTTTACATCTCAAACTTGGTAAATGATGAATGAGTTTCACATACTGAACCCAAAGGCCGTGAGAAGAGTGTTTCCAACATACTGGAAACAAATTATATGACAGAAGCAGGAAATATTTTAAAAACACATCAAAAATTATATTCCAATTACAGCATTCTCGGGATGAATGCTACAGGTCAGATTATATATTATATGTTACAGATTCCTATTTACAATCCCCTGTTTAGGCCCACTGGAAGTTTATAGAAATGATTTCCGTTTTAACTGAAGCATTCTTGTACTTAATTTCAGTTGACTAATAAAACTTTTTGACAAAAAAGAAAACAACCCATCTAGTTGATTTCAATTTCCATGTGGTAAGAAAGCCAACATTTATTGAGAGTTACTCTGTGTGAGTTGTTACGGTAAATGATTTGCATTCAAATAAAAGATAAGAACAGTATTCCCTTGAGATGGACTTAGTCATTTCAAAGAAAAATTTGCTTTACTAGAAAATTGAAATTCAAAAATGTGTGATTAAAGAAATGATTATTGGCCTACATTCCAAAAATGAAGCTTTAAAAATACACCTTCTAAAGCAAAAAATTCTCTACAGAAATCCACATAGGTGTAGTTGAGACGTGGCATAAACTTTTCTCACTTGAAAAAACTGCTCTTCTTTCTTTATTTTTTTTATTTTATTTTAAGATTTTATTTATTTATTCGACAGAGAGAGATACAGCAAGAGAGGGAACACAAGCAGGGGGAGTGGGAGGGGGAGAAGCAGCTCATCCCAGGACCCTGGAATCATGACCTGAGCTGAAGGCAGATGCTTAATGACTGAGCCACCCAGGCGCCCCATGCTCTTCTTTCTTTAAACAGAGACTAGCAACTAAGGCCCTTGGGCCAACTTCAGCAAGCACCCGCATTTGTGTGGCCCAAGTGCTAAGAATGGTTTTCACACGTTTACATGGCTAAAAAATAAAAAAAAAAATCAAGGAACAATACTTCATGACATATGAAAATTCCATGAAATTAACATTTCAGTGTTCAAAAATAAAGTTTTATTGGAACGCAACCATACTCATTTGTGTACATATTGTTAATGATTGCTGTCACACTGTAAGAACAGAGTTGAGTTGTTGTGACAGAGACCACAAGGCCCAAAAACCTAAGATATTTATTTTCTGACCCTTTATTGAAAGTTTGCTGACCTCCGGTTTTAAGTATAAACAAGAAAGTTAAATATAACATCCAGGTTTGTATAACTGGGGTTTGAAATTCTGACTCCAAGAGTGATCAAGGTATATCGTTGGTCTTATTACATATTAAGCATATGCATGCCATATTTGATTGTAGCATGATAATTAAATTTGACAGGTATAGAAAATGGGTCTACAGCAATGGTTCTCAATTAGATGTGATGCTGTCCCCCACGGACCATTTGGCAATGTCTAGAGATAGGTTTGGTCGTCATAGTTATTGGGATCTAGTGGCCGTAGGCCAAGAATGATGTCAAACATCCAAAAGCCCCACAACAAAGAAATATCTGGCCCAATAAGTTAGTAATGCTGAAATGGGAAACACTGGTCTACAAGAGACTAAGGGTCCACTCTAATTTCTGGACTGCTCCTCGAATGCAAACATAACTGCAATTTGGTGACATTAATTCATTCCTGCCATCCATGCCACATTTATATTAATATTTATAAGAATGAGAAAGATAAATTTTTTCTTTTTTTATGGGGATGCTTTTATGACTAACCATTACCCATCTGTACTGTAATAATTTTTAAAGTGAAGTATTTTTATCCTCAACTCTAAGCTTAAATGAATAAATCTTTTTTTATCACTCAATTACTTGGCTTGATTTTCATGAAAATCTGACTATTCTAATTTCAGTTTCTTAAAAGATCTTTTTCTTAATTCTTTATAGCACAAGTGATGTGAAATACTCTTCTTATGCCAGAGATATCTGGGAAGTATGAAGCCAAGCAGAAGTTATAATGATAGGCGGGGAGGGGGCTGATGAGAAGAGGTAGGAAGATGAGTCCACTCACAAGACCACTGTGATATAAATGCTAATAGTGGTTTAAAAGATTTAAAAAAAAGACAATGCAAAGGCTGACAAAGTATCTGGATTTAGGAGATTCCAAGGTAAGGTAAATTTTTAAGATTGCATTAGAGGCTCTAATCAAATGACATACACTTTCAAACTTTTATATCTCTTCCCAATCCTGTGACTTGTTCTCTCCCCAAACTGGAACAAATGGAATAATTCTAGAAACTTTATTTTATTTTATTTTATTATTTTATTTTATTTTATTTTATTTTTTATTTTTTTAAAGATTTTATTTATTTATTTGACAGAGAGAAACACAGAGAGAAAATTTATTTATTTGACAGAGGGACACACAGTAGGGGGAGTGAGAGAGGGAGAAGCAGGCTTCCTGCAGGGCAGGGAGCCCGATGCGGGGCTCGATCCCAGGACGCTGGGATCATGACCTGCGCCGGAGGCAGACGCCCAACAACTGAGCCACCTAGGTGCCCCTAGGAACTTTATTTTATATTTCTGAGTAGGGAGTGGCCCACTTACACATGACTAAATTACTTTGTTTTGAAGGCCATATTACTGCAAACCTAGCTATACATTTTCTAGAATTTGTGACATACCATTTTACTTTTAAAATATTTAAATTTGTAGCTAGGAGTTTGTGGAATGATCACCTTTATAAGTTAGACACTCAATCGTTCTCTGAACTTGTAGAATTATTTCCCATCTTATCTTATTAAGCTACCACCACTCACCTTTCTCAAAATCTTCTGTTTTCACACACATGGAATAATATTTCTCGCTCATACACATATTCTTTCATATTTCACAACACTGTACCTTTTCGCCTGTGTCACCTTTGGGGCCGTGCTCTCCAGCTTCTCCCTAAGGGGGGGGAAGTGATACGGTGAAATATACTGGTGACATCACACACAGTAGCTTTCACTATTTTGAGTTTGCTTTCATGTGCACCATACATCAAAATCTGTTGCAAATGTTCTAGAGAGCTAATGTATTTTTACTTGAGCAGCTGCCTGATATCAAGTGGTCCAAATAAAATTTATTACAATGAACACAGCTGAACAGTTTTAAATTATTCTATGATATCAACAGAAAGCAATATTTCTCTAATTCTAATAGCTCATTCGGGCATTGAAAGGCTCCTTAATGCTATGTCTTTTCTCCTCAAGAAAGCCTTTTTCTTGACCATTCCCTCCACATGCCACATACCTCAGCACCTCCGTGTCCTTCCTTCCCGCCATTCCTGCCCCCCGAACTCCTGCCCTCCCCTTTTCCTCCCTTCTGTGTAAATCCTACTTTGTCCTCAAGTTTAGCTCAAATCAAATCTCTAGGGCTTCGAAGTGCATGACACAGCCCTCAAAGCTGCGGGCGGAAGATTAATTTGTCTGCACCTATGTGTTTTGCATTTGTGAAATGAACACCCTATATTTTATTTGAACACTCTCTCTTTTTTAATTATAGTAAAAAGAAATTGGAGACTTTGTGCTTTCTGGGTTGTTTTTGAGATTTCCTGTGCTTATTCCCTCACCGACATCTCCTTTCTACCACAAAGCAACGCGTTAGAAAAAAAAAGTCGTTCACTCATTATTCATGCTTTGATTCCTTCAATGCTGAATTCTTTCATTTAAGTCTTACAGCATGTTATAGTGGAAACATCATGGACCTTGGCGCCAGAGAGACTGAACCCAGCTCCAGCACCTACCGGGCAAATGAAATCCTCCCTACATCACGTTTCGCATGTGTAACAGAAGGGCAAGAATGCTTTATGGGGTTATAAGAAATAAACACTGTGCTGTGTGCAAAGCCACTAGGCCAGTATCTGATGCAGCATAAACTGTTAATGATAGCCGTTAGCGATAACAATGTGTTATTGTTCATAGTTTCCATAAGCTGGATCGCCCTTCTGTTTAGCTTCCTAAGAGGTCACTTCTGCAGCAGTTAAAAATTTCCTTTAAATAAGAGATCAAGTATTGATGATGGTTTCTTTTTNGTCACTTCTGCAGCAGTTAAAAATTTCCTTTAAATAAGAGATCAAGTATTGATGATGGTTTCCCTGGAAGAAGGAAGAGATGTGGGGGAGAGAGACTTCTATTTTTTCTCTCCGTTTCCTTTTCATGTTTCAGATAAGGATGAAGTCAACCTGCTCAGGCGTTTGTCTACGGCCAGGGACACACGATAACAGCCTGGGAGCCTGAGGGGCTCTATCTGATGAATCTCTGGGACGGTGCTTGCCCTGCTCCTTTCCCCTCCTCAATTTCTACACAAAAGAGTGATCTGATGACTGATCAATTTCAAGTTGATTACAAGGAACTGGTTGGACACCAAATAAATGTACCAATAATCTCTTATGAGGAAACTTTGACAGGCAGCCTATTAGCATACTTTTAAAAAGCTTGCTTGGAAATCCCTTTATTAAAAAAAGAAACTGGAAGGCTCCTTAATGCTATGTCTTTCAGACTCTGACAGACTTTCTTAAGACGGGGACCTGCTCAGAGTGGTCAAGAAATGAAGGGTTTGACTAGCCATCCCCTCTGCTTTGCTCTCCCTCCATTTAAATAAATGTCTTTTTAATTTTTGCTTCACAGTGCTGAAAAACAGAGTTACATTCAAGAAGTGTGCTGCGTCTTTAGGTGTACTTCTTTTAGGATTAGAGGTGATGATATTAATTCATCATAATGATCAGATCACTTCTGAAGAGTGTGATGTAATGTTTTGGTAGCTTCCTACATAGACAGCACATTTCTCAAGCACTATCAAAGTAAATAGCATGAGAACCAGGAAAATTAGCACCACGATATGTACTGAGAATCTAAAAATAATCAGGACGCCTCAAAAGTAGTCAGGAAGGACGTCTGTGAGAAATTTAACATATGGCACTCTCCTCCTTTTGTTTCTCTTTTTGCTTTTTTTGATAGGAATTCTTTGTGGGGGCAATTTCCAGTGTATTTGTTGCAGGTAAACATCTGTATTCCTTTAACTTTGTGACCTAAGAAGCAGCAGGGAGAGATACAGATGCTTAGAAAAGCATTGGACTCCTAATCTCACAAAACAAACTGAGGGTTACTGGGGGGGTGGGAGGGTAGGGATAGGGTGGATGGGTTATGGACATTGGGAAGGGTTTGTGCTTTGGTGAATGCTGTGAAAGGTGTAAGTCTGATGATTCACAGACCTGTACTCCTGGGGCAAATAAGAAAGAAAGAAAGAAAGAAAGAAAGAAAGAAAGAAAGAAAGAAAGAAAGAAAGAAAGAAAGAAAAGCACTGGAGTGGCCTTAGCAAGTAGGCAAAAACAGAAGTTTTTCAGGCCTAGGGATTTTTAAAAACCATTTAGAAGCTTGACATAGAATGTTCAAATTTGCTCCCTTTCCCTCCATTTCTTTAAACATTTTTTTTAAAGATTTTTTTATTTATTTAACAGAGAGAGAGAGAGAGAGAGAGAGAGAGAGAGAGATTACAAGTAGGCAGAGAGACAAGGAGAGGAGGAAGCAGGCTCCCCGCCGAGCAGAGAGCCCGATTCGGGCCTCGATCCCAGGACGCTGAGATCATGACCTGAGCCGAAAGCAGAGGCTTTAACCCACTGAGCCACCCAGGCGCCCTCTTTAAACCTTTTTATCCAAACCTCTGTCCATATNACCATTTAGAAGCTTGACATAGAATGTTCAAATTTGCTCCCTTTCCCTCCATTTCTTTAAACCTTTTTATCCAAACCTCTGTCCATACGTAAGAATTATGCTATTCTCTCCTACTAATTAACAGTTCGGCAAGAACAGTGGTTGTTAGATCTCTTTGTATCTATGGCTCTGTATCTATGGCTAGCTAGTCATCCACACTTCTATACAGTTCGGTTTGACATATCTTTTTTGGGGAAAAAAAGATAGTTACAGGCAGAATCATTCTTACCTTTTCGCCTTGATCTCCAGGTTCTCCCTGAGCAAAAGAACAAAGATTGAGTGACACATTAAATTATAAAACACCTAATTAAACACCACCTCACAAAATCAGATATTGAACATACCAAGTCAATTACATGCGACACTTTCTATTTTGCCAACATAGAATTGCTATATTGAAAACAAATTGCAAGATGAGTTTCCTAAAGGATTGGGCATGGATACCAATATCAAATGTAATCTTAATTCTTTGCTTACAAAGGATGAAAGAAAGGTATTTAAGATTATCATCCAGAAACCAGATTTGGAGACATTAAGAACAATGTGGTACCAATTCAATGTCTTGAGCAGTTTCTTAGTTTTCAAGTTTTTATTCCGCCCAAACTCAGAATCAGTAAGGTGGACTAGCACATCGTTTCATGGTCTTTTATTCAAAGCAGCCCCCAGTGTATGGATTATTTCAGGGGTCTGGAGTCTGTGTAGTTCCCCCATCTGTCTTCTTCAAACATGATCGTGAACACAGTCCTGAATTTGGACCCCTTCAGAGTGTCATGAACTCTCTTTAACCTGCTGGTAACTAGCATATTCTAAATCAGGTATATTTTAGGCAGCATTGGTACCTTCAGGAAAGAGATTAGAATGGGGCAGAGACAAAGTGAGTTTAGGAGAGAATGTCTTTATTCAAAATGAAGACTGGGACAGTATGAGGACTAAAATGCAAAACTGTGCTTTGAAGAGAACCCTTATTTTCACTTTACCCAGGAAGGCACAGGCGATGGAGTGGGAGAATTCTAAAGTAAATCATACATATTATGATAATATTCCTCTTATGAAAAGCATTAGTAAGTGTTGCCACGAGATCAGGCTGCTTAAAAAAATTGGCTCAAGATGATTATTGTGTTTTTTAAAATTAAAAACCCCTCGAAGTCAGTTTGGAGGCAAGACTCTTTTCATTTGCTGGGACCCAGTCTGACCCTTTGGCTTTCTGAATTTCTAGCCACCTTTCAGTGCTCAACATCCATCCTGATGGTTGCTAGGCAACAGAAGACTAGCGCTGAGAACATGCATTAAGCATTAACTCTTATCCTTTGGCTTTTTAGCATGGAGCAAGAGAGGGGGAGAAGACAGGAGAATGGCTGTAGTCCCAGAAGGAATATTTTCTTTCCTCTCCCGCAGGACAAAGGACAGGTCTATAAATTTTACGTCTGTCCTAAGCGCCTGTCAATAGCAATGTGATCTGTAAAATCAGCTGACAGGCATCTGTGGGTACAGACACATACCCACACAGCTGACGGGATTAGACATTAGTTATGTACTTCAAGGGATATTCACTCATCAAAGGATTTGGGATTTGTCTGCCTGCTTGGTTTAAACTAAACTGTCCCCAATCTTTTTATATTTAACAGATTCATTTGCTCTTCAAAAACACAAAGAAAATTTGCAACCTCCCCCAAACCGTCATTATATGGTTTCCCTATTTAGTAATTCAGACCACATCCGTTTTCAAATTTTAAACATGCCACGTCTTGGGACACCTGGCTGGCTCAGCCAGTAGAGTGCACCACTTCTCATCTAGGGGTTGTGAGTTCGAGCCTCATATTGGGTGTAGAGATTAATTTAAAAAAGTAAACGCCTTCAAAAAATAAAACAAAACATGCCACATTCTTTATTCTGCTCTTCATTTGATTAACTGGTTATATTGTGTATGTGTTGGAGGTGACCATATATCAAAGAAAGGCCACAGTGGCACTGTGAAAATCATCTTTAGTAAATCTTGTAAATATTACGCACATTTTAGGCAGTATGGACATGGCCTGCACTTTAATACACTCATTAAGTGGCAAAATGACAAGAGTCATATTTGAAATATGGGCTTTTTTTCATGTTATTGAAGTATCCCAGAATAAAGATTTTGACAATTGTATCTTGTTTTCCTGCATTTGTAATGCTAATGAGAATCATATACATAATTTAGTCATTAGTCACAAACTTCTATACTGCAGCATATTATACTATGACAAATATTCCATCCAAGTAATACCAGTGGGATACAAAAAATTGTTATAGTTTACAATTTCATGAAAACTCATATCTCAAATGATTCTGCTTGGTTTCATTTGTACTAACCTTTGGCCCAGGTATTCCATTTTGTCCTACTGTTCCAGGCAACCCGGGATCACCCTCATGAAAAAAACAGATACTATTAAATAAAATACACAAAATCCATACATGATATAGATCATTAGAGGATATAGCTATCCAATAATGCTCTAGAAGTAGAAGAATTAAGTGTCTACTAGTGTAAATACAAATTAGCTTATTTGGTCCAAAATTCTATGCGTTAAGAGCTAAGGATAAACAGGGATAATTTCCTTTGTTCAGGCTTTTCTCCATGAAGAAAGCTAAAGCAACTTACCAACAGAAATGGATACCTAGCATGGTGTTGGGTACCTTGTAGGCAATAAATAAATATTTGTGGAATGAGTTAAAGACATCTGAAAACATAAGCTCTCTTGATGGAGAACTTTTAAGTGGTTCATCAGCTCAAGAAAAAAAAGACCAAATCATTATATTTATGAGACTTAATCAAATGAGCATTTCCAAATCTACAACTTAAAGAACACACACATCTTTGAACACCAACAAAATTAGACACGTTTGACACAAAAGTCAAAATGGCTTTGGTTTCTCTTCTCAATTTCACTGTAAAAAATAATTAGAATAAGACATTCAGAGCTGTAGCTCTCATTGTCCTGTTGAGTGATAGGTATTTGGGAGAAAGATGATGGCTACTAGGTCAGAAAATTTTCCCATCTCAGAAAGAAGAGCTTGTGTAACAGTTTTCCTAGGCTCTGAACCAGCGATTATTTTCCAAAGATGAGAAATCATGAAGTACCCAGCAGCAAAGATAAGATACTCTGGCTCTCTATGCTTCCATATGGCTCAAAGTCATATCAACTAGAATTTCATTTTCATTTAAGAACATTCCCAAAGCCCTTTGAAGTGTGGACCAATGATGGTACAGCTTTCTTCTTTCCAATGAGGGTAGTAAAGTTGTTGCTTGCTTTAAAAAAAAAAACCATACTTTACTCTTAGAGCAGTTTTAGGATTGCAGCAAAATTGGTTGATTTTTAAGCATGTTTCTAAGTCCACTACAGGGCAGCGATTGTGCCACTTCAGTATTTGAACTCTCAGCTTAAAAAAAAAATGTACATTAATAATAATAGTACCATTTTTAAGTGCCAGGAACTTTACATTCTTCAATTCACTTAATTCTCACCAATTTCTATGAGGAAAGTACTACCTTTATCTCTATAACAGATGAAGAAATTAAGGTGCAGAGAGGTTAAGAGAGGTTTCAAGATTTACACAACTCTAGCCAAGATTTGAACTCTCATGATCTAGCTTAAGACGTTGTGCTCCTAACAGTACGATACATTCCAGAATGAATGAAAGCATCTAAAAATTGGGAGAGGATACATAGGAGTATTTCTATCCTCATTATCATTTGGTTTATACTCCTCATTTATAAATGACCTTTCAGGATGTAGAGAAACCTGAATTAATTATAACTTATATAAAGATGATTTATATCTTTATATAATTCCAGATAAAGTAAGAATATGAAACTTACGTTATCCTTCTAGAAGAGCAAAAAATATTTTACTAGTATACTGGACTATTCTAATTGCTTAAGTCTTAACTTCCTGGAAGAAATTCTGCTCTGTATATAAAGTTACACTATAATTGTAACTCTTGCACTTTCCATGGATAAATGGTAAAAATGCTGACAGACGAGCAATGGCCATTTTAGGAAAAATTTGGTTGGCCATTGGTACATCACAAAGAGTAAGAATATGCCCAGAAAAAGGACTGTCATTTACTGAGCAACAGAAGAAGAGCTATCAAGTCTGCTTTCTTCAAAGAATCCACAACAGGATGCACTAATATCATAACTCATGGTTTAATGCAAACAAGAGATGCTGCCAGGAAACAATACGAACTTTGTTCAGACTTTCAAAGAATAACCATGGTAGCCAGAATAATAATAAAAAAATGGTTAAGCCCCTGGAACTGAACAAAGTAAATGCTGAGATTTGAAGCAAGGAAGAGAGACGTTGCTTAGGTATCTGGTTAACATCCTCCTTAATATATGAACACCAAGGGACTAAAACTTGATTCCATTTTAAAATTTTTATATACTGTTAAAATAATCTTTTAACATAATAGGAAACAAAAAATGCACCTAGGATTCTATCACCCTCTAATAATTGTTTTCATTTTGTCCTGTTTCCTTCTAGTCTTTTTTATTTATGCTTACATATTTTCAAGCAGTTGTAAGCTTATTACATAGTTTGACATTCTGATTTTTTATTCTTTGATACTACATATTTGTTTTCACATGGTATTCATGATTGTCTTGTGAATAGTTTGATTATCATCTATCAAAGTCAGGTATGATCATATGTCTAGTCTGTCCCAAACAGCTGAATACTTGGTTGTTGCCAATCTTTGCTGTTAAAGATAAACTAAAATACTCACCTCTGTAAATATTTCTAAATTGCTTTCCAAAAGGATTCAAGTTTTATCTGCTTCGATAGGCCCCTACTCTGTGTTACTTCTTTGCAACTTCATCAGCATTGGATATCATAATTTTAATTATGTGGGGGGCAACTTTAATAAGCACAAATGAGAGTTTATTGTTGCTCAGTTTTACATTTATCACTTACTGTAAGGTTAAATTTGTGTGTGTGTGTTTATAAACTCAATAGGGACCTCACAAAATTTTAAAGCTAAAAGTGAATAAAGCTGTTTCTTGACTGAATCAAGGGAAGATAGAACGAAAAGTGAGAAAGTGACTCACAGCATTTTACCTTTCTAATAAGTTTATCAAGAAGAATATATTCAACTTAAATTAGGAGGCTATGGAGCATTCCGCTACTATCCAACCTTAGTTGTGGGAAGGAACTGGGAAAGGTTGTGGGAAAGGAATGTTAGGGATGAAGTGCTGTATAACTCTGAGCTCCAAGTCCGAGACATGGGATTCTGGAAGGCATCAGTTCATTCAGCTAACATTTAGTGAGAATTCTCTACTTGTCCTACTCTAGACTGACTGTTTCATGGGATGTAAAGATGAAATAGACATGACAGGCACCTGTGCCCAAAAAGTTGACTTTTGAGCCAGAAAAAACCAATACATACAAAAACAACTTAAGAGGACATCTAATTGAGGTCATAGAAATCTTTTTTTTGCACAAAGTTTTTTGCACTTCATGAAATAAAGAGACATAAAAACTCAAAAGGAAGTGTTGAAAAAGAATGAAACATATGTCATGTAGTGTATTAATATTTTCTGGTGTATGAGTATAAAATTCTATGAATCCCCTTCAAATAAAGTTACAATATTACATTACTATGTAATGTAGTAAAATATACATACAAAAAATCAGAAAAGTATAGACAAAAAAATGACAATCAGGTTTCACGTGTGTGTAGAGAGTTAGTCTCCTATTTGTTACAGAATCTGTCCATCTATTTCTGAATCCATTTCATAAGTAGTGAAGGAAATTCCAAAGATAGTAATAATGAAAAACAGCTGCTAACATCTTAACTACAGGTAGATAAGGTTTTCTCTCTTATAGTTTAAATTCTAAAGTGTTCCCTGTGTATTACTCACAAATGACGATGTGCATATTTAAGCTATAAATAAATTGGACTGACTTTTAGGAAACGGTCTTGCTACTTTGTTTCCTTCCTTCCTTCCATTCTCTCTCTCGCTCTCTCTCTCTCTCTCTCACTCCCTCCCTCAAAACAAATGCTCTTTAGAACTCTAATGTAAGACATCATTCAAGACTTTTGAAATTGTTTCAGGTACAGTTAATTAGGGGCAACTCTAAAGAGTACTGAAGGATAGGAAGGAGTGCAGTTAGTTGTCTTATGAAATTGAGTGCCAAAGGGAAATAGGTCATTTAGAGGTAATATCACTCACCTGAGGGCAATTGTTTTGTCTTCTGGCAATGGGAATTTACAACGAGTTGGAGCTTAAAATTTTTAGCATCATATAATTTTATATTCACTTGTCAAAACCGGTTTTAAGTACTGCATTTTTAAAAAGAATTCATCCAAACAGAAGAGGAAAACAACTTCAAGACACTTGGACTATCAGTGGATGGTAAAAGCAAACAGAAAGTGGCATTGGTTTTTTTTTTTTTTTTTTCTGGGCTTTTCAGTTCTTCCTTAGGTTTATTTATTTTTATTTACTTTTAATTTTTTTACTTGAGTATAACTGACACATGATGTCACATTAGTTTCAGATGGACAGCATAGTGATTCCAC
This sequence comes from Ailurus styani, assembly GCA_002007465.1. Lineage (NCBI taxonomy): Eukaryota > Metazoa > Chordata > Mammalia > Carnivora > Ailuridae > Ailurus > Ailurus styani. The sequence continues at coordinate 1,854,700 of LNAC01000032.1, read as the reverse complement.
TTCTCTATACATTATGCTATGCTCACCAGGAGCGTAGCTACCATCTGTCACCATACATTGTTTTAAGATCACTGACTATGCTCTAGATCACTCTATGCTACGAACGTGGTATCTTCTCCTGCCTCTGGAGTTGGGGTGTTGGTGTGCCCAAGCCAAAAAATAAAAACTAATGGTCACTGACACCTAACTGACACACTGAGTGTGCATTTTTCCTGACAGTGGCAGTGCACAGAGTGATCTCAGTGGCTTGCAGGATGAGCAGGACTGGCTTTTAGATCCTTTCTGCAGGCAGCCATGGTGGGGAGTGGGTGTCCTTTTATGAGACTTCAGGGCCTCAGTGGCTTTGGCAGCAATTGGGTAAGTAACAGGTGGTAGAGGAAGATTCTTTGGAAGGACTGAGGCACCCAACAGGGACTTCTGGGTACAACGGTTTGGGAAAGAGTCAAGAAAATGGGGTTCTGCTCTCCATTCCTATTTATTCTCTCAAGTTTACTTTAGTTTGGTTTTCTACTCTGGTTTACTAATGGCAAATGAGCATGAATACAAAATGTACAAAATGACCTATATTTTTTGAAATTTATAGGAATGTAGCATTTTATGATACATAAAATAAAAAAATCCTAGCCCCAACCTATAAGTGTTATTAATGTTTTGGAAATGTCATTTGTCTTTTTGCACACCTCTCATGTCCTTCAGCCTTGGCTCAAGTGTCCCCTTACTAGAGGGGTTGACTGAATACCCCACCAGCACTTCCTTTGCCCACTATCTTACTTAATTTCCTCTATTGCAATAATTGCCTCATAACATATACTTTTTTGTTGTTGTTGTTTCAAATCTCTCCCCTACTAGGAATGCCAGATTGGAGAAATCAAGATACAGGACATCAACTTAAATTTTAATTTCAGATAAACAACACAATTTTTAAGTTACATATATCCCAAATATTGAATGGGACATAGTCATATCAGAAGTTATGGGTTGTTTATCTAAAATTCAAGTTTAATTTGGTATCCTGTACATTGTCTGGTGACCCATTTTCCCACCTCTACCCTTTCACCACACTAAAATATAAACTTTGTCTAATTTGATCACTCCTCATTCCACACTGCCTGGAAACTATACCTTACATGTAGTAATTGTTCGGTTACATATATGATGGAGAAATGAATGAATACAGGAGAAGCATATACATTAAGCCCGTATGAAGATGTAAAGCCCTTATAGGCCTGGTGAGAGACAAAGACAGCAAGACTTCTCTTCTGGGAAGCTGAAAAACCTATAAGCATGGTGGTAAGAGATGACTCGTCTTAGCTACAGCATGGCAACCATTGGTGGGAAAGAGAAGTGGACTCAGGAAAAAGATGGGAGAAAAGTTAACCCAGCAGTGATACCTACAAGTCACAGAGGTCCGTGTGAAGCATTCGAGCTGAGGAACAGAGGAAAAGCTCAGGGTAAGTGAAGGGAAGAGTGCGATGGGTGGAGGAGTCCCGTGAGGGGCAACATGCCTTGAATGAGCAGAACTTTCAGGGCTTCCAAGGGGCTCATGCCCCTGAGCCCCACCAGGGAAGGATGGTTGAGAGCCCTGAAAACTCCCATAGTTGTGCCTGTGGGTACAGAAACTGGGCCCTTCTACGTATTTCCATATATTCTTCCATCTGCTCCTTCCTGCACCCCAACTGCCTCGGGGGAATGGCAAGCAGGAGCTGGGGCCGTGCTGGTTATATGAATTATCGTGTCATCTAAAGTTCCCACAGGACCCTTTCAGAGGGTACACGTGCCATTGTTTACCTCATGAACTCACCCTGACTAACATCTGCTCTTCCCTAAGCAGAAGCACTCACAAAATTGTGAAATATTTTAGGTGAAAGGAACCAAGCCAGTCATTCTTAACAGATGAAGAAGCATATTCAGAGAGTAACATTTCCAGAGGCAAATACCTTCAAAGAGCAGATGTAAGATCAGAGCTCAGGCCTTCTGATTCCCCATCTTGCATTCCTTCTATTTGAGCAACATGTGTCTAAAGAAACCTCATTCATTCTTGTTTCTTCATTATTATGTTTCTTTTCTGTTTAATTTGAGTATGAAAGAGGAAAGTGGCTTCAGGAAGCCTCCAGTCAAATCTCAGGTTTTTTGCCTCTGGTCTTGCGACATAGAACAAATTGCTTAAGTTTCTATGGGGCTCAGCTTTTCTTCTCTGAAGTGTGAGGGAGTAGATTAAATGCTTGCCTTCTCTTTGCTCTAAAGGACTAACATGTGGTTTTATTATTGCTTTAAATAGGAACTTAGAAAATTTTATTGAACTCATGGTATCTACATAATATTAATATTATTATTTGTTGCTGTTGCTGAACTCAAGATGTCACCTGGTGATTCCTTATTCCTCAGACACTGATTAAACTTGGCTCAGGGCCCAATTTCACAGGTGAAGGAAGTTAAGAATCCAGGGCACCCTGGACCCTTCTGCTGGGGTTCATCTTGGTTTTGTTCCAGACCAGTTCAAATGGGTCGGTCAATTCTCTTCACCAGTTGCCTCCAGAACCCCACTCTTCCCAGGCCTTCTGTGAGTTCAGGATTGACTATCTGGTGTTCCTAGGATGGTGTTGTATCACGGGCAAACAGCTTTCCTCACTTGCTGGCTTCCACCTTGACTTGCTCCCTCCTCCCCTCTCTCCTAGACCACCCTGGGCGTTCAGCTTTACTCTCTCTATGTGAAGCAACTTAGTAGTTTCTAAAAGGCTTCTGTTTACATGCCCAGTCTTCAATTCTTTTCCTCCTCCTTGCCTACAGGCAGAGGAGGCTTTGTAATATAAAAGAAAAACCAAAAAGCCTGGGTGGTTGGGTTGGGTTATATGACAGAGAATGCAGCATCCTGTAGAGGGCTCTGTCTTGTTTATCTAATCAGTAAAATCCCTCCCTAAAATTAGAATCTCTCTGTCCACACTGGTAATAAGAATGCTAATGAGTAGAAAGTCAACAGGTCTATCAGCCAGGAGCCTAATAAAAACATTCTATTTCAGACAATCTACTGAAATGGGTCTTAAACTGATTAAAGTAATAACTAAACTGAACCTAGTAATCAAACCTTCATTATGTTTTGTTTTGTTTTTTAAGTACAAATGTCTAAAAATGTTAAATAGGTAAACATGGCAGTTAAATCAATAATATTATGCCATGGACTCTTTCAGAAATATGTCTGCTAATTATGACTATTTATCTCAGTTTTTGTTCTGCTAAGAAATGTAGCAGAAATGTACAAAATATAATTGGAACAAAGAAATGCAAATGCAAAGAGATGGCTAAGAATTTAGTGGTCACAGAAAATAGCTAAGTTGCATTAATTCGGGTGAAATTTACATTAATGAAAATTATGTGCCTTGAGCACACTCCTAAGCTTTGAAGGTCTGGGTAGAAGTCCACGTGGATGACCCCACATTCTCCCCCTGACAGTGCTAATATCCCCCCTTCTCTTCCCAACCCCCATCCTCTTCTTCACCAGGAAGGGCCTTGGAGGCTGTGTGTGAACCTCATAGCCTGCAAGCTTTGCCCACAGCTCCCCACCCATAGCAGCTTCAAGGTCCCCCATAGGTTTAGGGGTGCATACACTAGCTCTATGGTCACTCATGAGACCATGGACCTGCAGAAGAGGCCAACACAAGCACTAGAAGCAGAATCTGGACAGTCGAGGCAGGAATTTTGGGGTCGTGGATACCTAGGATGTGATCAAGAAGTGGGGAAACTGGGCTTTGAGTAGGCATGCCTCCTTGGCCCTCACTCTGGGGAGGGTCATACCCCAGGAGGGACAGAGGAGGCGTGATGAGAAGCACCACTTGCCTGGGTTGAAGAGAAACACTGTTTCAATCAATACCGATTGCCTTTGTAAGTAACTTATGAAAGGTACCCAAATGAACAAAAACCAACCAGAGAGCATGACGCCACAGAGGACTGTCCTTTCTGTATATATATAAAAAATTGTTCACCATGTGTATGCTTATGGGGGAAAAAGATGAAGAACAAAGACATGTTTTAGGAAGAAATAATCAAAATGGATAAAGTGGGTTATGTGAAGTGGAACAGTTTCTCAGGACTGGGCGCAACACAGGCGTCCAGCTCCCTTGTGTTACATGAATCTCTTCTAAATTAGTGATTCTTGTAACTTCCATATGACTGGGGCTTCTAGAAAAGAAATTGCAGTGGCAGTAGCTAACCAGCCTTTGACATCTTCCAAGCCAGGGGAGAAGAGGGAGACCATGACCTCTGTGTCCCCATTTACAAAGGAGCACCAATGTTTTGTGGGATGTGTGGGGGGGAAACCCTCATTCGGTCTCTGCATGTTGAAACGAAAGAAGGAAGCCCCAGGCATGAATGCCAGCCACCGAACAACCAACGGGAGAGCAGGAACCAGGGTGAAGGCAGCAAGGAGGAAGACGGGGTGAAGAGATGAGAGAACCTAGATTCTTAGTGATGAGGTTTAGTTGCCACAGCAAAGCAAAGCTGAAGCCTGCATTAGCTTTCAAGTTCCACAACCAATAAATACCTTTATTTTTAAAAAGTGGTTCTGTTAAGTATTCTAGGACTTGCAACATAATGTGCCCTTGATAATGTATCGATTTTTTTAAGTTTTAAAACCCAGCTAATTTCTTCTTTCCTAAAGCATAGTCCTCAATGATATATCTATGTATAGTTTGAATGATAAATTATTTTTTTCTCTTGAGAAGAGAATGTGCCTAATTATTAATAAAATGTTAAGTGGTTACATCCAGCTGGAAAAATTCTAAAGATCAGTGAAGAGTAGTCAAAAGAAATAATAGTTCTTACTAACATTTACTTATATACCCAGGAGGCTTCAGAGTCATGGAATTATTGCCCCTAGTACAGAGAGGAACATAGTCTGTTCTTATTTAATTTTTTTTAAAGATTTTATTTATTTATTTGACAGAGAGAGAGAGAGATCACAGGTAGGCAGGGAGACAGGCAGAGAGAGGGGGAAGCAGACTCTCCTCTGAGTAGAGAGCCCAATGCGGGGCTCGATCCCAGGACCCTGGGATCGTGACCTGAGCAGAAGGCAGAGGCTTAACCCACTGAGCTATCCAGGCACCCCTAATATTTTAAGAATATTTAACATACGTTAATAAAGTTACATTTATTACTTTATTTTTTTCTGATTAAACTTTGAGATAAATATTTTAATCTTCATTTGATGAATGAAGACACTAAGGCTCGGAGAAGGTAAATGACTTGCCCAAGGTCCTACAAATACTGAAAAACAAAGCTTAGATATTCTGAATTTAAGATCCTCATTCTTAACGGCGGAAGCAGAGTCATGCGTAGTGAGAACAGCCTGCCCGGCTTTGAAGCTGAGCTCCACCATAGATAGACACCTCAGTAACTCTGGGCAAAATATTTATTCTTTCTGTATTCCCATTTGCTCATCAATAAAGTGGAGATGCTAGTTCTGACTTCATAGGATTGCCATGAGGAATAAGTGAGGTAATATGCATACAACAATAAGGATAGTATCTGGTAGTAAATGATGAATACATACACAGCGCTCTTCTGTTCTCTGCACTGGGCAGAGAAGACAGAGAGGAGAACCCTGAAAGAAAACCCATCTCTCATAAATTAACCCCCCTGATGCTGGTTCGCAGTTGGGAAAATGGTTACTATCTGCTTGGCAGTGTCTCATATCAAATGGATGGAATTGGGTAGATGCTAACCTGTTAGGATTGTCACAGTAACTTATTGCAGCCTTTGTTTGTTTGTTTGTTTGTTTTAAAGAGAGACACATGAGTGGGAGAGGGAGAGAGANAGAGGGAGGGAGAGAGGGTCATAAGCTTGGAGAAAAGGTAGACCATGACGATTACAAAAGCCCCATTGTGATTGGTAATACGGTATTTTCAAAACCAAATTCTAAGACCAAGGTTGTCTGTAATTTAATTGGTAAGTAGTGCACCATAGGGGTACTTTCTCTTCCCTTGCCAAATGCTGCCCACCTGTGAGGTCTCACTTAAGTTCATCTATCCATTCAGAGAAGCATTACTTGGCATTACTTGGCTCTGTGCACCAGGCTCTCAGTCACAGTCCTTAACAGAGCTGTAATGAAACAGGCTTTTTGTATAACTGTTCATTTAATGTCCCCATCCCCAATTAAGCTGGAAATTCCATGAGGATGGAGAAAGATGGTGCCTGGCACTCAGCAGTAAGGGCTGTATGGATGACTGAAAAAATCAACAAGTGAATCAGTGGACATATTTATGGGAAGTTTTTTTTAAAAAAAACGTTCCCAGATTACATGTATGATTGAATCAGATGTAGTAAATCAGTATTTTTGTAATCCCTTCTACAAAATGCAGTTTTTCAATTAAAATGGAAATTAAGTGGACTTGATGATATCATAATTCAAACACATTTGCTTTGTTGTTTGTTTTGGGACAGTCTGTGAGCAGCTTGCTTTCTCTCACACCCTTTCCCCCAAGAATCACTTTCCCTCAACTTTTTATTCTTCCCTCTCCTGATATTTCAGTAGGATGACAGAATTTAGTAGAATGATAACTATTATCAAATTCTATAGTAAGATGCCTAAATGAAGTCAGGGGGAAAGTGGTTTAAAAAAATCTTTACTGTACTTGATTTATTTCAAGCCAACATTAAACTACTTCTTGTAACTAACTTTTCATTCCTCTCTAAAGGAATTTAAAATTAACTACATACATATTAGAAATATTGTTTGTCCCCCTTAACAAGTAAAATTGAGTGAAAAGTCTCTTTAAGAGTAAGAGTGTATATAAAAATACCTGAGAATGTATGAATCACACTTAGGGAAAAAGTGATTTGACTATATGAAATGTTCTGTAATAGGAAAATGATGATGTTTCTTTTAGAAGAAAGAATGCATCCTATTATTATAGTTACTAGAGAAAAAAAGTCCTGTATTCTGAGAATTCTAAAGTACATAATTGCTAACTTTAGAAGATAGAAAATTTAATAGAAATAATTTGTCTCAACTTTAACCTGCAAAATGATTGAATTGCTGTAAGATACTTTCCCTGAACTATTAGTTAATCTGGAATCAGAAATCAATCATGTCATGTACTCTATTTTTTCTTAAAGTCTAAAATCAGAAAGTCACAACTATATTGGGTAATGGGACCACAGAATAAAATTTGCTATAGGAAAATTTTAAGCTAATCAACCAGAAAACAAACAGAACTATACCGTATTCAAATCCTTCAGGAATTTAATTCAGACTGCTTAATGATAGAGCCAAGGAAGCCAAAGAAAAGAGTGTATTTAGTTGTTACAGTAAGTGAATCAAGAATAAAAAATATTGAGTTCATTGAACAGCCCACTGAATAGACTTGAATAAACAGCTTGACCTTTGGAAGTCTGAGAGCTTCCATTTATCTGCTCTCTAAATACACTTAGAATAAAAATGTCTTTAGAAGTATGCTGTGAGGATTAATGTCAGCAAAGACCGTGAGATCCATAGATAAGAGATGAAAAGGAACCCTAAATACCATGACTATAGGCTAATTAAAATTTAATATTCCTTAAAAATCACATAGCTATCTGGGATAGATTCATAGATGATATGCTAACATCATTTTTTATTTGTAGATGATAATGCTAACATCATTTTTTATTTATATTATATTTTGAAGTTTAAAAAATAATAAATTCTAGAAAATACTTGAAAAATCCATGAATGAGATCTGATATTTGTCTTTGCTTTGGAAACAATCCCTATGACTCTGGGGCCTCAGAAATACTCTAGCTTGCTTAGACAAAATAATTGGTTTTTAATCCTGAAAATCTTTATTATTATTTTCATGGTAACGAACAAACAAGGGTGTTAACTGCACCAATTAGACTTTTAAAGTGCCCTGTCTCTGTCCCCAGATCTCCTCTTCAGTGGTATTTGCCCAGTGCTAGTGTTTGCCCAGTGCTGTTATTCAAGTAAACTGTCGTTATGATGATTTGTTTTTATGGGTGTTAATTAATGTGAAAATGTGGAAAGAGGGGGAAAATGTAGGGTTCTATTACCACTATTAAAAGTTGAGATTTTAAAAGTTCTAATACACACATATAAATAAAAATTATTTTTTATTATGTTCAGTTAGCCAGCATATTGTACATCATTAGTTTCTGATGTAGTGTCCAACAATTCATTAGTTGTGTACAACACCCAGTGCTCATCACAGCACATGCCCTCCTTAACACCCATTACCCGGTTACCAAAAATTATAGACAACAATTAATTTTGTCAAAGGGACAAAAGTTTAAAAGATGGTTCTACCAGAAAATTATTTTTAAAAGCTCCCACTTCTCCCGTATATCTGAGAAGTAGGGTTTAATTGTCAAATATTTAGATATATGTCTCTTCATATATGCATGTGGGTGTGTGTGAGAGACAGAGAGGGATAATGAATAATGGAGCACAAACAAAATGTTAATTATACCTTTAAACTAACAAGATCTATTGTTGAGAATTACAAAATTTTGTGTCCAATACAATTAGCTAGGGAGGAAGGGGACAACTTTTCATATTTGTAGGTAAGACTTAGTATGAAATCCACCCTAACTGCCGTGGCTTCTGGCAACAAAACTAAATTATGGAAACAACTGCTTTCAGAATTGGGAACAGAGAATGCTAGAAGCTGCTTGAATTGAAAATGAGACACGGGTGACTTTATCTCTTAGAGACTTAGAAATAAATAAGTACAGCCCCTGGTCTCATTTCACAAATGAAACTGCCTTGAGCCCAGACAGGAAAAGGGTCTTTCAAAGGTTGCACATGAAATGGAAGAAAACCGAGCGTCCTGACCCCAGGACAGCTCTCCTGGGCGGGTGAGTGGGGAAAGAGCGGAGGGACAGAGAAACATTTTACTTCCTGTGTAATTTTGTATATTCCTGTTCTTCCTATCATGATTCAACTGGCTTCTCCTTCCTGCTTGAGGGTAAACCTTGGGCTCATTTGCTGGAACTCCTACAGTGTGATACTATTCCTACAGACACCTGGTAACATGAATTGAGCATCTGTAACATTGCCTTCACTTTAGAAACATTATCTGGTTAATACTGCAAGGCCTGTATTTATATTTTACACCTGAGCCTTAGAAACATTATATAACTTGCCCAAATGGGAACTAGGATCTGACCCATTCATTCTCTCTCTGACCATAGAGTCCACACTTTTTCCTCCATACCACACTGCCTTCTATATTTCACAGAAGAGGCTCAGGAGCCCTTTGTAGATTGTGATGCTAGAAAGAGCTAGATTGGGGTTTCATGCCATGGAACTGCTTAGTAAGTCCTCTCTCCTAATACAATCTGTATAACTGGAAGACCGTTACAAAATAAGAAATATTCAGATTAGCAGTCAAGGTGACCCATATTTGAAGGAAAATAGTGTAAAAAAATGTCACTTCCAAGTTTATTGGCCAAAGCCGATCACCAATTTTGTCAATCTGAATGGATGGAAAGCAAACAACATACTTTTAAAAAATATTTTTCTTTCTTTTTAGAAGGGAAAAATCTTTCTATTTTCTAGCTGTTATTTGTTGTGTTTCTGATGGCTGGGAAATCATATTTTTCCTTAACCATTATTGGAAAAATATTTTCTAAGCCACAAAAATACTTCTTTGGAAAAGTGAAATTGTAATGCAGAAAAAATGTTTTCTTAAGACAGTTTGAGGACCTTTAGGTGCTTTAAAAAAATTACATCGTTGTAAGCTCCTTTCTTAGAAAAACAAATTGTAGAGATCCAAAACATATTTCATATGCTTAAGTACAGAATTATTACTCTATTTCCAGCTTTGTTTTTACTGTCTAAATGACCTGCTGTTTTGGTGAAGGACTCATGGTTTTGCACTTTATTTTCCTAAAGATAATATAGCAAATACTACAAATGTTAGATAATCACTAGTGTTAACAGGAATTTCATCCACAAAGTTTTAGGTTAAATTCTATGGAGTAGGAAAAACAATTGTAAACTACATTTTGCTAATACCTTCACAAAAGTGTGAAATTATTTAGCTTCCCTAGGTCTTATAGAAAACACTTTAAAATGCCACAAAGATGTATAACAAGACATAAAACTGCAAATATTAACTGTCTATTTCCTTGAAATATAATTTAAACTTGGTGACTAGGACAAGAAAATGTCACATTCCTTTCTCTTGCTAAGGAAATTGCATATTTCCTTTGCAAAAATAAAGAATATGTAGTCTTCATAAACATGTATGTGACAGTTTTAAAGTTGTTTTGTTTCAGGTTAAAGGTTTCTATAAATTTTCATGATTGTCCCAAAGCTGAAAAAAAGAAAAGAGGCAAAGAAGAAAGAGCAAAACATTAACCTTAAGGGTATAAGCTTTGTTCTTCACCAATGTTAAAAACATTTCTTTTATATCCTTATCTGTCCTTTCCAAATATTATCTTGACTTACATAACTTTAAAATCCATCTTAGAATGAGTATAATTCCAAATTTTTATGTATCCCTCCATGACCTAAATTGTTCTAATAGAAAGTTAAGATTTGCTGTTTACCAGGATTTTTGAAGCAAACAGATATACATTTTATTAGGTGGCAAATTGAGCACTGACTTGGGCAGTTGACTCCCGAGGAGTGCACAGTGTTTGGTTTGTGGACTAACAGATACCATAAGCCTTGGGTGAGGACATCAGTTTCACTGGGAATTGAGTAATTGTGGAAGCAGAGAGCCTTGTTTAAGATACAGATCAATCACATTTCCAGAATTTCACCAAAATGAAATGAAGGAAAAGCTTCATTGTAAGATCCCCACTGTCATAAAGGTATTTAATCCTCACATTGACCCTAACAGGTAGAAACTGTTATTGTCTTCCTTTTACGTATGGAGAGACTAAGGCCAGAGAGTTCAAGGACTTTGCCAAAATTCATGTGGGCTGCAAATGGCAGACTCAGGCTTTTTGCTAGCCACTCTGTAGGTTTTAAATAGTGATCGTTAATATCATCTTATTGGAGAAGAAAAGATGGACAAGATGGAAAGGTCTCTAGATCTATTCTGTCTGTAAACATTTGGCTCCCTATGATTTCAGAATTTAATCCAGAGTGCACGGATTGAAAATTTTCTGCGGAACACAAGCTGATGGGTCACAGGATTTTATAGGCTAGTCCAAAAACTCCATGGGAGACAAGAAAGTCGCTAGCTCAGCTTCCTGGCTCCTGGTAGATGGGCTTTGTTAGCTGTCCCAATGGCTTTCCTGGTCTCTGTGAGGTTCCAGGTTGAAAAGCCAGTCAGCACTGGTGGGGAGCACAGGAAAGCAGCCCTACCTATAGGATGATGCTAGATGTCCAACCAGTAAATATGTTGCAGGAGTAGATGTAACCACACACATAGATATGTCTATGCAGAGTTGTAGGGTTTTCTTATTTTATTTTCCTCCTAATTATTAACAGTACAATAAAAGTGTACTACCAGAGCTTGGCAAGTCTATTTAAATCCTGATATTTCTTAAGAGTAAAAAGAACTTGCTCCTAGGTTCAGAATATTCCAATAGGTTCCCTCTGTAAGAATAACTTTTGTTAATGAAAGAAATAATACATGTTACTTTTGCCATGAGAAGAATAAACTGGAGTGTATTTTGTTTAACACGATTAATGTTAAACACAAAATTTTTCCTATTCTATGTATATTTATAAGAAAGATATAGTTGTATCTCCCACAAAACTTATCAAAAGAAAATGGGAAATTTTCTAAGAGTTTCTATTTCATGCATCATTAAAAATTAAATTAGTTTGATCTTTTGCACCAAAATTTCCCTACATTTCAAAAGCATATGCAGTGTTTTTATAAGTATATTAACTTTTTCCTAACATTACTGACTAGAATAATTTTGTGATTTTAATCCCTTTAAATGATCAAAAATATTCTATAGAACTTACCTTTTGACCATTCACCCCTGGAATTCCAGGTACTCCAACAGAACCCTAAGAAGACACAGGATTAAATTAAGCGATAGAACCGCAAAACATTTTAATTCTAAATTTGTATTGTATTTATTATGTCAGCCATAAAACATGTTTGAAAGGTTAAGGTTTTCAGATCTTATCCACAGTATTCAGATATATACTAATGTAAGCAGATTCATCAAACATTCCCAGAACCTACGGAGTTAAATTTAACCATGTTTCTAAATATCCACTTAACCCTAATATGATTTTAAACAAATTTACGTCATAAATTGGGATCCACAACTCGCAGAAGGCCACATGGCTCTAAATTTTGGTGCTTTTGAGAAATAAACAGGCTTCGTTCCATCTGGGAAAGCCTAGCAGTAGAAGTAACTTTTGCATTTCAGGAGTTTGAATACCATAAAACAAAAGATAATTAAAATAACAACCACTTGTTCCACAATTAGTCAAAAAGCACTCACGTTGTAAACTCAAACTTGTTGTATTTGAAACATTTTCCCCTGGACTTTCAGGGAGTACATTTAAGCCAGGTGAGTGTGAATATGCCTTCCAAAGACGAGAAAAGGTGTTACAAATGTTAAACTCTGACTAGGAATAACACAACCGCATATCAAATATTAAGTTAAGTGTGTGTGTGTGTGTGTGTGTGTGTGTACACATGTGGGCACGCACACTGGGGTGATTATGAATGGTTGGACGTAGGTGGGGTGAACTGAGAATAAGAAAGCTAATTATCACCTGAGGAAAATCTATGACATTTACCTGGACATAGAAACATTAACAAATGTTTTCGAATAGTGATGTCATTTCCCCTTTCAGGCTCTGGAGAAACCATTTTTAAATAAAATGTGTTTATTCTTTGTCTAGCCCTAGAAAACAGATTTTTCTAAGTTGATGTATGATATTAAATTTCTTTAATAATAATGGGAAAAAGTCTTTTTAGAGAGTAAATATAAACCTAAAACTGCTCTAAAAGAGAAAGTTTATTAAAAATCTAGTCACTAAAAATATATACAGCCATTATATGCAAAACAAATTGAGATGGCCAGTTCCTTAGTGCTTTTGGTAATTATATTGAGTGGGTCATTAAAAGACTTCCTGAAGCCTCAGGCAGTAATTTTACCCTGGTCGCATGTGGATTAGGGTAGCTTTACAATTTCACACCATGCTTAATAGAGACATTATTGAGAAGGACAAAGTGTTCTTATACACAAGTTGTCTCACAACTCATTGGCTTTGGACTTGGTTTGCAGGATTATGTTTCAACAGATGCCACATGCCCAGTGCTTGGGGGATAAAAAGTCTCTATCTTTGATGGATTCCAAAGATAAAGAATAATCACTTTTCCACCTGTTGTAATGCAAATGTTTTCTTTAGTTTTCTGCAGGTTAAATATTCTTTTTTTCCCCATTGTGAGGTGGGAGTTGTAACAGGGAATGGGAACTTAGCAATATTTTGTTGGCAAAGGGCCATCTACCTACTACTGATATATTTGCTACTGTAGTATTGATGTAATTTTAGAAGCGGTAGACTCTCTCCATCAGAATATAATGGTGAATTCTGATGATTGGGAAATGACAATCAGGAAGTCACTTTTCAGATTATCTCAGCAAAGAAAAACACTTGTGGACCAATGGAATATAGTCACCAAACAACAAGTACATTTTTTGTTCTGGTCCATTCTACGATCGTTTGGTCATAATACTTTAGCAGGACCATGAATTAGACCTGCAATGTCATATGATCTTTCAAATTCTGAGTTTTGTCACAACATTTTACTATTAAAAATTCAATAAAGTCAAGTTCAGCAGAGAGCTTAAAAAGAGTTTACCTTGGATTTATTGGATTTTCTATAATGGAGTTGATTAGAAATCTAATGGCTCACATTAAATGATTGTATTTTTAGAAAAGAGAATGCACAATCGAGATGCTTCAGCATGGCTTACAGTAGCTAATTCTATTCACCTCTCATGCTAGCCATTAGGCAATGCAAGTATAATTACTTCCCCAGTACTGTTTATACTCTACCTTTTGTCCTGGAGGCCCCAGAGGACCCTAAAAAAAAAGAAAAATTATACAATTAACATAATAATGTAACCATTTAAACTTAAATGACCAATAAAAACTGTCCTAGTCTGCAAGGTTCTCTATGCTGTGCAGAAATAGGCGGATGTTTTATATGTCAAGGAAAACAGAAATTACTGGTTGGAAGTACACACAATAGGTCTTTTCTTCTCTCTTGTTTTCTTTTGAAGAACATTAAGCATCTGTAGTAAGATTCTGATTTTTTTCCTTAAAAAAAAATCTTTGCTATTCCGGTGCATCTGTTTCTTCAAATACCTGCAAATCTATCACCTCCATCTCATTTAGAAGGCTGGAGATGTTGCTGCTAGAAACAGTGAAAATGCAATGCAGTTCCCAAGCTAGCAGCACGTTATGTGACTTCTGCATCTGCAAAACTTCAGTAAGCAGATTTGCAAACGGAATCATTGAATAGCATGACAAAGGAACATATTTTGTTCTACTCTTCCTCTTATGAAATGTGGTCAATTGACTGGCACAAAAACTGGTTTACAAACTAGGAGACGCCAAGGTCAACTGTGGCACCTAGGGTGTACCAGAAAAGGAAACAAAAGATGCTGTCAGCTGTGGATAACCTATGACCCTGGGTACATAGCGGGGAATAGAATATTCAGGAAGATGGATGGGAATATTTACATATAAAATGGAAATAAGGCAGTTCTGAGATTTAGCTGTTTTTCAACCACAAAGTCAGCATTGGGATTCTGTTGGCTTTATGTGGAATTAGGTGCAACTTCGGTAGGGTGGAAAAGAGCACAAAGATATCCAGCTATAATTCCATTGATGTCCATTTTTACATAAAATGTTGAGGACTTTCCTTCTAATTCTTTCAAAAATACTTTTAATTTTAGTATATTTTAACAAAATTATGCTTTATAAATGATAGTAAATGATACTTTATCACTTCATGCTAACTAGCTCTGTATTCTATTATGTCTAATGAATGGCTAGCCTATTTTCAATGTGTGATATTTCAGTTAATCAGCATCTTAATTCATACTCTATAACATTAAAGAAAGCACTAGACTGCACATTAGAGGAAGAACTAGTCATGCATAATTTTGTATTAAAAATACACCACGTTTAGGAACATTCAGAGAATCTGTTCCTCATAAATGATTTTGTAATCCTCATAGGAAGATTAAGAATTTCCTCATAAAATGAGCTTTAGGTTATTGAAAGTACGTAATGCAACATCACTTTTCTGGTTCCTTTTTTATTTACTCAACCAACTAGCTTCTTAATGAGCTCGTTATCTGGCATATCAGTGCAGTTACAGAGCCTCCTCCCCATTTCATGCCTCCTATTTAAAATTCTCCCTGTGTTAGACTTTGCAGAGAAAATAGAGGCTATCAGGTGTAACTTCCCTCAACATCATGTCTCTCATCAATCCAAACCCACATGGGCCTCCTTCCTGTGTCAGAGGGAGAAGAGGCACCCCTCCTCTGCGGGCAGATGCATCCAGTAGACTCTGGAATCCATCCTTGCCTCTGTCCTCGGGGACCTTTCTCCATCAATTATCCCTGCATCTGTATCAGAGCCTCCGACTTTCCACTAGTTCCTTCCCCTTAGCACATAAACAGGTCTAATCATCTCTCACTTGGATAGATTGTTTGGAAAGTGAATGCTAATGCTAAGTAAAGGCAGAATTTGGAAGTTGTAGCAACGGGAGAGCTGAGAGTAGAAAAAGACTTGGGTTTTATCATGGTCTAGGATTCCATTTGCCCCAGCGTCTCCAGGGCATTTCACTTCTTAAAATGTTGATGTTAGGAAGGAAATCATATAACAAAAAGTACATTAATTCAATGTTTAGACTGAGAATGGATACGTTCAATTCAAAAAGGTTGTTTCCATTTAAGCCTAACCTTGTCACTTGAAAAAAGGTTGTGCAGTACAACTGAGTTTTTCAGTGCATTGATGGATAACTCAGGAAGGGAATATTTCATTGAAAAATCAGAGCAAATTTGAAATCAAGTGTTTTAACTAACGACTAACATTTCTGTATTTTCTAATTTGGTCTCTGTTGCATGACCACATTAAAGTAAAGATTTAGAAAGACTACCCATAACTGTGAAATCTACAAAATTATATTGTCTATTTTAACACGATATTTCATGAAAATCAAAGGAGAGCTATAGAGAAAATAAATACAAAAATTTTCTTCATGGTTAGGAAACTACTTCTATTTTTGCTAAACTCTAAAAATAAAAGCAGTTTTAAAGATGTAACATTAACTTTGAATTGTGAATACATGTCTTGTGGATTATTCATAACTATGTTGCCAAGGATATATTCTCAGTTACCAAAAATGTGTATATAGCCCTTTGATCTCACTGGCAGGAAAAATGGTAGCAAGCCAAGGATAGTGTCATCTGTTACTAGCAGGGGAGTGGGAATAGACTGGAGTTGGATATAAGGCACAGACATACACTTGAGAAAGTACACACACACACACACACACACACACACACACACACACACACCCCAAACAGTTACTTTGCTAATCAAGATTTTGCTTAAATGTGTGTTTCGAGTGTCCTTAGATTAATAAACCCATTATATACCTATGACATTGTGGTCATTAAATTTAAGTTTACAAATGAAATGTTCACTGCTCAAAAAATCGATTTTAAGGGCTCCTGGGTTGCTGTCAGTTAAGCGTCCACCTTTGGCTCAGGTCATGATCCCAGGGTCCCGGGATCTTGCCCAGCACTGGGCTTCCTGCTCGGTGGGGAGCCTGCTTCTCCCTCTCCTGCTCCCCCTGCTTGTGTTCCCTCTCTCTCTCTCTAATAAATAAATAAAATCTTCTTTAAAAGTTGATTTCAAAGTTAGAGTATGTGTGACCAGTTGATTAAGATGTTTACATTTGACTAGTTTTGTGGCTTCTGGAACAAATATAAATTAATAAAGTAACGGGCAAATGCCATACAACCAATCATTAACCTATCTAATCCTCTTAAATTTATTTATATTTTCAGCCTGCTCAAAAGTCATTATGGATAATGACTCAGATGAACAATGTCAGAAGTTCACTATTCACTAGTCAAATTAGTGCTTTATTATTCCCAAAATTAAAGCCAATTGTTCCAGTGTTTTAAGAGTTCTAAAATAACTCCATTATTATTGTCTCCATGACTTAAGTTTGGATCAAATATTTTTCCAAAATGAGAGTCAATTTTTCATTCCATTTTTATTAATCAATAAATTGTTCCTTTTTAGATATTTTCTTGGTGGGCACTGTTACGTTTGCATTTACTTTATAGAGACCCAATTTAAATTGGAATAATCTGGCCTCTTCGTTTTTCAAAATAATTTCTGTGCATATGTCTTAAGATTAAAAACTGTTCACCATATAGAATCTCAACACATTAAACTGTATTTCTTTAAGTTTAACTACAGAAGTGTCAGACTATAATTTAAACCTTAAAATACACTTATTTCAGTACACTTTAGCTGATATATTCAAAAAAAAACCAAATGAGCCATTGAAAAATTCCAAGTGCAGAGTGAAAACATCACTCATCTGCAGACAGATTTTTAAACCAGAGTTTTTGTGATCTTTTGGAAGAGGCCATGGAGAACTATGCAATGTTGCTAAAACTTATAAACAACACAGCACCTTTGACTTTCTTTCCTGTTTACCTTTACCCCTGCTAGATTCCACTTTTAAATATCACAGGGGCACCTGGGTGGCTCAGTCCTTAAGCATCTCCTTTCAGCTCAGGTCATGATCCCAGAGTCCTGGGATCGAGCCCCGTATTGGGCTCTCTGCTTGGTGGGAAGCCTGAGTCTCCCTCTCCCACTCCCCCTGCTTGTGTTCCCTCTCTCGCTGTATCTCTATCTGTCAAATAAATAAAATCTTTCAAAAACAATTTTTTAAATAAATAAATATCATAAAATATGTGGACTGTGGTGAGCAAATAAGTCAGAGAAAAGTGATCATCCTATTTGATGACTGCCTTCACCAAAAAGTGTGTGACTCACGGCCTGGGAGTGATCCTTTACCCCTCCTGCTCCGAGTCTATCAGATAATTACTCAGCAATCTCTCCAGCCTGCCCTCTTCATGACCTACATCACTACGCCCTTGTTCAAACCCTCCTCTGTCCCAGCTAGTTGATGGGTTGTCCACCTGAGGGCCACTCTGCCTTTAGTCTCCTTCGAACCTCTTTGCACAGTGCTGCCTGAGTGAGCTTTCTAGAAGGCTAATGGGTTCATACCTTCCCTCTACTGAAAATCCTTCAATGGCTTTCCATAGCTTTTGAAAAAAGTTGGAGCTTTTGTAGTAATGGTAGTTCACCGCATGAGCCAGGCTTTCGAGTCTCTGCACCGCTCTACCTCTGGCTGTCTGTTCCTGAAACTTCACTTTGGTTCCTTTCTCCTCTACCCATCCCAACATTCAAAGCTCAGTGCCCCCCTCTGTGGGCCTGGTCCCCTTCTTTTGTTCTTCAAAGCATCCCTATGACAGCACTTCTTTCATAAAATTTACCAACAGTGTTATAATTGTCTGGTTACTTCTTCCTACACACTAAATGTCTTTTGTCATGCACCGGAGCTGACATATGGGAGTTGTTCAGTGACTCCTTTTGCAAGCATTCATTAATTCATCTACTTAATAGTTTTCTAGTACCCATTGAGTGTCAGGCAATGTTCTTGGTGCTGAGGAAAGAGCAGTGAACAAAATAAACAAAAATGCATGCCCTCCTAGACTTCATATTCTAATGAATGGAGAAAGACAGCAAGCAAATAAATGGCTAAATACAAAGTGTCTCAGGCGGTAAGTGCTAAAGCAAATGGGAATAAGGATTGGGAGGAGTAGACATGGTAGTATTTTAAAGTGGGAGCAGTGGGGAGATCAGTGAAGGCCTCAATGATAAAGTGACTCTGGGACAGAGCTCTGAAAGATGTCAGGCAGAGGCATACATATAAAAGGGAGAAGAATGTTCCAGGCAAGAGAACAACAAGTACAAAGACCAAGAGGTGGGCACATAAGTGTATTTAAAGAACACCAAAGAGGCTATAGGTAGGGAATTGAAGGAGGGCATATGGACACGGAAGGGAGACTGTATTTGTGTGGACTTTCAGATTTTTGTAAGCACAATAGTGTTTACTCTGAAGATAATAAAAATTATAGGAATAAATAAATACGTATAAATAAATCAAGTTTTTCTTGTACCATAGACAACAATGTCTCAAGATGGGAAAGATTTTTCACCCTTGCATTTACCCAAGTCATTCCAACACTACTGGCATATTCTAATAGCCTCTAGATTACCTTAAGTGCAAAAATGACAGGAGGAATTCACTTCAAGTCTTCTATATTAAAACAGCCAAGCAAAATCATCTTAGTTACATAGTCTCATTAATATGGAAAGTGTTGTGGATGTGGATGTAGGTCCAAGGTCTCTAATGCACTTCAGAAAGCCATTATGTAAACCAAATCTAGAATTATCCACCCAAATTAATCTTCAAACACACAGTTAAGAAATGGATGTTTCTACAACCATTATGCATTGGCTGCACTTTCCAGCCTGTAAAAATTAAAAAAACAAAACATTTTTTAATGAAGAAAAGTCTTTTTAATTAAAAAAAGCTTGCTAGATCATGGAATGGAATAGAATGGAAAAAAAATTAATGAATTCTTCTGACACCACCGATGCTAGTCCAAATTTGATTGAGGTATTAATTACTTAAACAGGATGCAGAGTTTCTAAATGATGTGCTTTAGGTGGCCTCTTGGGAGGTGTTTTAAGGCAAGTTCTGGTTGCCTGCTATTAGGAAATGATGTTCTGTGTGAGCAGGGGGCGGACATAGTTCCTGTTCTGTCCCTGATGGCTAACAGTAAAATTTGAAGCTCTGAAAGCTGCTGGTCATTTCTGGATACAAGAATATACAACCAGCTTCTGTAATAAAAAGCACAGGGAACAAGAAAGAGGTGGTCCATCTGTGAAGGGGAGGATAAAAGCCCCAAACTATTAAGCCATTTAAAATTATTTCCTTTTTGAGTTAAGAATCTTTCCATGATTTAATAAGAGTGAGGCAAAATGAAGAAAATATGTTAAAGTCAGGTTCTATAGGGAAGAATGATAACACATATAATCTAACTTTTGGAGTCATAAAATGTTAGTACCAGAATTTTTCAGGGATGTGGTGTAATACACTTTAATTGTGACTTTTTCAAAGATATTAACCTGGTCATATGCATCGCAAGATCAGAAAATGCATTAACTTAGTTGATGAACAGTAAGAGGAAATTTGAAGTAAACAATGAAAATTTCTCTTACTTAAGAAGAATTCATTGAAGATATACTTCTATAAAATTCCATATTCTACTTGGATGTTTGATGAGGGAAGGTCAAGAAACATAAACTCTAGCCACTATTATATGTATGTCTGGAGTATAATTCAAGTAATGTTTTACAAGATTCAGATTTCATAGCTTAAGTGTGTGGAAATGCCAAACTAGGAACTATTGGGAAATGTTTAGAATATAAGAGTGTGCTGAAATGTTTTCAGTGTAAAAGCCAATGATTTAGCTGAACTGGGTTTGAAGGAATACAGCATAAACAAGAAAGAGCGGGATAGTGCTGAGATGGAAGAACCTCATATCTTTTGAGTCTTTCATGGACTCTGTCTTCAGTCACACTTAATCATTTATATTTTCCCAAGCAGTCTCCTATTAGTCTTCACTTGAAGTTCTTAATAATTCTTCGAGGCTCAGCAGTCATAACTCACTTCCTTTGTGAGCCTTCTCCACTGCACCCAGACAGAGCTGGTTTTTATCCTCTGTGTTTCTCTAGCACATTTTAAGCAGCTATATTTTAATATATTCACATATTTATAAAATCTACTTGACTAGGCAGCAAATTCTTTAGGTCATATATTTTACATCCTCAGTACCCAGTTAGTGCCTAGCAAATAAATATTGACTAAACTGAAACAATGAATTAATGAACATAAAAATTATTCAATTCCATTTATCAGATTTCCTCCACTCAAACCATCATACCTCTATCATGGGAAAAAGTTCCCAGTTTTGAGGCACTTGTTCCTCTTTAAGTATCTGGGAGTTTTGTGTCAATAATATAACTCCATAATTTCTATTATTTGAAGTAGTTCTTTTTTGAAAAAAGATTTTATTTGTTTGAGAGAGATACACACAGACAGAGAGAAAGAGAGAGCACGTGGGGGATGGGACAGAGGGAGAGGGACCAGCAGACTCTGTCCTGAGCACGGAACCTGACCTAGGACTCCATCTGCCCTGAGATCCTGACCTGAGTGGGAACCAAGAGTCAGATGCTCAACCGACTGAGCTACCTAGGCATCCCAGAAATAGTTCTTGTTCTTCTTCTTCTTCTTTATTTTTTTTTAAATAGTTCTTCTAAAACAGGTCTACTTTAGAGACTATCAGTAAGATGGCATGTCATTCTATTAATTCATAAATATACGATCAAAAAAATTTTTAATAGAGTAATTAATTTTTAAAGGAATAAATTCTTTCTGACTTCTCTATCTCGAGTGCTGAGTTTCTGGGGGGAAAAGGATGAGTCATCTATTGGTGTTTCTCAAGATTATGAAGCTGTGACCTCTGTAAGGAAGGTCTCTTAAAGCTCAGGAAATTAAAGAAGTAATCCATTTTTCCCCCCACTACTTAACAAAACCAGGACCCAAGACTAAATATTGAGCATGAACTACCACCTCAGATCAAAGACAAATCTAGGTATTTGAGAATCTATGTTCTGATTAAGTCCCAAAACAGAGACTCTATCACCTCTCACCAGATATCCAGAGCTGAAATTAGCTCATTCCATTCCTTCTAAATACTTAATAAATTGTTTCTTGTTGCTGAACTCAAAATGGAAATGACCCGGAAAGGAAGAAAAATTAACAGGCTTCCTCTGCCCTCTGTGATTAAGCACACTTCCCTAGCGTACCATAAAGGAAACAAATTTATGGTTCACGAAGGCCTATCACTGTACACTACACTCAGTAAAAAATATTTCTATTGAGTAAAGTGTAAGTGCTTTTCCCATTTTAAATCAACAATGCTGAGAAACACTAGCTGCTAAAATTTAAATATCCCATGATCAGCAGAAGGAGGACACAAATTTAGGACTATGTATACTCATCTACTCTTCAGGTCTGCTTTTCACCTAGACCAGCACTGTCCATCAGAACTTTCTGGAATGATGGAAGTAGTCTATTTTGCTTGATCCAGTATGGTAGCCACTAACTACAAGTGGGCACGGAACACTGGAAGTGTGGCTACTGCAACTGTTTGGAATTGGATCTAAAATTTTATTTAATTTTAATTAATTTACATTTCAATAGCCACATGTAGCTAGTGGCTACTGTATAACAAAATGCAAATCTAGACTTTGTAAAACAAAGTCTATTAGGTTCAATCAGGTGAACTGAATCAAAGCTGAATCAAAGTTCAATCAGGTGAACTGAATTCCAGCCTAGTTCTGCCAGACTGCTTTGTGACCTTGGTCAAGTCATTTAACCACTCTGATGTTGTTTCTTTCTTTCTTCCTTTTTTTTTTTTTCTGATGCTGTTTCTTTATCGGTGAAGTGATAAACTAGATGATTCCTAAGATTCTTCTAAATCTTTTACACTCTGCTTTAAAAATAGTCACGTGGTGTGACTAGAAATTGATAGTCACTTTTCCACTATTCTCATGAAAATCAGTGTTTTAGTTCCACCATGCATATTCACGCACACACGTATACTCCAAATAATCTGTACTGCACAAATGAATTTAAGAAGATGCAGGAGAAAAAGTGGTTCTATAGTATTTCTCTTGGATTTATCCTGCCTCTACCCACTCCTGCTGTGCAATGACACTTGTTAGGAGAAAACTATAAGGGTGAATCCTTTGTATTAGTACCTGATTTATTGATTCATTGATTCATATAATTCAGTCATTCAGTTTATGCACAGTAGGTACTAAGCATAATTATTGTATGACCGGATAAATGCTGTGGAGGAGAGAAGACAGCTCCTAACTTAGCTCAATGTGAAGGGGTGTGAATATGTGAGTGTGCATGAAGTTTTCTCAAAGAAGGTGAACAAAGCAGAAGTCTATTTTTTAAAGAATCCATTCAGACATGTGGACTCTGTTCTGCCCTTAGCCCTGGGCCAGAGGGCTCTTGCTTTAGGGCCCACGTTTTAGAGAGTTCTTCTCAGGCTGCACTCCTCATGCTTGGACCACCCCCTGATTTCAGACTCTGCTTTGGGCAATAGGGACCCTGAAATTCTCTGCCCCAATGACAGGAGCTCATTTCAAGGACTCTGAGTTGCCTCAGGTCTATTTTTCCAAAGGGGAACCACACCATTGGTATGCACAACAAGGAACTGGTATGGGAAGCAAAGAGGTAGGTATTTTGAGGCGTGTGGACATAGTTTGATCTTCGAACATTCCAGAATGTCTACAGGTGACAGTTCCAGTTTCATAAAGTTGAGGGATGAGGTAGGTGCAGGAAAGAAAGGGAGTAGGCCAGGGCCAGGGGCTGGGACTGGGTTATAGCTCTCCGCATGCTGCCACACTCTGGCTTGGATCTCCAAGGTGTGCAATAATTTTGCATTTGAACTTTCCAAGTCACTATGAAGACATACTTTTGAAGGTCATAGGACAGAACACATTTTACTCAGCAGTTTATTAGTTAGGCTTATACCTTTTAAATATTTCAACACATTGTATGAGGGCATCCATTTGTATTCTTGCCCTAAAATGTGCACATTTGCCCTTAATCTCAGATGTAAGGCACAGTTCTTGTATGGACATGAGTTTATTTTGAAAAGCTTCTTCTTACTCTAATAATGAGATGTGAATATTTGGTAAGGAGATTTCAATGTCATTAAATATCCTCACACAAGAGTGATTTATTTTGCCTCAGTATAGCTCTACAGTATGCTGGATCCTAAAGATAAAAGGAATGATAGCTAGAGAGGTTGATGATACATTTGAAGGAAACAATTTTTAAGGCTTTCTTCCACTAAAACTGAATATATGACTGTTGTTTATCATACCTCATTATTTACAGAATGTGTAGATGTGCATATATAACATGGATAAATGGCTATGTAATATGTGTCTGTGCATTTACAACGAAACAGAATAGAATGACAGGACTTCAGATCTGGAAGGGCCCTCAGATATCATTTCGTCTCACCACTTTTATAGATGAGGAATCTAAAACCTAGATATCAAAATTTGTCTAATAGGATACCGTTTTCCAGACCTTTAACTGGAACCAGAGTAAGAAAGTTAAAAATAGAGCTGATGCACATTGTAGAGGTTAAGAAAGACAAAATGAGATAACAAAGAATACAGATAGTAATGTATTCAGCCTTGTAGACTATCTTTTCAGCCTTCTGTTACTTGATGGTACTCTTACACTACTACTGAAAATGCTCCTTGTAAGTCGACTTTTTGTTTCTACATCACTGAGCCAGCTTTAAAGAAAAGTCAAACTTCCCGCTCTCCTACCACACCAAGAGGACCTTTTAACACCTCTGTAGAAGTCCACGCAGCCAGGAATCCAAAGTGAGTTCCTCGGAGGTGGGCAACTGGACAGGGTTGTGGGCAGCACGTGGAGAAGAAGGCATTACTTGTCTACTTTCTCCTGGTCCATTTGGAGAACCAAACATTACAGGCTCTGGACAAAAAGCACCAAGGAGATGGGAAGGACTCTGTTGTTGCGGGTTTTATTTGGACTTCATGGACAATCAGATTAAGGGAGGATAATAAAGCATTCGAAAGGTTGCTAAGGCATCCCAGCAGGCAATGTGCACAACTGACGTAAACGCAGTTTTACTCAATAAGATTCCATTGTAAAAATCGAGTCTAATAGCCAGATATCCTAGGATGATGTTGACCATGTTTATTATTGTGATTTGCAACTAGTTTATTGTGACTTGGGGTTTTCTTTCTTCACCAGATTAAAACTACAAAAAGAAGACTGCTGTTGTCTCCCATGTCTGCCATCCTGCTGATCAAGACACCTGGCAGAGCAAAGTACAGTTAAGTAAAATGATTTTTGGAGGTGGGAGAGCAAAGCATTATAACTAAATATATTTGAAGTAAACCTTCACATATTGGTTATTTCAATTTTATTTTAAATGAAGCAGAAGCAATTATTTATGCTTACATTATTAGCTAACATAAAATGCATTATATCCACTTGACCCTAATGTATTAAATGTGTTTGCAGGCAAAATTAAAACAAACTGAACACATCTATAACCTGTTCAGACATAAGCCCAAAATTTACTGTAAGGAATGATAACAGCAAAAGTTCTTCTGAGTTTTGAAAAAGAAAAAAATCTCTGACACTACCCAACGAATGACATTTGAAATATTCATAATTCAGAAAGAAATGAATGGATATGCTATGGAGTTTGCATATATTTGGGAGGAGAATGAGGGATGAAGATAGGGTTTCAGAGTAGAGAAAGTGATTTGGTCTATAAAGCGTTGGATGTAGACACTTTGGGCCTCAAAATAATTTCCTGGAAATTGGGATGAGTTGGCATATTAATAGATATTTATAAAATATCTCTCTTTTATGCTTTGGAGAACTCCTACATTTGCCAAAGAAAGAAATAGTAAGAATATCAAAAGAAAAGCTAACTTCAAAAATGCTACTTGAACAACTATTTAAACCTCTGAAGAACTTGAAAAATAAAGATCGTTTGCGCCAGAGTTCAGAACTTTGCCATTTCCAATTGTGGTCAATCCTAACTTTGATTCTTGGATCGAGTTTTATGACTCAGAGCCACTCTCTTCTTATTTAAATGGAGTCCAATTTATTTTAGCTCACGATTCTGTCTTTTAAAATCTCATCCTGAACTTCTCCAAAAACCCAAAGGTCATGTTTACAGAATAGATGCACAGCAGGATTAAATAAATGTGGAACTGCTTGAGCTGCAGGCCTTCTTTTTTATTCTATCAGAGACGCTGTTAATCTTCAGATGATTATTTTTGCAATATAAAATATATATCCTGGATTATGAAAACTAATTCCCCACCTGACATACTCATAAACAGTTTTGTAAGAGCTAATTTTAGAATGTTCCCAGGTTTTTTCATGTCATCATCAGAGACATTTTACATTTTAAAAAATTCTCCAGTGCCTCTCAAGACCGTTTTATAAGCAAACACTCCCCCATGATACAAAGCAATAAATGTAGTGAGTTTTGCATACTGTGGAAAAGATAAGAGCCATGCTTTTTATTATCTTTCCTTGTTTTAACTGGTGGATGAGAAGAGGATTGTTATGAAATTTGATAATGTAAGATGATAGGAAAAGGCCAAAAGAAAAAAAAATGACAACAGCAAATAGGACCGAAGGAATAAGTTACGCTATGGATCACAGTATATGATACACTGCAATTAACTGATAGCTATAATCACTGTTTTTAGCCCTTACATTTTACAGAGTGGCCTTTCTCTATGCTAAGTTATGTCAACAGGGATTCATCTTAATAGTAATACTTCTTGTTTATGGAACTCTCTGTAGTTCATAAAGCATTTTCATATTATTACTATTCTACTTGTTTCACACAATAACCCAGGGAGATAGATGAATTAGGAATTACTGCCTATGTGTTATAGATCAGTAAAAAAGATCACAGACTATAGTCATACACTCCTAAGCAGTTTTGAGGCCAGAACTACTGATGCAATGTACTTTTTGCCCTTCCAGACTTTGAGTCAAAACACACATGGACACACACACACACAGACACACACGATATTTAAAAGAAAAAAAAAATTCCAATGAAATTTGTCTCCCATGAAAACTGCTATTCCTTTTCCAGGATCCTCTTTTTTCTTTGAGATGGGTTAAAATATAGGTGCTATTTGAGTTAACAAATATGACTAGTGGTTTTTGAGAATAATAGTTTTTTAAAGCATAGAAATATTTCACTTTAAGCAAATATGAGATATAAAAATTCAGTTTGCTGGGAAGAGGAATTAGAGGATTATATTGCTTTACAAAAAGACTCTGAATGGGATTGCTTTAAATAGCAAAATTCCCCAGAACATTTAAGATATGTTGATTTATGAAAATCTGATTCATACAGAACTTTACAGGAATACATCTGTTATATAAATCCGTGTTCACCTGTAATTTACTCTAGGGGGAACAACTGAGTGATAATAATAATAACACACTCATATAGTTCTTCGTTATGTATTTTAAAGTGCTTTCCCCTAATTTATTGCATTTGTCTTTGGCAATCTAATAAGGGAGGCAGAGAGGGTATTATTATCCTTTCTTTACAGATGAGAAATTGAGAGGTTAAGTGACTTGCCCAAGGTCAGACAGACTATTCATTCATTTACTGCTATTTGAGTGATGTAGTTTTAACGGGTTAGTCAAGGAAGTAAGGTTCTTCCTCCTAATTTTTTTTTAAGCAGCTGTGAAGGCTATTAAAACAGAGGTAGATGTTCTCACAAATACAATGTCGAACAAAAGAAGCCAGACACAAAAGTATACATACTGTATGTTTCTATTAATATAAAATTCAAATCCAGGCAGAATTAATCTATGGTGGCAGAAGTCAGAATGTTGGTGAACTTTGGGAAGAGGTGATGGTGACTGGAGGGGAAAGGGGGTTTCTGTGATATGCTAATATTGTACTTCTTGCTCTGGTTTGTGGTTACATAGTTATGCTCACTGTGAAAAGTCACTGAGGTGTATACTTATGATTTATTTACTTTTCTTTATATATGTTATGGAAGTTTTCTTTTAAAAGAGTTTTATATCTTTAAAAATAGTACAGCACTTTAGAAGATCATTACATTACACATATCCTTTGAACATTTGTGATTTCAATTAAGTTTCTTAGCTGCTTTCTATAAATGAGAATATGAACTAAATTAGAAGAGTTTAAAGAGAAGTAAGATTTTATTAAACAAAAACAAAAACAAACAAGCAAAAAACATCCGGGATCATCTTCGCCTGAAAAGTTGCTATATGAAATGGAAAATCGAAGCAAACTAAGATAATAACGTAATTCATTAGGACCAGTGGAACTAGATCCTAGAAAGCTAGGAATTGTAAAGAGATGTATGAATTTAAGGAAGATAAGATTTTAATTAAAAATACTGCTTTGTTTTAGAATTTTGTATATTAGGATGCTGCATTGGGCATCAACGTAGAAAGCCAATGGCAATGATAAAAATCCAAGAACATGCATACCTGAGGACAAACATGGGCTCCTGAGAATCCCAAGGGGCCTTCCATGTAAGAATGTTTGGGAGAAATGTTTTGACCATCATTCAGGATAGAAATTACAGTTGCATTAGCTGCTTGAGGCAGTTTCAAAATTTATATTGTAGTTTTCTAAGAATCCCCCTGCCCCAACCCTTTAACCATGAGAACTAATGCTGCACTTGTACCCAAAGTTACCACTGATGACATCTATTTGGTTTAATTTTCACATATTATCTTTTTTTGTTGTTTTTCTTTCGTTTTATTTTTCTAAAAAAGAATCCATTATAGTACCTCCACTTTCAAGTCATCTGAATCAATTCTCTATCTTGATACCATAGATCAGGAACAAAGAATTTCCAGTGTGGGGGGGCTCAGACTCCATTTCAAGGTGCTTTCCTTTCACCGGTGATGTTTCAAAGACAACCCCTCCATGGCTAGGACTACAGCTTGGTGAGTTTCTCCCCAGGAGGGCTGTTGAAGGCATCCTGTTCAGGGAGAAGCCTTTAACCTTTAACCCATTCACACATTTGTTTTAATTCCTGATGAACTGCCGTATTCTTGTGTGCTAGTTGCATTAGGACCTAGCTAACTAATTTTTAAAAATAAATGTTAGACCCTAAACACCTGTAAGCTGCAAGCTGCACATTGTGTATAAGGCACACAATCAAGTTCATTGTGATCACTGTATCCAGGAGGAGTGTGAAGCATAGCTGTCCTCTGGAATCTGGGTTATTAGAAGGTCCACCCATGTTGCCCAATATTATCCGTGTCATAAAACAGGTTAGAAAGGTGGCTCTAGAGATAGGAAGAGACAGGAAGAGGTAGGTTGAAGGAATTCTACTCTTCAAGGCTCAGCAAGTTGCCCAACTTCTCTTTCACCGGCAAAGGATAAACAAATCCTGAGGAATGGGACACGCATGTCTATGGGCAAGTCCACGTGGAACCATTTCATTATCTTTTTTAATGACAGGGATCAAGAAAGCACAACTGTTTCTTTCTGGGGGGAGCCCTTCAACAACAAAAACTCCTTGAACCCTTGTAGAAGACTCACTAACCTAATTCACAGTGAGGCATAGTCCCCTGAATGTGACTTCTGAACGCTTTGAAAACTCATTCCTTTGAAACACATTCCTATTTAAGCTAATATGCATATCCCATTTAATCTTCCTTACAGCAGTTGAATAAAGAAAATTCCATCCTTTGACCTTCCTCACTGTCTCTGTCTTTCCTCCCACCTGGAATCTCCCATTTTTCCCTTATGCATAATCTGGACCACAGTTTTGAACAAATGAGACTTCTATTCTTTTTAGTATAGAAAAAGAAATTGAGATACTTACCATCAAGCCTTGCTCTCCTGGTTTCCCTGGTTCACCCTTAAAAAAGAATAGTGATAATTTTTATTAATGTTATAAACATTAAAAAGCAATTTCAATCTTTTTTTTTTCTCTTTCACAATACCCACAGGGGTGCATGAATGTCAAATATACTTTTCAGGCTAAGTAGAGAAATGCAAAAACAATGCAATAAAAAGAGAGCCAAGTTTTTTCTTCAAATGCATTTTATAAACATTTTAGGATTTAATAAAATGAGTCTAGATCACAGCAAGACTTAAGAATTATGCCAAGAATGTATTCTAAATAAAGCTAGTAGGGGTGATTATATTGTAAGTCAGTAAATGGTCCTAGAAAAATATTTAATTGTAATTCCAGTAATACCTCGTTTATTATGTTCTGTTCATGATGACATAAAGATGGTGACCTGGGCCTCTTTATGAGAACTGAGAACTTCCATATACAGGACAGAGAGACAATTGCTCTTAGTACAGGAATTAAATAATAAAATGAGCAGAGATTGATTTTGAATTTTTATTTTCCTGGATTAATAATGGCTGAAATAACATGTTTTATTAAAATTAATAGCATACGTTAAAATACATAGCATGTATTCATTTAAAGGATGACATAATTTTTCAATTATTTACAGGTTGTCATACCTTACCTGTATCTTCCTTCTTGAAAGTAATCTATACTTTCAATTTTCTGTCGCATATATAAGACCCAATGATCTGACTAATTTCATATCATCAAAATGGTTTTAACTCCTCTTTTTAGTTGAAGAAACACTCATTGTGTCTTTCTTGGCAACCAGCAATTATTTGGGGACCTTTAAATATCCCTAAAGGGGTGCTGTGTGCTGTCTCTATTATTTAGGATATCATCCCAGGAAAAGGTCAGACTTTCAAAGACAGTTTCAAGGTAAAACCACTACCTTTGATGGTTCAGTGAAAGCCATCCTAACAGCCAACCAATCATAGGTTGGGAGTCAATTCTTCATCTCATATGACAAATTTACAGCTGCTTTCAGAAAGGGAAATGGGATTTCCAAGAGGTTGTCTCAGAAAAGCCATTCTATACAGAATTACTCTTTGAAAAAATATGTAAATATATGAATATAAAAATGAAATATTCCAAAACATTAATGACTATGGCTGATTTATTTCTTTTTGATTCTTTAGTTTTAAAAACTTTCTACTTTGGAGATAAATACTTTCATTCTTTTGTACTATGAAAACACTTATGAAAATATTTAAGTCCAAGCAATAGTAAATAAATTAATTCAGCAATAAATTTGGATTTCAAGTTCTAAGGCCATAATATAAAAGTAAAATTTTTTTACCTTCTCCATATATTTTTTTCAATTGCTGGGTTGTCTCTACCAAATCGAACCATTTATCTAACATCCTGTACCACTATATTATTGACACTTGATCAATCTTAGTAACTAAGTACTTAGATCTAAGTATTGAGATTGCTTTAAAATCACTTCTATTGGGATGCCTGGGTGGCTCAGTCAGTTAAGTGTCTGCCTTTGGCTTAGGTCATGATCCCAGGGTCCTGAGATCAAGTCCCACATCGGGCTCCTTGTTCAGTGGGGAGCCTGCTTCTTTCTCTGCCTGCTTCTCCCCCTGCATGTGCTCTCTCTCTCAAATAAATAAAATCTTTTTTAAAAAATTTTTAAAAATAGAATCATTTCTATTAATAAGCTTCACATATAAAGGACAAATGATATTCAAACCATACCTACTGATGTTTTAACCATTAACATTACTGTTTTATAAGCATTTTTTTCTTTTTTTGGTCAATTTATTTACAAGGGAGTAAGCATTAAAAAGATTTACCTCCTTTGCTTTCCATAATTCATATGGGACTTTATCGTCTGCCTCTGATCCTTTGGAGAATGTTACCAATCTCTCACCTAGATTTTCAAGCTATTCTCCCATTTAAGCCAAAAGCATTGATGTACTTTAAGGTAGTCAAGGCACAAGTGAGATCAGTCATTCTCAATCATGGACTTCTTGAGGCTTACCTGAAAATCAGTTTAGTTGCCTTCTCCAGGTCTCTCTTTGTGGTTCATATGGGTTCCCCTGGGTTGAGCCATTAGGCCGAATCCTGCTGGCAGTACCCTGTCTGCTTGGGGACTCTCTATCACCCCCACTTCTTTCAAACTCCTAACCCTATGGCCCCTCCTTACCCCACTCCATCCCAGTTCTCAGCCCTTAAAACAAACGGATCCAAAATGCAACTCACAGGCCCTCCTGGCATTCCACGGGGGCCATCTTTCCCTGTGTCCCCTGGAGGCCCTCTTGGGCCAGGGGGGCCTGGAGGTCCTGGAGGCCCAGCCTGTCCTTGGTCACCCTATAAGGGAGAAGGGAACAGACCAACAAGGACCATGAAAGATAAAGACCCAGGTCTTCTTTTCAACACTTAAAATTTGTATTATCTAATCCACGTTTACACAATGAAAAGAACCAGAACAATCAGAAACATGAAGCCTGTAGGCAATTTGCCTTCCAGCAGGGAGCAAGCAAATAAATATTCATGCTGGGCGAGCTGAGTAGATGCTATTAAAACCAAAGCAGCTCTGGAACCAGCACTCTCAGCTCTTGGAAATAGTGTGTAAGTTATCATGGTATCAGAGCTGATATAAAACTTTTGCATAACTTGATTCATGGCAATGCTGCATCAGTTATATTCACCTTGTTTAATAAAATAGCTGCATTTGTGGTTGAACAAATGTGTTTACTTTTTCACAACCTATAAAATTAAACATACAAGCTCTTGTCAAACTGTGTAATAATTTATAAATTACCAAAGCCAGAGAGCTTAGAAACTGGATCTGTTACTGGATATAATTTCAGTTGTCTTTCTTTTTTTAATTAAGAAAAAATTAGGCATTCTATGCCTTTTTACTTTAGTACTTTCATATACATTTCAAACAAATGCAGCTCCCTAGACATAGTTTTGCTGTAGGATATTTCCAAATAAATACCCCCGCCCACGAGAGATAAATGGTAAAGCAACAGTAAATGGAGTGATAACTGAATGTTAAGAAGAAATCAGACTTGAGCAAGAATAAGCACTACCTTAATGAGGCGGCGTTTAATGAGCTGCTGATCAGCAGAGAGAAACCCATGATTGATTTTAGGAAACACCATCTGATCAGTCAGGTGAGGTCAAAGGTTGAAGTTCAGAGGTGAGAGAATTGGAGAATAGACATCAGAAGGCCCCAAGAAAGAAATAAAGATATATACATTAGACTTATAACGATCATTAAACAAAAGGGAACTGGTGCTTGTGTCTGACATCAGACTGTCTGGCTCTTCTGGAAAGAAACATAATCCTAAAATGGGATGGCCAGACCAGATCTGTAGTTAGAGAGGGATCTTTTGTGTATCCCATCACTTTGCTGTGGTGTTAGGCCTCTTGAAGGCAGTATATGAAAGAAGCAGGAAGGCTCCCATCACATGTGTCCTGCACACTGAGCAGAAAGTCTTAGAGACAAAGCACCAGTTCAATTTCCGTCAGACTTGTCAACCAGCATAACATGGCATGAACGCGACCACCATTTTATAAATGCCTCAAGTCCAGAATACTGAGGATTCTTTAATTGACCAAAAAAAATCACAGAGTGTTGGCATGCACACAAATCAAACCATCGAGGGGTGGCAGAGTCCTAGATACTCATGCCTGGCTCTCTTCATCATCTCCGCTCTACTTCGATACCCTTCTCGCCTCTATGTTCAAGATTCTCCTTCTCAATAGATATTTGACCTCGTTGATGTAGTGAGGTCCCAAGGATCCAATCCCTCAGTGCACATGGTGAAAGGGAGCAACTGGACTTGGCAAGCCAATTTAGCTGTTCTTGCTCACTCTTATGCTGATTGCGGGATCTGACTGAGCAGCATGGGTGCCAACCACGAACCTTGACGGTGAGGATCTGATTACTGTGCAGAGCAGCAACTGTGGGGAAGCCTGGCAGACCCTATGGACGTGGGACAGCACCAAAACAACACGACACAAAACGTCACACAGACATTCCACTGATGGACAAACAAAACAAGCATGTACCTAATGCTACCCTGTCCCAGCTCTAAGTCTTGTCTTGTTTGACACACTGTAAAGGAAACCAGGCACGCACATGAGGCCCCCAGGCCAAACATTCCTTTAATGGAAAGGCCAGATTGAGAACTCACTGTAACTTGCCCTTGTGGCAGTTACACTGGGATCCGCGTATACACTCTTAACATTTCTGGAATCTTACATACAAAATGTTAGCACAATATGAAGATAACTGCAGACACTGTTATGAAAACAACACTGTGATTTCCCGCCATTGATATTCTGTTTACTCTACAACTCAGGACATACACGTATTAATTCTTTTTTGGACAACAGTGAACAGAATTTTGCCATCTGATCAGAAATCTTCCTCAGAATCAGTGCAGTCTGCCTCACAAAAGATAGTCTTACCACCCACATATCAAAATTTCTCTCTCCGATCATATGATGATTTTCAGGTCTTTCCTGTTTCAGGA
Source organism: Ailurus styani (assembly GCA_002007465.1). Classification (NCBI taxonomy): domain Eukaryota; kingdom Metazoa; phylum Chordata; class Mammalia; order Carnivora; family Ailuridae; genus Ailurus; species Ailurus styani. The sequence goes on along the minus strand of LNAC01000032.1, from coordinate 1,820,566 downwards.
ATTCCTGCAGAGGTGGTGGATGGAAATCTGTCTCTTATAACACGCGTATTTCGTGTCAGAGGGATTTATGATCACACTCTGCAGTAATCTCTTCTGTCACGTAACTTTCCCAAAAGAACTTGACAGTTCACACAACCCCTTGAAGTAGAAAAGTGGTTTTGAATTCCTGAACCAGGGAGAAGGGGGGAGAGATGTTTTAGAGACTCGTACTTCACTAACTTGTACTAACCGGTGTTCACAGGCGTTATCAATTGGGTAGGTCTGAGAGAGAACTTTCTCCTTTGTTCTATTTCTTTTCCAACAACATGAGATATTGGAGTCTTTTATTCAATTTTTTTTCCCACACAGAACATGTTTATTATACAAATAAAATAAAGAGCAACCACATCTCACGTGCCCTCAGGTGCCTATAGGCTTCCTAGACATTCCCTCCTCATTGCCCTTCCCCTCTTCTGCCCAAATCTATTCTGAGGGTATTTTTAGTGAAGGACAGGAAGTTTCTAGTTTTTTAATTTTATTAATTGTGGTATAAACTTTCCCTTATTTCCCCCTTATTCGGGATATATTTTTCTTTTTAAAAGAACCAATAAAATTATGTTTGTGGTATGAAGACCTCTCTTCAGCCCTAATGCCTTTGAGTTTCATTCTTTAGAGCTGGGACTTCTCAGGAAGCAAAGCAGAGGAAATCTTATCTGTTTTGCCAAATCCTTTCTGATAAGACTATTAAGTGTCTGGGTAATTTTGAGGTGACCTGTATCCTCTTTTTCTTCTCTCAAAGTAAAAGTCCTTGAAACATAGACGCTACCCTAATTCAGAAATGCTACAAGTTGGAAAACAGATGTGTACAATTTGCTTTTGTTTTACTATGGAATATGAGTTTAAAATGTTATTAGATGGTAATGTGCCAGCATCTTTCCATCTGTGACTCATTAGCCCTATATTACACAGTCAGAATTTTATATATAAATCTCATATTTATGTAACAAAGAACAAAAACAGATACAAACAAGAGGTCTATGAGGGATCAGAATCTTGACTAGTGGCGATAAATCATAATGTCACTTTGAACAGGATTATCTAACAAAAATAATTTAAAATTAAAAGCCTTTTAACAGCACACATGGTAGGCCTTACAAATGTTTTGAAATTTGAATGTATAAATAAGTCACTTCTTGTACTCATATCTGAGCATGACCAGCTTGCTTTTGATCACATTTTCTAAATGCTCACAAAAAGCATTAGTTTTATAACTTCTTAGTTTGTTTTCCAGCATTAACAAAATCTAAAGAGGAAAGTGGAAAGGTAATTCTCTCCTTAGATCCTTTTCATCAAACAGAAAATCTCCATTTGAAGAAGCTGATTTTATATTCCTCAATCATCTTAACTGTAGAACATGCTACCAATTAGGTGCTTAGAGCTATTTTAAAGATTTTATTAGTGAGTTGGGCAAAAGGACTTCAGAAGTTTATATGTAAGAGTAGAAAGAGACATGTGGAAGAATCCTCTTAAGTGCTAACAAAAATTCCGTGGCCTGGGCTGTAATGTCCTATACTTTTCAAACCTAGGCAATGCTTGAAGGGTACATGCTAGTGTTGGGGGTAGTGGATAAGGGCTATTTAGAGGCAATAGTAAATACGGCACACCTTCCTTAAGACTCAAGTTTGATAAATATTAAATAACTTTATTTTTTAATGTAAATCAAACATTGTCATATGGGGTAGAAGGCAAGACTTGTACAAATTTTTAAAATTTTTACCATTTGCTGGTGGTAGAGAACCTCATTTCACAGGGGATACCTCTAGATTACAGGTAGATACTGAACTGACCCTCTCCTTCCCATGTGAGGTCCTCAGAGGATAAGCTTGAAAAGTACTGGCGCTGAATACTTATCTGTGAAGTCATTGGCTTTATGTGGCTATTAACAGTTAGGCTTCCCTGGATGTTCACATAGAGTGTACTTTTTCATTAACTATGCCATTTTTTTCACAGTATCATTAGTCATAGTCCTTTCTAAATAAATGGAATGGACATATTTCACTTGGTTTTATATCTTGGAAAACTAGCCTGGTACACAGATGGTTCAACTGGGTGTGTGGGGGGAAATGTGTCTCCAGAAAAACATGGAGAAAGGGTCCAGGAATAAACTGAAATGCTGAAATAACATGTACAATTTTCATTCCCAAATATTTTGAAATCCTAAGAAATTGGATGTACGAGAGTGTAAAACTACATTACACAACCCATTTTCCTCTTGGGAACCTACTCAGACAACTTCACACATCTTCCTGACATTCTTTAAAGTAGGTTATCATCTTGGAACAGTGTTTTAGTATCATTTTGGGAGGACCTCTATGTCCCTTCATTACCTTCTGGAAGCAAAGAGGCAAGCCTAACCCAAAGAAATGTTGAACAAATAAAGATTTCATAAGACATATTCTAACTACTTAGGAGCCATAAATTCAAGATACTATTATTTATTGTACACTCAGTAATGGTGTTGTATGAATACATTATAGTGAGAAAACTTTGTATTTTGTCACGAGTATTCAATAAAGCAATGTTAGAGCTAGGAATTTAATCTAGGACTTCTAATTCCAGACTTTGTCGCCATGCAGTTTATGTATTTATAATTTCTTTCTACTTTTACAGTTTGAATGTTGGAAATATCAACAGTATATAAGAAGTATTTATTGAGTGCCTTCTGTGCAGCATTCACTGTGCTAGGCATGAGGATTGAATAGCGAGGATGACCACAAGCTCACAGGAGTCAACATCTAATGGAGAGATAAGAAAAAATAAGCAGGGCGCCTGGGTGGCTCAGTGGGTTAAAGCCTCTGCTTTCGGCTCAGGTCATGATCTCAGCGTCCTGGGATCGAGGCCCGCATCGGGCTCTCTGCTTAGCAGGGAGCCTGCTTCCTCCTCTCCCTGCCTCTCTGCCTACTTGTAATCTCTCTCTCTGTGTCAAATAAATAAATAAAATCTTTAAAAAAAAAAAAAAAAAAGAAAAAATAAGCAGGCAGTAATCATATGGAAGGATGACCATTTGGGTGAAGGAGAAGGGCTACAAAGTAAATAAAAGTGTACCTAATGGCATATTTGAGGAACCTTGGAAGACTTCCCAAGCCATGTGAATGAGGGATTGGAGGTTGGTATAGCAAGAGGAAAACTAAAGACAGAGACCCCATTTAGGAAAATGTTACAATAGTCTAGTTGAGGGACTGTTCCTTAGAACCAGAGAAGGGACAAATCCAGTTTCAGATATTAAGGAGATAGGATTCACAGGACTTTTAGTCTGGCTGAGAACAGAAGGGAGGAGGATCAGTGAGTGCTCCTAGGTCTCTAGCCTGAGCGATGGAGGATGGAAGAGAAAAGGCTAGAAAAGGATGAATTTTCTGGGACACTTAGGTGGTTATGGATGATGAATTCAGTTAGGGACCTACTGAATATGAGGTGTCTATGAAGAGCCAAGACATAGCAGTTAGATATGCCTATAAAGTAGTCATGAAAGAGGTGGGAATCAAAAAGTCTTAGGGCTGCTTGAAGTCATGTAAAGAGGCTATAGAGACAGCAGATTTAGAAAACAACTCTTGAAAAGACTTCAGTTGAAGGGATGAGCAGAGAAAGAAGCAACTACAAAGAGAAATAATAAAATGTGGTTGTAGAGGCAGGAGGAACACTAAGTCACCTCACAAAAATTCTATACAGGTGGTGACTCAAAATGACTCATTAATGAAAACTGCATCATTAATTGTGCTGTATAAATGAACTGAATTCTCCCGCTCACTGTTGCACTGAGAGGTAATCTAGAGGCTAACAATGGCCAATGCCACTAACAGCGGATGCTCACTGATACACACAGGGGAGTATATCTGAGGTTGTAGAGATATGAAGGAAAAATTAAACTATTATTTTAATTATAAAGGTGGACAGGGAACCTCAATAGCAAATCATATTAGAAGATATGTAATGCTGAGAAATGAAAATCCCTGAGTTTCTCCATAATGTAAATAGTATCATGACTCTGTTAGCCTCAAATATATCATGCATTACAACACAAACATTACAGTGGGTATGTGTCCTGCATAAATAAAGATGAATATTCCTAGAAGTTGATAAAACAGTTTCTAGCCAAGAGAGACCAGATGGGGAAACATTGTAATAGGATTGTAATACACTATAATGTAATGTAAAACATTGCAAAAATATTTAGGTAAAAGAATAACTTTAGTTTAACAGCAGGAACTGTTAACAAAATAGTGAAAGAAAAGAAATTAAGAGAAAGGAATTTGCTGCTAAATCATTTCATATTGCGGTAGATGGTATATTCTGTCTGAATAGAAAAATCAACTACATGAAGCTAAATAGCTAATGGAATCCTTTGAACAACCAAATACCATAAGCCTATGAAAATCAGAATTTATAGCTGATGGAAAAAAATTGGCTTATGGAAATATTAATTATGGGAAAAACTAGCTTTCTGAGTTGAATATAATATTGGCTCAAAAAGTTAATTTTTCTTTTTTATAGATACTCTAAGTTCCACACTATTGGGTTCTATCATAAATGTTAATCTTAGTCACTCCAGGAATTATCTTTTTATATATAAATGATACATCTAAACTTGAAAGTTATTTAGAAGATAAAGAGAGCAATACAATCTCTACATTGACAAATGTCATTAAATACTATAGCTACTAAACTGCTGAGTAAAGACAGACTGCAAAAGATCCATGAATAAGCAGAAAGATGGCAGATGCACTTCAACACTGGCAAGTATCAAGTATAAGAAAAACTTCCTAACGTACACATACTGAAAAAGGCTCCATTTGTTATGCATGATCTCATAAGGGATTCCACGGGTTGTTGTAGTGTTTGCTAAAGATATACAGCTATGAAAGGCCAACAGAAGATAAGAGCCCATGAAAAGAGGCAAGTTTCCTAAAGAAGCATTGTCTTGCCGTGAGGCAAATGAGAAATGTAGACCCAGGATACAGGGAAGAAAAATAAAACAGCTTTGCAGTCTGGGTGACTACACACAAAAAAAAATTGTGTCAGTTTTATTTATATAAATTTAGCTATCACCAAATTGGAACGATTCTCTTGAAGTGAACATCAAGAAAACAGTCCTGTCTTAGAGGTTCTTCACAATAAAGATAATAAATGATGATGATGATGGTAATGATAGTGGTCAGCATTCACAAGATACATACTATGTGCCAGGTATTATCCTAAGAACTTTATAAATGTTAACTCTTTTAATCCTCAAACAGCCATTTGCCAGATGAGGCATTTGAGACACAAAGAGGTTAAGGGTTTTGCTCACTGAACTGTCAGTAGAGGAGCAAGATTCACACCCTGGCCATCTGCTCCAGAGTCTATGCTCTTCGTCATTACTTCCCATAAATCCTTCATAGTGTCTGAATTTCTTTCCCATGTATTCATTCACTTTTCAAAGAGAATTTAATGGCATCCACTAGGACAAGGCAATATTGGGACATTGAGATTAGAAAGCCTTATCCCAGGCTTCATGGAACTTAGAGGATAACCAAGAAAGGCAGATGTTAAACAAGCAATTACAAATGTGGCTGTGATCTCTTTTGAGACACACACACACACACACACACACACACACACACACACACCCTTTTTCTCTTATATTTTTTCCAATTCTTTTGCCCCTCAGTCAAGTTATAGTTAGCTCTCTGCTATTGTCTCAGAAGAGGTATAAGGATGCAGGGTGGAAAACAAAACTTATCTACCAACATGTCTAGAAACCAGAAATATCTAGGAAGACACTCCCTCAAACTGGAAGAAAAGAAAGAGGTCTGTGGTTCCCAAGAGAAGAGGGAGCCTAAGCCCTGTTTCCCAGTGGCACTTCCAGGAAGCAATAATACCTTGAAGGAAAATGGCCACATGACCCATATAGATGCAGGAGGCCATAGGCAGCCTTGCAAAAGATTCCCCTGTGTTAAGCGTGGCACAGAAGTAGCAGAAATTTTCCCATGCCCTATAGATGCGGCAGTGACACAGTATGTGTGAAGGCTCATGTCAGTCAGTCAAGCCAAGCTGCCCTCTCAGCAGCAAACTGTGTGAACTGATGACTGAAGACCAAGTGCCCTTCAATTTCCACCCCAAACCTTTTGATACTACAAGACCTCAGAAGTGTGAATCAGTCCAAAAGGAGAAGGAAGTGTGGAAATCCCAAGAAAAGTAATGTTTGGTTTTTTGTCAGCTCAGAGGAAGGGAAGATTCAGTTTCAGAAACAAGTACGATTCAGATTCGGAAATCAAATCAGATTCAAAAATTAAATTGTTACAGAAAATTAAGTCATATTGCTAACTCATCTGAGTTTTTGGATTGAAAATCATACCCCAAAGTGAATATGATGACTGTTAACAAAACAGAAACTATGAGAGTGCACAGAAAGTGACCTAACCCAGGTCAGCTGGTCAGGCAGGACTGTCCCGAGGAAGTAGTGCTGAAGGCAGAACGGAAACACCATATGGACCCTCAGTGTCTGGTCACTCTCTAAGGCTTTGATACCTTTCCTTCCTGATAGTATCATCAAGGTGAATACTAAAACCAAAGAGAAAATACACTTTTCTTTTCCAAAGGGATACCGAATATGCACTTGGAATACAAAGATTGGGTCCTGTTTTAGGTATCGCCTTGAGATCTAAGAGCCATTCTCCATCTGGGGAAGGTTAGGATAAGGGCAGTACCGATGGCTGTGGGAGGTCCAACTGATGAGAACGAGAGTGACATTAACTAAAATAGTCATTCCTTTGCATAATAAATGCCTCTTAAGTACATTCTATACCCAATTACTGTGAAAAAAAGCTGTGAGGGTTTAAATCTAGTGAGGAAGGGAGGTTATCACAAGAATATCAATTTAAACGGAAAACATACTACACTAGTGCTGTAATTAGAAGGGCAGGCAGTAGGCTATTTAAGCACATTCTGCTTGGGAAATGGAATAAGGCTCCTAAAAAGATGGGATTTCAGCCATGGAAGGAAGTGTGAATAGGACAAAGGTATTTGAGGTGGGGTGTAGACTTGGGCTTGGGAAGAAGGTATTCCATCTGATGTACAGTGAGCAAAGAGGAGGAAAGTGGGGATTGCTGGTAAGTTGCGTTTGGTGGGGGTGAGGCACATACTTTTTAGGGAAGAGCCTGGAGAGGTTGATAAGGTAGAGATAGGCAAGGTCTTCAAAGGAACTCAATGGGGGAAGTAATGGGAAGCCACAGAGATATTTACAAAACGAAAGTGCCATGGCATACGTAAATTCCAGAGAGACAACCTGGTAAAATTAAGAAGAATAGATTAAAAATCGAACTAGAGTTCATGATCCCTTCTCTGCAATTTCAAAATCCAAAGTCCCTGAAAATAACATTTCTTCATAAGTTTAACTGAAGGTTTTCTAAGTTGGCAGCAAACCCGTTTGGTGGCAAAAACTTATTTCAACAGATGTGAGGGTATTTATGATCACAAATAATTCTTCTTAGTGTGAACATGCATGTGTTTCACTGCAGAAATTGATGGTTTGATTACAGGGTGCCTCAAGGCTCTGTAAAGGTGTCAAACAATATACCATGTATGAGTAATATTAACTTTCTAATGTCTAACAACTAAATTCTGAAACACATTTTACTCTGAGGGTTTCAAAAAAGGATTGTGAGCTTGTTCCAAAGTTGATGACAAAGATTCCCTTAACAGAATTAAAAATTATAGAAAGAATAGTAAGATTAAAAGTTAAGGCAATGAATTTGGTTTTGAACAAGAGAATTTGTTAATACAGGCTAGTTTGGCAAGCGCCCTGTCTAAACAAATGGCAATCTGAATTATACATTATAATTTAAACATGTTTATAGTAATTAAAGATACATTTGCTTTTATGATTTCAATTTTATATGTTAATCAGAACTACTGTTATCTAGTATATATCTTTAATTGATTGCTTTAATGAATAAATAAGCACATTATAATTAGCATATGTTTTGCAAGTAATTATATAAGAAAAAAAAAGACCTGTGAAAATTTTGCTCTTTCAGGAAATTAAAAAAAAAAAAACCTCCAGAAGTCTTGTTTAGAACATTATTTGATTACCAAACCCTGCATAATGATTTGCTTAACAACCTCCACTTAAAAAAAAATAATGCAAAAGTAAGCTTATGTTCCACCCCAATTCAAATGCAATTTGCATTTGAAATACAAATTCTGAATTACGGAGCCCAAATGACTAATCTTTTAATTTTCAAGGAATCCTCACTCTGGGATGGTACAGCATCATGGTAGTATGCAATCCAATATTTTACATTTATTCTTCTGTAAGAACCAAGGCTGCTTTGTAGTTGAGGGTGCCAGGTAAAGGTCTCAACTCAACATGAATATACTCTACCCATTTTCTGAAAAGAAACAGTCTACCCTGGGGAGAAGAGGCACATGTTTCAGGAAAGGACAGTGCCAAGAAAATCGAGGATTCATTAGCAGATAGGGCAACTTATACCGAAGGGAAAATTAGCATTTGACCAGGAGCCTGTGAGAAAAATTCAAATTTTTGCAGTCTTCATTCTGGAAGAAAAATCAGAAGTGCCTTGTTCTCTAAAAACTCTAGTGTCTGGCTTGATGGTATTTGCTAAACTTCCATTGTGTGATATTAGATGGAGTTGACTCTAAAATTCCTTTGGCATGCTCCCTGGATGGTAGCCTCTTTCTTCCTTCCCATGAAAGAGGTAGATGGCTGGAAGCCAGCCCGTGAAAGAGCTGGTGAGGGTCCATGGGGCTTAGTTCAATGGGTGGAGAGTTACCGTTTTATTTCCTACTCCACCTCTGAAGGTCACCATCTTCCATAAATAAATTTGAGCCCACAGCAAATGTTTCATAGTACTCCGGGATAATGGAGGGCTTCAAAATGACCTAGCACCAAAAAAGATAGTAGAGCACTTGGGCAAGTTCACCAGAGAATAATGTTACTTGAAGTGAACTACTCTAGACACCTTCATCCACTAGTCCTATTCTAGATTGTCCTGTTCTCTAATGTTCCCCTTTAGTCTACATCTTAAACTTTTAGTGTTTTCCCAAGGGTTCAATTACATAAAACTGGATTGTGGCTTGAAAGCATCTCTGAAATTTGCAGGTTTCTATACCAGACTAAAATATCGATTGCAATTTAAGACATGTTTGAATGCCCCATAGTTATCTTTATATTTGATGGCACTTGCGCATATGGAGTAAACTCAAATGACTGTAAGGACCAGGCCGACTACACAGATACAAGAATAGGTTTATGACAAAAAGAAGTGGGCAAACTTGGCTGAATAGGAGACAACCCAGGGCTAAAAAGAAACAATGAGGACTCAATTGATTTTTGCTTCAGGAGAAAGCAGACTTAGGGCTGTTACATCTTCACATACTTGAAAAGAAGCCAGAAATCCAAGGATTCCATTTTAAGTGAATGCTTCAGATAGTCAATGTTTGTAACCAATTCAAATTTACTTGAAAAAAATTTATAGTACAAACAGAAATACATTTGAAGGGAGGATGTGGCCCACAGACCACCAGTTAGAGGTCTCTGATCTAGCCTTTTTGAATGTTGAATTAGAAACAAGACTAGTGCAGAAAGGCTTTGCTTCAGAAAGGAAATAATAGAGTTAGTCGACTAATGGAACTTTCTTTTGTTGTATTAGCATTTGAAGAAAGGGTTACAAGTTCTCTTTGCCTCAATCACATGTTGTAATTCAGAGCACTGGTTCTTAAATCATAAAACCTTCAAAATGTGATTGTTATACAGGACATCTAGGAGGAAGAACAGAACAAGGTGTAATGCCTTTTTGAAAAGGAAGTACCGCATCCCATAGTGATGGATCCGTTTGGGAGGAGTCCCATGATTTGAGCTCCTAATGAAAGACGCTGTTGTAATCTATGTGAGAGTTATGGGTTCTTTGGGAATCTCAGAATAGAATTTCCTGACTTCTGTGAAATTAAATCTAAACTTTATAATGATATGGATATTGGAAATCATAATAAGAACTTCTACTTTTTGGTTTTAATTTCCTGGCTGCGGTTGATGATAATGTCATTTAATGAAATGCAGTATACTTTTCATATTAAGTTGTAACATACTATAATGCTTATTATATTTAATTTTTAAAAGTGGTATTTATTTGCACATACAATTTAGTTGAAACATCTACACTGATCGTATTCAAACTTTTTTACCTCAAATTTCTTTTTTACCTCCCAGTTTCTAATATCTAGATAATAATATGTCAGCCAAAAATGTTGAAAGTAGATATTAGCTTATCTTGGAAAGTTACTGAAAATGAAGGCTCAAAATAAGCTGTAGCTGTAATTTCTGATAGGGTCAATTTTCCATTTAAATGTACTTAATATTCCAGCTATCAAAGGAATTTGCCATATATAACAGAAGCGAGATTTTTTTTCTTTCTATGATTAAAAGAATTAATTCAAAGTGTAACATGGTCTTTTAATTTAATAAACATTTAATGAAATGTTTGCCTTATTTGCCAGTAAATAAAAAAGAGAAAAAAGCAACAGTGAATAATCGTGTTCTGTGTTTGAGACATGAAATGATGATATCACATATAAGTAGGACCAAGGAAAAATATTTCTCTGATGTCTTAGATGAACTGAAAGCAATAGCTCAGGCTCCAAAACACAAACATATTTCATAGGTCTAATTTTTCTCTTCAATGGGTCTCCAATTTCAGCACCCACAAGGAATAAAGTTTACATTTTAAAAACCAGGTGGCATCTGGTTTACTCAGATAAGTAACCAGTTCTGCCACTTCATCAGCTACAACATTTATGATTCCCATATGTGGCTAAAAAATTACAAGATGTGTGCCTATCATATCATTATTGAATTTAAATTACTTATTTACACATAAGGCACTGTCAATCTTTCTGCTTGTGTGATAAGAGATATTAGAAACTATGGAATACAAAAGTGAGGAAGAATAATTTATCATTTTCCAAGACAGGGATCAAGCTTCATAACATTAGTACAATTATCTGTATTTCATGACTTATGAAATGGGGAAATTATTAAATATTGAAAAGGGGCACAAAAAATGTGACTAAGAAAAAAATATATTTTCAAAGGAATAACCATAATCAGCTTTTCCAAGTCATCATTATCCAATTTGTGAATTATTAGGCTCTTAACTTCCCTTCCACTCTTCTATTCTATGTTATGGTGAACATAATTAAATGTAAGCAAAGAAAGAAAAAAGGAAGGAAAAGTCAAACTCAGAATTAATATAGGAAAGTCGCACGGAGCATTTAAATTTGTGTCAGGAGCACTAAGGTCCCACTGATTTGGGGGAAAGAAAACTAAGGGCATAAAGAACATTTTTAGTTAAAATCAGAAAAAGAATAATAAAAGACTAGAACTTTTTACCCTCTTTGTTCAACTGAGAGTAAAATATTAATAGTTGATAGAAGGAAGCAAAAACAACCAGTTCCTATTTAGCTGCTAATTCTCTCTCAAACAGAAAAGTATACAGATATTTTGATTAAAAGTTGGCATATATATTGGTAGTATAAAATACCAAAAAAAGTGAAGAAACTGTAAGTGAAAACTGGGAATCTAAATCAGTTTGAAGAAATGACCTTCAAAATACTGAGCTTGGCCACAAAAATTATCAAACCATTCAGATAATTTTTCAGAAATGTGAAACAAAGAAGTAATAGAAGAAAAAACAAGGAAGAGATAAGTCCTGCAAAATATAGACAGATTGGTCAAATTGTATCAACTTATCTACTTAAGACTAGAATAAATCATTAAAAGATTTGTTGGTGAAATTTTGCACTAAAAAGTGCTGTTTTAAAATATTTTCTTTATTTCCTTCTTAAAATAAGTAAAATAATAGATGGATACATATATAACCACATGGCAGCAAGATGTATGTCCAGGTTCTTTATATTATCCTTAGATATTAAATTGAGAAATCTACCTAAAACCTAATGAAGATAGTAGATTTATAACCAATTGAACAGCTCACTTATAATATTGCTTAATTGGTCACATAGTTCCTGTTGTCACTCCTGATCCATTCAACATTTAATATTTGTAGCAATGAATTAGATTAGTCTTCTCAAACTTTGGGTCTGAGAATAAATTCTCTCTACATATGTATCTCTCTTTTTATATCTATGTCTCAGATCTCCAGAAAATGTGACAGAGAAGAGATGTAATATTTGTTGAATGACAGAATTAAACCCCGGAGAGAATCACAACAGGATAGAGTGTACTTATGCTATGGGAATAAAAGTAAGGAACAGTGTTTGGATCCAATAAACAAGTTATATAAAAACACAACTGAGGAGCTAAGGGTTAGTGACAGTAAGAAAAAAGACTTTGGAATTTAAGTTGATAATAAACATATGCATCAATATATGATATGACCACCACCGATGTTGTTTAAAGCTGATCTAATTCCAGGCTATACTAATGTAAACAGAAGCAGGTAGGCTACCTCCCACTTAATCAAGCTGCATTAATGTGTTTAATTTCTGGACATTATCCTTTAAGGAGGACATAGACAGGAACATACACAGTAAGAAAGCACACAATTGTCAAGTGAGGAATGGAGAAAGGAGCTGGGGCTGGAGCAGGGGAAGATGAGATGGAGTCTAAGAGCTACTTTAAATAGGTTCAGAACCTGGGGCGCCTGGGTGGCCCAGTTGTTAAGCGTCTGCCTTTGGCTCGGGTCACGGGTCACAATTCCAGGGTCCTGGGATCAAGCCCTTGTCAGGCTCCCTGCTCAGCGGGAAGCCTGCTTCTCCCTCTCCCACTCCCCATGCTTGTATTCTCTCTCTCACTATCTCTGTCAAATAAATAAATAAAATCTTTTTAAAAATTTAAAAAAATAAATAGGTTCAGGACTGCCCGTGGGGTAGAATCGCCTTGACGACTGCAAGGCAGGATGTAGTGCATGAAGGTTTGGGTGAGAAGGGCTCTGGGTTCCTTTTAACCTTCAGCTTCATTCACAGTTTCTATAAAATCAATGAAGGGTTGTTATGTGGAACAGGAATTAGTTCAGCAGGCAGGACAAAAACTAAAGGTAGAGGAAGTAGAGAATAGCAGATGTTGATTCAAGAGAAGTAACAATAAATACTTGTTGAATAAATGTTTAATTACTTTGTAATATTTAGAACTGCCTACAATTATGATGTGCCTTCTAATATTCAGAATTGTCTGTAATTTTTAATCTGCTTTGTAAGAGAGTGAGCGAGCTCCTTGCCACTGGAGGTGTTTGAATCAAACTCAAGAACCATGAGTTTAGCATACAGTATAGGAGTTTTTAGGTAATTGGCTGGCTACGAAATGGCTTTATTTTGTAGTTACAAGAAACAATTTGATATAGCGGCAAGTGAAATCTGTTACCCATATTGTCTGCCTCCTCAGCACCTTCTCAAAATCAGTCAAGATTTACCTAGAAACCCTTTCTGGCATTGCCAAAAGATTTATTATTCTCACAAAAAGTGAATTTTTAGTTCCTGTATTATCCAACAGTTAAAAATAGTGTAAGAAAGAAATATTTCAAATGCATACAACTACTCTTCTATAAAAAGAAATAGAACCTACCTTATAGGACCCTTTCAATGCCATTTTAAAAAAATCTTTGGAACACACCCTCAAATTGTGCTTTTTTTGTACTCAGAAAAATCAGGTTTCAATTTAACTTTATATCAAGGAGGACACAGGGAAAAAAGGATCAAAAAATACTAGCTCGAATTAGTTCTTTTTCTTAAGGTTTATCAGTATAGTTATAAAGGGCAATTCTAAATAATTCATGAACTTGTTTTTTATTGGTGCTGCGTCAAGACTATTTTGTTAGAAATGCTATAACGAGAAATGTTCCCATTAATCCAACTCTGCAACTAGAACAACAAAAACCCAGAAAATATACACAGTGCCTTAAAATAAGAATGTTTCTAGAAGGAAATTATTTGGGTTCAATAAAAAACATATGAAACTAAGTTTATATTATGATTTTAAGTATCTACAAATTTCAGCCACAACCTATATAGATGTCTAACCTACATGAACTTCAGTAATTTTTTAAAGAAAAACCAAAAGGAAATTCTGAAATTTGGGGCCATATTTTTCCTTAAAGGAGCGACTCTTGCACTTCAGAGTCTGTGTTGTTTCTAATTTTAAACATATAAAACTAAGGAACTAAAGTTTATCTTTTTACTACTAATTTCCATATTATTTAATTACTATTCAATTCTATATGCAACTGGGGTAACTGAAAATTTTGTTTTTCTACAATTCATACATCAACAAACTTCTTAATAATAGCATAAATTATACTGACATCTTGATTTTAAAAAAATACCAAGTTTGAACTAGTATTAAGATTTTTCATTTGAGTATAGATGACACACATTATTACATTAGTTTCAGGTGTACAACAGTGATTCAACAACTTTGTATGTTATGCTATGCTCACAACTGTAGTTAGCACCTGTCACTGTACAATCCTAGTACAATACCATTGACTATATTCCTTATGCTTTAACTTTTACTCCCATGACTGATTCATTCCATAACTGGATGTCTGTATCCCCTACTCCACTTTACCCATTTTGCCTATTCCCCCCTCTCTGGCAACATTTATTCTCCATGTTTATAGATCAGATTTGGCTTTCTGTTTGTTTATTCTATTTGTTTTGTTTTTTAGATTCCACATACATGTGAAATCATATTGCATTTGTGTTTCTTTTCTTACTTCACTTAGCATAATACCCTCTAGGTCCCTCCATGTTGCTGCAAATGGCAAGATGAACTAGTACTAATTTTCACCTTTGAACAGATTGGTATACTAAATAAAAAATTCTATAGAACCACAGATTGACAATCACCAATATAAGAGGAATTCTATGTAATTTAAAAGCAAATGGTATACAAATTAAATTAAAGGGAATAATGTAGCCTTCTTCCTGGAAAATAAATGTCATTGTTTTGTTACCTGTGTGTCTGCATATTTTGATGGACTTTGTCATCATAATATCAGAGGCAAAATAATCTTCATCTCTAACTCAGGTATCTCAAACTCCAGTGCCAAAAGAGACAATGGACATATGTAAATAAATAAAGTAAGTAGACTAGGTTTCCGCTTGTATAATGAAAAATGCGTGCTCCACTAAGGCAGATAGACCCAATTCAGCCTCAGCCAATGGAAATTATAAAATTATAAACTACTCACTGGTTACAGATATTCCAATTTTCCAAGAGGAATTAAAAATTATATTTTAATAACTTTGTATGGTGACAGATGGTAACTACTCTTATCATGGTGGGCATTTCATTACGTATATAAATGTCAAATCATTATGTTGTACACCTGAAACTAATATAACATTGTATGTCAGCTATGCTTTTTTTTTCTTTTTAAAGATTTTATTTATTTATTTGTCAGAGAGGGAGAGAGCACAAGCAGGGGGAGCTGCAGGCAGAGGGAGAAGCTCCCTGCCGAGCAGGGAGCCCGATACAGGACTCGATCCCAGGACCCTGGGATCATGACCTGAGCTGAAGGCAGACGCTTAACCAACTGAGCCACCCAGGCGTCCTTCAGTTATGCTTTTTAATTAAAAAAATTTATATGAAATTGCCCAAAACTAAAATGTTAACAACTAATTCGGGAGAGACAAATAAAATTTATCTCGTCTCAGAATCTGGTTCACAAACTACCAGCTTGTAGACTTTCACCTGCCTCATGAGAATTATTAATTCAAAACACAGAAGGAAGGTTGCACAAAATAGTGTATATATTTCAAAAATAAGGAAACATAAAAGACACTGAATTCCTTTCCCCTGCTACAGCCAACGGTGTTACTCTCTACCTTAAAAAGAAATCCCATATAAATTGTGACAGTTTCTCAAACTACAACCCTGTTGGCACATGCCATTTCATTTGACACATTCTAAAAATCTTAAGTTATTATAAGAGTTACCATATAACATTCGGGGTAGATACCACGACTCGAACTTTGCATTCTTCTTCGACACATTTTATTAGAAAGACCGGGCTCCAAAGTGGAAGTAATACTACAGACCTGTATAGAGTTACAGCATTAACAGTCGACATTGTGCTGGTGACACAGCAAGCCTTCTCGATTTCGATTTTGTTTGACTTTTCTGCCCCAAAGTGTAAAATGAAGGGTGAAGTTGTAAATCTCTGCATTAATTTTCTGAGCAAATCTGAAATGTCTAATAGATCTCCAGACATTCCCCTCTTCCTGTAACTCCTCAAAATTAATTTCCTTTTATAATATTATTGAATAATTGTGAATGACTACTAAACAAAAGTTTGCAAGACTGAAAAGTAATTTTGTACTAAGCAAAGAAAAAAAGCAACAAAATGGCTTTATAAGGTTATGTTCTAAAATTTCCCAACACTAAAGGTTCTTTAGAAAGTTCACTTTGTTAAAGTCAAAATAATGTGTGTTTATCTATACCACAAAATGAAAGTGGTGAGTGTAGGGGTGAAGTTTTCAATTTAAACAGAATAGCTATCTACTTGGCAGTGAAAGAATAACATATAATTAAAAGGTTAAGTATTCCTTACTATGGTTTTCATCATCAAAATTATACTGATTGTTATATAGATTAAAAGTCTTTAAACAATAAAGACATAATACCAAAGAAATGTTCAAAAAAATCAATAAAAATTGTTAAGTTGTAGCTATCAGCTTTTTACCATATGATGGATAACAGCTATGTTAATACAGACAAAATAGTTTCTAATTTTCAAAACACTTGATCAAACTACACTAATGATTTACAATCTTTCCAATGTTTACTTTCTCAGTGGCATAAAAATTATATTGAGAGTAAGGAAGAATCAGGACTGAAAAATTACTGCTATACCATACATTAAATTCAAAGAATATATTTGAGTCCCTTTCATATCAAAAAGTTTATATCCCTAAAAGGAAATTCTGGTGCTGGCATTCTAGAACCTTATGACTTCCTCAACCACTAAGAAATATAAAGAAGCGAGATAGCTAAGAAAATGCTACAGGGTTCTGAGCTAGGTCTCAAACTTTTCTCTGATATTCAAGTCAGGCACATATCTGTCAAATGATTAAATAATTAGTATTAAGCAGAAAAGCTTAAGTTTAATCAGTAGATTCTACTACAATGTCAAAGCCAATTTTTGATGTGCTAGTCAGGAACTGTCATCATGATGGCTTCCATCTTACTTTGTAAAGGAACACTGAGAACAGTTTTCCTTATAGGCTAAGATGTGCAGAAGAAAAATTAAGCATTAAATTATTAAAAGTTAATTTTTATTCCTTTAAACAATTCTGCAATGCCACACTGAATACAAAGGTAATTTTTAAAAAAGAATTAAGGAAGATATATCAATTTAATCCAATAAAACTTCACAGATTGCTTTGAATGTTTACCCATCTTCCCTCCCTCCCTCCCTCTCTTCCTTCCTTCCATCCTTCTTTTCTTCCTTCCATCTTTTTCTTTTCTTTTCTTTTCTTTTCTTTCTTTCTTTCTTTCTACAATACTTTGACTATATTCTCTATGCTATACTTTTCATTTCTGTGACTTAGTTATTTTATAATTGGAAGTCTGTACCTCTTAATCCTCTTTATCTATTTTGACTATTTTTCCCACCCCCCGGCCCTTCCCCTCTGGCAACCACCAGTTCGATCTCTGTCTTTAAGAGTCTGCTTGTTTTTGTTATTGTTTGTTTGCTCCTTTGTTTTGTTTTTTAGATTTCACATATAAGCATAATCATACAGTATTTTTTTTCTGACTTACTTCACTTAACATAAGACCCTCTAGGTCTATCCATATTGTCACAAATGGCAAGATTTCATTCTTTTTTTATGGCTGAGTAATTCATTGTGTATGTACATGTACATTGTGTATTTATATATGTACATTGTGTATATATATATATGTATGCACATATTCTTTATCCTTTCTTCTATTGATGGACACTTAGATTGCTTCCATATCTTACCTACTGTAAATAATGCTGCAATAAACAGAAGGGTGCATATATCTTTTTAAATTGGTGTTTTCATTTTCTTTGGGTAAATACCCAGTGGTAGAATTACTGAATCATCTGGTATTCTTATTTTTAATTTTTTGAGGAACCTCCATACTGTTTTCCACAGCGATGCACCAATTTTCACTCCCACCAACAGTGCATGAGGGTTCCCTTTTGTCTGTATCCTTGTCAATACTTGTTGTTTTTTTTTTTTTTTGTCTTTTTGAAACTAGCTATTCTGACTGGTGTGGGGTGATCATGTCATTGTGGTATTGATTTGCATTTTCCTGAGGACTAGTGATGTTGAGCACCTTTTCATGTGTCTGGTGGCCATTGCCTATCTTTTCCTAATAGGAATTAGAGCACAAACAAAAGTAGGTTCACATTTGAATGTATCTAGATCTTGTATATATGAAAAATAATCTATACTCAGTTGATTTTAATCAACTGGCTGTGTAAAAGGCAAGTGTCTGATAATTCTTAATATGAGAAACACCTTGTAAGCCTTGAAAAAGACAAAGTAACACAGCCTACATAACTTAGAACCAGGCATATTTTAGAAGATTCTCTGGTGTGCTCTGCATTTGAGCATGTCTCCCTGAGTCACACCCTTCATTCTGTACTTCCTACCTTACCAGCAGGATTTCCCTTCAGTCATCCTGAAAATCTCACAAGATGATGACCTCCTCTAAGTCACAATGGGCTCAAGACCTGGGTTGAGGTTGGGCCACAATTTTAATAAATTTAACTCAGCTTCTGAAAATAAGCTTGATGAAAAGCCCAAGGAATAAAGAAATTAAAACAACAATAACAGAATGTAATCTTAATAAAATATTTGGTGTTATCTCATTCAGTCTTTTTTCTCACCTGCCAATAAACTCAGAATGTTCAGGCTGAAATGAAGACATGGGAATGAAGCAGGAATTACCACCTGTTGCCTCCTGCACTTCCTAAGGTTATTGTTAGTTTCTCTATTTCCCATCACAGGCACGGGCTTCAAATCATAACAACACTGACACTGACACATCAATTTCTCTCTCCTCTTACTTACCCATCATCCTTTCCCTATTTTCATTCTTAATTCTAATGAATTCTTTCAGGACTGTCGCTAACTAAATTTCCTGTCTTGAAACGAATGTTACTAGTTTTTTGATGTTTTGAATGCTATATTAGAGGGTTTTGATACCACCTTTTCCACCACTAAGATTCCTTTTTAACAGATTCATGCTAGACTCACAAACTAATAAAGCATGATAAGACTGCCCAGTTTTCTTGGTTTAAGGAACTATGAAAACAATAATGTTGTATTATTACTATTGCTATTATTTTTATTCTTATGACTACTTTTTTATTATTTGTGGATGTGTTAAATCATTCAAGTTTATTTGTGCAAAATATTAAAAAAACTAGTGATCAGTAAAGACTTCTTTGAATATCAACATTTTTCAAACAAAATTTAACTGATTTCTAAGAGATGAAAATCTAAGCTTCCTGCCTCCCTCTAAAATCACTATAGAAATGCATGTGAAGTAGGTCCTTGCAACTGACATTATTTTTCGACAAAGCCAGTCCTGTTTGTCACTTGTGATTTACAGGCTATGTCTGCTACCAGGAGCTGCTGGACACGTTAGTGCAGGTATGCTTATGAAAGGGTGCTGCTGTCTGGCACTAAATGACTTTCCAGAGACCCATCTCATTCAGACCTACAGGAACTGTTCTCCCTAAACACCGTCTGTCAATGCATAAGCCATTATTCTACCCATTCTGAAGGGAAGAATCAAAAATATTGTCCTGTATTCTAGTCCCTACTGAAAATCCTGATGCACCCTTGAAAACCTGCTCTCTCATAGTTTCTTGATTTCCTCATGGTGAATCCACTTCTTTAACATTTTTGTTACTGCATTTGGAAGTGGTGGAAAAAGAATGGTGGGAATTGCTTTGGATTTTGTTAGTGTAAATTGCTTTTAATTTTCTGTATTTCCTACTTGAAATATGCTGTTATTCACAGATATTACCAACTACAGTATATTCAATTTTTTGTCTGTTCAAATACAAATTTTAATATTTTTACCTAAAGTCTTACTTTCTCTTCCTTATCTAATATTGAAAGTCACTAACCCCAAATCTATCTTCCCCTCCACATTTTATTGCATGCTTCAGTTGCAGGCATTAATGCATAGCTCCATACTTAAATGGATTAATAAACATAAGATTCTTACATTTGATTTCAAGTGAAAATTAACTTGCTTAAATACACAATAAAAAGAATAAAGTATGTATAATTTTGTATTTGATAGAAGATCATGAATATATCAAGGAATTATTTAGAAAATACCTATGAGCACTTATAAAAATTCAAACAAAAAATATAAATGGAATAATATTAATATTAAATATATATGCATGCATCCTTTCTCATCTGAAAATTTTCACTCCATTCATTTTTAAGAAAAATGTGAAATGGTGCACATTAGCCTGAAAAGATTGAAAGCTATATATCCTTTCAATAAATCATGTACAAAATGAATCATGAATAAAAGTTAAAAGACTACTGCAGTTTATTTAAACAATGAGTACAAGACTGGGACAAATGAAATCTTTCCTTTACTTCATAAAATGGAATGAATAATTATTTTATTGTGAAGGTCAATACATTAAAAACCTTGAAAGAAAACTCCATGGCTATTTAAACTGGTTAGAATCATTCTCTAGAATTCCTTGCCAGAGGATATGTTTAGGATGGATTTTTATTTAATTTTAATACATCCATGGTCATTAATAGAATCTTTAGTTAAAGGCTCAAATCTCAAGCTTTCCACTATTTTGTTGTTGTTGTTCTAAAACAAGGATTTGCAAATTGTTCACTTTTACTTCCAAACGTTTTGTATAAAAGTTTACCCCACTGGATTATTGTATTTATAGACTTACTTACACAATTTTTTACATTAGACAAAAATGTAAAAGACTTAAAGTGTTTTCTTTTTCTTATTTGATAGGCTCACCCATACAACCAATAACTGAGATAGAATTAACAACACTGAATTCCAAGGGAAATACTGTTTACATATCAACAATTATTTGCAAAAAAGCTTATTTTTTTAAATTGACCCACATCAGGACACATTTACAAATGTTCCTAGGTTTAATTCAATACCAGTTCCTAGTGGTTTGAAGTATGACAGAGAACACTCAAAAGAGAACTCGGATTATAAAAAATACAAGAACGTTTGCGAATCTTAATGAGCTTGCTGTTTCCATGCCAACTTCTGCTGAATCTGGAAAGCATTAAAATAATTTTCTCACAATTTATTTCTTTCCATTGTGTTATTTCACAGGCAATACATTCAGTACCAAATGAGTAGCGTATTCATTAGGGCTGAAGAGAAAGGCAAGGGTTAAGTAAATAAGGACATCAAATTAATATCCAGGCCTAAATGTTTTACCAGAGCCAAAGAATCTGTTTAATCATTCAAGTCAACAAAGGTTAAGATAATAAAATAAACTTCTAAATGCTTTCCTTTTCTGGAACTTAATCTGTCTTGCTGAAGATGTTTTTAAGATGCTATCAGTTTTGCGTAGTCCCAGCTGTTATGAAAATTTACTTGAATACACGGAGAAGAGAAAGAATTTTATGAAAATAGTTAAGCAGAGCTCCTGGGTGGCTTACTAAAACTGTGAGAGTCCAGGACTCATTTAAAACCAGCTGTTGGCTGATGATGTTAAGACCAATAACCACTAAATCTTTACTTATCAGGCCTCTGTGTTATTTGGCAAGGTGATGGTAGCCAACTGATTAGAAGATTAATGTATAGTCAAAGATAACTTCATGATGTTTGTTCATTTTATTGCCCAAGTTTGATGGATAAACTTACCACAATTTCAGAGCAACACAGAACCCTAATTTAAAAAGATAGTATTAAACATTAGAACAGTATTGCTTATTTTTAAAAATATGTTTTAAGTCACTAAGATAGGGAAAAGAAATATGAGCCATTAACATCAAAGCCTTGAGTACCATTGTGATTCCCAGGGCTGTGGTTCATGACAAGGGCAGAGGCCCTTAAAATTGGGCAAACAAGAAGTCCTCCTTGAAGAGTGATGCTAGTAGTAGTAATGGGTGCAGAAAACAATGGGAAAAGCCTTGAGGGTCTTGAGTCTTTTACACTTGACCTTCAGGTTCTGTGACTGATGAAGAAATATAAAGCAATCTTTTGCAAAGAGAGGGTCAGAATAAAAGCGGAAACAAAATATGTTGTAGAACATGTAAATATAGCATTATAAACAGCAGAAAACAGACTTTATTTATCTGGTTATCTATCCTAAAGAAAAAAAAATCACTAATAGCAAATATACCAGGATCTTGATATTATACTGTAATTTTCAAATTGGTGCCATCAAGTTGAGAAGAAAAATTGTATTATAACGTGGTAACTGGGTATTCTGATGGCGCTTGGATGGGGAATCACCATTTCCCTGCCCCCCTCATGTTACGTGAGGTTCCTGGGTATGACTATGAGGCATTCACTCATTTGTTTTCTGGAGGCTCAACAGTGCATGAATTGTAAAGACTGAGGTTACCACAACTGCAAAGAAAAAAGATGCTCCTATTTGCACTTGTGTTCCCCAGATTTTTCACTCTCATTCACAGAGGCGTGGAACTTAAAAGTTGAAAAGGTCCTAGCAGCCACCTGAAGGCAGCTTACTATCGTGAAAAGAGAGCAGAACTTGAAATCTGGGTTTGATTCCTAGCATTATCGTTTGGTAGAAGTGTGTACGAAAACTTGTAGAAGTCATTTAACCTGCTTGAGCTCAATCCTCATCAGAAAAAGAGAAAAAAAAAAGGTCATATTATGAGGCGTCTGGGTGGCTCAGTCGGTTAAGCATTTGACTCTTGGTTTCAGCTCAGGTTGTGATCTCATGGGCCGTGAGATTGAGCCCCCATTCAGGCTCTGCACTCATCAGGGTGTCTGCTTGAGATTCTCTCTCTCCCTCTCCTTCTGCCCCTCCCCCACCCACTCTCACACTCTCTCTTTAAAATAAATAAATAAATCTTTTTAAAATGGTCATACTCTTATTTATGCTACTAACTAACTCACTGTGTTACTTTTGAGGATAAATGAGAAAATACCTGGAAAATGTGATCTGAAAGTACCCAGCCTCAAATCCTGACTCTGCCACTGACAGACTCTATTATCATGGACAAGATATTTAAACTTTTTAAATCTTGGTTTCCTCATCTGTTAAGTGGAAATAATGAAAGCAACTATTTCATAGGCCTGTTGAAATAAGATACATCTTTATAAAATGGTTAGTGTATCTTAAGAGGTCAAAAAAATTGTTTATCATTATTATTGGTGTTATTATTTGAGTCTTAGGTATTTTTGTCATCCCTGTTGTTTCACATTGAGGTTGATGACTATAATAACTAACTTGTTGACAGGGGAACAGCCTGACCCACTGGGAAAGGTACAAACGAGGGGTCGAGAGAGCTGGGTGTGAATTCATTTTCCTACCACTTACAAATTATGTAAACTTGTGCAAATTACTTCACCCCAGATTCTTCATGTGCAATATGGCGAGAATGATCAGCTATGATCTGTCAAGGACTTGTTATAGATTTTTTCATACATTGTTTTATTTAATCCCTGTCATAACCATAGGGGCAGATAGTGGTAGAGTTAGAATTTGGTCCCATTCTGTCTGACCCCAGCCAATGCGGGTATAATCATCTCACCCCACTGCATGCACTTTTCCTACTTTTCTTTCCTCGTATCCTATCTTCCCGAACTGTATTAAGCCTTGGCGATGATGTGTGCAACTTACCTAGGAAGGTGTTCAGCAAGTTGTAAGACTAAGTAATTATAATTATGACGTGTGTGGTATTACTTCCTGGTCTAATGTTTGGTCAGCCTAGGAATGCCCCTACAACTCCCTGACAGCAGGTCTCCAAACTCGCTTGAATGCAGGGTACAATCATAGCCTCAGAACTCTGTACCACAAACTTATGAGGGTGAAGCGGAGTGAAGGCTTGGTGACTGACATCACAGAAGAAGCACCATCCCCACAGTACAGCCCGAAGGCCTAACTGCTGAAGTATGGACATTTGCACAAATGCACTGAAGATTAATGGCAAATCTGCAATGACATCTCCCCGGGAAACAAGGAGGAAAGAGCAATTCTAACGTCAGGATGCATTCAGCTGTGGAAGTCTAACGCTCAATGTCTTGTAGAATAAAACCAAACAATATCTATGGTTGTTATATTATACCTAAAATTGTAAGCTCAAAATTGGTTCAATGAACACTGACAGAAAGCTCATGCCAAAAAGTTAGCCCACTTTCTTCTGCACTAAATCATATGCCATCAAGCATATTCAAAGATAGTCAACTTTCCTCCCATTTACCTTTTAACTTCTTACAATCTGGCTTCTACTGCTTAACAAAATGTACTCCCTAAATATCTCATGACTCCAGAACATCAAAACTATAGGCTTTTTATAGACCTCATCCCTATGGTTTTCCTTTTATTAAAAGCATTTCATTGGCTACCTTTTTTTTTAATGTAACTCCTCCATTAGCGTTCAAATTTTGTAGTGTCCTGGTTTTGCCTTTGAATGAACGCTCACTCTCTTTTCTGACTCTTTCTTTGACCTGCTCCCTAAATGTGGATATTTTTAAAGTGGTTCTCACATCACTCTTTCATGCACTATTTTCCCATGTTCACAGCTTCAATTCTCACTCTGGGACAGTTCAGCTATGGAACGGTTAAGATACCACCTTGGGTTCTCAGTCTCATGCTTCCAGTTGTTTGCTGCGTTATTCCAGTGAAAGAATTCATCCAAATCACAAATTCAACAAAACTATAATTTAACTTATTTATACTTCTGTCTTCTGACTAATTTTATCAAGCCAGAAACTTCAGCCCTATCCTTATGTCCTTTCTCAACATCAGTCCCTACATCCAATTAAAAGATTTGTGCTGAATTTTCACCTCATTATCTTCCTATGTTATTCCCTGACTGCATTTTTTTTTTAACTTGACCCTGGCCACAAGTCACCAATGATCACAGCTTTGCATGTAAATCCCATATAGATTGAATTCATCTCCCACCCTCTGCTTAAAGACTCTTTCTTATTAATTTCTCCTCTACTATTGTCATCCCTGGTTTTCCCTCTTAAAGTTTTTGTTTGGCACTTGTGGCAAATCCTATTGGTGAGATTGAAACCATGCCCCACAGGGTTAATGAAGTTGAAACTAGCAGAAATTTAAAGGTTGTTTTTCAGAGGACGATTTCCCCCAATCAGCTATTGTGTCTTTTCAGACCCCACTAATAAATCCACCAGCAGTCTCCACAGAAGCCTAGACTCAAGGTCAACTGATATGGTTTCAGCATATGAACAGGTATGATCCTACATTCAAGCAAGGCCTCAGAGAGATAGTGAGCCCATGATCCCAACCAAATTATACTAGCTCTTACAGGATTCCCATAGCTCCTTCCCCTTGTCCAGTAGTTAACCTCTGCCTCAGTATAGTGTTAAGTCTCTGCCCAAGGAGGAGCACAAGCTTCATTAACATAATGCACAATGCATGTATAAGCATGTTTTCTCAGTATGCCTGTGCAAACTTATGACTGCCTTTAAATTCGAAGGCAAATCTCTCCTTTCTGAAAACTCATCCTAACCCTAAATAAAAGAAACCCACTCACCCCTGCTCAGCGAGTCATAACTTTGGTAGTTATACCTTGTGATTGCCTTATTTGCTGCAAATAAAGTCTCCTTTACATGACAACTCCACTTGGTGTAGTCTCTATCTGTAACTTACCAAGGAGCGAACTCACATTGGTTTGGTTACAAGATGACCCAACTTTCCTTTTCAACCCCAATCTCTTTGGCTCACTTCTAGCTGTGAAGTAACTACATAACACTGTCTGGCTATTGAGATGTGAGCTGAAGTCTACTATGAAATTCATGGGCAAATTTTTGTTTTCTTGATAAAGACCCTTCTCCCTTTATTCTCCCTGCTGACACATATGTGATGGTTGGACTTGAAGCAGCCTTCTTACAATCATGAAGAAAACGCCAAGAGACTTCCATAGTTACATCATTGAATTATGTAAATCACACCATCAACTACCTTCTCCAAACTTCTCATTATATGAGAAAAATAAACTCATGTTGCAGTCCACATAAAAAACATGGAGCTCTCTCCCATATTTTGGTGACTCCTCTGGAATTTCTTTTCTGGCTCACCAACATAGCCCCCGCCCCCCCTGCTGAGTTTCTCATTCCAACACTGAGTTTTCTGCTGAGTGTGGTCCCTTACCTCCAATGATACCCAATATTTCAGACTAAGCCAGCCCGTCCTCTCTGCTCACTTCTCCACTTACGACTGGTCATTATCCTTGTAGCTCAGGTTCTTATGAACTTGTCCTGGGTGACTGACAATTTCTGGTCTCCTTTCAAGTCTCTTCCAATTCCACCCCATATGAGATACCATCATCAAGAGATTTTCATAAAGAACATTTGGGAATAATACCAAAGAGTCCAGTGGTAATATACATCAAATAATATATTAAAAAATCTTCAATGTCTCCTTTCCGCCTATCACACTGAAACATTCAAAGTGTTGTATAATATAACTTCAATTAAAAAAATCAGCCTATATGATGTAATTTTTCTATACTTAACTTATATCCTTGGCAAATAAAAAATATTATTGCCCTTGAATGTATCCTGTCATTTCCCACTTGAATAATACTGTTTATACTATTTCTTCTTTCTGGAATGTGTAATGTCTTCCTCTTCATCTTCTCTTCTAAAGATTATCCATTTACCAAGTCCTAGCTCAAGTGTCACCACTTCCACAGTGTTCAATGATTATTTAAAGTAGAATAATGTTTACTTATCTAGCATCTCTTGGTGTTGTTACTTAAGGCACTTAACACAAACACATAGTTTTCTTATTTGGGTACCCATGAGACTATCAGCAATTTGAGGGCAGTAATGATGTAATAATATTTTATTTTAACATTCAACAAATATTTATTGAGTCCTTATTGTTCTAGCTAATGGTGGTAGGAACAAGACAGACCAAGCCCTTGCCTTCATAGAGTTTATGTAAATGGTAGAGCATGTTTTACAGGTAACAAGCAAGTAAATAAATACACAAAATAGGGAAATCCCAGATTTAGATTGGGTAGTCAGGGAAGTTCTCCCCAAGGAGATATTTGAGATGAAATCTCAATCACCAGAAGACCAGAAGACAGCAAAAAGAGAGTCATCCAGTTGGGAGTGAGTGTGATGTGTTTAAAGTACACATAGAGGACTATGTGGCTGGAGCACTGTAGGGGGAAAGAGAAGACTGGTGTAAGATGAGGATAGAGAATTAGGGAAGGGCCAGATCTTGAAGGTTCATGAAGGCCAAGAAAAGAGGTTTGGATTTCATCTTAAGGTTTAAAACAGGGAGTAACATGATCTAATTTACAATGTAAAATGATCTCTCTGGCTGCTGTGTAAAAAATGGATTATACAGGGTCAAGAGTAGAAGCGAGATTACTTGGAAGGCTGCCACGGTAGTCAAGAAGATGAGTTGATAGTAGGTTGAATTTGGTGGTGGTAGAAGAGAGAGAAAGTGGATACATTTATAGTTTCTGTAATATTAAGCATGGTATCTTGAAGATAACAGAAATTCAACGTATATTGCTAAATGCATGTACAAGTATTTCAAAATAGTTTCATCTTTTTAATGTCTATATTATCTTCAATACTTACCTGTTTTGAATCACATAATATGGCTTAATATATTCCTGTTTGACACTTGGGAAACCACAAAGAAAAAGAAAAGGGGGGATCCCATATTTAAGAAAACAGTAGAAACCCCATAACAGTAGGTAAGCTAACAAAGAACTGAAATATGACGGAGGGTCATATTGTTAATTATGGAAGAAATAAATTACTTGAAAAAAATGGTAAAAAGTTGAATTCAAAAACCATGATAAGATAAAAATGGGCAGGGTATTCAAATACAAAGATCTACATTTTAGAATAGAGTCTCCATGAGCATTAGCTGGAATAGTGTGCCTACAGAGGATGTGAGTAAAGTGAATTATCATTAAAATTAAAGGCTTTTCCTGTTCTAACTTACTTTTGATTTCTCTGGAAATATAAACCCTTCCTTTTACTATCTTGATATGATAAATTTCCTAATAAGTAGCTAATATTTTCTTACTAGAAAGTAATGTTTATTTTTCAGAAAGCATTGCATGTGACCTGCCTTGTTTCTAAATTAGGCATCTGAGAAAAGACAGGCAATTTGGTCTTTTTTCACATATACTTCCCAGGACATTTTAGATTTTTACCCATGAAGATTCACCCTGCATGATAAAATCAATCCAAATGCCTTCAACAAAAAGCAAAATCTTGGGGAAAATAGGATCGATTTTTGCCACTTCCCACCTGAAATGCTAAATGGGTCCTGATTTGTGTGAAACTTGGCCTCAGTCAGTGTGAAAACTGGCTGAAATCTGTATGAAAGGCAGTCTGGGTTAGTCAAAGTAGTTCATGAACTTTGGCCAAACTTGCAAGGAACCTGGTCCAAGTCTTAGTTTGTAATGCAACATGAAACCAGGTGAATTTCACATGGTTTCAGGTTTCATCCTGAAAATTTGGCCTGGCTTTATCATCAATCATCACTTTTTGGAACGATGAAAGCCAACACACCTTTTTGAAAATGAGGACTGCGTGCATGCTGATGACAGCTAAGCTGTGAACCACCCCTTCACTTCCTTTGCCAAAAGATGATTTCTCAGAATGGAAACAGTTTCCCCCTTACCTGGAAAGGGCAAGTTGAGTGACTTTGAGATTTTGTGTGGAAAGAAATGATACTCAATACATGGAGACATGCTATGTGAAATAATCACCACATACAGCACAAGTGGCGATCCTCTAAGCATTTAAGGTTATGAGATCTTTATTCCATTCACATCCATGACAGATATCATGATGTTTAATCTCCTTGACCATTAGCATGAGCTTTTAGCTTGAAGCTAGTCGTCAGCTAGAATGATTGCCATAGGAAACAAAATGCTCTGAGGCATGGTCATTATCTTTATATAAAGAAATGGCTGAAGAGTGGAAAGGAAAACAAATCATGGCATACATTTTATCTAGTTTAATAAACACGAAGAGATAAGACTAGAAAGTTTTCAGGTTTGCATCAACTACATCTTTTGCAATAAAACCTCCACTGCGGTATAAGTGAATTCAATAATTAACACACAGCGCATTTTACAAAAACCCTACAGTTTCTGTTTTTAACCTGAAGTTTTAAATGAGCTTTTCCACTGTAAAAAATGACTCTTCAACCAAATACTCACTTTTGTGTATAGTGACATGAGAAAATTGAGAGGTATGTCTGAACGGAGCCACTACATCATTGGAACAGTATGTCTGAACATTTGGGTAATAAGGCACAGATGTGAAGCAGAGAACTTGGCACTACCAAGGTAACAACAAAGCATTCACCATTGTGTTATAATGGTTAAAAGAGCCACATTTGAGAAGAATAAAAGAATGCCCCTCCTCCCTGGAATGCTAAGTTATATTACACCTTTTATCTGCTTAGAAATCTATAAAAAATGAGAAATTCAAATAAGTATTATTCAAATTTATGATGAAGAGTAAAAATATAAAATGCATTAATATTTTCATCTATAATATAACAGATTTATGCAATAGCACATAAAGTTTAACTGCAGAAAAAGGTCATATTCAACAGGAATCTAAATGGCCTCTGTATTGTAAAACAATGCATGCAAATCTGAAGGATCCAACAGCCATGGGAATGGTGGTTGTTATTGACTTCTTAGTAGTGGTTCTGGCCCTTCATCAGTAGGGCTAATTATTGTACAGTGTCCTATTTACAGGTATCAAGTTAAAGCAATGCTACAGGATTTACCCATTAATTGTTATTAAGGCTATTTCACTTATTAGTGGTATGACATTTTTTTGCCAGCTATTTCTAAATCATGACACGAAGGCTGTTATAAAGCCAGGGCTACTTTAATTCAATAAGCTTAGAGCCGAAAACCACTTTTCTGCCCAGAATTGGAAGAATACCACTTACCCGAGGTCCCTGATCACCTTGTTCTCCCTGTAGAATAGGAAGATGAGATGATAGTTTTAGCATAAAGGCTGTATGTGACGCTCATTAAAAAGACCAAAATAAAACATAGCATAGACCATACCAATGGATTTCCACTAATTTAATTTGTTTCTGCTACACATTTTCTTACCTTATCACCTTTTGGACCAGGAGGGCCCTAAAAAAAAAAAAAAAAAAAAGAAAGAAAAAAAATCTTTAATAAATGGAAAAAAGTGTAGCTTGTATAGATCAGCTAGTTAGCTGCAAGATTCATGCAAAGGGCAAAGAGGTATACCTATCAATGAGGTTTATCAGGAATTTTAGGTTCTAAAGTATAATTGTAAGATGGTTAGAATGTGAAAGTGGTATAATACATATACTATTATATATGTAGTATAATGGTATTTATAGTATGGTATATACTATATACCAGTATGCATGGTACTATACCATACTGGTACACCTACCAGTAAAATATGGTACTAGACCATAGTATATAGTATATATACTGCTATATCACACACACACACACACACACACACACACACACACAGAAAAGCACACAAAGTCCACATGTCATAAGTATATTATGCAGGATAAATTTTCACAAGCTAAATGTACCTATGCAAGTAGAACCCAACTAAGGAAACACAGAAGGGCCTGTGGTAACATTTTCTTGTCATTACTCTCAACCAACAGGGACTACTATTTCTGACCTCTGACAAAATAATTTGTCTGTTTGTACTTTACAGAAATGGAATCATACCAGTATACATCTGACCTCCTTTGCTCAATATGTGTAAAATGTATGCATAATTTTGTATGTAGCTGTACATCGTTTGTTCTTACTGCTTTATAATATTCCATCATGTGAATACACCATAATTTATTTGTTTATCCTACTTGGTTGGTGGCCATTTGTTTCCAGGAGTTTCTAGATCTTGACTACTGAAAATAGTGCTGCTACAAATATCCTAGTTTAGGTCTTTTGATTAAAAACTATGCATTTCTGTTGGGTGTAAATCTAGGAGTGGAATTATTAGGTTATAGAAAATACCTAATACGTTCTGTTTTAGGAGGTACGGACAAATAGTTTTTCACTGTGGTTCTAACAATTTATACTCCCATCACCAGTATACAAGAATTTCAGTGCCCCTATATCATCACCAATACCTAGTATTTTCCATCTTTTTTTGTTTTAGACATTTTAGTGGGAGATGTAGTAGTTTCACACTATTCTAATTTGTATTTCTCCAGGGATTAGTTAGCTTAACTCCTTTTAATGCATGTGTTGTCCATTTTGCATCTTCACCCACAAAAGTATTTTGCCCATTTTCTATTGACTTGTACTTTAGACTTACTAGAGTTCTTTACATATTATAATATCTATATATATCAAGAGAAAGGTAAGAGAGTACTTTACATTATTCCGAATATGAGTTTTTTATCAGCTGTTTTTTGCAAATATATTCTCCTACTCTGTGTACTGTGTTTATATTCTCTTAACTGGGTTTTGATGAACAGAAGTTTTTAATTTTAATAAAACCCATTCAGCATTTTTTCTCTTTATCTCTTTTTGTATTCAACTTAAGGAGTCTTTGCTACTCCAAGGTCATAAAGAGGTTCTTCTATGTTTATTCTAAAAGCTAAAAACCTATTAAAACTACTATAACCCTGTATGTTAATAATAATAGAATTAAATTTTTTTTAAATTAAGATAAATAAAAAAGAGACATAGCATGCACATATATATATATATAGACTATCACTCAACCATAAAAAAATGAAATCTTGCCATTTGTGATAACACAGATGAAACTAGAGGGTATGATGCTAAGTAAAGTATGTCAGACAGAGAAAGACAAACACCATATGATTTTATTCATATGTGATACCTAAGAAACAAGACAAACAGAGAAAAAAAGAAACAAAAAAGCAGACTTTTAACTATAGAGAACAAACTGGTGATTACCAGAGGGGAGTTGGTGGGGGGATGGGTGAAATAGGTGAAGGGGATTAAGAGTACATTTATCATGATGAGTACTGAGTAATGTATAGAATTACTGACTCACTATATTGTACACCTAAAATAAATATAACACTATGTTAAACTTATATTTGGGGGGATGGCATGGTGCTCAAACTGAAAGAAGAAAACAAACAACAAAAAAACATAAAATAAAAAACCAAGGCTTTATTACTTTATTTTTCATACTCAGATCTGAATTCATGGGGAACTGGTTTTGTGCATGATGTGAGATCAAAGTCAAGATGATTTTTTCCTCCTATGTGGGTATCAAATTAACCCAACACCATATATTGAAAATGTATCTTTTCCCCATTGTAGTACAGTGTTATCTTTGTCACAAATCAGATAACCATATAGATGTAGGTTTTTTTTTTTAGGATTTTCTACTTTGTTGGGCAGCTGTCTATTCTTAAGCCACATTGAGATTTTCTTTATCTTTGAACAAAAATGCCAGCAGGACATACTAATTCTAGAGGCATCAGAACATTTTTCCCCCCAGCTCTTAAAGATGAAATCATATTTCAGGACTCAGCCTACTTGAGGAATTGGAGCATTTCAGAGTTAACCTTCAATCAATCTCTCACCTTCACCTTTAGCAGGGCTGGAAGACAAGTGTAAGTCTAGACTGGAAACACAGCCAAGATTCTAGCAAAGTACTCCTTCCTAAGTCCTTGCAATGTCATTTCGGGTGGAAATGTGGGAATACTCTACTAAAATATCTCTTACTAAGTATCTGCTACAGAGGAACTTACTAAATTCCTACTCTCAGTTGTGATACACTTCTGGTAACAGCTGTGAGGTTATCATGAACTTAATAACAATAATATCATGTCTTGTAGTTTATATATTTTATCATCAACAAAGAACTTTCACCTGTTACTGTATTTAATCTTGTCCCAATCCAGTGAAGAGAGTATTACAATATTCCTTTTATAGATGCCAAAAATAAAACTCAAAGATTATCAAGGTTAGGTCTCTTGCAAGTAAGTAAGCAAGGATTTCAACCTAGTCTGTGTAACTAGGTTAGGATGGTAAGTGTTGGGACACAGCTCTAGAACTAGATTCTCATAAAGAATGATGACTATGTGCCTGCCTTCAACAGATGCCTTCTGAAATGCCTCCCAATTACATTTCCCAGGATCCTGGGTAGTGACCCCAAGATCTCAAGTTCAAAATGAGAGAAAGAGTAATTGGAGGGTTAGAGAGAGAGAGAGGGAGCTAAGATAATGGAATCAACTAACCCTTTTTCTCTTATCCCAAAAATAATTTTGCCATTATAACAAAGGGAAGCCAAGGAAAAATTTTTTTTATGTTTTCAGTAAAATTTTAACGTTTTATTAATGTTTTCAAAGAGTCAAGTAGTGAGTAATTGGTATAGACTATGTGTCTACCCCTGTAAAATTAAGTCTAAAGAATTTATTTGGTCATTTTTAACACACATAAAATGTTCTCTAATGCACTACAAGTAGGGTTTTATTTTTGGTGGGGCAAAGGAAACCCCAAAAAAGAGTGAGAGGATATCTACCATCCAGTTTAAGAAGTACAGTGGAGATCCTAGTCTTGATTTAAATAGCACATTAGTTAAGTCTATTTTGATTTTTATATACATTTACATACAAATGCCTATAAAGAGTTTGGCACTGTTCTAGGCACTGATGGATGATATGGTGGGAGAACCTGATTTAGAAAACCTGAATGGTCTGTTTTGAAAAGCTTAATAGTCTAGTGCCACAGTTAAACAATTCCTACTACTAGCATTAAGAAAAACTCCCCTCGAAAATCCAGTTACTATAAAGTTACTTACAGTTATGATGGAAGTCCTCCCCTGCTCCCACTCCTTTCCCCCCAAAAGCTTCTTCTTCTTAAAGTTTAGTTTGTTTTTGCTGGTGAGTTTTCAGAGGCCAAGCCTCTCATCGTACCAGTCCTCTAAAGGTACTTTATTAGGTCATATGGCATGTTCGAGGTCAAAGCTTTTTTAAAATAATTTTACAGTGGGGAGCAGAGATGACTTTTTTCCCCAAAGTCCAATGACTAATGCCAAAGTCACATATGAAAACTAATCTTTAGACAGCTTGCTATAAGCAAGGATCCTTAATTCATGAACACATAAAATTTGCATTCACAATTGAGCAATAAAATACTGTTGCTTCAAAAGGGGGTGTTTCTGAGCAGACAGAATGGCGTCCTGGCACCTGCCAGCTCAAGACAGAACTGAAGCAGAGGTCAACCTCCATTCACAGCTGTGGCGGCTGCTTTGGACACTCCAGACCCCACTTGTGCTCTTGGGATTAATGGCAGGTGTTTTCTTCTGCTCTGACTGAAATCCCACTCTTCTTTCTGAATTGAATCCTCTTCACTGCAAATGTGAATTGAATTTGAAGAAAAAAGTGGATGATCTTAGTAAACACAGATAGTATTTCAAAATTTGGGAGCCATGGTTTTCTTCTAGGTCAAAATATTACAAATGAAAGAAAGTTTCTTTGATTATTAACTTTAAAAATTAAAGATGGGTCACTATTTATTTTGTCTTTAGACTAATATTAACTAAAGGATAGGCAATAATTAAAATTAATGAATATTGGGCGCCTGGGTGGCTCAGTGGGTTAAAGCCTCTGCTTTCAGCTCAGGTCATGATCTCAGCGTCCTGGGATCGAGGCCGGCATCGGGCTCTCTGCTCAGCAAGGAGCCTGATTCCTCCTCTCCCTGTCTCTCTGCCTGCCTCTCTGCCTACTTGTAATTTCTCTCTCTCTCTGTCAAATAAATAAATAAAATCTTTAAAAAAAATAAAATAAAATAAAATTAATGAATATTTGCATTACAGTATATTTTACCATGGCATTTTGTTGCTTCCAACTGCACCAAACTAACAGTTTAATAGTTAGTGGACATATTTGTTGTTCAGGTATCAGTATCAGTGACTCACTGGTAACTATTTGAAAATAAAACTTTGTTGCTAAAACAAGGTTGAGGTCAATGGTAAGTAAATATGGTAAAATTAGTGGTCATAAGTAAGGGAATAGTGAGTCGTTGTTTATGACTCTTTATGTAGGGCTTCTTCTGGGATTCCTTTCCTTCTAGTCTGGTCCAGTAGATTGGAGTCAGATCTTTTATTATGTCTGCTTAAATAAATAAATATGAATATTTGAAATGATTATTTCTAATTAGTTTTTATCTTATTAGCCCTAGTTACACAAATTTTAAAAGTGCTACCAAAGCTTTTATTATTAAGATTCTTACTCAGTAGTTGGAACATTTCTTTAGAGTCTTGTTAGTGTATTATTAATTTACTACCAAAGTACATACAAATATCAGTGGTAAACTTCAAATTAGCCCCTATTCAAATGACTTCAAATTGAGAATTTATGGCAACAATCCTTCTGTTTGTACCAACCCTTTAATGTGGATATTGGCCTATACCAACTTCAGCCTCCTCAAATCCATTTCTATCCAAGTAACGAAGATTTTAGATCTTTTTCCATGCTCTACTACCTATTTTGATTAAGTTATAAAGCCAAACTAAAAGCATTATGAATGAGAGGCACAATAATTGAGATTCAGTAAAATGTTGGATTTCAATCTGCATAAAACTAATTGAAATATAGCTGAAAAAGACATATATTCATGGAGTCTGGATATCCCAGTTAAGATCTTTCATTCACTAGAACTGTAAATTTTACCTACTTTGAATGGCAAAAGCTAAAGGGGGAATGATTTTTTTAAAGATGGCAATCATGAAAACAAAACTAAATTCTGCTAGAAGTTAAAAAAAATGGAAAAAAGCAAACCATGGACATTTTTGGCAGCCAGAGCTGCTAGAATAAGAATGGAGTTATAATTTTTATCTCAGAAAAGTGTAGATCATTTTCATTTTTGGACTATAACAACCCTTTTCCTGATTAATCTTTTCATTACCATAGAGTTACAAAGACCAGCATGTTTCATTTTCTAAGCATTTATGGCCAACTACCAGCCAGTCAATGGGCTCTGAGTCTGGAGGAAAGATATATAAATATAATTGGAATCAGTGGAATGAATGCTCTCTCTGCAGAGAGAAAAGAAAGTGGGAGAACTGGAGTTCTGAAGATGATACTGGAACTGGCTCTTGAAAGTTGGCCAGACATAAAGCAGACTGGGAACTAGTGAAGAAGTTCAGGCAGAAGGGGAGAACATACGTAAGTGTGAAGGAACATTATGCTATCAGAGAAAGACAAGTTCAGGGGAGTAAGAACACCTGTGGTGTGGGGAGTGGAAATGTGGAATAGTAAGATTTAGGAAAGAGATTTGGGAAGGTTGGCTAATAATACCCAAGTCCCTGGGCCAAATTCTGTCATCAATTTAACAAGGGAGTGGAAAGACCAAGTGTGTTCTGTGGGACTCTGAGAGCATGGAATGCTTTCCTTCTTAGAAAAATTGTTGCCTTGGTCCAGGAGTTAGAT
Organism: Ailurus styani; assembly: GCA_002007465.1. NCBI lineage: Eukaryota > Metazoa > Chordata > Mammalia > Carnivora > Ailuridae > Ailurus > Ailurus styani. The sequence goes on along the minus strand of LNAC01000032.1, from coordinate 1,783,913 downwards.
GATCGTGGGAGCAAAGGAAAAGTTCTAGATTCAGAAGACATTTCTGAGATAGAACCAACAAGACCAGTTCATGGAATGGACATGAGAGCCATTGACAGATCACCAACATGCTGATTCATTTGGAAGTTCCCAATGCAGTGTGTTAGCAGAAAATGGTTGACCTGCACTGCTTCAACTCTGATGAACACAGGAGCTCCAGAGCCCAGTGAACCATATAGAATTTTAAATCTGGTTTTAGGGGTATTCAAATCCAAACTGATTGCTGGCAGCCTTGGCTGGCCCGATTAGAAGTAGAGAAGGGGAAAAAATTCTCTGTTGTCACTGTTGAGTAAAAGGAGCACAGATGACATATGGTGGCTACACTGTGCAGCTATCCTTCTTCTGTGTTAACTTATCAATAAAGTACACCTTTACTACATTTCTTCCTCTGCTTTTTAGACTGCAAGCCGAATGTGGGCTTACTATATTTAAAAGCTGTAATTTCCCTAGCTTTTTAAGGATAAGGAAGACAATGTCTATAGCATGGGCTGTTCTCAGGCATTCTGGCAAACATGATTTTATCAATATTCACATATTCTATAGAGGAAGGAAACAGGAACTATTCATCTTCCTTTATTCAAGTAGGATAAAAGCCTCAAATCTACAGATGGTAAGATTTCTTCCTACTCTTTGACTGCATCATGAACTGGCCCATTGTGCCAATGAGCTAGATGCTCTTAAGCCATATAGTCATAAATAAATTGAATTTGGTAGTTTTTGGCAGGTATCTGAAACTCAAAAAACCATACTGCAAATAGTATTAACAATGGAAAAATCCTGTGCTTACTTGAAAAATAAGGACCCTAGCTATTGATAAATCTACCATACTTCTGAATGAAGTGTTTTATGCATTTAGCTTAGGCTCACTTCTAACTAAAATGTGAACATGTGTTCTTCCAAGTATATACCTAAAACCCTGAACTCTATAGTTTTCTGCTTTACTAGTGTAATACATATTTTTAGGGACATTTCTTCCTAAAATCACCTTTTTTTGTTTCATAGACTTTTAACTTTGCAAATAATTTCAACAGGTAACGTGTAAATTTTAAACTTTTTATGGAAAACCTGACACGGAAATGTAAGTGGTCCTACAGGTAAGTATAGATGTGTGTGTGTGTGTGCGTGTGTGTGTGTGTGTGTGTGTGTGTGTGTGTGTGTTTGTATATAATTTCTTTTTAAATGCTCCAGATAAAATAAAGATAAAAAGCAAATGTAACGGGGTGCCTGGGTGGCTCAGTTAGTTAAGTGTCTGCCCTCGGCTCAGGTCATGATCCCAGGGTCCTGGGATTGAGCCTTGTGTCCAGTTCCCTGCTCAGTGGGGAGTCTGATTCTCCCTCTGCCCCTCCCCCTGATCATGCGCTCTCTCTCCCTCTCACTCTTTCTCAAATAAAGAAATAAAATCCTTTTAAACATTTTTAAAAAATGAAAGTATAATTTGAAGAAGTTATTTCAAAATAAACTCCATAAAGTGTCTTGGTGATTAAGAGCTCAAGCTTTGGAGTCAAACAGATTCAGACTGAAATCCTGGTTGTGATCACTTGTGTGAATTTTGGCAGGTTAAACTCTTTAAGCCTCAGTTTCTTCATCTGTAAAATGGGAAAAACAATGCTTATTATTTGGCTAATATAAAACGCTGTCCATGAAACAATTTGTGGAACACCTGACTGACAAATGATAGTGATTATTAAGTACACAGTTAATGTTTTTAATATTTTAATTATGGTAAACATAAAATAAAAATTTTTCCTCAGATCCTTGAACTGAGGATAAAAAAAGTTAAACATACTGATTTCCTAAAATCAAGAGGCCATGTGGTAAGACATGTGTTAGGCATATGGTTGAAAATGTTTAGAGAATACAAAGGTTTAATATAGATTACCTCGATATTTAGGAACTATTACTAAAAGAAAACCAAAGCAAGACAAAAGCAGTTCATTGTATTTTTAACCACATTACTTTAATGACTAACCAAGACTATACTCTAGACCCTAGAACTACCTAGTTGTCCTTAGTATATAGTAGGTGCTCAATTAATTTTTGCTGAATTGAAACACCCAGAATGAAAAGAATGCAGTAAAACTCTCGGTGCTCAAAGCAGCAACATATAAAGAACTATACAAGAACCAGATTCAATGTTGCTGCAGAAGAACCGTTTTTATTATAGTGTCAAACTCTGCTAAGCCAGGGAAGGGAATTATAGCTATAAACAGATTTATAGCTTCAGACTTTACACCTTTCATTTTGCATTGAAGATTAAAAGAGACCCAGCAGAAGAGAGGGTAAGTATAAACAGAAATTTCAAATATCAAAAGCAGCCCCACTTATTGCAAAACTAATTTTTACAGCTATTCTTTTCTGGGCATTTTCTGTGGTGAGATCGTAACTTTAAGTTCTTTTGTGATGTCAGTTGAAGCCCTGAACAAGGGACCATAGGTGCCCACGATCAGTCTTAAATCATAAGCAGCTGCCATAAGGAAGCAATTAGTGGGGGTCTAGCTCTAGAAGAAAATTTAGAAAAACCAAACATTTAAAAAGGACTCTCAAAAGTAAGACTGATGTAGCTCAGTGGAGTCAAGGGCTTATAAAACAGCAGGAATCAGGGAAGCTCACTCTGGCTTTCTTTTCTAACACAATACAAATTAAATACAGTCAAATTACTGCTCCTGCCAATCAAAACCAAGGGTTGCCTTCTCTCTAGCCTCATCCCTTATATCCAAATGTTTCAAGTGACTGCTAAAACTTTTTTGTTTAACTTTGTTGTTTTTTTTTAAATTATTTTTAAGAGGTCAAATAAAATGAACTCCATGGTGAAAGAGTTGGAATCCTAAACATTCCTTTTGTTGAAAGAAAGTATCAACTTGCTCTCTAAATGCCCACAGTAGCCCCTGTGATTTTACAGCTCATGGTGTAAGCTCTCCTACAACACTCTGACCCTCCTCCATAGAATCTGAATGTATTCAGAGGTATTAGCCGTCTTCACACCTTGGGTTTCATTTACAATAGTTCATTTCAGCATGCTTCCTAATATACTGTCCCAACATAATTTTGTGCAGGCTACTCAAGAAACTCTGGTTTTCAGGTCAGTTTGATTCTTTCCTTCATTTGTAGTGTTTTATAAAGCGATGCAGTATTGTGAAGGGCAACTGAGCACAACACAGAGACAAGGATAGATATCTCTTTGAGGCTCAGGAGATGTGGAGAAGGAATAAAAACAATCAACTGTCAAATGAGACTAGGAGAGCCTGAATCTCAGGGTTTGTCTATGATTCTCAAGCTTTCCGTATAAATTAGAAGCCCAGTCTCTGTCACTCTCTGATGTTGACTAAAAAGATCAAAAACTTTCAATGTAAGCTTCTACAACTACTGGGCTCTCCATCTCCAGATTCTTCTGTCGCTTCACCTCCTCTCTCTGTGGAATGAAGGTAATATTCTACCAATGCACTCGTGCCTCCTCCCCGAACTTGCCTGCTGTGTATCATTGCTCTCATTGTCTTTTCAACCAATGCAGTTCCCTTGGGTTCTTCCCCTTGCTCTCCAAACACATCCATTCATCCTTTCCAAAAGTTAAAGGGAAGAAAAGTTGCTTTTGCCCTCTTTTCCCTCACTTTAAGGTCCTATTGCCTCCTAACTATCTCCATCAAACTTGTTAATAGTAGATTGGCCATAAAAAGAAAGAAAATTGGATTTGAGGAAAGAGAAAAGAGGTAGTAGAGTAGAAGTCATATTTTTACAGCCTGGTTTTAGGAAAAATAAAGTGACATGAGTTGAAATACATATTGGTCTTGGGGACATTTCTTTCCATTAGGAAGAAGAAAGCTAAGCTATGAGAAGGGAACTAAACTAAAACTAAATAAAGCAGAGCTTTGGGGAGAAAGGGTTGACAAAACCCAAACATGTCATGATTGCCAATTTTGTGTCTAAATCTTTTGTCTTTTCACTTTACTCCCTTCATCAGCTATCTAATGTACCCTCGAGGCTTTAATTATTACCTGACTTATGTCCTCAATTCTTTTCCAGGCCTCAGTGCTGCATTCCCAACTGCTCACCAGATGTCTAAGCCAAGATATGCCATCATCAGCTCAAACTCATCATTCTCAAACCAAACTTCTCAATTTCTACTGCAAGCCACTCATGACTCCTGACCTTCCTGTTTTTGTTAAACACACCACTACTCCTCCAACTCTAAACGGTCAGTGTCATGTTTGATTCAGTAAATGGAATCCATTGCCAAGTCCCAGAGATTTCATTCTCCACAAAACCCCTTGAATCTATCTTTCCATGTTTGTTGCCAGTATCCTTATTCCTGGAAAACAGGAATAGTCTACAAACCTCTCCAGGTCTTCCCTCACTTTATTCCATCCTACATACTTTTGTCAGATGTTTCCTAAAGCACATTTCTGAACCTATTCCTCAGCCCCCAAACTGTCAAGGGCCCAATGAAGAAGTCATTATAGGAAACGATCCTCAAAAGCTGTTACAGGAAAGTTGCAGGGAATCAGGCCAATACCACTTGATCTGCTGACCAACCGAACATTATTGCCTCTTGATATAATGAAGAAGGGAGTATACCACACCTTCATAAGAGACTATTCCTAAAAATTGAACCAAAATGTAATCAAACTTCTAAGTGGAACTTGCCATTTACGAGAAATACAGAAGACAGGGGAACAAGTTAAACAGCACCACGAGGAATTCGTTAGGTCAATCCAGAATGTGGGGCATTCTATATACAGGTCAAAGGTTGTGGGAAAATTGGTGACATGAAAAAATTTTTTTGAAAAGAAGAGGCCTAAACACTAAAAGAGACTGAAGAGTTATAGCAATTAAATGCCAATTGGGGTTGGGGTCTTGATTCAAACAAATCATTTATAAAGACACATGTTTGAGACAACTATGGAAATTTGAATATGGATTGGGTTTGATGATAATCAGAAATTATTGTTGATTTTATTAGGCTTGATAATGAAACGATGGTTATATTTTAGAAAGGCCCTATTAGTTAGAGATGCATATTTTAGTATTTGCTGATGCAATGACGTGATATCTAGGTTTTGCTTTTAAGTACATCAGCAAACAAAACAAACAAGAAAAACAAGGGAAAAGGGATTCATGAAACAAGACTGGCCACTGATAATTCTTGAAGCTGGGTGATAGTTCCAGCGCAGTTTATGATACCATTTTCTTTTCCTTTTGAGTATGTTTGAAAATTCCCCAAGGAAGTAGTTACATAATTAAAACTTTTATTTTCGGCAACCCTTCAGATTCCTACCAAATGAAGTGTTAACTTCTGCCTATGTCCAAAGTCCTCTATGGTCTGCTCCTCACTTTTGTGTTTCATCACCTCTCCCACCTCTGCCCCGATTCCCATCATGAGGATTCTGTCGTCTAGTCAGCCTTGAATACTAGCGGTTCTCAGAGGACCCTTCACTGCTGTTACCATTGTGTATCTGTTTATGCCACTCTTTCTACTGAATAAGTATCCTTAATCATCATTAGACTTGGAATAATTATAGCACACCTTCTTGAAACCTCCTACTTGGCAATTTGAGCTATGGAGGTATTTGGGGGAAAAAAAATAACCATAGCAGAAATTTGAATGTCTAAAAGAAATGTTAGCCCCAGTACAAATGTTAGTCCAGTAAGCATCCTGTCTCCACCCCTCTACAATCTCACTGTCATTATGGCCCATTATTGATGTTTCATCTCAGTGACTTCTCTTCACTAAGCTTTACTTGACCTTCCTTTGGAGATGTTTTCCCTGTTCTGAATTCCTAAAGCACTTGTGGCTCTTTTATAGAACTCAGCTCTCGGAGCGCCTGGGTGGCTCAGTCATTAAAGGTCTGCCTTCAGCTCAGGTCATGATCCCAGGGTTGTGGGATCCAGCCCCACATCGAGCCCCACATCGAGCCCCACATCAGGCACCCTGCTCCGCGGGAAGCCTGCTTCTCCCTCTCCCACTCCCCCTGCTTGTATTCCCTCTCTTGCTGTCTCTCTCTCTCTCTGTCAAATAAATAAATAAAATCTTAAAAAAATAATAAAAATACATAAAATAAAATAAAACTCTGCTCACCACGCTAGGTATAAGATTTGAGCTTCATATCAGGGCCCCTAAGAGCAAGAAGAAAGACATGGGGAAATATAACAAACAATGCCTTTGGAGGCTTTAAGATGTACTAAAACATGACCTTTGGCAGGTCACTTAACCTCTGTGACCCTCAGTTTCTGCATCTATAGGATGGAACAAACAATATTTACCTTATATGGAAGTTGTAGGAAGTAATTAAAAGAACATATGGTCCATAAATATTATTGCCCTCCACTCTTCCTAATTCAAATGTAGTCTGGTACCTTATACATGCTAAGTATCAACAAGTATATTATCAGGTTTCTTGCAACAGAGGTCTCTAAGAAGTTATCAGAGTCAAAATTAGTATTCCCTGAACAGCCTGTTGACTGTCAAAAAGTCACAGATATCTGTATGCCCAACATACTTCCAATGAATGTTTATGAGGATATATTTTATTTCAGCTAGAAGTTGTGCTTTTGGGGGTTGCTGTAATTTCTCATCTGTTGACTCATAACTCTAGTTCAGAGAGTAAAGACTAATAGTAAAAGGAATAAAACAACTTGGCATAGTCTCTCGAAGATTAAGTCTACTCAATGGAAGGTACTTTTTCTCGCATCTCGAACATGGACAGATGTTTTCAGCTCCTGTCTCCCTCCTGTCTGTGCCTCCCAACTTTTAGAAAGAATGTTCTATTTTTACTCTCCTCACATTTTCAAAACGGAGTCATTCCTGGAACCATGGCAATATTGCTTTGAAACCCACCAGGCCACTAAAGTCGCTAAGTAAACTCATAGTTGGAAACCCGGTGACTATAATTCCCAGAGCTGACGGCTCCTCCTTTACCTTCTCTGGCAATGCCTTCTTCTGGGGCTTCTACTACCTGATGGGGGTTTCTCTGTAGGAAGCCTTCCTTTTCCTCCCTCTCTCTGTACTTCATAACTAACCCTCCTTCACCCACGACTTCTCTTACCCTCGATACACACTTTCTGGGCATCTCACTCATTTCCACAACTTCAGCTGCTACTTGTCTACTGCACACCCAGCTGTGGCTCCTCTCCAGGACTATGCCTACTGCCCACTCTACATTTCTTCCTAAACACACTGTTCTCATCTCGGATCCTGATGCCCACCACTAAGACTGGTTAGTTGTCTTCGAGTAAGCTGCGTGCACTTCATTCAGGGTCCTGATGGTCCACACTGAGACGGTATGAATTAGATAAGCAGGTTTTTCTCCAGGTAGATGTAGACTCACACCAGAGCTCATAGCTTGGCAAGTAAAGCACAAGCTGAATTTCAGACTTTGGCTGTCCCTTTGCTGAACAGTTTTGCACAGTACACACCCTACACGAGTGTAAATGGTGGCCCTGAGTTTATTGCAAGGATAAGATTTCTTTCGGAAACTGAAAACCCCACTGTGTTTATTCTTTTCCAAATAGCTCCATAGTTCAGGTTGCCAGGTTAAAGGTTTCAAGGGAAGTGTGTTGTAACTATTCTTACTAAATGATACTCAGTATTTATTCAACTATATCAATTAAGGATGCATCACTTTTGATTTGTTTTCAACTCAGTGTATTTTTTTAAAGATTTTATTTATTTGAGAGAGAGAGAGCATGAGAGAGCATGAGTAGGGGAGGGGCAGAGGGAGAAGCAGGCTCCTGGCTGAGCAGGAAGCCCAAAGTGGGGATCTATCCCAGAACCCTGGGATCGTGACCTGAGCTGAAGGCACATGTTTAACCCACTGAGTCACCCAGATGCTCCTCAGTGTATTTGTTTTATAGAAAGACTATTTACTAAACATGAATTATGACAATAGATTATGCCTGATCTAAATGTTAAATAGTTAGCATTGAATATACCGGCCATTCGAAAAAAATAAACCTGAAGTGTAAAGGCTCACATTAACTTTGGGACGTAGAAGAATCTCCCATAGTTATTATTTAAACTAAGTTTAAATGTGGCCTATCCAAAAGAAAAAAGGTAGACTAAACTATTTCTGGAGCTATCTTTCTACCTACTATCTTACAGCATTCCTCCATTTTAATCTCCACATGGTACAATAAGTACATTCTGTATTTAAAACATGGTTTCAATTAAATCTAACTGGAGATATTTAGAGAGAAAATAATTTTAGCCAATTAAGAATTTTGGTTAGGGGACGCCTGGGTGTCTCAGTTGGTTGGGCACCTGCCTTCAGCTCAGATCATAATCCCAGAGTCCTGGGATCCAGTCCCACATCGGGCTCCTTGCTCGGTGGGGAGTCTTCTTCTCTCCCCCGCCCCCTGCCCCTATCACCGCTCATGTTTCCTCACTCTCTCTCTGAAAAATAAATAAATGAAATCTTTAAAAAAAAAGAATTTTGGTTAGGATATCAAAATTGTCAAACCAAGGAATCCGTAAAAACATATATGTGAAATTACATACACATATAATATTACTTCAGAAAATTCATAAATTTTTTTGAAGTTTGAAACATTTCAAAGTGAATTAATTTTACTTCAAGAACAATACTTTTAATTAAAACTCTTCACTAGCTTTAGAAAGAATTAAACACACAAGTGTGCACTAAATATTTGTTTTAGAATCCTATGCTAGAATCATATCTAACAGTGATAATCACTTTTCACGAATTTCTTAATTTTAAAATTGAACTAGTTAGCCTACATTTCTTGACTTAAAGCCATTATTCTACTGGATGTTTATCTAGCAGATGAGATCCCATTATAAGGGTTATATGACGTCATGGCTGTCTCAGTGTGACTGCTCATGTGAGAGGGTTTGTATAAATTAAGACTTGAATAATAACACACGTGCCATAAACTGTTCTAAATGCTTCATTAAGTCGTGTATTCAGTCAAGCCAATTCAGTTTTATATTGAAAAACTGAAGGGAAAGAGATAATCTGCCCAAAGTCATACAGTTTGTAAGTGACCAGTATTTAAACATAGGTGTCCGCCCATGTAACCCTTAGCCCTACTCAACATATTCTGTATGCTCCCTTTAAAAACAGACTGCTAAAAGCCGATATTTTTGGTTGTTTCAGCTATTTCATCATTAAATATATATATAATTATCTTAAAATCTGAATTAGTAATTGTAGGCATTTATTTTATTTTTTTAAATTTTATTTACTTCTTTGAGAGAGAGAGAGAGCGAGTAGGCAGATGCACAGGGGTAAGGAGAGGGACAAGCAGACTCCATGTTTAGGGTGGAACCCACTCTCAGGACCCCGAGATCACAACCAGGGCCAAAATCAAGAATCTGCCACTTAACTGACTGAGCCACCCGGCCCCCCCAATTGTAGACATTTATTCAATGTGTATTTTCTATGTATATCAACAGCATATGTAGAAGGTTTATTGGCATTTTGTAGGTATTTTGAGATACAAAAGTAAGTAAATTCAGGGATTGATAACTTCAACATATGTAAATCAAAGTTGGATTAAGTTAATTTTATTTGTGAAAGTCTATGTGCCATTCACCTTTATTCAAGAGGAATTAAAAGGAATATATTTGATAGAAAATAAAACATAAAGTTAAAAATTGAAAGTAGTTCTTCAATTAATTTCAGTGGGAAAGAATTTTAAGGTAAAATTAAATATTGAGATGACGCTATGCCATTTAATATACAAATCACCATATTAAAAGAAGATATATGGATGATAGTGAAATAAATGAGCTGTTATACTATGTGTATAGTATATAAGTTTATATTTATATAGTATTAAGTATATAAATATATATAGGTATAAGTCATATGGAGTCCAGTGGAGTCTTTCAATTAACCAATTACTTAATCAAATACCAAAAATTCTAAAATGTTCAGACTTTTATAATCACTATTCTTTACATAACCACCACTTAAAATACAGATAGTGGGGAATGATACTATTTTTTCAGATCTAGCATAATTTATTCACGAATGAATACATTACTAGTTTAATATGATAGTTCTATTATGTACTGAGTAAAATAAATACTTTCTATACACACACACACATACACACACATACATACACACACAGACACATGCTTTTCAAATTTCTTGAAGAATGTACACGTCCTCCTTCTGCCCCCAAGTGAGACTATATGGATCTGAAAAAGGCTGGACTGGAACACAAACATGAAATATGGGAATTGCTGAAGTGTTAGGTTAGAAGGAGCTTAGTATATAATTAAAAGCATATGAACAGAAAGTTAAATATTATCCCAAAATATACTATTTTATTTGGGAATAATTCCTCACAAGACACACACAGCTTGACTCTTGTACATTTTAGTAAAATATTGTAAAATGGCAGTGACAATGTCAGAACAACAACAAAACAGCAAAAAGGGATTTGGGGGGGGGGAAAGGCAATGTGACATCTTCTACTTCTTCTCAAGTGCATTTGAAAAAATACAAATGGAAGCCACACGCCTTCATGTGCAGTTGTCTGATGGTATTTGCTTGTGGCTTTCTCTTACATTTTTTTCTCACTGAGTAATACAGAATTACAACATGCACGCTGCATTAGTCCTCCAAATTCCTAAGGGAATTATATCTCCTTTATGTTCACATGCAACTCCAAAGGAAAGTCATGAGGAGGGCTTTGAAATTCTGAAAATTGTATGCGAAAGAAATGCTCTGGTAGAGAAGGGGTACTTTTCAGTTGATACAGTGGTTCTGCTCTCACTACCTTTACTGAACATGCTGATGCAGTTTTGGGGGGAGAAGAAAAGGCCACTGTATCTTTATAATGCATACAAGATGGACTCCTGAGAGGGTTTCTTAAAAACTGGTTTCTATGATTTCTATTAAAGTATTTATTGGCGGGAGAATGATATTGTTTAAGAAATGTGGCATGAAACACAACCACCATAAACTACTTTCCATAACTGTCTTGATTATTAAAAATTAAAGATAAGCCTTGAATCCTACAAATAAATGGCTAAAAACTAAAATAATACATCTTAAATATGGCCCTGGGTTAAAGTTATCTGTTTATTTTACCAAATATTAAATATCAATATAAACAAACTACTATAATAAAAGGAAACAAAGGTATCCAAACTCTACAAACCAAGTGGAAGTAAGATATTAAAATTGACAAATGTCCAGTAAAATCTCAGAACTCAGAAACCTCAGAGGCCTGTTTTAAGTGGCATTATTGTGACACATGGTATTACTGACAGTGTATTTAGAATCATGAAGAGCTGATAGTTTTCTCTCTTCTTCAGCTTCCTTTTCCTTAAACTCTTGCATTTACCGTTCATAACTCAACAATATTTGTTGAACACCTACTAAGTGATGTGTTAGGGAGGATACTAAAGATGAAAGAAGGCATAGCTCTGCCCCTGAAGACCATACAAGCTAGTAGTCAAGAGAGAAGGGATGTGTAAAATGACTACAATACAAGAGAAAGAGGAAAAAGTACAATGGAAAGAGGAAATTAATATTTACTAAGAGCTTGTCATGTACTGGGCACTGCATTAAAAGTTATACATATATCATCTTATTTTAATACTCACACTATCTGTTGAGGTAAGAAATTATTATCTCTGTTTTACAGATGAGGCAAATAAGACTCAGAATGACTGAGTAACTTGCCCAAGGTCACAGAGCTTGCAAGTGAAAACCTAGGTTTTGACTTGCAGTTTATCGCTGTCTATGCCCCGTCTAGTGTAAAGGAGTATAAAAAGCTGTGCACAGGGACACCTGGGTGGCTCAGCCACTTGAGCGTCTGCCTTCGCCTGGGGTCATGGTCCTGGGGTCTTGGGATTGAGTCCCATATTGGCCTTCCTGCTCAGTGGGGAGCCTGCTTGTCCTTCTGCCTGCCACTCTCCCTCCTTGTGCTCTTTCTCTCTTTCTCTAACAAATGAATAAATAAAATCTTAAAAAAAAAAACCTGTACACATAAAGTGTTGTGGGGATTCAACAAAAGAGAGAGCAGATATCTTGAAGGAAGAAACGTCACATAAGTATGAAAGGTGACCATATCTGAATGTGTGGAAACCGAGTATATCTAGGGGCTAGGATGAAAACAGTTCTGAGAAAAGGCTATTCTAAGAAAAGACAAATGAAGAAAAACATATTTGAAGAGAGAAAAAACGTACATGATTGTATTTGGTTTGGATGAAGTATAGTGTTCAGAGCACTAAATGAAAAATTAGTGGGATATAGGTCTAGAAAAACAGGCCAACTCCAAGGATTTAAATGTCAAGCAAATAATTAGATTTTGTTGGTCTCTAAGTAGTAATCATATTGAAGTTTAAAGTTTTAGAGTCAGATGAATGACATCATTAGAACCATGACAGAAAAACTTTATTCAGCAGACATAGATGGGATGATACTGGCCGCTGCTATTCTCCATCCTACCCCTCGCTATCTCCACCACCAAGATAGGAAAAAGCGGCTTGTTCACTTTCCTGATTGGCCAGGCATGTCCTCAGAGCATGCAGAATGGCAAAGGGGGAGTCAGGATCAAAAGACATAGAAATGGGGGATTCTGTCGGATAGGGAGCGAGCTAGAGGGATTTCACTGTGGTTGCATAGAGCATGAGCACCTCGACTCTCACACCTGGTAGTAGAGACAAGAGGGAAAGGAGGCCCTGGGATGAAGAGCATCATATTGACAGGGAATGGTAGGCATGGGGAGCCCGGAGTCAGCTATCAGAACAGGGGCACCTAAATGTGGGCAGAAACTCAATCATTAGAACTAAGGCCTGGCACCAGGACCACACTTAGAATGATGGGTCACCTGCATGTTGGGAGAGTCTTCTTAAATGCCTCGTGTTTAAGATCCCCATTATTCCTGGGGATTATCAGATGTGCAGGTGCAGGGCAGGATTTCTAGGTGGGGTTGGACTCATCCTTGAGTTCAAGGAATGGCAGCTCTGCAAGAGTTGAAGGAACTTCAGCACTCTTCTTGACTACTAATATCAAAAGAACTGTCAAAGGAACAGAGACTGGGTCTGTCTTCTTCGCACACTTTCACAGCCTTATTGCTGTGCCTTGTACATAGGAGCTAAATAAATCCCTGAGGTTTTGATTTAAATTGTGCTAATATGAATTAATGAACAAATAGTAGGGTGACTTTCATTTCAATAGATTAATTTTGCCCCACCTCCCAAATAATTCTCGGGACCTCTAGTTTGAAATACAAATGTGCATGTCTTTTTTCTCATTTCCCTTGCTCCTTTCTTCCCAGACTTGTTCTCTTATCACTTCTTACCCAGCTATTTTTCCCCAGTCTCTGTGACATTATTTACTCTATTCCATTCTTTTTCCTCTCCAAGGATTTGATTTCCTTCGATACGATGGATTCACAGCAGCAACCACTCCATTCATTTCCCTGCTTCTTTTCCCATCTTAACCACAGCTGCTAGAATTGCCTTTTTTTTTTCCTTCTTCCTAATATGCTTTCACCATCTCATTTCCCTTGTCAAGAACCATTTGCTCACCCATTTAGGTAAATGCAAAGACTCACCTCTCTTCCCTAAGGCCTATTTTCATATTCAGTTTCACGCTATCACTGCCATTTAGCTTTGCAGTCCTCACAATTTCTTAACAAGCTAAGCTAAATCCATCTAAGCTGTCTTCGGCTTTCGGAAGATGATCAGAACTCCCTGAATAATAGACATTTTCCCTTTCTACCATCGGTCTACAAAATAAAACCTTATCAGTCTGGAACTCCTAACTAAAGAAGGCGTGATACCAAAGAAGCCAAATTGAGCCTTTCCTTCTCTAAGGGAGAGTTTTGCACTGAAGAATACCATGTCTAAGATGACATGGGAATGTTCAACCTATCCAGGAACACTCTATAGACATAAACATTCGCACATGAATAGCAAGTTGCCAATTATAATTCTGTCCAAGTACTTTAGTAAACTTTAAAGGAGGTGCAATCTCTCAGCTCAAACATTGACAACTCTTTTTTTGGAAGTTGGTTGTTTGGAAATCTGATTGTATCTTCCCACAGGAATCCTAACAAAACATGGTTTATGTTCCCAGCTCAATCCACAAAAGCCTATTCCTAATGCACCAAAAAAAAAAAATTCTCATTGTTCCATAGAAACAGTTTAAGTAATGCTATTTTAACAGAAAATCCACTGTAAATTAGGATTTGGGATCAGTCAATGGGAGTATGGATTTTCAGTGCAGTTAGTAATTCAGCTAAGGAGTCATCCCTCGGTGACATGGTTATGACTCAGGGAGTGGGTAATAAACTTGGGTTTGAGCACTAGTTAAGGGAACTTGTTTGGAGAAAACTTCTTTACGTAGCAAACTTTCTTCTTCCTTTTTCTCCCTTAACTAGTTGCAAAAGGAAATGGGGAGAGAGGGTAAGGAGAAAGTTTTGCAAAGTTCATGCTTTTCCGTTACCCCATAGTTAACAATATGTACTAAGAAGACACAGAGATAAGGGAGGAGCAGAATTAGCAGGAAAGGAATGTGGCACTTTGGTTGCATTGAAACTTACATATATAAATAACAAAAAATAAGTTACGAAGAATTTTAGCTCAGAAATCTTATAAAATTAGGGAAATTAAAGTAGATTTTCAAGAAAAAAGTAGATATCATTTTAAGTCACCAAAGGGTTGAAAGAAAAAAAGGGAAGACATACTCCAAATTATAAGTTCCTGTACACACTACATACGCTGTATGTGAATAAAATCATTTTTAGTAAACCAAAAAACAGAACATGAATATTTTAAGAGAAATTTGTTCAAATAAAAGAAACCTTTCAACCATTTAACAACCCATAAAAATTTCCCAATTTAGGTTTTAAATGTACATTGCTTGTTTATTCATTGTATGTACATTATAAATTATATTAAACAGATTTAATGTGAAGTTTATATAAATTTACTCAAGGAAAAAGTGGATTCGTGGTAACATGGTAATGTAAGATATAATTGTATAAAATTCTATAACTCTGCTGTACATATTGATAATCACATTTACTACATCATTTCTAAGTGTTCATATTTTTAGATAGACAAAATTTGCTCTTGGAGGTAAAAGCCTATTTAGGCTTTTACAGAAGAAATTTCCCAAGAGTAGATTAGAGGCTGGGAAAGTAATACATTATGATACGTGGGAGGGAAAATAAAAAAGAAGCCTGTATATCAAAATACATCTATAATTTATAAAAATCTCAGTGCATTGCTAATAATCATTAAACACTAAATGAAAAACTCCATTAAGAGTTACTTAATTTAAGATCTAAAATTGGAAGTTTCTTCTGAAAAATCCTATGATGATGATGTAGAGTTAAGAGGTAGGTCCAGACTTCTCCTTGGGGACATACCAACAAAACTCTTTGCCTATTTTTTGTGCCATAGAAAGACCATGTGAGTTATCTCCTGGCTTTGCATTTCCCCTCATGCCAATTCTTCCTGAATCCATGGCTTATCCATTTGCTGCGACAAAAGGGAGACATTTTGAACAAAATGATCATGTGATTGGAGCGTCCACTAAAGGCAAACAGATAGCCAAGATGAAGGAAAACCAGAGCAGGTCACCATTTTAAAATGACAATTCTATCTTCCTTGAAAGTTTCCAAAGTTTTCAAGTACAGGCAGTTAGATAAACTTTACTTTTTTAAGTGCTATGATATATTTTCAAATCTTGGTTACAGTGATCCATGATGTTCTGCCCATTCTTGGCTCCCTATGCTGGTTTATCACTGGTTTATCATCTTTCTTCTGCTCATTAACTGTGGCTGCAACTCAAGATTTATTATGAACATGTTCTTCTTAGCTATTTTCTTTAACATTTCATTAACTAATATGCTTTCAATGCTGTCTTTTTGTCCGATTTTCCAAGTCTATATATCTCTATCTGAATTTTCCCCTCTTTGTTTTGTCTATAGGATTCTTGCACTTGGATGCTGTTGCAGATGTAGGTGCCAACCCTCACCGCTGCCTCCCTCCAAGACAGTGTGAGGATACAGGTCCCTCACATCCTATAGCTGCCTGCGTTCCCCTAGCAGCTGGAGAGTGCTGGAGAGTTAACACCCAGGCATGATTCTCAACAATAGAGCAAGGTAAATTAGTAGATAAATACGTCAATTTCCCTGGCCTTTCAGGGGGCAATTCTGAGATAAGCTCTACCATCTCTCACAGCTTCCTCTAGAATACATCTGTTTTCTGGCCCTCTTGTCTCTCCTGTGTCATTTTCTCATGCCCTCACAATGCTTCCTGGGATTGTCTCCTAAATAAATTACTTACACCCAAATCCTTATCTAAAAGACTGCTTTAGGGTAGGCAGAGGTGATCCTAGCTAAGACAGAAGTCCTGTTAATACTTAAAATATGTTACATATTATAATAATCTCAAAAACCAGCACTCCCACTTCTTTTATCCTGTTATCTTACCTTTTTGTCTTCTCTTGAGAGCTGAGTGCTGTAGGGGTAGAGGTTTTTACAGATATTCTTGACTTCTGCCCCCAGTTTTATGGTGTCACCCCATGCGAGTCATGGATCTCTTCTGATTCTGTGTGTGTGTGTGTGTGTGTGTGTAAAATGGTGCTCTCCAGGGCTACTGTAAGCATTAAATAAAATAAAGCATGTAAAGCACCTTTTATTTGACTTCACCTCATTATAATGTAGCAGTTTCAAATTTGGGAAATAAGCTACAACTTTCTTTTCTGGGTTTTTTTCCCTCCAATAATTGAGCCAGCTTAGAAAATAAATGTAGAAATCACAAATAATAAGAGTGTTCTCTGATATGAATATAAGTTAATTACACACCAAACTTTTTCTCATGAGAGTGGTGTGGAAAGGACTGCTCTACTGAACTACGTGGGGTTGTTTGTTTGTTTTGTTAGATAGCCTTAGACACTGAGCTCATAAAAACTATAAATAATATTCTCATGGTAGCCCACACAATCTAGATATTGACCCACAAAGATATCATGAAAGTTGTTTATTTACAAAATAATCAAGGGCAGAAATAGCATTTGGTATATCAAAGGGAAAGAGACATAACAGGAACTCTTACGTTGTTATTTATGTTATGTTATTTATGTTAGTTATGTTATTTATGGGTATTATGGTATTAAAGGTAAAACACTAATAATGGCTTTCCCTTCTCCATAGCTTTCTACAGACCACAATCAATATTAATATTGAATGTGTTGTTTTTTACTGACTCTTCATTTCTGACAACTCCCTTCTTTTGGACTTTCATCTTCCTACACATTCCAACCCTTCCTAAAATTTCCTCATTTTCTTCAATATAATTTATAGCTCTTAAGATTTTTCTGTTGACTGCATTCATATTTAATTATAAATCATGTCTTCAGCAGTTGGTTTATATTGAAAATGTAGATCAAATTCAATATCTGTCTGTAATGAATCAAAAGTCACTGGTATGATTACAGTCTAAATAATCAGAGTCTGTGTGGATTTATGGCAACATTATTAGTACACGATTAATCAGTACCTAACGCAAACCAGTTCATTCCCGACATCTACTAAGTCATTTTATCTTACATTCAAGTCCTGTGGCACTGTTTCAGATCAGTTAAGAGTTTTGCTTTGTATGATAGTACATTGTTAAACTTGCCATCTGGTCCAACAGCTGATGTGGCTCACACAACCCTGGAGAGGCCCCAGAGCTTTACTCCTGGGAAATATTTGGTCTACTGTATGGTGTCACAATTACTGGTTCATAGCTTTTTTATAGCCTTTGAAAAGAACTGCAGAAAAATCTCCACACTGAGGAAATCCTAAATTGAAATTAGTTTGTTAGGAAAGAGTTCACTTACCTGAGGACCAGGTTGACCCTGAAATTGAAAAGAAAAAAGGAAAACAGTTACAAAATTGTCTTTTTAAGTGACAATTTTCACTAGCAAAACTTAAACTAGTTCTGAAAATCTTTACCAAAAGGTTTTGAAGATCATAAGACCTAACTACTGACAAATTTTACATTGTGGCTTTAAAAAAATCGTATCTTATTATTTTAATTCTATGCTATTTACCTAAAATCTTGCTATCATGGTCAGTTATATGTTAACTCCAAAATGACTCAAGGGCTTTAGTATGCTCTAGAGTTAAATTGGAGAAAAAGAAGGTAAAATGTGAACCACGTTATCATAATGACTGGGTTACTTCAACAGAGGGCCTTCTAGCACAGACTAATACTATGGGCACAGTGACAAGAAAAAAAGAGGCAGGTATTTTTAGTTTTAGAATTCCCTGAGTCTTTCGATTTCTCATTGTTTCAATAATACTTTAAGTCAATTTTGAAAATAAACACCTATCTTTTACTCTGTACAATCCAACCTAAGGGCATTTTAAAAGAATGTCAGAAGCCTTAGGCTCAATTAAAGAGCATCAGAACTCTTCACTCGCTCATGGAACAATTGGACAATCTAATTCGGCTTGAATGTCACTTTTTTTTCTTTAAGCTGACGAAAATTTCAAAGCAGCATAACTGTAAATGCTTCTCAAGGAAAATCACCTGTGAATAAAAGTATTGATTATACATCGCCTTCTTAAAACCTCTAATTGGGTTTCATATAAGATGAGATGAAAGAAAAAGTGTACACCAAGTTAGGGAGTCTTTAAAAATAAATTAATAATGTACGATCTCATTGTACCAGCTGTATGCCACTGGGTATCAATGTAGAAAAGCACAGAATACGACTCCCAAAGAACAGTCTCCTTCTTCTCCCTCCCTCCCTCTCTCTCTCCTTCCTTCTCTCTCATTCTCTCTCTCTCAGACCCTCTCGAGGCTTGGAATTTCTCTAGGCACTTATTTTCTAACTGACTGGAGATAGAACAGATTATTTTTAAGAGCTTTGTCTGAAAATGTGGTTTGCCAGGTTTTATCTAATCAAACCAGTTACTGTGGATGTTACACCAATCCTGTATTCTAGTGGTGGTACTTTTCAAGTACTGGGCACTTCTGGACATGTTAGTCCACTTATTTCTTACGACTGCTCTGCATTTTACAAATGAAGAAACTGAGGCTCATAGAAATAAACTAACAGTCACACAGCCTATAGGTGAACTAGCCAGATTTTAAACCCAAATCTGATGCCGGTGTTCATGCATTTTCCACCAGGCCATTCTGCCTTTCACCGAAGTTTAAACTCATGGTTGTACACAGACTTGTTCAGGTCCACGATGGTATCAGAGCACCCTTCAACTGAGAGGATGCTCTGAACTTCCCAGCCACTCCCAGACTGCAAGCAATAGTGTGAATCTCTGGAGATGCAGACCCAGGACTAGAAGGCACCCAGCCTTTTAACCAACACCTGTATACAGACCAGGTCACCCAACGTTCTTGAGGGTAACACACAACCCTAAAAGTAGCACTAACCATGGGGAACCTACAAAGGCAGGGCTCTTCACCCACATGTGAATGCAGATCTTCCCAGAGCCATGTAATGGACGAGATTACAATATGTGCTCACTCCCTCTTACACTCTGCCTCTCTCTCTGGATGCTTTAAGCCTTTGGCCTTCCTAAAGTTTTATATTAATACAAACTCAGAAATATGAACAGGCATCTTTTAAAGAAACCCAGGATGCATTAGATCTTTTATATATTTTTTTTATGAAAACACAAAGGTAGGATTGTCTAAAATCAGAAATAGTTTTGACAAAAGATAGTTTAGCATCATTGCTGAGATTGTTTGATTCCTATGATTGTTCTACAGATGACAGACTTTTCCTGTGTATCTTTAAAATGTGGCATTCCTGGGGTGCCTGGGTGGCTCAGTCAGTTAGGTGTCTGCCTTCATCTCAGGTCATGGTCCCAGGGTCCTGGGATCAAGCCCTGCCTCCAGCTCCCTGCTCAGTGGAGAGTCTGCTTCTCCCTCTACCCTTCCCCACTGCTCATGCTCTCTCTCAATTTCTCACTCATGCTCTCTCTCCCTTGAATAAAGAAATAAAATCTTTTTTAAAAATGTGGCATCCCTGCCATTGCACTGGACAAAAGATTTCAGTACAATGTATGCATATATTTATATGTTACTATAGGCAAACATACATTAGGTTCTGGATTTTATGTTAGTTGTGGCAAAAACAAACAATAAGTGACAGTAAAATTGAAAAGTTGACTTTGACATAGGCATTAAAAATTATATAGTACCAGGCAACTCAGACAAATATAATGTGTGATATGAATTTCAAGTGTCTACAGTGTGCACGAGTGTGTGTGTGTGTGTGTGTGTGTGTGTGTGTGTGTAGGGTGGGGAGCATGAAAAGGAGGGATGGAAGTGGGTGGTAGACAGGCTTCCCCCCAAAACAATGCATATAACTTGACAAACTTGATAAGTCTCCCTAAAACATGGATTACACAGTGCAAGCCTAACACAAGATTCCAGGACTGCCAAAACCAAATCTTCTCACTCCATGGGATGTAACAAAGATTCCCTAGCAGACACCTAGAATACTGTAAGGAAACAGTCTAATGGATGGAGTCTCTTAGTCTTCTCAATAGAGCTATCTGGATAAATGAGGAAAGTGATGAGAGGACAGGTTTCAGTAAGCATGGCAGTGCCAGCTTCCCATATGGGAATGCAGAGCATAGAAGGAGAGTGGACAAGAGCCCACAAGTGAAGAGTGTCTCAGAAACTCCCTGGTGATTGAGGATACTGGCCATGAAGACTTCTTCCAAACAAGTCACCAAAAGAAATATCTCAGAATTCCTTTCAGTTGCTTCTGAGTAGTTCATTGAGAAATCCAAGTATTCTCATTCATTCATGGGTATTTTTCTAGTCTATTCTAATTTACAGATTGTGAACCTTATTAGTAATCAACTGTGAGAGTTAATTTTTTTTGGTTTTCTAAAACCTACTCCTAATGAATAGTTACAAATTATGACTAAGACTTAAAAATACAACTTACGTTGAATTTTTAAAAATGGAATTCCTTAAGAGGACGTTTTTCCCAAGCAAATCACCAAGCTGTTTCTAAAACTCAAATCTAGGATAATCAAGAGCCATCCCAAGGGTTAAATCACAGAAATACTGAAGTTTGAAAAATAGATGCAAAGGTGGAGAAGGCTGAGCTCCCGTGAGCCACTGATTTACTGTATGTCAACAGCTCGATGCAATGCCCTCCAGGCAGTTAAGGCACCAGCGTGAAGAAAAAGAAACAGCAGGAGGAGTGACTTTAAAAAGTGGTAATCAGAACAGCATGGTGGAAAACAATCAGCCAGTAGCTGATGCCTGACAGAAAAGTGTTCAAAGCAAGTTGAAAGTTTTGTGAGGCAAATAAACCACAATGGAGCATGATAAATGAGATGACATATCACTTGAGTATGTATTGTTACTTTAGGCAATTAAAGAGCCATATTAACGGTTCTCGGTTAGGCTGTTATCACAATTATGGCTGCCAGAAAGCACTAACATCCTTCTCTAAATCGACAAAGCCATTTAGATTTCTGACTGAGGCAATTAGTTTCACTACATGATATTTTTTTATGGATGGTAAATCTGTGTCACTCCTTTTCAGATGGGAAAAATGCCATTTTTCCAGTAACACATACACAGCTAGGCACACAAATTTGTACTTTTAAAGTACAATCTTACTTTGAAATAGTAATTAGGATAACAGGCCCACATCATACAACTTTACTGTGATAACTTTCAAAATAAAAACACTCATATACAAAAACTTGAGGGAATATTAGTATTTTTCATGCAACTCTAAAAGGTGCTATCTCTGCTTCAGGGTAACTAGAAAGGAAATACTTCAGTAACTTAGAAACTCGTCCTTAACAATCCCAAGCTTGCTGCTACATTTAGTACCCTTAGATACAGATTCAGTCCATTCTCTTGAATTGAAAGAAAATACTTCAAAACAATAACTTCTAGGTTTTGCACTTTGGAGTCCTTACTGTCTAAAAGGATCATTGGAAGATGATTACTGTGATTTCATCATCTCTTCAAAAGTCTCAAATCCACATATTCGGAGGTCAAGTTTATTTTTCTTTTCAGGTGAAAATAGCATCTAAAGTAGACATCCAGGTAAAGCTTTAGAACGACATCAGAGGAACTCTGAGTGGCAACTCTGAGGACTATCCTGGTGGCAGAATATTTTGAGGACCAAGAGATCCTAGCATAAAGCCATCTCAGTGGGATCCCTCAACCGTTCAAGAATTGCAGTCTGACCTAGAGTCTGTGCCACTAAATGGAACAGATACGCTCTATCCCTGCAGTACCAGAAAGAGGAGTCTTGTCCATCCTTACCACACAGTGAGCTTGTTGACGTGTCCTGCCCAGTATCCCAGTGCCCAAGTTACAAGGTACTTCAGAAACAATTATTAAATTGCTAAAAAGGTGAGGCTATTTTGAGGAGTCCAAAGATGGTTTCCAGTATCTCTAAGGAACCGTTAGTAAGTCTACTGTTCTTACGCTACAGAATTATATTTTCAAAATGTACCTTCTCAATCTACATTTTGAAAATATAATTCTGTAGCCTTCTCAATCTTGGGCGCCTGGGTGGCTCAGTGGGTTAAAGCCTCTGCTTTCGGCTCAGGTCATGATCTCAGGGTCCTGGGATCGAGGCCCACGTCGGGCTCTCTGCTCAGCAGGGAGCCTGCTTCCTCCTCTCCTTGTCTCTCTGCCTGACTGTCTGCCTGCTTGTGGTCTCTCTCTCTCTGTGTCAAATAAATAAATAAAATCTTTAAAAAAAAAATGTACCTTCTCAATCTAATAGCCTCTTTGTTTCTGGTCCCTGCAGAATAAGCACATCTATGTCAAAGAAGAGGTCTTTCCCCTCAATGGGAATCTTATTCAGATAATAGAGATGGAACTAAGACAGAAGCCTTCGGAGGCTTCAAAAGAGGATGTACCTACAGATACACATGCCACCGAACAAAAGGCATGAGAGTTCCATCCTGAAGAAAATCACTCCCTAGTTTGATTAAGCCTCCATATCCAATTAATGTGAGAATATTATATTCAATTACTTTGTAAATTATAAAATGCCGTACAAATACAGCATGGCAATTTATAGTAGTTTATAAAACCAATACCAACAATTCATTCCACTAATTCAAGTTTAGATAAAAAGTATCTATTAATTTTTAAAACAAATTAACAGGCAAATGATATACTACAGAGAAAAGCAATTGAAGAAATAAAGCATTATGGATTATGTGTATTAATTAAAAAATGACTTAGCAAAGACTGCATAATCTCTCAGTGTCTGAAAGCTGCTCATGCTTCCAAGGATTTACACGCTTGACTGAAATAAACATTATTCATAATTTATACTGCCTGTTGTGTCACCCTACAGGAGAGATATTAATAATTCTTACTTTAGCCACATTCACCTAATACTACTTAGATAAGAGTATTTCAATTTAAGGTTTTCTTTTAAAAATTTCTTAATCCCTAGTGGTTTTAATTCTGGGAAAGAAAAGCCATATTCTACTCCAAAGGAAAAAAAAAAAGCTATAGTCTCAAGCCTGGTGAGTATACCTTTTCTAAAATTTGAGAGAAAGAGTGAGAGCAAACATGGAAATGGTTTTGTTGGGTTCAGTATAAAGAAAACAAAAATTGATTCAAAATGGAAGATTTTAGAGTGCCTGACTGGTTCAGTCAGTTAAGTGGTGATTTCAGTTCAGGTCATGATCTCATGGGTTGTGAGTTCGAGAGCCTCAAGTCAGGCTCCACACTGAGCTGGGAGTCTGCTTGAGATTTTCTCCCTCTGTACCTCCCCCTACTTGTGCAGGTGGTCTCTCTCTTCCTCTCTCTCAAATAAATAAATAAATAAATCTTTTTTAAAAAATGGAAGATTTCTTCCATTATATTTGCCTTTCATAATTAAATAACAGAACTTACTTAAAGATTTACTCTTATATACAAACACATTAACAATTTCTCATAATAATTAAAAACCATTATTATATTTTCTAACACACCATATTTTTTTAAGATTTAAAGTTCATAATGAGAACACAGAAAAGTAAAGGATTTTATCATGTGCATGTTTTGTCATTAAAAATTTCACACACTAAATATACAAAAGATAAAGACTCTGCATTAATTTACAATGTTAGAATTTATTGGATGCCCACAATTCTACTGAGGTTGATTTGAGTTTTTACTTACATATTTCTATATAAATATTTATATATTTATAAATATATGGATACATTTGTATTTTTATATTTTATATTTTATTTTTTTATTTTATATTTATTATTTATAAATATATTTTTTTCTTTATAACATGAAAAATCGGTGTTATTCCAGTTATGAACTTTATATATTTTATTTACATATTGTGGCATATAAAATACAGATTATATATTTTTAGGATATAATTTTACATGTGTATACATATGTATCATTCAGACCTATATTTGTAAATATATCTGAAGAGAAGGAAGGAAGAAAGGAAGGAAGGAAGGAAGGAAGGAAGGAAGGAAAGAAGGAAGAAAGGAAGGAAGGAAGGAAGGAAGGAAGGAAGGAAGGAAGGAAGGAAGGAAGGAAAGGAGAGAGGAAGGAAAGGAGAAAGGAAGGGAGAAAGGAAGGAAGGAAGGAAAAGAGGAAGGAGGAGAAAAGACGAAAATGTGTACTTCTGGGGGGTCGACTTATGGGTAATTATTTCCATCTTTAGAGTTTTCTATACTTCTCAAAATGTTACTAGCCCCATGTCTTGATTATAAAAATATTTACCACACCTAATTCACTGCAGAAAACTTTTAAACAGAATCTTAATTAGGTTGTTAAGTTTTTTCCATACTAAATTCATTCATTCAAAGATCTAGGCCCATAATTTTGAATTCCATTTTCCAACTTCTCCCAATTCAGGCTCTTTTTAATCACTTGGAAGAATGTTGGAAAATCATTAAAACTATTCTTCAAAATTCAATAAGCAAAGGTTTTGAATTCACTTTCAGTGTATGTCCCACATGAGTAGATTAGGAATAGGGAAGGGGGCAGGAGAGTTCCAGAGTCAATCACCTGATGATAGGAAGTCATGGATCCATGTAGAATAGGGATCCCTATTAAGCCAAGTTTGTTAGAACCTTTGTTATTTTGCAAAGGTTTGGGGATTTAGCTGTGTTATTTCATGGAGTCATTTGAAGAACTTATGCTTTAGGCTATCAGTGTTTGTATCAAACTTCCAAAATGTAATACATATCCAAGTCTTTTCACCAACTGGCATGTAATCAGGAGGGGCTATCAAGGTATAAATAAAAGACAAGTTTTACAAACATATGTTTCCTAGGACCCAATAAACATATAGAACACTTGTGAAGAGAGACACCTCCTCAGCTTCTATAGGTTTAAAAACACATGCTTTTTGAAGAATGCAAAGGCAATTTTTACTGCCTTGTCAATTTTTATTATATTGTATTTAATAAATTGGTTTCTCCAAAATAAAAAAGATGTTTATTAACATCTTTAAAAGTATGCTATTTTGATTATTCCAAATAAATACTGGAAACGAATTTATAAACATCCGTCAGGCTTAATAAATTTACGTCGGTGCCCAGTTCCAATTTTCTAAATATTGTGCAAAAGATGGGTGTAACAGTGTTCTCTGTAGCTGCCTGTTTTAGATGTTCTACATTAACAAATGAGTGCTAACAGAGTCAATAAGTTCATAATGCCTGAGTCACACAATGCTTATTGCTCCAGTGAGAAAGAACCCTAAATATGAAAACCTATTTTAAAACTAGGGAAAAGAGGTCTTGCAAGTTGAGAAGCTCATGTGTCTTAGGATCTGAGATGTTTGGGGCTAAGTCATAATAACTACCACTTATGGACTATCATAAGGCACCAAGAGCATTATAAATGACACCTCTGTTACAGTAATCCTGCAAATTAGGGATCATTTCCATCATTTTGTCATTGAACAATCCAAGTCTCAGAGAGGTTAAGGTCCCCAAAATCACATAGCTTCTAAAAGGGGAAGCTGGAATATGAACATGGGTCTGACTTGAACCCTTTTGTGTTCTCACTTGCATCATGCCGGTGGCTGAAGCCATGGGTTTAGAAGAGATTCCCCCAGGGGAAGCATGAAGCGGTGATTCTTAACCCTCTTTTGAATTGAATAAAAGTTACTGTTGCTATGAGAAATAGTCATATATGAAACACTTAAAATTTTACACACACATACACACACACACACACACACACACACACACACACACACAAAACCCTCCTTATGTCAACCCATCAATTCTCTAGTGAATCCTTCACCCCAGGATAAGAGAAATATACCCCTGGGTAGAGAAATAGAAACATTTCAGGAACAAGAGAGGAACAGTGTCCCAGAAAGGAAACAGGAGGAAAAGAATAAAAAACAGCCGCAAACTAAAGTTATAGAACTCAAGATTGGAGAGCATTTCAAAAAGAGAAATTAAAGTGAGGACCAAAAAGAGTTCACTGCATTTAGCCAATAGGAAATCAGAATCTTTAGTGTAATTGTGTGAGCAGTGAGCTCAGGAAATGAAGATAAGAACAAGCTCCTTAGATGGCAAGGAGCTGTCACCTGAAGGTCAAGTGTAATAGGTTATTAATGGCTGCCTGGAATAATGGGTTACAAGAAGGTTTTGATTGGGAAAGGTGTTGGGATTAACCAGTAAAGGGTAAAAAGTAGAAAGTATGTGTACCAACAATTTGCCAACCTGTGAAGACAATTCTTCTGAGTAACTGTGTGTGAGGGAAGAAAAGAAATAGGATAGTAGCTAAAAGGGACACAGAGCTGAGGAAGAGGTTTTTTTGTTTGTTTTTGTGGTAAAATGAGAAAGATTTGAAAATGTTTACAAACTGACAGAAAACTTAGCTAAGAGAAAAAGAAACAGCCTGTAGAGCAAAATAAATATGTAATAGAACACAAAGGAAGAATAAGGATCAGGAGAACAGGCATCATTTTGTCTGAGAAGAGAAGAAAGCGAGGAGAGATACAGATACAGTTGACATACAGAGATAGAAAATGGAGGTATCCCATGCCCTAAATTTCAAAGGACTCTGAAGTTTGCTGGGTATGTGATGGGTGTGGGAAGAGTAAGGCTGAGTGTTTATTCATTCAGCTAACATTTGTTAAGCACCTCCGGGGTGTCAGGCATTCTTTAGGTACTAGGAATATAGTGAATAAAACCAAGTCCCTGGTATCATTCTTGTTGGGGGAGATAAGACTATAAGAGAATGTTTATAAAGAATGTGGCAGGTGGTGACAACAGCTAAGAAGAAAAATATACAAGGATAAGGAGGCTATGAGAACCATTCAGTGGGAGGGTGCCATTTTATAGGGTGGTACAGAAGAACTGTCCAACCAGAGGAAAGGGAGGAAAAAAGAACAGCAAGTGGAGTGACCAGTAAGGTGGAGATACAAAGTTCAAGTAACTCCAGATCTGCAGATAGATTGAAGGGGGGCAGGGTGGTGTGAGAAAAAAAGGAGTCAGGAATGACTCCAAGGTTTGCCTGGAACAACTAAAGGAATGGAGATGTCGTTTCCCGATGGGGGAAGGCTGTGAGAGAAGCAGATTTGGAGAGTAGAGGCTCAGGAACTGGTTTAGGACATGTTAAGTCTGAGATGTCTATGAAACACCCATGTGGAGATGTTGAGTAGAAGGTTGGATATACAAGACTAGAATTCATAGAAGTAGTCCAGGACAGAGAGATAAGTTTGGGAGCCATTGACTTATAGATAATATATAAAACCATGAAATTATATGGAATCACCTACAATGTAAATGAAAATAAGGAAGAAAAAAGGCCCAAGAACTGAGCCTTCGAACATTCCAACATGTACGGACCATGAAGAAGAGGAAAAACTAGCAAGGTTGAGAAGAGGCCAGTGAGATAGGAGGAGTGTCTTGAAAGAGTTATGTCAAGCAAGGGGATAAGCAGGGAAAGTGCTTCATGAAGGGAGTGATCAAGTGTGTTGAATCTAGTCCAGTAAAATTCGAACTGAACCCTGACTACTAAATTTGTCACGGTGAAGATAATCAGTGACACTGACAAAAATGGTTCCAGCAGAGATATATGTATATTCATATATAAATTTTATATATTATCTATGATTTTCATTTAGAGATAAATGCCTTGTTAGATTCAAGAGAGAATGAGAAAATAGTATTTTGGTGACTGTGAACAACTCTTTCTATGAGTTTCGCTGTGAAGGGCAGTTGGGAGTAAACAAATATAACAGTGTCTGGGAAAAGGTATGGGGCCAAGGAAGTTGTTGTTGTTGTTGTTTAAGATGGAAGATATGGCTTTATTTGATGCCAATAGAATTATCCAGTAAGGAGGAAAAAACACTGAGAGGGGAGGGAGGCGATTACAAGAACAATGCCTTGAGCAAGGCAGAGAGATTAGCTTAACTGCACAAATGAGGGGATAGTTGATCCCTTGTAACAGGAGGAGGGACAGAGGATCCCTTGTAACTAGTAAAAACAGTTGTATTTTACTATATATGAGTAAATTATCAGATCTGGTGGTGGGAGTGTATGGAAGCTATATTCTGATTACTTCTATTTGCTCAGGGAAATAAGAAACAAGGTTACCAACAAAATTAAGTGGGAAGGACATGCTGTAGGATTCACAAGCAAGAAAATTTTGATATAACTAAGAAACAGTCACTGGATTATGAACATTGATCAGGGGCCTGGGAAGCATGATGGATCCTCGTGAGATTAGTGGTGTGAATTTAAAATGAAACCAGTTATCTGGGTTGTTTTTGTCCTCCTTCATTGGTGATGTGGATGCAGCTGCAGAGTAGAGAGGTTGAGTTGTATTTTACTAGGCTTGGATTTCCTCAGGCCAGGCAAGAGAGAGGAAGAAGGGCGTTTGAAGGAGTATGCAAGAGCGTGATCACAGTGACACACTATGACATCCCATGTACTAAGGAGGAAAGTGAGGATATGCAGGGTGTGTAGGTAGCAGTCTCCATACCTCTATTAGATATAGTTTTTGTCCTTCCGCATTACTTTTGTGACATACTACTGAACTATATTTAGTAAGTTCAATTGTACAAATGCTTTTGTAAATTAGTAGAACATATGATGTGCTGATCAGTGGTTATAGGTTTTACCAGCACTATTTTAACAGTTTCTTGAAACTTGCTTTTATTTTATTTTAGTTACTTTATCTTTCTATTTCTTTAGACTTGAAATATAGCCTCAAAAACAAAAGGTAACAATAATAAAGATGTTATCTATATTTATTCAATAAGGACTCAAAATCATTGAAATATCGAGTGGTTACACAAAATATTTGCCTGAAGTACTCAAGATTTTCTTGTAATTCTTAGTATCTTTAGACATTGTTCATGACAAACTACCATAGAATTTATAGAAATCACCCATTTCCTACACTTTCTGTAACAAGGATAAATAAACTTTACCAAGTCATAAAACTTTAAGGGTTACGGCGTCTATGCAAACGAGACACTGGAAATGCTGGAGAAAGAAATATGGCCTTAGAGCACTCAGACACTCCCAGCAGGATGGACTGACCAAAGTTTAAAACTTTACTTTTACTCTATCAAAAGGAATGATATCTTATTTTGACCAAATCAAGGCTCAGGTAGACCTGGAAGTCAAAACGTGTGGCTCAGCCTCTGAAGAGACCTTTAGCCCTCACGGTCTCCCTGCAATCACTCTAGGCTCCTGACGTCTAGCACAGTCTTGCCAGGTTATCCCCTCAGCCTGCCGCACCCTCTACCCATTCCGTGTCAAAATCCCATCCACTAGATATTATCCGACTAGAATTTAAATAAAAACTTGAAACATGACCAAAAAAATCTCATCCAGACGTTAAGGCTGTGGCAAAGATTTGTCTGATTTCCCACAGCAGATGGGAACTTTATTTCTTAATATCCACAGATTGTTTTCTTAATTCCTTTATGAATTACATTCTGCCTAAAATTATAGCTATCAGTATCTTCTCTCCCCGTTAAATGGTATGCTTCTTGAACAGCTAACATGTAACAATTATGTTACAACATACCAGGCATTGGGCTGTTTGCTTTGCACACACTAGTGGGTACCATTATTAGCCCATTTTACAGTTGTGGAAACTGAGACAGAAAGAGCTTGCGTGACTTATCCAAGATTATCCAACAACTATTAAGTATAAATACTGAAATATAAATTTAGGTCTGTCAGATTCCAGAGCCTATGCTTTTTAATTCTTATGCTCTACTGCACCTTGAACAGTGGAAGGTAAACAATAAATATTTGGCTTAAAAAAATTCATCCTTATATGAATTTTCATTTAACCAACCTACTAAATTCAAGGCACTGTGGTGGTGCCAGAAAAAACAAGAAAAATATGGCATGGGCTCTTCAACCGGGAACCCACAGTCCCAGACAACTGAGAAGTGAATACATCTTCAGATTCCCATACTTTACTGGGCTTTTTCTTCCCATACAACTGAAAGGCCTTGTGACAAAGGCTCAAATTGTGGAAACTAGTTATAATGCTCTCTTGTCACTGCAATAAAATTGATTATATCAAAAAATAAGCCACCTTAATTTCACATTCTACAGTTGTACAGTTAGTGATGCTGGGACTGAATTAGATACTGTAATGCACTCTTTGAGAGTATATTGAATACACTTCATTTCTTCTGTAATATAAATGTTCTCAGTTGAGACAGGGAATGTAACTTAGCATTTTCAGAGCCACTGGCTAAATTGCCTCTATTGATGAGGCTCGGCAGGTTCTTTCTGAATGATTCTAAGTAACTGCCAAGGGATAAAAGATAGTGCTCTGTGGGCTGTAGCCACAGCATGCTCAGAGCCTACTGGGAAGAGAATAAAGCACAAGGTCTTGTGCATGAATGGTTCTATGTTCTGCCTGGAGCATGGCTGACTGACCATCCCTGAAATTATATAAATGAAAGGAAGTAGGCCAAGGTAGACATTTGTATTAATAATCAGCATGCATGAAGTAAATTAGGCTATCCCAACAGGTCCTTCCTAAAGGAGTGGAAAGGCAGTACAAGCCTCCAGAAATAAAGTCTGCTAAAGCAATCTTTTCAAAGCTTTTGACAAACTGCAAACCTCAGCCATTTATTTTTTTCTCATTGAAAGGAGAGTTCAGGGAGAAGTTTCAGTCCGGTTCACACGTGTGAGCACATGCACACACACACACACACACACACACACACACACAGAGTGTATAGGTGTATGAAGCATGAACTAGGACATCAGAGTTACGTAGCATTGTCCTTATTCACAAAGGAAGTCAAGGGACCTGGTTCTGCCATTAAGCAGAGGGAGGATTTTTCACCAATGTCAGAGGGCAGGTGAAGTGCAGTTCCTTTAGCTCCTGTGTATATTCCCACGTGCACAATCTGTAGTACAGTGGAATCTGGGCTCCTTATTTGTACAGTTATGTTGAGACTGCAGGCAGGAACAACAAGAGCCATTCCAATAAGAAGAGAGAAGTCAAGAAATTCAGCCAAACCATAATTAAGATTTCTAATTTTTTGAAGAAAACAATAAATTTGAAACCTTTTTGCTTTCTGATTCTAGAGAATAGAGTTTAACCTGCTTATTTCCTGGTATAGAAATTTCTCAGGTTTCTAAATTCTTATTTTCAATATCTCCCCTTCATGAAGAGCCCATAGTAGGGAAACAATGGTGAGAAATAGTAATCCCATTCAATAATGCTATAGAATCGTGTTTTCCTCTAACATCTATAGAAAAAAAAATGAATCCGTTTGGCAACAATATCCTTTGCAACAAAAATACGTATCATTCGCCCTTATGTCATTTCATAATAAATTTTTTATTTTCATTTGCACAAATATTAACCATGTCTAAATAAGATTTTAATCCAAAAGAGCACTTAATAAAAAATGCCAAGGCATTCAAATGTTTTAACTCGATTCAGTAATAAATAGATTCCCAAACTTTCTCTTAACCTATTTTCATTTAAATTGGGGTAAAACATAAGATTTAATTCAAGTAATTAAGGAGTAATATTACTTAGAGGTACGAAATAAATTTCCTTCATGGTGTTATTCTATTTCTTAACTACCCAAGTATTTTAAAAACAAGAATGTAAAAGTTTATGGCTGATTAAAACCTGAAAGACATTATTACCTAAAAGCTCTTATTTTTCTTAAGAAACTAAAACCTCCATGTGCAGAAACAGAATGCACATGACTAATTCATCTTAAGCACATTCAAGAAATACAGTTGATGTGGCTTGTGCCATGATGATGAGAACACAATAAACTGTGAAAAATGTCATTTCTGGAAAATTATTTGGCTAGTGTTCAGCAAGAGATGAATCTTTGTAACAGATGTGTCATGATGACTTTGATGAATTGAACTTATTAAAATATGGAGCATTTTAGAAGATATTCCCTTAAAACTGAATTAATTTAGATAGAATATACTGCATGACATTATTCATACATCCATTTCTAGCACTGCAGAATAGTTCTGTGTCAGTGAGATGATGTCTTCCTTCAAATACCTGCTTGGAGTCCACTTTTTGTCCTCTAATTTAAAAAATAAAGAGGAAACTTGGACTTACTCTCTGAGGTTTTCACCAGCTAGAAGTTTATAATTTTTGTATTTTATGCACTCTGAAACTTTCCATGTTTGAAGACAAAAATCTCAGGAGAAGATCCCTCTTCTAAGAAGTTTTTTTTCTACTTAGCAGAAAACTCTGAGCTACAAGGCATTCTGATTAAAGAGTTGATATCTTGGTCAATCGCTACAGATGTATCATTTTTCAATTTGCTACAAAGAAATTAAAAACCCATAAATACAAATATTAGAACTTAATACTCTACTATGGGGCTTTAGTGTCCCATAACATATATATTTGGACAAGGAGTCAGTTTTATATAAGTGGATGTACTCATATTTCTGGGCTTCATGTGATGCCCTTAATGGATCATGCCAAACCACATTTAGCTAATTTTGGTTATAGTTTAAAAGTAAGAACTTTGAAGATCTGTAATTTAGGAATCTATTTAGATACCATTCTTGGTATCTTAAAGCATTTAAAAGGCTAGCCCGCACAGAGTGAGACAAGGTGAGAACAAATATGTAACAAAATAGATGTCATTTTTAAGAGATTGATCATGTTGATTTTAAGACTAAGCCACCTGTAGCTACTTTCAGCAAGCAAATGCAAGATGTAGCAAAGAAACATTTCACACTTAAAATGATGCTGACTTCCAGTCCCCAAAAAGAAACATTCTCATATGAACTGTCTGCTTTGACTATTATCAAAACTCTTCCTAAAAAGAATTTTTAGGAAAAGAGTATTATTCATGGCGTCTAATTTATAATATAATAAAGGTATTATAAATCACTGAAAGTATTAAAGTAGATTACATCTTAGCAATCATTGTACTTTAGGGTAATACACTGAGTTCCTGCTTCTATAAAGAGATAAGACAAGTCAGTTTTCACTAGTAATTTACAATGAATGAAAGCATTCTTATTTCCTCTATTTTTAACAGAACAGAAGTCTAGAAGATGATCAAGGTGCTTTAGTTCCTAGAGTTTCCAGAAAGTACTGTAAGTTCTAAAAATGAAAGAAATTTCTTATTCTTTAATGACAAAATAAAAGCTTCCCCCTCCTCACAATGGCATTAAGAGGAGTTTCTCAATCCAAATTCATTTGCCTTGTGGTTTTGATTAAATATATGCACATTGCAAACTTCATATTACAGAGAATGTACAATTTTTACAGTGAGGTTCTTACAAATTATGATATTTGATACAAGGTCAAGCAATCTTCCATTTTGTTCAAAATGTTCCGATGACCCGAAATTGCCATTAGTTTATGTTCTGCAAAGTCTTTCTTCCTAAAATCTATTAATACCACCAAACCAAAGATAAAGATTTTTCCCTCCCTCTAAACAGGGGAGTTAATGCCTATGAGCAAATAACATTTTTAACAAATAAAACCCAGGGGATCTAGTCAGGCAAAGGAATAAATCCTCACCTTTCACACAACTTTCAAACTGGTAAACAATATAAGAATTCAAAAATCGCTTCTTTTCAACTCATGCCGTATAATGTACAAAGTTTTATGTAATGGCCATGCCAGATCCACTTTGCTGTCAGCCATGAGAATTCAATGGTTAGAGGCTTAACTTTAATATGCAAAGTAGAGGGTTGGGCGGAAATGGAGGGGGGCATCAGGATAAATAACCCACACAACTGGAAGTAGAAGTTCAGGTCATTTCCTATCTGAGGATATACAGGGCACATTGGAGAATGGTCAGACTACCTGAAAGGAAACCACAAGCTGATTAGTTCCACTCCAAGGGATGGTTTTTAAAAACTCGTTCTTATTCTTTACCATTGATTGGACGTCTAAATGGAAGGCTACATATGGTGAAAGATATATACATTCGGCCATTACAACAGAAGGGCGATAAATTATTCGGGGTGCCTGCAGAGAACTCTGTAATCCACTCTTTCCATTTTCACTCTCACCTGTGAAAAAGCCTGAAACTTATGCCAATTGGTTGTTAATAATGTGCTCTGGAAGGGAGCAAGTTGAAATTGTTCCCAAAACTGCAAATCAAGAGACAAAGTATGTGTGTCTACTACTGTTGAATGAAATTATATATCAGAACAAAAGACCGTGTCTGCAGTACAGGACTAAAATATGCTTTCATGTGTCCTATAAAATCCAAAGCTCTGGGCAGCACAAAGCTCTGGAGTGCTTATATTTCTACTCCCAGAAGAATATCCTAACATAGATGTAGCTAACGGAAGCCTCCAAAAGGAAGTTTGTGATATGAAATTTAAAATAATTGTTTTTTAAATTTGTAGTTTCCAGATTGAGTTTCTACTGTGCCTGCCAAATATTCTCCTTCTTTTTCTGTGGGTTAGCTACACAAATATGGATTTCATTTGTTTATTAAGAAAAGGAAGTGGTGATTCAGCCACTTTGTATAGATGCCATAGTGTTCCTGTTTCTATTCTTCCACAGGACACGGTAAGAGGTGACAGGTCAAAAGCTAAGAGGAAGGGAGAGCACAGTGGGGTGGTGATTAGGAAGAGCGAGCTCCTTGCAACTCGGGCTTGGTCTGCAGCACAGGCTGCCTCCCTTGGACCTTCTAATTCACCTCAGTGCCTGACCAGCCCCTGCAGCTCCATTGTGGTCCTTTTCCTCAATCTGGATGGCCTCTGGGCAGCAGAAATGCTATTCCCAAACTCTCTTTTATGTAGGTTCCAAATGCCAGTTTTCCAGGAATCTTTCATCCTCAAACGTGTCAAGTAGAAGAGACTCCCTTCTTGTCTTTCTCTAAAAAGTTTTGGGTCTGTATTTATTTGCTACAGGCACATCAAATATAAACATTCCAAAGCTTAGTGCTGTCCATGTGCCACTTATGAGCCATGTGTCACCAGTATGTCACTCTCCTTCTCTGAGCCCCATTTCAGGTTGACGAGTAAAACAGAGCAATACTAGCAGTCCTGTCTACTTCACAGGGTTGTAGCATCAAATGAGCTATGTGAAAGGGCTTTTGATCACTAAATTCCAATTAAATGTATTGCATAATAATTAGCCAAGAGTGCTTTCAAATGAAGGATGCATATATATTTACACATCACAGGCAAAGTTATAAGGCTATGCATATGGAATATGAAAGCTGAATCAATTCAAAGGACAAAGAAGGGAGAAGGATTCACAGAGAAGGGAGAAGACAGAGATAAAGGACAAGTGTGAAAGTAAACCCTGCATATTCAACAGGGATCTGAAGAAGTATGGTTTGAAGAGGTACTTATTTGAAAACATCACTACCATGGTTAAATTTGTGTTAGTGTAGCTAGGCTATGGTGCCTGGTTGTTTGGTCAAATGCTAGTCTAGATGTTGCTGTGAAGCTATTTTTTTTTTTTTTAAAGATTTTATTTATTTATTTCACAGAGGGAGAGAGATCACAAGGAGGCAGAGAGGCAGGCAGAGAGAGAGAGGAGGAAGCAGGCTCCCCGCTGAGCAGGGAGCCCGATGCGGGCCTCGATCCCAGGACCCTGAGATCATGACCTGAGCCGAAAGCAGAGGCTTTTAACCCACTGAGCCACCCAGGCGCCCGCTGTGAAGCTATTTTAAAGATACGATTGACATTTGCAATCAATTGACTCTGAGCTAAGCAAATTGTCCTTGATTATATGGGTGGATTGAATAATTGTCCTATCAGCTGAGGGCCTTAAGAGCAAAAACTGGGGCTTCCCAGAGATGAAGTAATTTCGCTTCAAGACTGTAACATAGAAACCTTGTCTCAGTTTCCAGCCTGCTGGCCTGCTCTACAGATTTCAGATTTACCAGCTCCTACAGTTATGTGGCCAATTTCCTAAAATAAATCTCTCTCTCATAGGTATTCTGTTAGTTCTGTTTCTCTGGAGAACCTTGACTGATACAATCACCAAAGCCATTTTTATTGAAAAATGCAGTGGATTCTTTTCAACCTTTATCTTGTTTGCCATTTTGCACGAGCCTCTGAACTCCAACCATGCCAGCAATGCAGAGTAGAGAGAATACAGCCCCAAGTGAAGGATCATTTTTTGTCACAATGAGAAGAGCTTGGTATTTTCCAAAATCATATGTGGATTGTATTTGGATATCTTACCATATCAAATATGATAAATATCATATTTAGGCTATATCAATTCAAATTGGTTCATTTGTAACCAAAATCATATTTGGACTGTAATTGTATTTGGATATTTTGCCAATAATTCAAACTCAAAATACTCAACACTGACAAATTTTTCCTCTATAAAATGTTCCTTTTTTGACCTGCTACTCCCATGGTGTCCTATTTGTCTCCACTATAGAATCATCCTTTACTTTTCCTCTGGTTCACATATTCATTCTATAAATCCTATAACTCTTCTTTGGTAACTTTTCTCAGATGAAGCCCATCTTAGATTTTCTTCATGTTTCCTCCCATAGCTACCCTGCAAATTACTCTCAGATCGATCATTCTAAGTAGGCTTTCAACTGCCCATAGATTTTTCTATTAAATTTTCTATTAAAATTGAAGATCCATATCCTGCTAAGTCTGGCATTCAAGGCTCTCCATGTGGAATCCTGACCAATCCTTCCAGAATAACCTCTACTACTTCTATCAAGAACTATCTACTCCAGACACCTTGGCCACTCCAATGGCTCATTTCCACCTCTTAGGCCACTTTCTCCTTCTTCACTGATCCGACTATTTCCCATCTTTCAAGTCTCAGCTCAAGTTCCAATTTTCCTAGCCATTCATATGCTTAATATAACTTCCTCATTCAGAATTAGTGCTGTGACTATCTGACTCATTCATTTGGCATTTAAGTATAAAGTGACTTGTATGGTTAATAAATAGTAAACAGTAAAGACTATTCTCTTCAATGAAATTAAAAGTTGTGTGAGGCAGGACTATATTTTTAAAATAATTCGAGGAGGGGCACCTGGGAGGCTCAGTCAGTGAAGCATCTCCCTACGGCTCAGGTCATGATCCCAGGGTCCTGGGATGGAGCCCAGCATCTGGCTCTCTCCTCAGGGGGGAGTCTGCTTCTCCCTCTTCCTCTCCCCCTCCGCCTGTTTGTGTTCGCTCTCTCACTCTCACTCTCTGTGTCTCTCTCAAATAAAATCCTTAAAAAAATTAAAAATAAAATAATTTAAGGAACAAAAGAGGGTAGGAGGGATGGAGGGAGAAACTAAATGAGAGACCTTCCTTTGTATTCCTTAGCTGTGAGTTACAACTTGGCACTGCATGTATCTTCCATCCAAATGCTACACTTATTTCCCATTGTGGGAATAATCAAAGAGACATTTTAATAAAATGTGCTGTCCTGAGGATACATGAGTTTTCTAGTTGTGGTTGATTTGTATTACGTCCATTTTACCCACTCTGGGCAAAATGGCTGATATGTCCTATAGACCATAGTCAGGGAACAAAGTGATGTTAATGAATGTGCTTGGGGATGCTCTGAAAAGCAGCACCAAGGCTTTTTGTATTGGTAAACACAGTGCACATTTTTCAGTCTTCATCCCATTTGCCAGTTTGCAGTATCTACTACTGTTCACCACTCTTCATTTTAAGACTTTTCCCTGTCTCCCTTGACTGTAGTATGTCCTCATTCTCCCACCGCCTCCCTAAGCACTCCCATCTCAGTCTTCTTTAAGGGCTCCCATTTTCCACCTATTTCTTAAATGACAAATTCTAGTGGAGAGTAGGGGAGGGTCTCATCTTCATGAGTTGCATAGCCTGATGACTTCAATCACATCAACAACCAGCTATACTTTCATTATTCCTAAAGCTCACACTCCAGCTCAAATCATTCCCCTGAGTGGAATAACAACATAGTCAACTGGCTGCTGGATGCTTCCATTTGAATGTCCCACATGCATCTATAATTCCCCATTAGACAAAACCTCCTCTTCCCTCTTCATTCTATGTCCCAGTGACCTGCACTACTATTGCCCAGAGGAAGGCCTGAGAATCACCCCCACTTCTCTCTACTCATTACCCGTACATCTAGTCACACATTTTGCCATTTCCACCTCATTAATAGCACCTGAATCCATCCCTATCTCTACTTCTCTCCAAGCCATTACATTTCTCACCTAAATAACTGCAGTAGTACCTTAATCATCCCTCACTTCCTTTTTGTCCTCTTGTCCTTTAGCAAGAATGATCTTCCCAAAATGTTCATCTGACCATGTCTCCCTACTTCTTAAATCCTTCAGACTTTGCGTACTGTCAGGGTAATGACTTAGCATGGTGTGCATGGTCCTTCACAGCCTTATCTACTCCAGTTTCTGCTCTCTTGATTTACAGCCCTGAACTTTACACGTCAAACTATTTAAAATGCAGCTTTTGCGACACCATTCTGTCTTGTGCCTCGAAGTCTTTGAAAACGCTAGCCTTCCCGAAAACACTGCATTACCTAAATTTTTCATGTCAACAACTCCTTGACTTATCATAGATCCAGAGGTATCCCTGATCCTTTTTCCACCCAAATCTGGGATATTTACCCCTCTATTTTTCTCCTATTGTACCTGGACATAACCAGAGCATACTTCTTCTCACATAATATTGCTATATTTTTGTTTGTTTTGTTTCCACTAGACTCTTAAGTTCCTTGAAGACTGTGGCTTATCTTGCTATTTTATCACCACCATATACAGCAGAGGGCATGCATATTTTAGGTACTCAATATGAGTTTGATGAATGAATCAGTGATAAATGGCACTATATTTTAAATAACTATATTAGCTAATTATTAATAACCCTTTAAAGTATCTCCTGGCTCTATATCCTATGATTCCATCCTTTGTTCATTTCCTTGACCATAAAGAAATACTCTCAATAAAAAATTCTACAGAAATAAAAGCTAGAGATGTATATGTATTTCTGAGACTGAAATTATTAACAAGTAAGAAAATAAGAAAAAAGCTCCATTTTATTTAACCCTAAGCAAATCTCAAGAAAGCATGAGGACCTGTGAAAATAAAAAAGGCATTAAAAATATCATTCATAATGATTTTTTAAAAATCATATGAACATTTAGGTAACCTCAAACACTTTAGATTCATGGTTTGATGACTTTTAATTCCACCAAAGCTAGAACTAAAGTTCATTTAACATCTAGATGAGGGAATTCTTTCTGTATTATAGTCTACAACTCCATTCCTATCAAACAGGTGACTTAGTCAACTGAAGCCAAATGTAGGCCAACTTCATGGTGTCCACATCATCAAAAATGAAGCAGAAGCCACCCTTTTACAAGAGGAAATCGCAGCATTTTAAGTAGCTAGTTTGGTAGAATGGGGACACTGAGGATTTCTCTGTAATCACATGCTCCACAAAGATTATTGAGTGCATAGACATTCATGAGGAAACAATGATGTACACTTCAATCACTTGTTTGACCTTGTTCAAAATGCTAACATTCAAAATGATTCCAAACTGCTTTCTTTCTTTCTTTCTTTCTTTTTTAAGATTTATTTATTTATTTGACAGAGAGAGAGACAGCAACAGAGGGAACATAAGCGGGGGGAGTGGAAGAGAGAGAAGACTACCTGCCAAGCAGAGAGCCTGATGCGGGGCTCGATCCCAGGACCCTGGGATCATGACCTAAGCTGAATGCAGATGCTTAACAACTGAGCCACCCAGGCATCCCCAAACTGCTTTCTAACAGCACTTTATTTTAGAGTGACTTTCTTGACCAGGCTAGTTATTGCCCATAAATCCACAATTGGGGAGGTTATATAATTACCTCCCCTTGTCCTCCCCTTATTTGCAGGCTTGCATAGGCAGAGAGTCTTAGAAATTCAGCAGCATAACTAAGTATTTGATCACAAGAAAGTCAAACAGGAAAGAGTGCTATGACAACCCATTTGGTTGTAGACTATATATTTGAAAAGTTTGCAGGTGTCCGATCAGCAACCGACAGCAAAAACTTTAAAACTGAGAGGTTCCTTTTTAATAATTCTGACTGCATTTGTGCTACTTATTTTGTTTTTTATTTTTTAATCTAAAAAGAAACACTCTTTTAACTCTCTCTTATTTCATCTACCAAGTATCTTTGGGAGAGAGAGGATCCATGCCTAAACTCTCTTTGGTTTTAATCATTTATTTCCCACCAAAGAGCAACAGTTGCTTACTTTTCAAACCTTCTAAGAGTCACTTTAAAAGCATTAGTCACAGATGGAGGCTTTGGCTGTACAGCTGGGACTTTGGAGGTGACTCTGTTGGAAGGTGATCATGTACACACACTCAGGCCATGAGCCTCCCCCCAATAAACACGATCAGCCCTTAAAAAAATAAAAAAATAAAAAGGATTAGCCATTTTTTTGGTAAAAGTGTTACTAAACATTAAGCTTTCACCTGAAACAACTCAGAGTATGAAACAAGATAGATAACCAGAATTGTTTCTAGTTGAGTAAGTTACTCTGAACCCAATACTGTTGTAGACAAAAGGTAATGAAATCAGTCAGTAGTGCAAGAAACAGTGGAGAGAAGAAAGAGAAAGACCTAACAGAGTCCAATGGTGCTTAGAGTTAAAAAGTCCTCCTTATCAACGATGTTACAAAGTAACCTGGGCAGGACTGGGGTTCATGACCTGCCATTAAAACCCTACTCTTCTTATAAACCAATCCCCAACTTAAAAACAAACAAACAAACAAACAAACAAACAAAAAATTACCTCTTTCTTTTTATGTTTTTTCCTGCCCAAAAATTCTAGTAATATTTCTTTTAAGATTATATTTATTTATTTATTTGAGAGAGAGTTCAAGTAGGGGGAGGAGCAGAGAGGGCAGGAAAGGAAGGGAGAAAAAATCTCAAGCAGACTCCATGCTGAGCGTAGAGCCTAACACGGGGCTTGATTCCACGACCCTGAGATCATGACCTGAGCCAAAACCAAGAGTTGAACGCTTAACCGACTGAACCACCCAGGTGCTCCATTCTAGTGATAATAGTTTTGATGAATGTTTTTCTTCTCTAAAATGTTACAGTGAGATAGAGTTTACATTATCACCCAAGTGACATACCTATGTACATCTCTCTGAGGATTTCTAGCTTTTCTGTTCCTTTTTTTCTTTTTCTATTTCTTAAGGAATT
The DNA here is from genome assembly GCA_002007465.1 of Ailurus styani. Taxonomy (NCBI): domain Eukaryota; kingdom Metazoa; phylum Chordata; class Mammalia; order Carnivora; family Ailuridae; genus Ailurus; species Ailurus styani. Next base: position 1,742,303 of record LNAC01000032.1, on the reverse strand, counting down.
ATTTCCAGACAGGGCAGCAGAGGTTGGCTGTTACCAAATCTATTTACCTTTTCTTCTGAGCCCACAGCTACATTTCTTGATCTCTCTTGCAGTTATGTGTGAAGATGGAAGTTGACTCTTGCCAAAGGAATGTGGTCAAAAGTGATATAAACCATAAAACCCTGTACTTCAAGTACTGGCCAAAGAAAATCCTTCTATCTAAGCTTTCACTCTCTTTCCTTATTTTTCTTATCTGATGGCTGCATATCTATGCTCAGGGTAACTTTAGAACACTCGGATGAAAGATAGTCTCCATCACTCTGGGTCCCTGAAAGATTATCCCTCACCATGTATAAGAAATAAATGTATATTGTGGTAAACTACTAACATCTCAGGGTCTGTCTGTCATAGTAGCTACAGTTATTCTAAAACAGATGGCATCTAGAAATAGACTAGTAGAAAAAATAACGTTGCAAAGAAAAACATTGTCAATATTTTTGTATGTCTAGTTCCTCCTCTCCTCCTCTTTTGAAACACCCTTATTTACCTCAATTTGTGGGTCTTTACCCAGTATCTTGCCCTTTTCAAGAATTCCAAAGTTCTGCTTAATCTGGCATTAAATCTATATAAACAATATGAGAGGGAGCATTGAAATAAACTGCCACTAAGCATAGTTTCCTCTTCAAACATGGCAGCTTGAATCACTCAAAACAGAAGACATAAAAAGACACTGGGGAATCTCTTCTATGTAAGAATTATAGTTATATCCTCTTGTTCTACCTTTTGTTCCAAGAGACAAACCTGTGTTCAGTGTCCCCAAATGAACTACCCATCTGTGACAGCCTACGGTCATTCTATTATAGCCTTGTCCCCAAACAGCCTTTAGACACAAACTAATTCTCCAGGCTTGTTTTGTCTGTTTCTTTGGTTTGTTATGGTGACTGTATCTGAATTTTATCTAGCCATCCTAGTATATTATAGTGGTTCTGCTTCCTATAAGATAAATGATTTGCTCTATCAACAAAAATGCCCTATTATTACAGAAAAAATAAGGCACTACACATCCAAAAGCATAGTCTTTGAGCCCAAATAGAAATAAAAATGTGCTAATAACTAAGCAGGAATATAACAAAGAAGAAATTAAAGGAACATTTGCTGAAATACTCTAAGACAATTTTGTATTTAATTTTCTTGACTCAAAGGCAAAGCTCATATCACCACACATTAGATATGAATTAGATGATTTATAAGCTTGTCTTGAGTAACCAACCGTATGAAAGATCACATGGAAGATGGGAGGGAGATCTATAGGTAACTAAGAAAAGCTTAATAGGAACTGTAGATAACAGAGGGAGGATAAGACACAACAAGGAAGGTATCTGCAGAGAAAGCGGTAAACCTAAAAGCTTACTTGGATGAAAAACATCTTAAAGAAATATGGTGGGGGGAATGGGCTTCGAAGAGAGATAGAGATGACATAGGTTCAAATTTTGGTTCTGCTTCCCGCTAAATGTGAGTGCTTGAGCAAAATTACTTGACTTGCCCAACCCTCAGTTTCTTAGTCTGTAAAATGGGTATAACAAATCTCTAGTTCTTGAGGCTGGTATGAGAATTGGTCTGTAAAGTGACACATGGTAGGAAGTTTACCATAAACTATAATTATTAGCATATCTGGAAAAGATTTACTATTGACTTAAAAGTCATATTTTTTTTAATATGAAGTAAAGATACAAGAGTTTTTCATCTAAAATTTCCTCAGAGATTTCTTTTCCTAATTCATCTACCACATTGGCAGAAATAGCCTTGTAAGCTTAACTTGGCTAAGTCTGCTTCATTCATCTGTCAACAAGATTCTGGGCTTCAAACTGAGTTGACAATTGCTGAAGGTACACGGGACAGAACAGGCTGCATGAGAGCGTCATATTTCACACCTCAGAGGGTTCTATGCTACCAACAATAACATCATATCTCTGTCAGTCAAGCACAATTATACTGCTTGATAGACCAACACAAATAAAAAGCCAGTTAAAACAGGTCTCCTGACTCTTTTCTGGCTACACTTATGGACTCTTTTTACTCTTCTACCTCTGAATATTAGAATAGCACTTCCTTTGGGGACAAAGGACAGAGAAACCACATCCCCCACTGACTCGAAAACGATCCAAAATAGTGCAAAATTTGCTATATTTGAAAACTCTGAAGGCACTTTGTAAACTTTAATCTTACTCTTTGTTTCTTATTGAAACATGAATGTATTTTTAAGACACCCAGAATAGAAGGTACAATTTCATGCCGTATGCAATCAGGTAACACAACGGTCAGGCAAATCATTCTAGCAAACATATTCGTGATATCCATGCTAGGCGCTCAAATCACTTTTATGGATTCCTTTAGAGCAATGTTTGAAAACATGTTACCTTTATGAAAAAGAAAATAGAAAAAAGTACCTTATATCCAGGTAAAAGTAAATTAAATCATCATAAAATTACTCCACTGTAGCCTTTTATAGTAAGACTCCTGAGGTAGTGATTTCTTTTTTGTCAAAATGGGTAACTTATAAATTATAATCTGAATAGCTTCTTCCTAAAGAGTAAATGGATATGTGGGATCGAAATCAAGTTGTAATTTCAAGCATTAAATTATAAATGATCTCAATATTCAAGACCTAGAAACTGACAGAGAATAAACACTTTAGCCTCACATAATTCTAGCATAACGTGCCCAAGTTTTCCAAAATACATCAAATGAAGATGTAAAGTTGCTAAATTAAATTTTATCATTATGCTGTTTTTAAAATTTTACTTCAGGGTATTACTTCAGAAGGGTAATGAAAAAGGTGACTCTTAGTGGCAGAAAAGATCTGATACTGTCCCTCAGGCCAATCAATCTTTTATTTGTTCATTTCCTAAGTGTGCGAATGCTGTTTTTTACACTGCTGAGCACATTTCACAACAAGTGAATGTGAATGGCAAGAAAATACACACCAGGACATCAGGTTACACTTCATAATCTTTCTGTATATGTGAAGCCGTGGGACCACAGAAGCTCACGGCTAGAAGGGGCTCAAGGAATTTACTTTTGCCAATGAGTCTGGTACAGGCTCCGTGCCATGGGTTACTCACCAAAATCAAGACCATGGAACTTCTCACACCACCTTTGTGCTTTACACTGGATTTACAGGATGGAGGCAAGGGCAACTGCCATTAAAGTGGCAGCATAAATTTTGATATTTCATCCAATTTCTTCATTGGGAAGATAGTTAAGTATATTTTTTTAAAAAACACAAAATTAGGGGGAAAAATTCTCTAAAAATAAAATTACAGAAATTTTCAGATTTCAGTGCATGGAACAGAAATGGAAAAATACACATACAATTAAATGATGCTAAGACTAGGATGAGCATGGTCACTTCAAATTATAATTGTCAATATTCAGATATTACATCTCAAAAAATATATCACTGGTAAACCTATTTAATCATAATAATGCCACTGTTCATTTACTATTACTCAGATACAAGAAATATAATGGAAATATTTTATAACTCTAAAGTTAAATTTAATAAAAGGCAAATCCTTGAAAATCATGTATATGAGTTTAGAAATTAGAGGTTCAAGAGGATTTCATTATAAGGTATTTTATCTATAAGAGTTACCATGATATGGGGTCCCAAGTGCTATAAGACTCCATTGTATTAGTAAAGACAGCATGATCAATACATACTTTTTCTTTTTCACAATCAATGGTTTTTCATTTCTTCAAATGTGAGTGACTTCAATTATCTTTTAGTCAGTATTATTAATCTCATTTATTATTAAATTATTGTTAAATTATTAATTCATTTGATTATTAACTTATTAAAATTATTAAATTACAAACTTGATTATTATTAAAACTCATAACTATACCTTATTTCTTAGATTTAATGCAGTTAGCTAGACACAGAACTTCTTCAAAACTCCATCGAGATGGGACAGTATGAATGCTCATTTCATGCATTAGAAACCTGATATTTTTTGGACTTTTTAAAAATATATAATTACTTATATCAAGGAATATGATTTGACCATAGCCTGGCAAACCTGTGTGACAATGATATATGTTGTAACATACTCATAATTCATAAGCAATAGGAATAATGTGGTAAGTGGAATGGGTTTAAAATCAGACACATCTAATTGAATTCCAACTTTGTAAACCCTCTCTAGAGGCACAACCCATTGATAATTAACCACTATGAGTCTTTTCCTCACTGAGCAATGGGAATGGTAACACCAGGATTTATGTGAGATAAAATGAAAGTATGTGGGTGAAGTACATAGAATGTTACTTGCCATATACAAACATATGTCATTATACTACATTTCACATTATTGAGCTTCACAGCTATAGGTTTTATTATTATTATTATTACAAATTGAAGGTTTGTGGCAATCCTGCATCAAACAAGTCCATAGGAACCATTTGTCTAATAGCATTTGCTCCCTTTGTGTCTCTGTCACAGAGAGACGTTTTGATAATTCTCACAATATTTCAAACTTTTTCATTACTATTATATTTGCTATGGTGATCTATGATCAGTTATTGTGACTCACTGAAATCTCAGATGATGGCTAGCATTTTTAGCAATGATGTATTTTTTAATTAAGGCAGGTATATTGTTTTTGTGTTTTTTGTTTTTTGGACATAATGATATTACACACTTAAGAGACTACAGTATAGTGTCAGCATAACTTTCATATGCACTAGGAAGCCAAAAACTTCATTTGACTCACTTTATAGTGTTTATCTCTTTATTTCAGTAGTCTGGAACTGAACTCACAATATCTCCCAGGTATGCCTATACTCAGGGCTTAAGCATATTAGTTATATTTTCTACTTATATAATAAGAAAAAACAACTAAATCTTTAGTGGAGAACTGGACTATTAGATGGCCCCAAGAAGGGAGGGGCTGTATGGCGACTGAAAACTTCTGAAGGGCCAAAGAGGAAACACTAGAACCCAGGATGTCACTGTATGTCACCGTATGGAAGAAGCAAGATTTAACTACCTCTTGGCATGTCTAATAGTTACATCCACCAAAAAAAAGTCTTGAACACTCTATTCTGGCTGTAATCTCTAGAGTTTCCTCTGGGTAGTAATGGTTTCTTTCTAGTTTTAAAGACAGAGGCTTACATATAAAGCCAAAGAATAAGGCTCCGAGACCAGGGCCATGCCATCTGCCTAGCATTAAGCAGGAGCTGAAAGTCAGTTACAGAAGCAAAGTCACTTCTAACATGATTTATGTTCCACCCTTGAACGTGGCAGGAAGACTGCAAAAGATATTTGGAAGCCAATGCTTCCTCTGAATAAAGTAAATGAGTATATGCTAAACCCCTCTCCCCGGACCATGCTGGCCTGTTAGAAAAGTTGCCAATGTGAAGTCTTTGAACCCTGGAGCAAATTGGCTATTTGAGAAAATATCTCAAGGCCAATGATCATTGCTACCGTAAATGTACAGTGGACAATGCAAACACTGGGGTCAGACAACAGATATCCAGGATATTATTACTCAAAAACACATCTAGCTCAAAGCTGACAAGATAATCTGTTCCTGTGAGTGCAAAGCAGGCTGGAATGCTACAGCTCTGACCTACTCAAGGAAAGAAAAAAGAAAGAGCAACTCTCTAAGGACTCCATCTCATGTTTTTTATGCAGACATACTCCAACAGACTTCAAAGGGAGTGTTGCCTAAGGAGGGAGTACCGGACCAAGCCCACGGGGGGTATCATTTCCATGATCATGTTGCCATCTACATTTGGTGGACTGGCAAATGCAAATATTTCAGATACAAGTTTAAACAGATGAAAAAAGAAGTGCGAAATAGCTTGGGGATTTGCTTGCAAGAGAAACCTCAGAATTCCAGGAAAAGTATTTAATATCAGGAGCTTCATAAGTTACTCCAAAATTCCCAGGAGAGTAACTGGTTTGTGATCATATTATAAATAAAGTTTTTTTTAAATAAACATGTTTTGCACTTGAACATATGCAAGATAGTGTACTTAAAAAATAATTTCCTAATGCTAAATACTCCTCAAAGGTCAGTGACAATTTTTCTAATTGAAATATAGGCTATATTTTGATGTCTCAACAAAGTTTTAACATACGTGATCCCAATTAAGGTACAAAGGCCCAAATGCAGCAAATATACTTACAGGAGGACCTGTGGGGTGGGGGCAGGGTGGAGAGAATAAGAGAAAGGGAGAGATGAATTAGTGAAGATGCAAAATATTGAGATTAAATACAAGATGAAAGCATTGTCGTAATCATCAGCAAAATACAAAAGGAAGAAGTCATCTAGAAATCAATGATTCTTAATCTTTTTTTTAGGTCATGGACAACTTTGATACCATATCAGAAAAGTGCATTTACATCTATCTGCACACCAAATTTTACATAAAATTTCAGTGGATATTCAGATTCCCTGACGCCTATGAATTACTGAGAGGTTCATCTTAAGATGGACTATTTATACCTAAAAATTTAGATAAAATGTGAAATCGTAGGTTCTTTGGTTGTTTATGATAGCCCCATTAGAGAGAATTGATATATAAGTGTTTTGAATTTGGTAAAGTGGTAAAATGAGAAATATACCCATGATTTGTTCCAAGGTTTTTTCATTCAGTAGCATTGTCAATAAATAAAACACTGAACCCTGATATTTGTGTATTCTCATTAAATTCTCATACATTCTCATACAGCAGATGTGTATTCTCGTTAAAACATAGGCAATGTCTAAGAAAATTTCAATATTTCCACACTATATATCAATTAAAAACAAGTTTTTAGTAGCCAATAAGTTAGGAACTTTTTCATTTTTCCATAAAACTTCACATCAGTACAAAATGTTTATTCCCCCCCAATCCTTTTTATTTCTTTTGACAAAGACCAATTCACTCATTATTTGGTTGCACTAATGTTTCATTATTTCTTATTCCTTAAAACACATTTATAAACCATCTTTTAATATAAAATTTTGTATAGTGAAAAGGATACCTATATAAGCATCCAATTATTTAGATTAAATAAGGTTTAAAGATAACTTTTAAGAGGACTCCTAAAGGAATTAAGCAGCTATATTACCCAAAATTACTGAATTTTCATAAATCCCTTTTACTTCGACATCTTTTTTTTTTTCGAAAGAGGAAATAAGACAAAAAAACAAAAACACAGCATATCAATCTGCTGCTCTTTTTGGTAGGTTAGTATTTCTACTATTTTAACACTTAGATTGGTTATTTTTAACATTGATAAATACTTACTAAAAAATAGTAGAAAAGAGCATTTCTTAACACAATAGAATCAAACATTAAATTACCTTCCAAAGTGAAGAAAAAAAAACTCAAAAAAAATTTTTTGAAACCAGATATCGAAATGAGTGTGTGCACTTGCTGTCTTGCTTGTTTTATAAAGTCTAAGACTCCAAAAATGTAAATGACCACGAAATCTTATCAGGCCGTCAGTACTTCCTTGCAAGGTAAGAAGAGGATACATACCGTGATCTGGCCTGAAAGCAAAAACTCACTGAAATGGGCATCAGGACAATTGGTCCTGTTTCAAATTCTGCTCATAAAATATTGCGTGGCCTTGGCCGAATCACCTGACTGCTCTGGGGCCTCCATTTCCTCAACTACAAAATGAAAATGCTGGATTGATTACTAAGGCTTCTGTCATCACGAAAATTCCAGGGTTATACAAGAGGAATAAAAATTCCAAATTTTGAAATGAATGAGAGTAAAAGCATGACAAAATTGTACCAGTTGGATAAAATAACAATAAAGCTTTCCAAGACATGTGCCCCAGTGTCCCAAAGCAGATGTTTTCATAAAGATCCTGCATTTGCTCTCTGTGGAGACGGAAGCATGGGTGTTTCACCACACTGCGTGCAGCGACAAAACCGTCCACTGTACGCAGAAAGGACAAACTTCACCTGACCAGTAAATAACCCCAAACTGGTTGCCAGTGTTTATCAAACATAACAAATTAACAATATTTTCCAAACTTCTACCTACACTTTGATGGAAATAAGAAGATGAAAAAAATTCTAGGCCTAGCAGAGGAGATTTAAACACACAAGCTTACACGCAACCTCTAGCAAGACAATATAATCACTAACTAGGAGGAACAGATGCAGGAATCTAACCAAAACATTAATGACAAGGAGCAGCTGAAAGAGAGACTTACCAGATTCTCCTCTTCGGCCCCTCTTACCTCGTTTCCCCGGAGGGCCTAAAATACAAAGAATAACTTTTTAGATATGGTTTAATACTTTGTTCCTTGTTCCAAAATGGCTAGTTAATAATTTCTACAACTTATCACCGTTTTTAACTGATAACATCAAGAAAGGGGCCAGATAGTTGTAAAGGCCAGCAGTATCCTATCAGCATAACTCTTAAGCCTCATTTAATTATAAAACTTACACCAGATGTCTAATCATCTAGCATTACTTAAGAACATTAAACATTTAGAATTTTTATTCATCCTGCCTGGATAACATCAGTAAAGACTTTAATTGCAAATTGGTGCTGTTGAGATTTCATGTTTCTCAGGAAAAGTTTTTCCTAAAGGTTACAGGATATTAATAATTAAAACACTAAGTACAAATGACTATAGTTTCTCTTCAGTCAGGTCCACCACCATTCCCTTAAAAATATTTAGTTGGCAGTTAATTAAATGTATTTATTCATAATGGAAATAATCTTTATAATATTTCTATTTTATTAAATATGAATTTTCATATATTGGAATTTCTCTAATTGAGAACCAGCTGAGTTAAAATCATACTCCTTTAATTGGAAAGTGTTTAGGGACTAACTATAGGTCTCATTTTTCTAAGGAGCTAGCTCATTATTGTCAGTCAGTAAATATTTAATCTTTATGATGATCCCACTTTGAAAGTGGAAGGAAAAACTTCTTTTTCTTTTTTCCAGTGAATTGCCTATAAAGACCACCAAGCTAGTATGGATCAGACTTAACACAGGATTCTAGACATTCATGGCTTTCAAGCCATTATTCTCAATTATGTAATTTCTGCCCTCATTTCCTTGAGTAGGACTAGTTCCCACTGAATTATGTTTCAGGCAAATAGAAGAGAATAATTAACCCACAATGAGAATTAAGGTCTTATAATATTTGCTGGAAGAAAGAGGCCAAGGAAAATACAGACCCTCCTGGTTTTAAAGAATGAGCTGGTAAATTGGACTGATGACTTCCAAGCTTTAGCAAGTTCAAGACACAAGCAGCACAGGCCTTAGCGACCAACCGGCTCTCCGCGTGATCCTGAGCTACCAACTTCCACATGGAAACATTATCATGAGAATAGAAACATCAGCAGGCTGGTTAGTTTCCCCTCAAGCCCTTACACAGAATAAATCTGGCCATCTGTGTTTTGTAAGAGGTTAAAAACAATCAAACAATAAAACTGATTGAAAACGTAAGGAGAAGAATTTTTACACCAGAGTCCAAAATTGTCATTCAGAATTTCAGGTTTCTCTCTGTATTCTGGAGTAAAATAAAATTCTTTCTTTCTTTCTTTCTTTCTTTCTTTCTTTCTTTCTTTCTTTCTTTCTTTCTTTCTTTCTTTCTTTTCTTTCCTCCCTCTCTCTTTCTTTCTTTCTTTCTTTCTCTTTCTTTCTTTCTTCTTTCTTTCTTTTTGAATAAAGTAAAATTTCTTGGATCCTATTCAGGATATACTTGGCCAAACTGAGAACAGAAGGAGAATCACATAAATAGGTAAATAAACTCAGTAGGACCCTAATAGGTATGAAAAATATACTTATTTACACACACACACTCAAACACACATGCACAGAAATATATTGACATATTCTGATATATACAATGTCCTTAATTTAAGATCAGGAATCAGGTTTTCTTTTCTATACAAAATCACTTAAACTAAGAAGTAGTTATCAACTACTATACTTATGATGTCTGTGGTCTGCATAGTAGGGGATATAGGCTCTGTATAAGATGTATATCTACCCTGAAGAGGCAAAGAAGTTGAAAAGATTTGAATAATATGTATGAAAAATTCATCAGTAGCATGTTGTGAAGATGGCAACATGAGTTTATGCTCTGATTTGTTCCTTTTACTCAAAACATAAGGTCAGTTATAGAAAGAGAAAAAGTTTGTAGAATAATTAGTATTCAAAAAAGAAATGGGCATGTCCACAGGCTAGAAATGGACCAGAAATGCAAAGTGGAAAGCAAGGATAAAGCCATGAACCTGCTAGGCTTGAGTTCTAGAAATAGGAATGATGGCCACAAGTACTATTTCTGGAGAATAAATACACAAAAGTTCTCTAAACAGAGTCAGTGGCTTAGAAATGCTGAAGAGAAGCTGAAAAAAACCCAGGTCTCCAGTTTAAAGGCTGAAGAACACAGACATAATCCCTCAATCAGAAAATGAAGTAAGCATCTGCTAGTTGGGTGCCTAACTCTATGATATCTATGACATAAATCTGGGACAGAAGTTCAGAAATGCTAGTTTAGGACCAATCTGGTCTAGAAGGCTGAGGATGTCAGGTAAAGACAAACATAAAAGAGCTAGGTAAAAAAGGGTGAGTGCAGAGAAGGGAAAGGCATTCATAGTGAGAAAACCACAGCAAAAGAAAGAAAATACCTCCTACTCATAATGGGTACACAAAACAAAATTCCAAAACATGAAGAAATCTAAGGCTACAAAAGGCAGTACTCAACAACAGGATCATGAATTATTTCCAGGTTAAAATTAATTTTTAAAAACCACCAGACAGAAGCACCTGGGTGACTCATTTCATTAAATGTCCGACTCCTGATTTGGGCTCGGGTCATGATCTCAAGGTCATGGGATTGAGCCCCAAGTCGTGGGCTCCACTGTCAACGTGTCTGCTTAGGATTCTTTCCCTCTCCCTCTCTCTTTGTCCCTCACCCTACATGCATGCGCACACACTCTCTCTCAAATAAACAAATAAATAAAATCTTTTTAAAAAATCAGACAAAAGTTGGTATGTTAATTATACATTAAGAGATAAATGAAGAAGTAACATTCATTAAAGAGTAAGAGATTTTAAAGATAAATTTTATTTATTTATTTTTTTAAAGACTTTATTTATTTATTTGACAGAGAGAGATCACAAGGAGGCAGAGAGGCAGGCAGAGAGAGAGGAGGAAACAGGCTCCCTGCCGAGCAGGGAGCCTGATACAGGCCTCGATCCCAGGACCCTGAGATCATGACCTGAGCTGTAGGCAGAGGCCTTAACCCACTGAGTCACCCAGGCACCCTAAAGATAAATTTTTAAAAATGTATTTAAAAGAACCCTTTAGAAACCTGGAAGATAATAAAAAGAAAAACTCATTGAAATTAAAAAGAAAAAAAAAGAACAAACCATTCAAATGCTAGCCTGGATATGGTTGAAGACAGAATTGATGTAGAAGATGCAGAATGCAGCCCAAAGACAAATCCAATATCTATCTATCTATCTATCTATCTATCTATCTATCTATCTATCTATCTACTCTGAATGTTTGTGTGCTCCCAAAATTCATATATTGAAATTCTAACTCCCAACAATGATGGTATTAGGAGGTGGGGCCTTTGGGAGGCAATTAATTTATGATGCTGGGGCCCTTACAAATGGGATTAGTATCTTATGAAAGAGACCCCACAAAGATCCTTAACCCTTTCTACTCTGTGAGGATAGAGTGAGAAGACACCAGCTAAGAGCCAGGAAGAGGGCTTTCACCAGAAGGTGACCATGCTACTACCTTCATTTTAGACTTCTCAGCCTCTAGAACTATGAGAAATACATTCTCACAGAATGCTATTTATAAATAACAGAAATGCTATTTAAAAATCACCCAGTCTGTGGTATTTTATTATAGCAGCCCAAATGGACTAAAACACTATCTATCTATTTAGATATCTATTTACCTATCTATCTACCTACCTACCTATTTATTTATGTCAAGAAGCAAAATTTTACTTGTATCAATAAAAGAACCTAAAAGAAATGATAGAGAAGCCCTTGTTTAAGAGATAATAGATGAGAATTTTCCAGACCTAAATATAGGAGTCCTGAGGTTGAACTTATACCACAAGTGGCAATAAAAATAAGTCACACTTAAACTTAATAATGTTCAAGAATAATGAGAAAATGCTAATAACTACCAGAGGGAAAATTACACTGGAAGGTACTTAGATTGAATATTGTCTCACCCACAAAAAATACATCAGAAAGCCTAGTCCTGATTTTCATAATAAATTTCAGAAACATCTAATTATTACTTGCTTATTAGAATTAGTTTCTCATTTTCCCCTAAAGAATGTCCCTTTTAAACAGTAGAATTTATCAATAAAAATAAATTGCACTGATGTTTAAAACTAGTTTGAAATAAGCTAAAAAATAAAAGATATTAAATTATGAAAAAGTGATTTTAAAAAAGCAATATCTTTTGAAGAAATCAAGAAACAAAGAATATCTCTGAACATGTCTGTCTTAAATATTCAATTGCAGGATTAAAGAAATAAACCAGCAGCGCCTGGGTGGCTCAGTCAATTGAGCGTCTGACTCTTGATTTCAGCTCAGGTTATGATCTCAGGGGCTTGAAACTGAGCCCCACATTGGGCTCTGCACTCTGCAGGGAGTCTGCTGGAAGATTCCCTCCCACCCTCTCCTTCTGCCCTCCTCCCATTTGTGTACACTCCCTCTCTTTTTCTCTCTCTAAATAAATAAATAAATCTTAAAAAAATATATATATACCAAACGCTGTGGGAAATACATCTCTTACATTGAGAATTGAGAAAGAATAGAATCTAAGGAAATGGAAAAGATATTTGGCAAAACATACCTATTGAAAGTCAAAGGTTTTACAAAGAATCTCATAATATGTGAGAGAGAAAATGAGGCTAAACTAAGTTGTGATAAAGTAAGAATCTAAACTCAATGGGATTTACAAAGAAAATACTAGATTTGAGAAGAGTATGTTACAGTTACTGTAAGAAACAGAAGACTGGAGTGAGCATTACACTATGCTTAGTGAACTAATAAATTACATAAAACTCTCAGAAAGACATAGATACAGATCTTGCTTAAAAGAGAATAAATATGAATTTTGAAGAAATCTGTGTGGATAAGACAATTTGATATTGTTCGTGAATTTAAGGGAAAAATCATTTTTAAAAATGATTGGATGAGATGAATTTAACAATAGACAGCTGGCAGATCACTAGAGTGAGAAAATGAAAAATCAGAAAAGACAAATGATAAATGTTGCCCAGACAAAACTGATGTTAATAATAGTGGAGAAAGATAGTGACTGTTTCCATTCCAAACTGAGTGATGAACTGTTGGCCAGGCATGAGCTCTAAGAACAAATAGAGAAGCTAAAACCTGACTCTTATCCACTGAATTTGGCCAGATCCTTGAAGCAGAAATTCTCAGTGAATTCTATCAGCAGAAAGCCATGAGTCTGCAAAAGAAACTGGTTCAAGAATACGAATGGGAAACTATCAGCAACAGAGGAAGTGAAAATTTACAAGCAGAGAATTCATGAAATGAAGAATGAGTTATGGAAAACAGAGGGAGGCTATAAAACCAGATTGCTCTTTATAATAAGAAAATTCATGACAATCGGTACTATTCATGTTCCAGATTTGTTGCTTGAAAGACAATGCAAACTGTCAGCCTGAGATAGACATCAATAAAAATCAGCTATGATGGTAATGCTTTAAAGACCTATGTCAACAAACTCAACTTGAGACAGACCCGGGTCATCAAATCACATCATAGCAAGGTGTCTTAAGCCAAGCCAATTCTTTTGGCCCCAAACTAATATTGCTGGAGCACTCTACACCTTACTAATGGCATACCCACCTGTCACAAGGCTCTTTTCTAAGATGAAATATATGCCAAGAAGTAAACATGCTTATATATGGGCTTTCCCATGGTCTTGGAGTGGGTGGTTATGGCATATATCTGAGATACCCTTATCTGGTTTATCAGATAAATAACCCAAACCTGTCAATTCTACTCCTATTACTTGAATCTATTCCTTCTTTTCCACTTTTACTAGTATGTCATGGTTGAGCTTAAACATAATCTTTCTGGGTACTCAGAGAAGAGATTTTTTACCAGGATTTTACTTATCTTTTATTTATTTTTTATTTTTTATTCTTTGCCCCAGGGGTACCTGACAGAATGGGAGAAGATATTTACATTTACTTATCTTTTAAAAACATTTTACCACCTATAAACATTTACAATTAAACAAACAGGAAGTGTTTGAGAAAGGTTTCAGAACTTATAATGGGCTGGGGGTTTTGTTTTGTTTCATTTTTACCTCTTGCTTTATATTTCAACACACATCTCTGGCTGTCTCTGATTTGGGGGGAAAGGAAACAATGTGGATAGGGTGCCTGGGTGGCTCAGTTGGTTGAGCATCTGCCTTCAGCTCTGGTCATGATCCCAAGGTCCTGGGATTGAGTCCAGCAACAAGCTCCCTGCTCAGCAGGGAGTTTGCTTCTCCCTCTGCTCCTTCCCGTGCTTGTGCTCTTTCGTGTGCTCTCTCTCTCAAATAAATAAAGAAAATCTTAAAAAAGAGAGAAAGAAAGTAGATAGAAACAAAGAAAAGAAATCAAATCAAAATGGATTATAGACTTAAACATAAGAACGGAAACTATAAATCTCCTAGAAGAAAACATAGTGACAAGGCTCCTTGACACTGGTCTTGGTGATGATTTTTTGGTTATGACACCAAAAGCACAAGCAACAAAAGCACAAGCAACAAAAGCAAAAAATAAACAAGTGGGATTAAACTAAACTAAAAAGTTTTTGCACAGCAAAGGAAATGATCAACAAAATAAAAACTCAGTCTATGGAGTGGGAGAAAATATTGGCAAACCATATATCTGGTAAGGGGTTAATACCCCCAAAATATAAGACATTTGTACAATTCAAAAGCAAAACAAGAAACTACCTGATTGGGGTGCCTGGGTGGCTCAGTGGCTTAAGCCTCTGCCTTTGGCTCAGGTCATGATCTCAGGGTCCTGGGACCAAGTCCTGCATCGGGCTCTCTGCTCAGCAGGGAGCCTGCTTCCCCCTCTCTCTCTGCCTGCCTCTCTGCCTACTTGTAATCTCTCTCTCTCTCTCTCTCTGTGTGTTAAATAAATAAATAAAATCTTTAAAAAAAAAAAAGGAAGAAATTACCTGATTTAAAAATGGGCAAAGAACCAACATAGACGTTTCTCCAAAGATAACCTACAAATGGCCAAAAGGTGTATGAAAAGGTTTTCCACATCTCTGAACCATGAGAGGAATGCAAATCAAAACCGCAATGAGATATCCCCTAACATCTTTTGTACTGTTGGTGGGAATATAAATTGGTGCAGCCACTGTGGAAAATAGTATGAAGATTCCTCAGAAAATTAAAGCTGGAACTAACCTACAATCCAGCAATCTCACTTCTGGGTATTTACCTAAAGGAATTGAAGTCAGTATCTCAAAAAGAAATATCTGTACTCCTATGTTTATCACAGCACTATTCACAATAACAAAGATATGGAAAAAACCTAAATGTCCATCAACAGCTAAATGGTTAAAGCAAATGTGACATATACATGCAATGGAATATTATTCAACCTTAAAAAGGAAGAAAACTCCTGCCATTTGCAATAATATGGATAGACCTGGAGGGCATTATGCCAAGTGAAATAAGCCAGATACAGAAAGACAAATACTGTATGATCTCATTTATATGTGGGATCTAAAATAGTCAAACTCGGGGCATCTGGGTGGCTCAGTTATTAAGTGTCTGCCTTCAGCTCAGGTCATGATCTCAGGGTCCTGGGATCGAGCCCTGCATTGGGCTCCCTGCTCTGCGGAAAGCCTGCTTCTCCCTCTCTCACTCCCCCCCTGCTTGTGTTCCCTCTCTCCCTGTGTTTCTCTCTATCAAATAAATAAATAAAATCTTTAAAAAAAATAAAATAATAAATAGTAAAACTCACAGAAGCAGAGAGTACAATGGTTATTGCCAGGGCCTGAGAGGAGAGGGAAATGGGAACATGATGGTCAAAGGGTATGAAGCTACTGTTATGGAAGATAAGTTCTGGAGATCTACCATACAGCACAGTGCCTCTAGCTAACAACAGTGTACTGTAGATGTAAAATTTCCTAAGAAGGTAGGTCTTATGTCAAGTATTCTTACCACAAAATAGTAGTAATAGAGAGTGGAAGCAAACTTTGGGAGATAATGGATATGTCTAGGGCCTTGATGATGGTGATGGTCTCACAGACGTATATTTATCCGAAATTCACTGAGTTGATAGATTAAATATGTACAGTTTTTTACATGTCAGTTATATTTCAGAGAAGTGGATTTAAAAACAAAGAAACAAAGGGAAGGCTCATGCCCTGAGTGGTCATGCTTAGATGTGTTGTCATAAAAACTTGAGAATAGGGAGAAATGTGCTATCTTACTAAGAGAATGACTTAATGGTCACTACTGACATGGATCATTTGAGAACTAGCTCCTGACCGAATTTCCATGAAAAAGGTAATGAACATACATAACACAAACACTAGGAGTTCAATAAATATTAGCTCCATCTTTTGTATTATTTATATTATCTTGTTATATTTAGTCCATAGTAATAATGTATTTGAGTATTTAATAAGAAAAGTTGAGTGTGTGTGTGCATAAGATTGTGAGAAATTAACGTTATCTTCCAATTAAAATATTCAAAGGGGTGAGTTACTATAAAGAAAGAACATGGAACGCAAAGTAAAAAGACTTCCAGGTTTTCACTACTGTGTAAATTGAGCTAACTTGCAATTAACCTCATTGATTTTAGTCTACTCAAAGATCTGGTAAATAATAGTCACTCTACCCCATTTATATGATTATTGTGAGGATGAAAACCATAAAGTGTTACATACCTATGTTAAGGAACTGTTTCCTTTATTTCTCACAAATTCCTTGAAGCTTATAAACTATTTCTATGATATATTACTGTCATATTCATCAATAAAAGTAGTAAGGCTTCAAAATCCAAATTAAACAATTTGACACCTCCTAATAAAAAGCTAAATATTTTTAGTTAGAGGTTTCATCTCCAGAGGGAAGAAACTCTTAAGGCCATCAGAGAAAATGGTACAAAAATACCACAAACAACAGTAAATATTCCAAAAATTAAATACCCTTATCCAGAGTTCTGGAAGCAGAAAAGCAGAATTGTTCAGGCAAAGGAAAGAGCAGGAGACTGAGGTGGTGGTCAGGCAGGGAAGGGGTGAGTAGGAAGCAGGGAGCAGATGTTGAAGCCCTGTGTGCCCATGCATGCTGCTGTCGGGGGCCTACAGGAGAAATGTGTGCAAGCCTGGGATGCCCCTTCCCTACAATCAATCCCAGGAATAGGTCTCCAACAGCTGCAGATGGCTCTCGAGAGGGAGGAACCTGACACAGAGGAGACGGCAGATCAGCCTTCCTGAACCATCCTCCCCCATCCTCCAGCTCCTTTAAGACTAAACCAGGTTTACCTTCATTCAGATCTTCTAGATTAACCCAACAAGTAGGCACAGATTAATTTCAGAGCCTTCCCCAAAATCCTCCCACCTGCTTGCTTGCTTAATGCCTGAAATTCTTTCAACATAGACCAAAGCCTTTCATTCCACAATTAGAAGTAAAAGGCTTAAATAGAAAATGCTTGGTAGAAGTACAATATTAGCTAAAATATATTTTCTCCATACTCATAAAACGTCTATACTACAACATACCCAAGAGATCATACAGCCCAAAGGTTTTCACACTGCTTTATACCCGACTATATGAGTGCATCCAATTTGCCATATTGAATTGCAACCATTTGCACTAAAAGTTCATCGGCTAAAACAAGCTTATAAATCAATGATTCGTATTTCTGCAAATGTAAGATTGAAGCCATGAGAGGTGAAAACAACCTGCTGAGAGTCCCACACAGCAGACAGCAGCTTCCTGATTCCAAGCTCGGTGCTTTGACTCAGCATGCCACTTCTCACTTCTGATCTCATGCTCCATAGATTTCAAGACTGGACACAACCAGCGCCAACTTTCCAAACTGCTCCATATTCTCAATGGCCCACTTCTTTTTATAACATGGCTACTTAGGCCAATGTACTATTATTACTTGTTCTAGTCTCCTACCAGACTGTAAGCTCTTGAGGGTACAAATTCCCTTGTTCATCCCTGTATCTCTAGCAACTGGCATAGGACTTACCATTCAATGAACATTTAAAGGAATACTGCCTACGGACAATTTGATGCATGCCAACATTATTTCATATGGTGCTAATTTTTAAAAGAAATAACTTTTTTATTCAGGAGATTTATTTCCCAAGATAATTTAGATCAGCATGTACAGCACTTTATGTAATACAGACTTGTTTGTTTTAAATATCTTTATGTGTGTGTTTTTGTTTCAAATTTCCTCGTTTCTAATCTCCATGGAATGTCAGTTTATAAAAGAAAGTTAATAATAATAAATAATAGGTAATAATTTAAGTTTATAATAGCCAAGCTCCATAATTCTCTACAGAGTGTTATTCAGATATGT
The DNA here is from genome assembly GCA_002007465.1 of Ailurus styani. Taxonomy (NCBI): domain Eukaryota; kingdom Metazoa; phylum Chordata; class Mammalia; order Carnivora; family Ailuridae; genus Ailurus; species Ailurus styani. Next base: position 1,723,719 of record LNAC01000032.1, on the reverse strand, counting down.
TATTTATTTTAAAGGCAATGAGTTCAATTGAAAAGTTGTAAAAGTATGTTTCCTTTTTTTTTTTTAACAACACAAGAGACACACTAACAAATTTTTCAGGGGATTCTATTCTCAGAAGTTATTCTGGTAATAAAAAATTTAAAAATTAATAGTTTCTTAGTAAAAATAGTTCATTGGTATTCTAGTTACAAACAACAAAAATGAAGTGGCTCAATTTTCATTTTTGAGCCCTAACCAGGCTATATCATAATCTCAATAAGGTTAGGGATATCTATAATGTACCAGACTCCTAAAGTTAGTAATTAGAATGGTTCTATCAAATTCCTGGAGAAGATTTTAAAAATCAAATAAAAAGATCAAATCCTTAAAGTAATCTTATGAATATTCTTTTCATAAATCTGCTTATTTTCTAGCTTTTACACCAGCAAGTTTTTCCTGGTAATGATTTCAAGTAAAACTTATGAAACATAAAATATGTGCAGAAATTGTGTTCAATTAATGACATTAAAACAATGTGACTCATGGAAGATATTTAAAAAAAAAACAAGAGAAAAGAGTCCCTTAGGTGGATAATAAATGTGAGAACATTAGGAGTGCACACATTAGGACACCTAAAGCTAAGTGGATGGATATGTATGTGTGCACTGGTTTAAATGTAAAATGTAATACTTCCTCGTGGTAGTAGCCAAATAGCTTTGAAGCAGCTAGTTTAGAAGAAAATGGACTACTTATTCCAAAATATACTTCCCATTAGAATTTTTAAGCAGCTAGGCATGCCCTTCTGGCAAAGTGTGTTTTTATTTTCTCATGAAATGCATTGAGAACAAGACTTTTGTTTTCTCTCTTTCTACATTTTTTTCAATGTTAAAATGGAAATTTTAACAATTGCTATTTAACTGTTTTAAATAAATACAAGCAACTTACATCAGAATTGTGGTGAATGTAATTCTCAACATTATATCATTGGCATTTTTTTTAATTGGTTGAGTTCCTATGCCTTGTTGAGGGCGTCCAATGGGCCAAAACTGCCTTCCAAATCTTCTTCCCAATTATCTCAGTGTAAGTTCAGTTCTAGCTTGTGCTTGGTTTAAATGAGGCACTTCAAGTTTACTCAAGAATTAATTGATATTTGTAAATTTTATAACTAAGGAAAAATGAGCATATTTGTGAGACAACTGGAGACTCTCACAAGAACATACTGAAAAACAACTGCACTTCACAATTAAAGAAAAGGATTTCCAAACCAAGTGCAATGGAATCTTTTCTGGGCTTTATGTCGAAGCTTTATTTCCAGAAATGGAATTCCAGCAAACGAGGAGTTGTCTTTATCGCTGTTTTCAATATTTAGATAATAAATATAGTACAATAGTCAATAGAAACTGTTCAAGACTACAAATAGTCCCATGTTGCAGTTCATTGACTTTAATGAGGTCTGATGTGGCACAGTTGTTATTTCTATCATTCGTCTCCCACACGTAAAGTGTTTCATTATTATGGTACTAGAAGTTTTACCCCATGATCCTACAGGGGATTTGTCATGACAACCTTTTCTATTTCTACTTGCAGGGAAGGGGGCTGCAAGATGTCAGAGAGTAGGGGTTGGGAATGAAGAAATATGTGTTTCTTTGTGAGATTATATGCTTTGTAATGGGTGGTTATTACATATACAATGTAATATATTAACGTGAAAAAAGTTTAGTCCCCAAGCTTTCAGAAAAATCTAAATGAGTCTCTAGATTCCTTGTTTCTAATGGAATGTGGAGCAGTGAACAGATCTTTAAAGATAAAGAGAATTTTTAAAGTAACAGAAAAAAAACAAGATCAATGGTTGAATGTAGTTCATCATATAGTCAATAAATAGTGTTAACTCTTAATTTATCAGAGGTTGAAACAACGGAAATGGAGAAAAAAAGTGGGCTAATGGTAACTGGGATTTGTTTTCATTAATGGCTTTGCAATGTCACAAGCTTTTGCCAAAGATCTGATGGATGAATTAAATACAGCAGCACCACATACACCATTATGCGCAGGTCAATGGCCCACATTTCTTTCAGCTGGTGTTAAATGAGCTATTTATCATGCCCATTGCTAAAGTTAGTCAGCAATGGGAAAAATGATCATAAGAGAACTGGTTTAACACTGAAAATTAGTGATGGAAAATAGTAAACAAAAAGTCAAGAGGAAGCCATCAGAATAGCAGTAGGAGTACTTGAGGGGGAAGGGCAGCATGGAAGTCCAGATCTGATGAAATAAACATGAAAGCAACCCAAGCAGGCATAAGAGGGCAAGGGTCCATCTGTGCAACTCAGCCAAGCTGATGGGCCCGTAGTGTCATGGGGGGAAATACATGTACTTGGACATAATGATAGGGATAATGATGACGGTTAATATTTATAAGTGCTCATCATCTGTCTGGCACCAGACTAAGTACCACCCATGCCTCGTTTCATTTATCTATACTAGTTGAGTGATATCTACATAATTGTGGAAAGTAATGCTATAAAGAGGTTAACTATCACAAATCTAGTAAGTGGTAGGTTAGGGATTTATACCCAGACAGTCTGACTCCCTAACTGTCAATTCCAAAACTAAAGACTTGCTTGTTTACCAAGCACAGTATATGGATCACTCTCTTTTCTGATACAAACGCACAGAGCTGCCATTAAGGAAAAGAGAAGCTTTAAATGGAGTTGGAAAGAATTGGTTCATGAGTATTCCTGAAGGTCTCTCTGTTCACAATTCTAGTTTATAGGTTTATTTTTAGCTTTTCATTCTAAGTGTAAAATAATCATGAGAAATTACTTGCTAAAAGTTAATAAACTTTTATTTTACAAAGCTAAAAAGGAACCTTGCTCTCTTCATACACTGAAAACACTCATGGGGTAATTTAGGCAGATGTGATTAGCACATATTTATATACATGTCCAGTTAACATACTCTTATACCATGTATGCTGGTTTTTTCTTTTTTTATTGATGGTAAGAACACTTAATGTGCGATCTACCCTCTTTACAGAATTTTAAGTGTACAATACAGTATTGTTAACTACAGCATGCATACCAGTTTTAACAAGTCTGCTATATATAAGTATTGAGAGTGAAACAAATAAAAAAATATTGGTCTTTAAAAATGAGGAATGGTGCCTTTTTCACTGTTGTGTTCTCTGTACCTGGGACATAACTCAATATTAGTTAAATGGATGACTTTAAAAAAAAAGGCGAAGGTAACAATAACAGTTTCATGGTATTTGTTCTGGTTAAAAAATAAACAAAACCCAGTGGAGTATAATTTTTGAAACCAGTCAGAGGGACACATGTTTGAACCTTATTCTGCAACACACTAGCTGCATGACTTTGGATGGATTAACCTTGCAAAACCCAGTTCATCCTCTACAAAATGTAGATAATATCTACCTCAGAGAGTTTAGATCTTTGCTCCTTAGGTCTCAATTCTTACTGATCTCTCTCAAAACCGTCTGCCTACAAGTACAAAGGTAATCATTTTAGTATATTTTCATCATACGATTTCATTGATCAACACGTTTCCACAGAAATATGAAAGGAAGTACTTACTGGCCCAGTAGACAAGGTTTTCCCACAAGGAAAACCCAGTCCCACTATTTCTCAAACCCAATTCTCCATGCCTAATCCCTGGTCTTTCATAATTCCTGTCCTCTCCTTACTTAAACTTAATTTCAAGAAGACAGTGTAATAGTAACAATTCTTTCTCCCTTGCCATGTATTTGGCCCATTTTCCTCGCCAGTCTTTTCTCCAACATACCCAAGAACTAATTCTGTTGCACTATAAATTCTGTCTTTTTGCAGTATCACTACCAGTTTAATAAACATTTTAACATGGCTATGAAGCAAAAGTACACATTTCTTTTTTTACCATTATTCTCAGTTTCCTAAATAGGAATAGGAATGGCATTTCCTACTTTTATTTAATTTTTTTTTAAAGATTTTATTTATTTTATTTGACACAGAGAGATTACAAGTAGGCAGAGAGGCAGGCAGAGAGACAGGGAGAGGAGGAAGCAGGCTCCCTGCTGAGCAGAGAGCCCAATGCTGGCCTCGATCTCAGGATGTTGAGATCATGACCTGAGCCAAAAGCAGAGGCTTTAACCCACTGAGCCACCCAGGCACCCTGGCATTTCCTACTTTAAACTATAGTTTAAGGAGGAGCTACTATTTGCCTATGTAAGGAACTAATTTGCTCAATGCTATGAAGTATTTGAAATGTCATACATATGAAAAGTGCTCTACAAAATGTCAAATTATCTTGTTAAACTAACTGAGAACAAAATTTAGTACAGGTTAGGATAACGGCTGGCCTTCCATAGAAATGCTAATATAGGTGAGCTTCACCAGAAAATCCAGTCCCATTTGGCCATTAAAGAGATACTTGAAATCTCCTAACCACCCCACAGAGTTTCATTGCCTCCTTCAAAACAAACACAGTTGTTTCCTTACAGTTAAATCTCAGATTCATCCTGACAGACAAATTCCCTAGAAAACAAAAACATTATGAGTAGACTTCTATGAATAAAATGTTTCCCCATATGACTGCACAATAACTCTGGCACTTCAATGCTGCTATATCCATCACACAGCAAGCAAACATTTTCCAATGAAACTGCAGAAGGGCCAATCCAAGAATACAATTTTAACTTTGCAAATTGAGGGTTTTTTTCTATGTTGTACAGGAACTAATACGAACTTTAAAAAAAAAGACAGTCTTTTATTTTGGGAGACACACACTCTTATGGTTTTAAACAATAAGGAAAACATCCACTAAAGTCATACTGGCTATTTATCTGACATCTTTTGTTCTAACCAAGATGAGAACCTCAAAGCATGCCAACAGTTAGATGTGTGTCAGAGGCCAATAAGTAAAATGTCTAAGACCTAACTACCAATGCCAATCAACTTTAAAGGACTTATGAAAAACCTCTGTTAGAGTAGACCAGGAGCTCTGGAACTAACTATCAGGGGTGAAAGTTCAAGAGTTACAACTTAGGTTATGAGGGAGACGGTAATTTCAAAGTAGAATTTGAGTCCTTTTATTTAGCAACTTGCTCTCATAACAGCTTTACATAAAATAGAATAGTTTTTAAATATGGCATTTTATTATGATACCAAGCAACATTAGAGGAAAAACTTTCAAGGGAAATGTTAACTGTGGTAAATATAGATGGAGCCATGACGCTCAGAAATGGAACTGGTACCATAAAATCTATTTTATGCTCCTTAGTAAAAGGACTCATATTTTTCATGTGCGAACAAGCGGGCCCATTATGTGTCTTTCAAGACACAAAAGATTGTGTCTTAAATAAGTGTACAAAATCAATAAAATAAATTTTTTACACAAATAGCTTTGTGTAAAATGTTCAGTAGTATGCATTTTCGTGTTTAGTGGTTCTCCATATCTATATTTGAGCATGAACAAAAGTGAGAAAATTAGGATCTTAATCCATTTCGACATTACCTATACTCCCTCCACATGCATATTTATGAATATGTATGACTTAATCAGGTCATGCATGATTAATCATTCTTCATATTTAGCCTCTTCATTTCATAATCATTATAAAGAAGTTCTTAAGTTTTACTGGTAAGCTTTGAAGTTAGTTTTTAATAGCGTAAAAAAGGATTCCTATAAATGAAATAAATCCCCTAGATATGATTGAATTTGATTGTTTTCTGAATATTTTATGCTGAGATAAAGGTGAACATATCTAAAAACTTGTTGACTTTTAAAATACTTTAAGTCAAAGAACAGACAAGAAGGGGCGCCTGGGTGGCTCAGTGGGTTAAAGCCTCTGCCTTCGGTTCAGGTCATGATCTCAGGGTCCTGGGATCGAGCCCCACATCCAGCTCCCTGCTCAGCAGGGAGCCTGCTTCCTCCTCCTCTCTCTGCCTGCCTCTCTGCCTACTTGTGATCTCTCTCTGTGTGTCAAATAAATAAATAAACCTAAAAAAAAAAAAAGAACAGACGAGAATTCCATATGCTATCAGTAGTATATATGCATGGTTTCTTCCTGAAAAGATCTCGTGATCTTGTTAGAGATATAAGGCCTAACACAAAAACAATGAAAGAATAACGTTAACCAGTATATAATACAATGTTATACTGTGCATGGCATTGGTTATACCATAGACGCTCAAAGAAGAGAATTGAGAAAAGCTTCTCAGAGAGGTAAAACTTAGCTTAACTTAAAGAGTAAACAAAAAAAGAGGATAAGGCAGGATCTAGAATAGACATGAATAAACACAGTGAGCTAGCTACGTCTGGTGCAACTAACCATGAGACCACCTTCACTGGAATGGGAACTTTTGTTTAAAATAAGGTTAGGTAAGTAAGGTGGGTCTAGATTATAGAAGGCCTCGAGTGGCAAGAGAAGACATTAGGAAATCATGACATGAAGAAGGTATTTTGGGAGGACTAACCTTTTGGGAGTTAGCAAAGTCAACTAGAGTCTCTTACAAGAATTAAGGCATAAAGTAATAAAGAGTATAGTAGCAGTGGGACAAAAATTAAATACTAAAAGTAATTTTGATAAGAAGAATCAAGGGGCATCTGAGTCACTCAGTTAGCTAAGCATCCAACTCTTGATTTCGGTTCAGGTCATGATCTCAGGGTTGAGAGACAAAGCCCCACATCAGCTCCCCACTCAGCCCAGAGTCGTCTTGAGATTCTCTCTCTCCTCTCCCTCTACCCCTCCCCCAACTCATGCACAGGCACATGCTCTCTCTCTCTCTCTCTCTCTCTCTCTCAAATAAAGAAATGAAATCTTTTTTTAAAAAAAAAAGAAGCATCAAGTATGAAGGCTCAATCTGATGTGGGGGATGAATAAAAGAGGCTGAACATCAAAGATAGCTCCACATATTTGAGTCTTACAGACTAAAAAATAGGTGACAGGGTTTATATTTGCTGGGTAGATTAAACAAAATGTATTTCTATCATCAGTATAATGGTCAGATGTCAACCTTGGAAACAGTATCAGAATATCAGCATGTTAATATGAATTAGATTCTGTGCAGTCTGCATTTCTTCTTTCAAGATGTGATGCACAGATCTTTACAACAAAGTTGCAAGCTCCAAAATTTGGAAAACACTGCTCTTGAATTTGGACATCTATAACATTCAAGGTTAGTTTTACGGACACAATTACAAAGTTCCACCCAAGTAAAATGGCTAACAACTTGATGATGATATCATAGAATATATGATAACAAATCACAAAACAGGTAAAACTTGTAAGCATTATTTTTAACTTTCAATTGATCCCTTTTAAAACCTATTAAATTCTTTCCACTATTTCCACTCACATACAATGAGTTAATTCAGGATTTTTATCAGTGAAATATTGATTTGAATCATCCTTGAAATAAAAAGACGGATAAGTAGACTGAGAACCAAAGAGTTCTTATGCCTTGTGGTCACTAAGTTTTACAGAATCTTAGAACTCTTATCTGTAATATGAAGAGATTGTACTAGAGCTCCTTCCACCAAGATGCTTCTAGAAGAAACAAATGAAAATAATGCATTGCCTAATTAATGGCTACATCTGCTCTTTAATACCATACAAAAGTTGTGGTAAGTCTAGGTACACCAAAGTAAATACAAGAATACCAGTTAAGTCAATTGATTTCACATCAAACAGGCAGGTTTATCACTAAGTGGTTACAACGATAGCAGCCACTGCCATATTCTCCTCTATCAGGGGTAGAGGTCCTGCCTTGAGGAGGTAGAAGGTAGATGCAGAGCAGTGGTGTATCACATATCATGACAGGGAGGTCAGCCTGAGCCAGTAACTGTTTGGCTATTCAGAACTGTGGCAAGAAGGAGGTAGTGGTAATGAATGAAAGCAATGTGGCCTGCTTCTTTCAGGCTCATCTAACCCCTCGGACTGATGGCTGCAGCTGAGAAATTCCACAGGGATTGAGGAGGGGAAGTGCCCAGGGCATGATGCAGGCACACAAATCCCTCTGGAGTCCTAACCATCCTGCCTGAGTACACACAATCATGAAGCACAGTTGTTTGATCTTGCTACACACTCTGCCTCCCGCATGAAGAAATGTTCAGAAGTAGGAACACTTCCATTCAGTTACATCACAAGTTGTAATAAATCAATAGCCAGTCTTTGTTCCATTGTGTCAATTATAATCCAACCAGGTAAGCTCTACGTTACTGAAGGGTGTAGAAAACTGTCTTCTATAGCTACATGACAGAAACTTTTTGTTGTATTTGTTGTGCTATAAAATATTGATGCAGTAACCCTCAAAATGCCAAATGGCTGGTAAATACCTTTTTTGCACTTTATAAATGCGTATGTGTGTTTAAAGAATAAATTTCATCCCAATTTTATTCCTTCCTTCTATTCTATTGACTGAAATAACCAAAAATATCTAATATTAACTTAAAAGAAATCATACAAGGATAACTACTGAATAACCTTGATTTTTATTTAAAAACGTTCTCCAGTTTAGTCATGAATCCCAGATTTTTGAGCCAAGACTGACAAGGCCTTCTTCATGCCGATAGATTAAAGTATTCACTCTATGGCAAGGTTTTTCATTTCACTGGAGCAACCAATGATGAAATGCAATATGGTCAGATTAAAGGTGGTACATAACTACTCTTTTGTAATCGTAATATCTTTGGTGAACCCACACATGCTATCAGTCACTTAAATCCAGAACCTCAAGCTGAGTAGAGTCCCATCAAAGTTTTTACATGTCCCACCTGCCCTAGGGGTGATACATATATCATCTGAAGCAAAGCTTAGTGACAGCTGCAGAAATGTACTCAATGAATTTAAAATAGACAGCAATCTAGATTAACAGTGATGGAAATATCTGGACATTCATTTTCAAATGAATTGTAACACTCCAGATCCAGAGCTGATTCCCAGCTGGTACACGTCACTGCTACAACACTGGTTATCAGTTAGCCAGTTTTGAGGGTACCTCCCTGCCAAGGACTGCTCCTTTTAATATCCTACCATCCCAACTTCTTCCTTAAAGCCTCCCTGGAACCCCACACACAATGGCTATTAAAGGGGGAAAGACTTGCCCACAAGAGAGCTCTCAAACTCTCAACAGAGTTGAGGTTGATATCTGAGATTGGTATCTATTCAAATATGTTGGTGCGTGTGCCATACTATTTGGTCAGATTTTGAATACCATCCTGCCTACCTCCATCATCATTATAGCACTTATCATGTTTGTATCACAATCCTCCCTGTACACGTCACCTTCCCCCTGCTATTCTCAAGTACTGGAGGACAGGGAATCAATCCAATTCATCTTTGAGCCCTAGAGCCTAGGAGAATGATGCTGTATTAATAGATATTTGGTGAATGTATGAATGAATGAGCCATAAAAATCAAATCTTGTCTTGTCACTAGTCGTATAACATTTACAGATAAAGTTATTCTCATTCTTGCACAATATTTGTGATTTCTTATCAGGATTTTCCTGTAGACACATGTGGCCTTTAAATTTTCTTTCTCTTTCACAGAGTGAGATAGCAACAAAGAAGTAAAAATCCCAAGAGAGAACTCTTTTGAGATAGTTGTGCTTTTTATCTTACTCCTGCAACTTTCCAGGAAGTATAAGAAGGTTTATAAGAGACCATCCTATAAGAATAAAACTATAAAAACTTCTTGAAACACCTCTTTCATCTGACTTACCATAGAAATCATCTTTAGAACTTGTGTTCTTCAAATGTCCATACTTTTTGAACAGGCACAATTCCTGAGAGTCTCCACTGTCCCCTGACCAGGTCTGGCCTCTTCCCCACTTTAATGGGCAGCCTCCTCATCTAAACACAGTGTAACTCTGACCTTCAGGGCGGAAAAGTCCTGAAAATGTTTTATCTTCACAGGATTTTAAAATTGGAGTCACGGAATTTTTTTTAATGCTATGGTGCCAGACGGGAACCCAAATTTTGTTTCATCACATTGGGAACCATTTAGGATATCAAAAAGCACACTGGAAAAAATCTCTTTACAGAAGAATACATCCTCCATCTCCTGGTGAGCAATTTTTGTTTTCTTTTCCAGGGAGTAGTATATGTGCTATGTTTAGGCCACACATGAAAGTAATATCTCCCTCATGAGACTGACTTTGGCTTATGCTGATTTTTCGAGGCCAAGATTATGGTAATGATTTAAAGAGGGAAAGAAGCAAATGGAATAGGAGGAAAACATGGAAGAAAAGCGGTTAGTGAGGCAAAATTTTTTCCCAGTCTAATAATACAACACAAAGTATGTCTTAGGAAATTGAAAGGAGAGTCAAATCTCAAATAAAACCAAAGATACTAGGACATTGTCTTCCTTAAACAAGACTTCCGTAAACAAGACTGTGTAACCTATAGCCCGAGGCACCAAAGGAATGTCCAAGATTCCAACAATAAGCTAAAACCAAAAACTTGTTTTCTAAAGTTTAGGTCCTATTCTACGAAATACCCAGAAGTCTACTAGGGCACGTGCCGTTGCCTTTGGTGGCTCCTCCAAGGCCAGCTGTGCATATCTTCGGTAGCTTGGAAGCTGGCCAGTGCAGTAAGCCCCATGCTGGACTTGGGAAACCAATCCCCTCTATTATTGCCTTTTCACAGGTGGAACACCTGCCCTTTTCTTTTATCAAGGTCTTCCTAATGACATATTAAAGGCTCCCCAAACTCAACACAACATTTGGATCATTATATCTGGATGAAAAGATAAATGCAATGAAAAAACACCAGTAACGGGTAAGTAGGATATTTAGTCTAAGGGCCTGGTGCACATGCAACAGATTTATCATTTTTGACAGCCAGACTGAAAACGGAGGGAGGGTGGAAGGGAGGGGAAGGAGAAGGAAAGGAGGAAGGGAGGATAGGAGGGAGGACAGATGGAAGGATGGATGGATGGATGGATCAGGGCACTGTGCAAACTCAAACAAGCACACTTTCTAGGCTCTTTGTAAATGAAAAACCCGTATCTATCTATGGCTTTACTTTCTTTTCTAGGGGAAAAATGAGAGAATTAGATTGTCTAGGAGATATGGAAGCTGCTGGCTCTTAAACATTTGAAAACTTGCTTTATTTATTCACTTATAAGGTAGGCATAATGCTACTTACCTTAAATAGCTAAGTTTTACAAGACGGAATTTAAAAAATAAGAGCAAGATAATCATATGACAAGAAATTTAGAAAATTAAGAAAAATTTTAAAATTCTCAGTTTTCTTAACACAACAATTATTTCACTTTGGTATATTTTCACAACCATATATTTGGCATTTATTTTACATATGTAAGATTTTTTAAATCTTTTTTTCTTACTCAATCTCACACAAAAACCGTTTTCCATATTGCATCAGTCATCATAATCATTGTTATTCATATTTGGTTAAATATTTCATTTTAGAGTAAATGACATAATCCGACATCCTGTTGAACATTTTGGTTGCCCACACATTTTGACTACTGCTAACAATATCATGATGAACATCTTATCTTGTATGTATGTTTTGCTATGGTCTGAAGGTTTGCATCCCCCTAAATCCATGTGTTGAAATCCTAACCCACAAGGGGATGGTATTAGGGAGGTGGAGCCTTTGGGAAGTGAGTAGGTCATGAGGGAGGAATCTTCATGAATGAAATTAGTGGCTTTATTGAAGAGGGTCCAGAGAGATCCCTTGCCCCTTCCACCACATGAGGGCACAGTGAGAAATGGGCAGTCTGCAGTCCAGAAGAAGGCTTTTACCCAAACTCGACCATGCTGGTGCTATGACCTTGCACTTCTAGTCTCCTGAACTGAAAAATAAATTTCTGTTGTTTATAAGCTATCTGGTCTATATTATTTTTTTATAGGAGGCCAAACAGACTAAATGGGTGTTTTGTTTTACTTTGTTTTCTTAACAGAGACTATTTTCCTTGGAATAGAGTATCAGAAATATGACTCCTAAGCTAAGGGAGTCAAAGATTCTTTTTGTGGAAGCTGACCAGAAACATGTGACAGTTCCAACCTCTACATCTATGGTAGCACTAGATAATGTCATTGATTTTGAAATTTTTAAGTAAATAGATGAAAGATGTTACCTCAATTTCACACACGTTTCTTCAACCAGATTAGGGTGAACATTTTGTATTTAATAGTTCTATCTCTTCTATAGACTTAGTTTATGTCTTTATATGCGTGAGCTTTGAGAGAGAGTGAAACAAGGAGAGTTCTTTGTGTTATTTTCAAAATTGGTATTTGAGATTAGTAGTATCACTGAAGTTTTATTTCTAGTGTGAAGCATAATCCATTAATTTTATAAGGATCCCGTATTTTGGAACTTTGCTTTTTCAGTAATTATAGGATCAATATGAGTATCTCTCAAATCTGGTGGTTGATAGTGATTTCACTGTTTCTGTCCTCTGTGAAGTCTGTATTGCAGACCCACTCACATTCTCAGCTTGCAAAACCCTCTGCAAGTTTTCTGTCTTCTTTTTAAAACCTTTTTATTACTCTGAAATGACAAGCATCATGACCACTACAGACCCCCAACCTCACCAAGATGTCTTATTTCTCAATAATAAATGTTGCAATCACTGTGATAGTTGCCAAGCTATTCCTTGCCCAGATGTGCTAAATCAGTTACATAACTCTATAGGGGGCCCACATAAAACTTTATACTGCTCAGCACTATCCCATTCCAACTCCCAACATGAGTGCTCTGACTCTGCAACATGGTGTAGGATTTAATGGCTTATTCCATTCCTCCACTGTGTTCTGGGCTGGTACCTGCAATCCAGTTTTATCAGGTTGGAGCTTTTCTCTGTGGACAAATTTACCATTATTCACCACATTTTCCAGATGGGATCACTATACTCTTATACATACAATCTGGGCTATCTCAGAGAACCTCTGATAAACTGTGTGAGTACATATGTGCGTGCGTGTGTCTGCGTGCGTGTGTGTGTGTGTGTGTGTGTGTGTGTGTGTGTGTGTGTCTGTATGTCTGTTAGGTGAATGGCAGCAGGGGTAGAGTGGTGTAGGAAGCAGAGAAACGAAGCCCTAAGAGTCCTATTTCAGAATAAACAAACACCTTGACCACTTTTTATTTCCTGAACATAATTTCTGCTACTTATCTTCTATTAAAATCCCTCTAGGGTTTGGAAATGCCCCTAGAGATAACCTCCATCATGCTCACCATGAAGACATCGAGATCTGTTAAACCAGAGATTCTATAAGGACAAACTCATTTTCATCCTTTGAGCTGGCTTCTCTACCTCATATTTACTTATTCAAAAAGAAAACACAATTGCAAAAGACCTTTAATAAACGTCCTCTGGAATTTTGGCTTTATTAATAGCATTTCATTGTTGATTGCTAGATATTTAAGATTTAGCTCTGAACCACAACAAAATATATCCTTTGGAATATTGCAGCCTTATCTATTTTTGTAGCCTACTGATAATCCATGTTCTTGTACTGGTTCCAGCATTAACTTACAAACTTTAAGATGCTATCATATCTTTCCTGGTTGCTTTCTGTCAAGGGTGGCTATGCTCAATTTTTAAAAACATCTTCTCATAGATCATATCTTTTTTTTTAAAAAGATTTTATTTATTTATTTATTTGTTTATTTATTTATTTATTTATTTATTTGACAGAAAGAGAGAGAGAAAGTACACAAGTAGGGGAAGTGGCAGAGGAGAGGAAGAAGCAGACTCCCTGCTGAGCAGCCTGATGGTGGGGCTCTATCCCAAGGTCCTGGGATCATGACCTGAGCTGACTGACGACAGATGCTTTAACAAGCTGAGCCACCCAGGGATCTAAAGACCCCACATAGATCTTTATCTTCAAGCTTCTTCTATTCTGCTGTTCAGGATTCTACTTGGATTGGATTCTACTAATTTTTCAGTGTCATTTCCATGACACAATATCCACAACTAAAAATAGGAGTTTAATATACAGAAACAATGTCCTGTTGTTCAAATCCTAATCATTCAACTCACAGAAAATTGAGATGTAGATTATCGAGGCAGGGTCAACAGTCAATATTTATGTAACCGTTTGAACTAGTTGAAAAGTGAATCAAAGTAGCTCCAGAAAATAAGGTCAATTCTAGTCCCTTCTCCATCCCTCCTACGGCCCCCCACCCCCACCAAAGTCCCATACACACAACAGTACTGGCTTATTTTGCTTTAAAGGGGAAATAAACAACTACTCTGGAAAATTGCTATTACTGTCATAGAAAACAAAGTGTACAACGTAGATGTGCCAAATAATACGAAAACATTAAACAGCATTAGCTAATGTGTAAAACCCAAAGTGTTCTCTCACACTACATAAACCGTGTCCAAATCTAATTCAAAGGCAGATGGATTCCTGATGACACGACTTAGTTTAATGAAATTAACATAAGATCCAAAGGGAGTTTATGTATGATTGGTTATGAGAATATGACTAAATGATTCGCACTATGATAATACCATCATTTAGCCACTCAGTGGAGACTTAGAGTTCAAGAAAGTCACAAACTTTCATTTTTAAGAACACTGAGCTTGTTTTAGCAAATTTTACAAAGTTATCAGAATGCCATCGATATTATTCAGTCCTAGTAGCATTAGGCTTTACTAGCACAGTTTCTTTCTTAATAAGGCTACAAGGACCATGCCCGTGACTTTAAAAAACTGGTGATTCCAATTCATGCATTCCTACCTGAAATAGTTCCCCTAAGACCAAATAGTAGAGGTGAGTTTTTTTCTTATATGTATCCTTAACAAAAAAGGAAAAAGACAAAGAAAATGCAACTTCACCAAAATAGGTGATTGAGTTTCTCAGTAACAGATACAGTCAGGTCCTCTAAAGGCAACATTTCCCAGATAGCAACATCATCTTACACTTTTATGAAGGGAATATGATAGCCAAATATCAAGTCAAAATCCAGAAAACACCGACATTTATTGCATTGCTAGTACCTACGGTGGCAGTCTCAATAACCAGGACAGAATATTGCTATTAGTCTCTATTTTGCTTAAAATGTAATTTTCAAGTAATTTATAGGCACTTTCTATCCTCTTGTAACAAAATACTTAATTGCTAGATAAGTAGTCTATACATACTTTAAAATGGGAAACACTTTAGAACTAGATATACATACGAACAGATAAAGCAGGAATTTTAAGTTATTCCATAAACGTGGGACTAAATTCAAGACATGAACATAATCATGTTTGATGGAGGAATCAGTCATAAGAATTGGTATTAGGTGACAAAATAAACAAAAGATAAGGGTGTATCAAAACCCCACTTTTCACATATCTTCTCATGAGCAGACACTTTTATGTCCTCCCTCAGAGACTTTCATTATTATTGAAAAAAATACAGCTGGGGGCATCACATTGCCTGATTTCAAGCTTTACTACAAAGCTGTGATCACCAAGACTGCATGATACTGGCACAAAAACAGACACATAGACCAATGTAACAGAGTGGAGAGTCCAGATATGGAACCTCAACTCTATGGTCAAATAATCTTCAACAGGGGCGCCTGGGTGGCTCAGTGGGTTAAAGCCTCTGCCTTCGGCTCAGGTCATGATCTCAGGATCTTGGGATCGAGCCCCACATCAGGCTCCCTGCTCGGCGGGGAGCCTGCTTCCTCCTCTCTCTCTGCCTGCCTCTCTGCCTACTTGTAATCTCTCTCTCTCTGTCATATAAATAAAATCTTTAAAAAAAATCTTCAACAAAGCAGGAAAAAATATCTAGTGGAAAAAAGACAGTCTCTTCAATAAATGGTGCTTGGAAAATTGGACAGCTATGTATAGAAAAATGAAACTTGACCATTTTCTCACACCATAGACAAAGATAAACTCGAAAAGGATGAAAGACCTCAACATGAGGCAGGAACCTATGAAAATCCTAGAGGAGAAATAGGCAATAACATCTTCAACATCGGCCACAGCAATTTCTTTCAAGACATGTCTCCAAAGGCAAAGGAAACAAAAGTGAAAATGAACTTTTGGTACTTCATCAAGATAAAATGCTCCTGCACAGCAAAGGAAACAGTCAACAAAACAAAGAGGCAACTCCTGGAATGGGAGAAGATATTCACAAATGACACTACATACAAAGGGCTCATATCCAAGATCTATAAATAACTTCTTAAGCTCAACGCCCAAAAAATAGATAGTCATGTCAAAAAATGGGCAGAAGACGTGAACAGATACTTCTCCAAAGAAGACATACAAATGGCCAACAGACACATGAAAAAATGTTCATCATCACTAGCCATCAGGGAAACTCAAATCAAAACCACATTGAGATACCACCTTACACTAGTTGGAATGGCCAAAATCAATAGGACAGGAGACAACAAGAGTTGGAGAGGATGTGGAGAAAGGGGAACCCTCTTTCACTGTCAGTGGGAATGCAAGTTAGTGCAGCCACTTTGGAAACCAGTGTGGAGATTCCTCAAAAAATTAAAAATAGAGCTACCCTATGACCTTGCAATTGCACTACTGGGTATTTACCCCAAAGATACAGATGTAGTGAAAAGAAGGGCCATATGCACCCCAATGTCCACAATTGCCAAACTGTGGAAAGAGCAGAGATACCCTTCAACAGATGAATGGGTAAAGATGTGGTCCATATATACAATAGAATATTACTCAGACATCAGAAAGGATGAATACCCAACTATTCTATCAACATGGACGGGTCTGGAGGAGATTATGCTGAGTGAAATAAGTCAAGCAGAGAAAGTCAATTATCATATGGTTTCACTTACTAGTGGAACATAAGGAATAAAATGGAGGACTCTAGAAGAAGTCAAGGAAACATGAATTGGGGTAAATTGGAGGGGGAGATGAACCATGAGAGACTGTGGACTCTGAGAAACAAACTGACGGTTATGGAGAGAGGGGGGAAGGGGGATGGGTGAGCCTGGTGGTGGGTATTAAGGAGGGCACGTATTACATGGAGCACTGGGCGTGGTGCATAAACAATGAATCTTGGATCGCTGAAAAAATAAAGTAAAAAATAAAAATAAAAATAAAAAAATAAAGTCCACTGCAATCTTAAAATAAAAATAAAAATAAAAAAAATAAAAACAAAAGTGTGGGATCAGCCAACTAGAAACTCAGACAGGTCATTAAAAAAAAACAAAAAACAAAAAACAAACAAACAAAAAAAAACCAGCCCCAAAGGAAAAGTAGTTAACACGATATGGAATAAAAGTATATTGAAACTTCTAATACGTATTTCACTTTCTGTGTATATTTTACTCTCCAAATAATCCATTTAGACTTAATCAAATCAACAATCTGCATGATCTTATATGTTCACTTGAAAGCCCACATAAATGCCTAAACATCATATGCTTCCTGGGAATTCTGGCGATGTAAAATTTAAATATTTAAACATTCACAAGAAATAAATCTATATTGTAAGCATTCATCAGAATTCTCTAGATGGAAGGGTCACACAGATACAATTTTTCAGTTGTTTTAAACTACCTGCTTTGTATTTCACAGTAAAATTATAACTCCCCCTTTAAGTAGAACTTGCTCTCTTGACCCACTGTCAACCTTTATTAACCTTAGTAACATATTCACTTATTAATCAACTTAACATTTTCTGAGTGCTTATTACCTGCCTCACCCTGGTGTTTCATAAACTCCTAATTGAGAAAGCAACAAAATTTTGTGTATCTTTCTTAGTAAGAATACTTGTTATGCTAATAAGTAGAGCAGAGGGTCCTGGAGGAATCCCTATTGTTATTTTAAAGTAAATCATCCAAAAAAAAAAAAAAGTAAGTCATTGGGTAAACTAAGTGGTACATTGCCACATAGTAAGTGAACAGTTTGATAAATGAACATGGGCTAAATGAAAATAGAAAACCAAATTAGAAAGAAAGTCATATAAGGAAAAATTTTAAAACAATAAAATGTTAGAGCAGAAATCTAGTAGAGAATGAGACTTGGAAATCAATATACAGATCTTCTTCCACTTATGGTGGGATTAGGTGCTGATAAATCCAACATAAATTGAAAATATCCTAAGTCAGAAATGCATTTAATGCACCTAAGCTGCTCAACATCCTAGCTTAGCCTAGCCTACCCTAAAACGTGCTCAGAACACATTAGCCTACAGTTGGGCAAAATCACCTAACACGAAGGCTATTTTATAATGAAGTATGAAATATCTCATGCAATTCTTTGAATACTGTACTGAAAGTGAAGAACAGAATGGTTACATGGGTGCAGAATGGTTTGTACGTGTATCAGTTGCTGACCCTCGGGATCCATTGGCTGACTGGGACATGTGGCTCGTTGCCCCTGCCCAGTATCACAACAGAGTATCATACGGAATATTGCTAGCCCTGGGGAAAGATCCAAATTCAAAATCTGAAGTACAGTTTCTACTGAATGTGTATCATTTTCCCACCATTCCAATGTCAAAAAAAATCGTAAGTCAAATCATTTTAAGTCAGGGTGTGTGTGTGTGTGTGTGTGTCTGTGTGTCTGTGTGTCTGTGTGTATATGTGTGTGTGCACTCAAGCACAAGGCCAGGCCTTTACTCTAGGGAGCATGGGATAAACTATAAGCTTGTGGAATTTCTTTCCAGGTCTGTATTTCCGTAATTCCATTAAAAACAAAACTAGCTTCCCATCTCTCGCCTCTTCCCCCACTTCCCACCAAGGAACAAAGGCAGCAGCATAATCTTTAACCGGTCCAGCTCACACTGACAGCTACTATTGCATCTGGCTGTCTAGGTCTAAGGACAGCTTGAAGATTTTAAATAGCCACAAGCCCATGTTAGAATCCCGCTGAACAGCAGCCCCAGGCACTTCAGCCCCAGAACAATGGGCGGCCATTGATACGTGATGTCAACTGTCTGAAGGGTAAGAATGAAGCCATTTTAAAACGGAAACAGACAAAAAGGCAAACTCCCTCAAGCATTTTCAAACTATATCATAATCAATGGTGTTGAAAGCTGCCCTGAGATCATGTGCTGAAGGATAAGACTGCGGGAGAAAGCAAAATCTGCAATGTAAGGAAGTCATTTATAACCCTGACAAGGGTAGTCTCCCCACTCACTAGGCTTTGGGTGACTGAATACACATTTAGAGTAGTTTGGTAGCTATGTATTCAACTCTTTGGCCATCACCCATAGAGGGTAATTTTGGAAGGGACTATGATGGCCATGGTGTCTGCATAGTAAATGGTTGGGGGTGTTCTCTGGTCTCTTCTTGACTGATCTTGGAATGTCACCATTATCTGGGTCTTTCCAGAAGGTCTCTTGACTCATTTGTCTCTCAAGAAGCATTTTGCAATGTTTGAGTTTCTCTGTTCAACTAATTTTCTCCACATTTTCCTATACCCTCCAGAATTTAAAGAAATCCTGGGATAATATCATCCATAACTCATTTCCTAGCACAATTTGGAAGTTTTGTTTTGCTTCATCAGGGATCTCAGTATTATTTAAAAGATGCCTCTGATATTTATAATGCTCCTTTAGAGCCTTATCATGGTGTAATTAAATCAATTGTGCCGGTCTGGGAAATTTTAGCATTATTTTATGTAATTTTTGAGGTTAACTGTTTATCATATGTTGCCAAACACTCTCAAATCTGCATTTTTCTAACCAAATAAAATAAAATAAAAGACATAAAGCATGTGTATCATCAGAACTGTCAAGGTAGCTTTTTTCAAAAAATTTTAAAAAAAACCTAATAAATAAAGCACATTTTTAAAAACCTTCTATCATAAAGCTGCTTTTCATAGCTTTCTAGCATCAGATTAAATATACATTTATTGAAACAAAATGGATCAAGACTTAAGTGAATTCTGCGGGGGGCGGGTGGGAGACACCACTTGCCAGAAGCTCATTCAAATGTGGAAGTAGGGCTAATCACATGTGAGAGAATTATTTCTAAGTGGAAAGTTAAAATGCACAGGGAAAGAAACTAGAAGGCAGGAGTATAGTGTGGATGGTTGGGATGGAAGCAGTAGCACTGTAGGGTACCAGCAACTCAGCATCACATGTCACTTTACGATGGAGTCCTGGGGGTGTTCTTCCTACCTGCCCTTGTCACAAATCCTGAGCACCTTCCCAGTATGCTCAGACCTGCAGCACGCGGCTCCTTGGGACGGTTTTCAATGTGAGTGCTGGGGAAAGAGCAGCCTACAGAGCTTTTGAAGCCTGAATTTTGTTTCTGCTTACTACACGGCACACCAGATGCAAAAGACAAGAAGAAAAACATGCGTGTTTTCACTGGCAAGCTTACAGAGCCTTATAGTCAGAGGAATCTTATAATTTTTGCTGATGCTCCTGGACACAGATTGATGATCTAGGTTCCTCTGTGTGTGTGTGTGTGTGTGTGTGTGTGTGTGTGTGTGTGTTTTCAGGAAGTGAATGAAAGAATGTTAAGACAAATCTTTCTGAAATATCGTTTCATAATAATCCTCAGACTCAGATTGAACTAAAGCAAAGCCTCACAATTTTTTAGGTGGATTTTCTTCTACCTAAGATTTTCATTTGTTTTCATTTGTTCTTAGTGTTCAGACAGATTCCCCCACTACTCAGTTGAATGCTCTCATTGTTCTATTGAAGAATATTCTCCATTATTCACTTTTAACCCACTTAAACTGTATAGGATAGAGTTTAGTATAACTGAAAACTTTATAATTATTTGGGCAATTCTTTTGAATTGATTCATAAATTCATTCCTTCAACAACAACATAAAGTGTTGGCACTTTCTGGGCTAGGTACTATGGTAAGCGTTGGGGATGAACAGCTGAAAGAGAACACATTGCCTCTATCCATAGCGGATAAGAGCCATAAAAAATTCAAGTCCAGAGAGCAAAAAAGGACATAAAGTAAAGGGAGTTAATTCTGTCGTATAGGAGGCAGTAGCTTGAAAAAGTCCTTGTCTTTCCACTGCAAAAAATAAGAAGAACAAATATTTTTATTTATTTAACATAGAGTTTTCTTCATTTCGGAGTGAACATGCTAATTTTTATGTCACATGCTTCCAATGCTCCTGAAAAAGTCTTATTTCACATTTCCAAGGATTGAAGTGAGTTAAAGTGAGCAGTTTTGAGAACTTGACCACATCTACTGAAATAACTCAGACAACAGGGGCAATGTGGAATAGCAACCAATGATATGGAATTCAAACCCAGATCACAAATGGTAGAAATGAGAAGTGAGTCAAATGACTTTCTTTCCATCAGGATAGAGCTGTTTACACTCACAGCAGGTGAGTGCTTGCTTAACTCTAGGAAACTGGCCCTTGCCAGCTTCTGTTTGCCCATCACTACCACAATTCACATATAACACCAGCCACTGTTCTGTTATAAATGTTACTCATTTAATCCTCACCTGAACTTTATGTGATTGATATTACTCTTATCCCCATTTTACGGATAAGAAAACTGAGGCCTAGGGAAGTTAAGTAACTTCTTAGTTACTTAGTCGTGGAGCTGGGAAATGAACCCAGATAGTCTGGTTCCAGAGTCTTAGCTCCAAACCATTATACTAAACCGATTCTCTATAGATTTTAAAAATATGATAAATGTAAGTACAGTAATATAATATTTACCCAAGAGAGTTCATCCTAATAGAAAAAAAAGTTAAGTTTATATACAAGAAGCAAGGGATAAATCACCTCTGAGACTTGATAAGTCTGTGATATCCTTACACAAATATATTCTACTACAAAAACCGACCATTTCTTTTCCCCCAAACACCGATCATTCTCATCTAAGTGGACCTAAATTTTTTAAAGGTCTTGTTTATTTATTTGAGAGAGAGAGCACACGCATGCATGAGCAGGGGTAGGGGCAGAGGGAGAAGCAGGCTCCGTGCTGATCAGGGAGCCCAGTGTGGGGCTCGATTCCAGGACCCTGGGATCATGACCTGAAGGCAGACACTTAACAGACTGAGCCACACACACACTCCAAATTGTACCTGATTCTTAAGATTAAACTTTAAATATGTAACTCATTAAAATTGCCTTAAAAACGGTGGTGAGCAGCCATTTTCTTATGTAATTCTCGAAAGATGTTAAAACCAGAGTTCCAATGCGTATCATAGGGGATTCCTAAGTTTTATGTTCTTTAGACATCTCAGATTCACCTGCCTCCTATTTCTTATTATTCTTTCACAACTCTGCTACCACTAAATTTTACCTCTTAAATTTTATGAATATTTCTCAAATATATCCCTTCTTTCTCATCCTCACAGAAAGTGCTCTCTTTTCAGCTTTTACCTTTCATTTCAATTATTGCAATCAACTCCCTTAAATTCCTGAGCTCTAACTATAGGCCATTCATTGTGCTAGAAGCATATCTTTCCCTAATTTATCCTCAGAAACTCTGAGCAGGATAGTAGTATCCACAATGAACAGGTAAAGAGAAGCTTCGGAGAGATGAAGTAATTTGCCCAAGGTCACACTACTAATAAGTGGTATAGCTGGGAGAACTCAAAACTGCTTCAGGTACATTCCATATTTTCCCCAAAATACCATCTTAATTGACTTTGTATCTCCTCTGCCCCATACATGTGAGCTGATAAATACATGTTTGATGTATAACAAGAAAAATGCACAAGATCCTTCCAATCTACTATACCATCGTGACTTAGCTTTCAATACTCTATCATCTACCAGAGTTTTTGCCTCATATCAAATAAATATGTTCTGGATCATCTACTCAGAAAAAAAGAAAAGATATGAGTAAATGTCTTTAGATTTGAAAGATAGAGAGAAAATTAATTCCATTTGTTTTCATTTCTTACTGTTATAATATTTAGTAAGCATTAGGAATGAACCCAGATTTAACTGTACCATGTTTTCAGGATTGATATTTTCAACAAAATAATTTTTTCTCCAAAGAAAAAAATCTCTCACAAAATATTATTGGATGTAAAATACAATATGACGAGAGAAGGAAGTTCATGAAAACTGTAGTATATAAAAGAAGTCTAACAGATTTCTAAAGTAAAACTTTCTAAAGAAAACAAGTAGTTTTTAAAATCTGATATTGTAATGAAAATTTAATAGGACGTCCAAACAAAGAAGCATTCATCTTTTTCAGGACCTTTGGAGAAACAAATCCAAGTATTTGCCTAAGAAGTCCAGTCTTGGCGTTTTTGATACTGTTAACTCCATTATAGTCATCTATTTGATTTACTGATATAACTTAGTTCCTTTAGTTACTCCTTCTAAAAGTAAAAAAATAGGATTCACAAGCTAAAAAAAAAGTCTAAATAATAAATTCTAAAAACAACTTCTAAAGGGAGATAACAATTTGTACCACTCTGTACATTCCAGATTGCTTCATTTCTTCTTTAACTACATATTCAGTATGACCAAAATACAGCAATGCCAATAATTATCCTATTAAAATAAAATACTTATATGCAGTACTTGTATGCAGAGTACATAGAGTTCTGTGATAAACTTCCATAAAGAGATAATATAAGGGGACAAAAAAAGAGTAACTTTCATCTCCCCAGTTTTTCATGAAAGTTTCCCCTCCATCTTTTCCCTCTATTGCCTAGTCTTCTAAAGTGAGCAACAGGAAAACTATTTAAATTTTTTAAAAGAGTTTTCTTTTTATTTTTTTAAAGATTTTATTTATTTATTTGAAAGAGAAAGTGAGAAACTATTTAAATTAGAGAAAAAAGACTACATGTACTTTTTTTTAAAAGAGAGAATGATCACCTACCCATATTTCAAGACCTAGCATAAGCATCACAAACTTTCCAAAGCTTTTTCCTGATGACGCTACCCGCAAGTAAAACAAACTACCTTTGTTTGTCATCCTCTTGAAATCATGTACATTCGTCTTTGAGGCCACACTAGATTACTGTGTTAATTCGACTCATCTGTCCTCACCACAGGATTGAAAGTTCCTTGAGGGCAAGGGACAGGTCTTACTTGTTCACTTTTGAATCCTCAGTGCCCAGTACAGAGTTTGGAAGGGACTTTCATTAACTAATGCTTGTTGACAGAAAAAATAATGGTAAACAAAAGAAAAACAAATAAATTATACCCATGCTTTTTCCCCATTAAGGCTACAATATTAATACTATTCTTGCAAAGTTGAAATTTATTTTTTTAAAGATTTTATTTATTTGAAAGAGAGAGAGCATGGGGGTGTCATGGGGGAGGGTAGGGGCAGAAGAAGAGGAGAAGAAGACTTCCCGCTGAGCAGGGAGCCTATGGGGCTGGATCCCAGGACCCTGGGTTCATGACCTGAGCTGAAGGCAGACACTCAACCATCTGAGCCACGCAGGCGCCCCACAACACTGAAATTTAAAAACCAAAACTGTAATGAGGGAAACTGCTTACAAGTTACCTCTCAAGAAAAAAATCAGCAATATCAAGAAGAAAAAAACACATTTTCCACTGTAGATTTTTAAGATCTGATAATTCCTGGTGACCCAGATGGCTTAAGCATGTTTATTTTCACATCACACAATCTCTGTAACACTACAGGAGAGCTGAAACCACTTTTTACATTAAACTGAATTCCTTGAGAATTTATTCTGGCATGTTGTTACACAAGCAGTGCTTATACCAAGAACCACATTTATGCCTAATATCCAAGCCTGTATTCCATTATGTTCTGTAGGCCCAGCATGAGTCATTTATAATGCAATACCAATCTCTTGCTTTGTAGAAATCAGGAGTTTTCACACCTGAGACAGGGTTGGTTTGCAGACTGTTTCATTTCAGTTTGTTTTATTTTGTTTTCTGGGACATAGTGTTTAGTGCCCCTCTCTTTTCTCAAGTAGTAATCACAGTAACATTTTCATATGTGCCCTGTTCTTTCTTGCATTTTGATATTTATCCCTATAGTTTAAAAAGAGCTCTTTCCATAAGAGACTCTTAATCTCACAAAACAAACTGAGGGTTACTGGGGGGTGGGAGGGAAGGGATAGGGTGGCTGGGTTATGGACATTGGGGAGGGTTTGTGCTACGGTGAGTGCTGTGAAAGGTGTAAGCCTGATGATTCACAGACCTGTACTCCTGGGGGAAATAATAATAATGATAATAAAATAAAATTAAAATAAAAAGAGCTCTTTCAAAATCCACCAATAACTTTCCAAGCTCAATGAACTTTTTCTTTTTTCATCCCCATTCTTAGACTTTACAGCAGCATTTGATGTTTCTCTTTCTGTCTTTTGTGACGGCAAAATATCCTGATTTTCATTCCACTCTTCTCTGACCACTGCTTCTCAGTCCTCTTCGATATCAATGTACTGTTCTCCATGTGCCGGTGCCTATCCCATTTTTTCTCTGTTTACATGCTCATCCTCTGCATCCTGGGCTCCATCCCCTCTATTTGACCCAGTCCTGGACCCTACACAGATGCAGCGAGCTTGCATTTCTAATTGTTTATATGTCTGCTTAGAAAACCTTCGAACTCCTCAAATATAAATTTTTGAAACAGAGCAGATCTTCCCCTCAGCTACAGCTCTTGGATCTCATTTCTGCTAGTAGCCATGCTATACTCCTTGTGCCTCGGGCTCCAGTCTTGTAAACTTTAACTACTCTCTTTCTTCCTTGTCTATTCTTCAGTATATCTTGCAACAATGCTTTCTTCTGGTTCCACTTACTTCACTTCAATTTAGGTCTTCAATTCCATCCACCTGGACAGTTGTAAAATTCCAAGTGAACTTCTAGCTTCTTTCTCCTCTCTGATATGAAAAGGATATTCCTCTTAAGATAATCTTCCTTGAGGACATGTGCGATTATGTATTTCCACTGCACAAAAAACCATCAAGGGATAGAATGCAAAAACTTTAATCTAGTGTTCAGGATCATCTGCAATATCTACCACTTTTCCAACCTTATCTCCCTCTGTTCCCCTTGGGTATTCGGCTTTTCAGCAGGACCAACTTACTAAATCATCTTTGTGCATGCTTCAAGTGAATATGTTCATCTTTGCACTGCTAGCGCCAACGACATTGCTTAGCTCATAAAAATGCTCAATAAATATTTGCTAAGAGAATAAATGAGAGCATATAAGAGTCTTTTACCCTGAAAACATATCCAATATACTTTATAAGGATGAGGTAGAAGTTACTGTAAACTTTATTAAATGCAGAGAGTAGAGTAA
This sequence comes from Ailurus styani, assembly GCA_002007465.1. Taxonomy (NCBI): domain Eukaryota; kingdom Metazoa; phylum Chordata; class Mammalia; order Carnivora; family Ailuridae; genus Ailurus; species Ailurus styani. The sequence goes on along the minus strand of LNAC01000032.1, from coordinate 1,697,608 downwards.
GCCAAAGGAGTAATGGGAGTGGAAGCTACTAAGGAAGCCCCAGGAGGACCCTCTCCCTAAAAATATTATTAGCTTTGTTGGAAAGCACTGAGTTTTCTAGACTTAAAGTAAAAGGGCAAATGGTAACTGCCAAAGAAGCTCCCAGTACTACACATTTTTTAGAAGAAATTCAGTTCCTGCTGTTCTTTATTTACTTAAAAATGGGTGTGACCTATCAGAGTCATTTGTCAAGGACTGAACAGTTGCAGCATAACAAATTTGAACCTTTCACTATGAATAATGCATAATTAACATACTAGCCAAAGGATGCTAAATGTTCAACTCAAAAACATTCTGGTACCCAAAAAAAAGGAATCTTATTTGGTAAATTAAAACATATGTTGCATGTTTGACTCTCAATATCCATAAAAGTGAAGGAATAGATGCCAGTTTGTCTAATAATGATGATAAAGTTGGAAGAATAGAAGGAAATCATCCCTTAAATGACTATATTCTAGATAATCTTTCTCTTATCTTTGCTTTGAGAATGATTTGTGATGAGATCTTTATAATAAGATTTGCACCATCTGACATCAAAAATATTCAAAAATAAACAGAAAACCTGTGTGGGCTATTCTGTAATTGGCAATCTTGATTTATCTCTATAACAAACAGAGCTTTTAAATGCTTCTAAATAAGAAATCAATGTTATACTGTGCCCTAGGTTTGACCATTGAAATAATTTCTTGGTTATTAATAATTGTTCATTACCTGCACTTGGCTATTCAAATAAAATTCTTGTTACTCTTCTGTAAAGAGTCCCCTCTGACCCAGAACAGCCTAGCATAGCCATGTTTTCAATGCAGTGGACTCCCCATTACACACTTTTAATGGAGTTAGTTGAATGTCTCTTGAAGTGCCAAAGCATTATCAAAAAACCACAAATGTGGAGAATGCAAACAAACAGTACTTCAGCCAGGTGATTAAGGTCAACATCAACAGTCATAAACAATGTAGCTGGTAAGTGCACTTGATACGATGGGATGAAAATTGTACATTAGCTTTATGGTCTTCTTCCCCAAAATCCATAATCCCAGTCTAATTATGAAAAACATCAGAAAAATTCCAACTGATGGACTTCTACAAAGTACCTGATAAATAAGTAAACTTCAAAACAAAGTTACCAAAAACAAGACAAGTTTGAGAAACTGTCACAGCCAAAAAAAAACACCCCCAAACAAACAAACAAACAAAAAATGCCCTAGGAGACATGATGACTAAAGTTAACATGGTAGCCTGGATGGTATCTTGGAACAGAAAATAGACATCAGGTAAAAACTAAGGAAATGTGAGTAAAGTACAGGCTCTGGTTAATATTTTTGAATCCGTATTATTCATTAATTGTGACAAATGTACCATACTAATGCAAGATGTTAATAATAGGGGAAACTGTGAAAAGGTGGTGGAGCATAAAGAAACTCTCTATTCTATATGCACAATTGTTCTGTAAATCTAAAACTATTCTATTAACGCCTATTAATGAAATAAAAATACCACAAATAAGTTCAGTGATAGGACCTCTGACACAGCGTGCTGTATTATATGGTTCAGCAGGGTGAGGTTGGGCGAGGGGAGAACACAAAAAGGGTCTAACAGTGAATGACAGGACGCCTGTTGTCACCTAGCCTGGGTGGTATCCCTCCTATTCAGGACATGAGTGTTAGGATCATGACAGCTGAATATGGACTTGCCTGTCAACCACCAGGGGTGTGGGCAAAATGTTCCAAGAAGTTAGTGGAGACACAACATTCAAGTCATCCAAGAGCCACGGCTGAAACCCAGCCCTCAATAATGCCACTGTTCATACTCATGCTGTGGCATTATTTTTAATTTTAGCAAAAACAAGACCCAAAAACTTTCTTTGGGGAAAACAGCATATATAGGATGATTAAGTTCAATATCAATAGTCATAAGTCCTGTGGACAAGTAAGTACTTTAGGATCTTTAGATTGACATAAAGCTTTTGACAAGGCAGAACAAATAAGGGGCTCCTCCCCTATAACATAAATTTAATCATATTACCTCTCCTCAACCCCTCCCTTCTAATTGTCCTCTCCCGCACTCCCTACAGCCACAGAAATAGCACCAGGCATAGAAACAAAACTGTCTAACCTACGCCTCAAAGTCTAATGGCCTTCTCTGAAGCCACCCATGTAGCACCCTTGCCTGAAAGACAGAAATGAACTCTAACTTATGTGCACACATAAGAAAATAGACTCACCTATAAGACTCGAGATCCTGTTTCACGTTCTATTGTCCTCTGCTCTTTTTGACCCCTTTAAGTTAAGATCATAAACATGTAGCTGCTTGCTACACCTCCAGGAAGGCATGTTATTTTTCTTCTGCCTTCTTTATTTTAACAAGCTCTGTTATTGAATACAGACATTTGAGTATACACATTAGGATCTATATTCCTCAAAAATGTATTGCTCTCTGCATAGTATGTCTCACCTGTATTTTTTCTTGAGTAGTTAGAATTCCCATACAGTTAAATACTGGGTCAAATAGCTGCAGTGGACTGAGATAGACACTGTTCTCTGATTATTATTTAAGCTTCATTCTATATACTATCCATATCATTATATTTTAAAAACAACACACAAATTGACTGGCATCCAAAAAGTTAGTGAAGGAGTCATTTAATACCCTGAAGCTTCTAGGTAATGAATAGACTCTAAGTTTCCCTTTTTTCATTGAAAATACATTTTCACCAAAAAATATTTAAAACTTAAAATTATGTTTTAAAAATAAGCAACATACATAGAAAGGCATATTTTACATTGCTAATTTCAGTATGAGATAAATGCTTTGTAACTTTTAAACTTAGCGATCTTGTCTGATACTAGGGAAGGTTAGTTAACACAGGTGAGAGGTTGTCTCAGTTGAATTTAATTGATGAAAAGCATCTTATACAGTGCTTTGCACAGGTGTTCATCAAAACACTATTGCGCAGATACAAAGAGAAGATGATTTATAAACTAGGGAAGACACCTTTAAAATAAAACCTTTTATCTTATATGCTAACTCATAAAAAAATCTACTAAAAGACATTTGGGGCAATGATGTATATAAGGAATTTAGGTAGTGTCACAGATATTCTATGTAGTCCAAAATTACCAAAGTTAGTGATAATATCTGTGGCTTTGCTTTTTATTTTGTAATCTCATCATTCCCTAAATTTCAAAAATAGATACTAGGTATCCATCATTCATTAAGAAATATTTTTTTCTAATCTGCCTAGGTATAAATTTAAGTTGAAGGTTCCAAAGGAGAGTTAACTATAAATAAAAGCAAAGTGAAAACATCTTCTATTTTCTCAGCTTCATAAGCCTAACATTTCTTTTTTTATAAATAAATATTTTTATTTATTTGACAGAGAGAGAGATCACAAGTAGGCAGATAGGCAGGCAGAGGGAGAGGGAGAAGCAGGTTCCTGGCTGAGCTGGGAGCCAGATGCGGGGCTCCATCCCAGGACCCTAAGATCATGACCTGAGCCGAAGGCAGAGACTTAACCCACTGAGCCACCCAGGTGCCCCTAAGCCTACATTTCTAATATCATTAGATGACAAAAATTATTTGGAATTTCTTAAGCATTGGAATAATTATGGCTCCACAACAAGGGTCAGGCATGGGGGCACAATTTAAGTCTCCAATACCAACCGTGTCCAACCTGAGTTGGGGTTCAAGTCAGTGGTTCTGAGATCTTCACCACATACAGGTTGTGAGAACAAGCTCAAATTTTTAAAGTCTACATGAAACCATAAATTTTTAAACTTTCTAGTAGTAAGAGGTCTGGATTGCTTTTAATCCATATACATAAGACAATTCCAAGCCTGCTAATAAGATTTCATCTTCAATATAATTCATAATGAAGAAATTGTTAAATGAGACCAGTTTCACTTTTCCAATTTTATTGACCCAAATATACAGCCTCCAAACTGTATAAATGAGAAAACTGTGCATTGTCAGAGTCTATGGGGAGAGTCAAGGCAAAAGGCATCCATGATGAATAACTGCCATTTCATGAAAAAATTACTACTTTTAGTGCATTCTGCAGTAGCTCGTATTTATTATTTATAATATTCCAGGCTGTATGCTATATTTCATATTCATTATCTATAGAGGTCACAAATTATATGCCAACTCAGTCTCCCCTAACCACTAGAGACAGAAATAATAATGAATCTAATGATAAGAAAGCATTAAGTTGGGGCACCAGGGTAGCTCAGTCCATTAAGCATCTGCCTTTGGCTCAAGTCATGAACTCAGGGTCCTGGGATTAAGCCCCACACCAGGCTCAGCAAGGAGCTTTCTCATCTCCCTCTCTCTGCCCCTCTCCCCACTCATGCTCTTTCTTTCTCTCTCTCAAATAAATAAAATCTTAAAACAAAAGAAAGAAGAAAGAAAGAAAGAAAGGAAGGAAGGAAGGAAGGAAGGAAGGAAGGAAGGAAGGAAGGGAGGGAGGGAGGGAGGGAGGGAGGGAGGGAGGAAGAAAGCTTTAAGGTATATTTTAGGAGTAGTACTCAATTTTTAAAATACCTCATTTTAACTTTGCCATAATCCCACAGATTAGAATAAACCATGTATCTTACTCCCATGGGAAAGATGAGCAAATACTTCTAGATAAATTAGGTCATCACTTTAGAACCTGGGGACAGACCAAGGACTAGAATCCACTTCTCTTTCATCTAAACTGCATTGAAGATAGGAAAATTAACTCTACTATAAAAATAATAGTGACTATCAATAGTTTTTTTTAAGCCTTTCAGGGTTTTCCAGGAATAGATTTGAGATGTTTGTTCTTTTAGTGAAGCCACTGGATATTTCTATCATCACAAGAACCCTACTGTACTAAAACCAGTGATTCATCTGTCTGCTTCCCTCACAAACCCGTAAACTTCAAGAGAGCAAGTACCTTGTCCTATTCGACTTAGTCTTGTGAAACTTAACAACTCTTTATTAACACAAAGTTGCAGAGGGGACGGCAGTACGAGCTGTGCCTGTACCTGACTGATGCCTGAAGATGGGGGCTGGACACAGTGGGAAACCTGGAAGTGGAAGTTCAAGGGCGTCTTAAACCAAAAAAAAACCCTGAATTAAAAGGGTCGTTTCATCCCAGGAAAAACTGACACGGAACAACCAAAGTGGAGACATAACATTTAAAAACTTTGGATAAAGAATCATTTCATCATCCTGGCACCAAGATCAGGTCATTACTAAAAGAAAAGGAAAAAAATCAGACTGACCTCACCCTTCCCCATGGCAAAATTCGATAGTAAAAGGTAAGAGTCGTGCCTATTACAAAAAGTCAGGAAAGAAAAGTTCTTCCAATGAAACAACTTTAATCCAATTGGGATTAAACTGTGCAGGTCAGTTTCATTTCTGATCTTCAATTTCTTCACTAGAATGCCTACCTCACAGGACCTGAGGAAGGAACATGGCAACGCTTCTTTATACTAAACATTAGCTTCTCTTCCTTTCTACAAAGTGGAGAACTCAAAAGTGCTTGGAAGTAAGTTTTTATACATAATTGTACTGATTTTATTTATTCTGTCCTTTTATCAAAAATGCAAAGGTGAACTTCACCCCAGTTCTTATATGAATGATCCTAAACAATGAGGTCAGATCTATTTGAGGCAGTTAGCATAGTTAATGTGACTTTCTGAATAGGTTTTAGAACTATATTGCTGAATAGGTAATGTTTTCTCCAAGATTCAGTGGAACTGACATAAATATGAAGCACTCTATTCTGCATGAAGTTTGAGCTTACAAAATTTATTATATATATGTAAAAGATTTCTACTTCAGAATAAAGCGTATCTATAAATATAAAATGCTTCTATTTCAGAATAAAGTGAAGTTATTTTTGAAGCAAATTGCTTTTTCTCTAAATCGTTTAAGTTCATACAATGGAACTAGAAAAAGCATAAAGAGCTGATGACTTTATACAATTTCTTCTATAAAACACATCTTTGATAATTTTTATTCATGAAAGTTTAATCTGAGTCTTCATCTTCTACTATTTCCCGGTTAACAGGTTTTCTTTATTTTTTTTTCTATACTCTATCTTCACATAATAATTTTTCCCTTCGGTAAATGACTTTGCATCTTAATTAAACATAGAGGAAGATATCTGTCATCAGTCATTTCATTGCATTTATCAAAAATTCAAGAAGCTGTTAGGAAACCCTGCAATTGTTTTTAGAAATTAAATTTAAAATACACAGTTCTAAAACTTACAGAAACCAGAACTAAACAAATTTCTCACAGGTGCTGAAATATAGTTATGCTATGTCTGAATGTCTTATTAAAGACAATATACTTATAAGCAAGTGCTATTAAAAAAAAAAGCCTTCTTTCCTCCTTAGGTTTCATACACTTACTCTTGGTCAGAATGCCAAGTAGAACATATCAATTTTAAATTCCACTTAAAAGTTTATTTTCTGAATTAACATCATTGAGAACTACAGTGAGTCACATGATATGATATAACAAGCACAAAAACTGTCTTTTGGACTCAGCATTAGTGATTGACATCTTTAAAAGATGAATGAACATCAACACATGTTAAATCAAGGTTGCTAATATTCACAGCCTGGTTTGAACAAAGATACTTTTTTTTTTTTTTAAAGATTTTATTTATTTACTTGACAGAGAGAGAGATCACAAGTAGGCAGAGAGGCAGGCAGAGAGAGAGGGGGAAGCAGGCTCCCTATTAAGCAGAGAGCCCGATGCAGGGCTTGATCCCAGGACGCTGAGATCATGACCTGAGCTGAAGGCAGAGGCTTAACCCACTGAGCCACCCAGGCACCCAAACAAAGATACTTTTTTTTAGTGAAATACTCTGGGATGCCTGGGTGGCTCAGTTGTTAAGGGTCTGCCTTGGTTCAGGTCATGATCCCAGGGTCCTGGGATCGAGCCCTGCATTGGGCTCCCTGCTCTGCGGGTGAGCCTGCTTCTCCCTCTCCCACTCCCCCTGCTGGTGTTCCCTCTCTCTCTGTGTCTTTCTCTGTCAAATAAATAAATAAAATCTTTAAATTAAATAAAAAAGAAAGAAAAAGAAATAACCTGAAAAGCGTCCTTGCTTCACCAAAGCCTGATTTTTTATGTACAAGAACAGAATCTACATTTGCTGATTTCCTTCTTTTTCTTCCCCACTGTGAAGGGCAAATACAAATTTGGCAACATCCTTGGAAAACAAAGAGATGTGTAAATAGTTGAATAGGAAATTGGAGGCAGCATATTATGAAATACTCTGGGATAAAGTCGGGTCCACAGCCTGGCATCTAAGGGCTTCTATAATCTGGCCCATAGCCTTAACTTCTACTTTGTTGCTTTGATTCTCCTTCCTGTAAACCCTTAACTAGATTAGACTCTTCTCTACTCCTCTAAAAAGCTTTCCCTTTTTCTGGCTTTCTCCCAAAGACCCACACTCTTCCTTTTGTCCCTCCAGATTCCATCTCTGAAACGCAGCTCAAACTAATCTCACTGAGAAGTCTTCATCAGTGCAAAGTAACCCCCTGCTCTCAAAACCCTACAGCAATTGTCTATACGATTTAATTCTCAATTATCATGCATTTCTTTCTAAGATGTCCTATATTATTGCTTAAAAAGTTATTTTAATCCAAATTGTCTTTGTGTGTCTGTCTGTCCTATACTTTTATGCATATCCACAACACTTAACACAGAGTTCACAATAGACTGCTAAAAAGCATACATCACTTTCTGAGAGCCCTTTTAGAAGTCAGCCAAAGCATTTCCAGGACAATTCTTCCCTTTCCTGCTTACTAGTACTGGCTCACATGTCTGACTAATAACCCTTTGGGTGAAAAAAGCCCTGTGCAGTGCTGTTGTCCTTAACACCAGACTCGGAGGGAATCCATTTTAATCTGAAATAGGCCAGGACACATCACCACTTATTTTGAAGAGTTTGGCTGCTCTGCATGAACACACAAGTGCAGGAGAAGTTTTCCAAGATTCATTGAGATGTGAGCCCATGCTGTAGACCTCAGATTAGAACCAAGCCCAAAGCTGAAAGAGCTACAGACTCTTCAAACATTTATGACACGTTGGTCAAGGGCAATGGATGACAGCCCAAGGAAACAGTAATGTGATACTGAGCTTTTCACCTTGAGGTGACTGGTTAAAACTCAGCTTGGGATCACGAAAAATTTATATCCCTCTAATGCAATAAAGGAAGCTATTTGTGACCAAGGGAAAGTGGCCATTAGACAAGTGACTAGCACTGGTCCATGATGAGAGCTAAGACAGAGGCACAGAGCCCGAAAAGAAGTAAAATGCATAGAGGCACATGTGTGCACACACAGTCTACCACCCCCCCCGACCCCCCCCAGTGAAATGAATAGTACTTTCAGCCAAGAAGAAACTTCCTTTAGGACAATCCTCAAGTTTCACTCTCTCGCCCTCTTACTCTTTTAGAAGCTACCTCAAATTTTAAGGTACTTATACTAAATGATGAATAAAACAAAACTCCTAAAACATGTTCTCCTTAGTCAATCAAAAACAAAACTATGAATTTGCTAACTGTATAGGTAAATAATAATGTTTCTAAGACCACTCTAGTGCCTTCTATATGTATGGCATTCTTATTAAGTCCCAAGATTTCTTGTAGGTAGCTAAGTTGCAATGAAAAAGAGCAAACAACTTGTCAGAAGAGATCTAGTTTGAATCGGAGCCCCAGACTTCTCATCTGTAGAATGGGAACAACAATAACCTAAGTTCAGAGGCTTGAAGATTAGATGAACTACTGTTAGAAAAAAAAAAATTTGGGTGCCTGGGTGGCTCAGTGGGTTAAAGCCGCTGCCTTCGGCTCAGGTCATGATCCCAGGGTCCTGGGATCGAGGCCCACATCGGGCTCTCTGCTCAGCAGGGAGCCTGCTTCCCCTCTCTCCTCTCTCTCTGCCTACCTCTGCCTACTTGTAATCTCTCTCTCTGTGTCAAATGAATAAATAAATAAAATCTTTAAAAAAAAAAAGAAAAAAAAATTTAACTGTGACAACCACTTCACAATTCATTTAAACTACAGTCACTTTTTTTTTTTTTAAATCCTCACTAGAAAGTTAAAGTGAACATTGGTCAAATTTCCTACTCTGGGGTGAACAAAACCAGAAATCTTAGACTTAGTAATTCTTCCAGACACATGGAGAGCTTGGACAATAAATTAAAAGGGAACTATCAGACATGATTTTAATAATGCTTTGAAAAAGACAAACTAAAATTCACTTTCCCCTTGCCCTCATTAGTCTGGGATGGAATTCTCAACCCTTTTGTGAATTACAAGTAAAAGTTCTTTAACATCTCAACTAATTTAATCCTTCCTCTAAAAAAATACACACAGCCAAAAGGTAGGTTTAAAAATAGAATGCTGTGGTCTAAGGAATAAGAAATATTTCCAGAACTAATGACAGTCCTATAAAATATATCTAAAGCAAAGCCTATGGGGGCCCAAAATTTTAAAAGCATGTTTTGCACTAATTCTTAATGTAATCTAGATGATAACATTTTGGTTATTTCAAGATAATCATCAAAAGACTTCAACATGTTCTAAAACCATAGCAACTCTTCCTGATTTTTTTCAATGTTCCTCAGGGCAAAAATGTTTTTAACTACTTAAAAAACTTTATTGGAAAACATCCATAACAAATCAAAAAAGCCATAATTTTAAAGGCCTTATATTTTTATGTAATATCTCAAATCAAATTCACATAATAATTGAAAGTGCTTTAAAAAATGTTTGTTGAATAAATGAAGCAATAAATGAATGAAATAATAAATGAGTGAATGATGACTAAATCCTGTCTTCCAGAATTTTGTAAACTTTTCTACAAGTGTAAAATATCCTTTCTGAGAGGGACAGTGATCCCCTCCTTTCTCCATTGACAGTTGCATTAAAGTACAGAGGAAATTCATCCAAACCACAGGCACATGTTGGAAAAGAGATAATATTTAGGGCTGACTAGTTAAACAAGTCCTCATTCAGATTCTGCCAGAAGAACTGGAGGTTTCACAAGGCAAACTCTTGAATTTAATTTTTCTCATTTCCATTACATTTGCTTGGCCCAAACACGGAACTCCATCGTAAGAGAGCCAGCCATTAAATACATCACCATAATCCTCTTGAACATTCAAGTTCACTTTGTACCATGATTTTTTTTTTACTTTCCTTCCTTCCTTTATTTAAAGTTTTAAAAATGATTACTCAAAGATAATGTGTGCCTTTATATTTAGTAACTTAGGAATCTTCTATTCCTTTACCTGTCACTACAACTTTCTTTTGGACTTAGCTTGATTCATAGTCATACCTAGTACTTGACATAAGCTTCTTATGTTTGGTAGCTGACTGTCAACTCAATCAAATTATTTATATCACACAGCATTATGATACTACATTTTGGCAACATACTTCATGCCACATGTCTGAAAACTTTAAGATTGTAGACATTCATCAGTGGAAATGTGGATTGTTGACGATTAGTTTGCAAATCCTCCCCTGAAAGTCAAAATAAGCCTTCCTTTAAGTCATCAAAGTTACAAAGACAACACTTGAAAACAGGTTTTTCAAAAACTACAGAAGGTAAAGCAGAGGCTACTAACAAATTAGACAACAACAAATCAGCTAAAACATATACTAATCAGGCATTTGAATCCTTGGCCCACATTTCTGTCTTTATCTAATTTTTTTAAGTTTATAAAGAATACCATTTGCTTTATTTTACTCCTATATAATCAACCATTGGTTATTAATATGGCAAAACATTATCTTAAATAAAATTGTTTTCAGCTTGAATATTGTTGCAATATACTAGAAATTAGCACATGTGACAAAATGACTTACATATTCAACATGATGAGTCAAAATTTCTAATACTCCCCAAATCCTACTTCTTTAGATAACAGTGAATAGACATAGTATCATTATATTGATACTAACTCATTAATTATTCTCATGTGCACTGAGAAGCCATTCCATTTTACATCTGTCAAAACACCGAAGACACACTGAGGACTCTGCTTCCATTAGAACAAAGTAGATGATATATGTATTTCTCCTCTAAAATTACATGGTGGGTTTTTTTTTTAATCTAGGAAGAGTGAAAATTTGGTGCTCAGACATACTTTGGGGAACAAAGGAAACTCACCCCATTATTCTTTATTGGAAGAGGGCATAACAAGGCAAAATCAAAACATGAGGAAATGGATAGAGTCTGTGGGTTCTCTCTGACTTATCTTAGCGCACGCTGCCAGAGTGCGGCACATGTGCGGCCAATATGTCTGGGCTCAAAGGCTTCATACCAAAAGATCATATAAAGACACTGCAGTTCATGCCTCTCTTGGGAAAGCCTGGAGGATCCTGAACCAAACCCTCCCAGACTCTGAAAATCAGTTGCCTTCCTGAAAACCCTTTGAAAAAATCGTTCTGAGTAAGACAACAATAAAATGTACCACAATGGGGTAGGAGACCAGAGTGTTTTGGAAAACGAGGCCTAGCTGGACTTGATAGGGTATCCTTCTGCCTTCTTACAGGCTCTTAGCTAGAAAATGAGAGAGGAGACCAAGCTGCCCCCTCAACCCCAGGCAACCCCTCTGGGAGACACCCACATGCTCAGAATTACGTGAAGGAGCAACAGAATCTGTTAACCAAAACTAGAAATTTGGTCTTTGCATACCCAAGATTCAGATTTATGCAGAAGCTGAAGATAAATTTATGAACTGAATGGAGGTTTCAGATATAGAAACAGAGTGGAGGTATGTGGAATTGGAACGAAGCTATGGAAAAGCATGAACTGGTGTCAGGAGAGCCAAATGGACGTTGCTGTCGTCACTCAGCATGTAATGCACACTTTCTTCATGCACGTTAGAATAGTGTGTCAGCCGTAAACAGACTCTGCCCTACTATCATTTTCTCAGCAGAGAATAAAACTTCTATAGTTTGCAACTAAGAGACTGGATTTAGGGGTGCCTGGGTGGCTTAGTTGTTAAGCGTCTGCCTTCAGCTTAGGTCATGATCCCGGGGTCCTGGGATCAAGCCCCGCATTATGCTCTCTGCTGGCTGGGAAGCCTGCTTCTCCCTCTTCCACTCCCTCTCTCACTGTCTCTCTCTGTCAAATAAATAAATAAAACCTTTAAAAAAAAGAGACTGGCTTTATTATTATTATTATTATTATTATTATTATTATTATTATTAAAACTGCTATAGGTTTAAAATTCCATTTGCCAACTCTGTTACCCTTTTTTTCAAGTTCAGTTTCTTCTATTTGTAATTTTATATAAACACACCAACCAAGAAGCAGCCCTGTCAAAGCTACAGAACTCCTAACAGCTCTTTCTCCTGTGTGATTATGGGAGCAGTTGCTCTCAGATGAACTATGTTAATCAAAATTATATTACCTTAGGTAAACAACCAGTTTCACTTTTTAAGATGTAAATAGCAATCATTTGAAGTGATGAAGTGATCACATCCACCAGGGACAGATGGTATATCACTGTTGTGAAGGCCTCTACTTCAGTAAACTATGTCTTTCCAGCACTATATGAAGGTGCAGGCATGAAGGCCTTTTTGTTACTCTAGACAGCATTTTTGTGACCCTACATCAACATCAGATACTTCCTGAAAATGTTCTCGATTTATGGTGTGCTACTTTTCTTTAAGCAAACATAGAAACACTAAGTTGCTTAAGCTGATGCCTAGTTCCTAAAACCCAAGCTATCTTGCAGATAAGCCTCTGTGAGCCAGAAGGCGGCCTTGGGTAAGCTGAATGCAGAATGTGATGGTTAAGCAGATGTGCTCAGAAACACAGGGAGACAGGCTGAGAATCCATACTTCTGGACAAGTGCGTGCTTCTGTTCATGATACCAACACTTGCTTGAAGTGCAGAGCCCCATAATCCATGCAGATGTAAGGCTTTGCATAAGATGATGAAGTAACCTGTCCTATTTAGTTGAATAAATATTTTTCCATATGGCAGATGCAATTTAAATATAATTCAAATATCTTTGATATTATGAATCATTTTCACTCTCTGAATGATCACTAAACCTTCTTATTCTTAGAAAAACACAAAACACCTGATAGAAAGAAATACAATTGGGGCACCTGGGTGGCTCAGTGGGTTAAAACCTCTGCCTTCAGCTCAGGTCATGATCTCAGGGTCTTGGGATCCAGCCCTGAATCGGGCTCTCTGCTCAGCAGGGAGCCTGCTTCCTCCTCTCTCTCTGCCTACTTGTAATCTCTCTCTCTCTGTCAAATAAATAAATAAAATATTTTAAAAAAGGAGAAAGAAAGAAATATAATTCACCAATAAGATAAAAAATAAGATGATCCTTTCCTCCCAATCTACTCCAAGCACAGGATATTTACATAATCACTGTCAACTGCAAAATCTGAAGGATTAGAAAACCAAACGAAATAATTTAGAGGCCATATTAGGTAGTGATTAAAAATATGGATTTTGAAATCAGACTGTCATGACTCATTTCTGGCTCCAGCACTTCCCAGTTTTGTGATGTTGGGTAGGTTCCTCAACCTACGAACACCCAGTCTCCTTATCTGTAAAATGGGTGTGATAACTACTCCAAAGGAGGTAATCCATGTAAAGCATTCAGGGCATACAGGGCACAGCAAATGCCCCGTGAATGTTAACTCTATTATCATTTTACACTATTTCCTAGTGACCTAAATATTTTTAACAAAGTGTTTTCCTTTAAGAGGTTTTATGTGCAGTAGGGAAAATATAGTAAAGTCAAAACTACCAACTTAAATCTTTTGTAGAATTTTATAGGTAGGGAGAAGAATGATGGCTTTGTTCGAGAAAAGGTAGATTTAACAAGTAAGGAACTAGAAATCCACATTAACATGAAGGTTATGTCAAGCTGATTTGGAAAGGCTAGCAATAAACAGATTTCCAATTGAAGTATTTGAATTTCTAGACAAGAAGCAAGTTTATAGTTAATGTTATAGGAAAGAGATAATGTAGCAAAAATACAGTATTCTATTTTTTACCACAAGTTCTATTTAGTTTCCATAAAAGTGATGCTTTGGCTATATTACAAATGGAATACTTACATGTAATGTCACAAAGAAATGGTGAGAAAATTTTCAAGAAATTATGACAGCATAAAGGAAATGTGCAAGATTAACAAAGGAATCATTTGGGGGAAATGCAGCTTATGCAATCAAATCTGAGGGCAAAGACTGTTCACAAAGAAAGATTAATTAGATTTAAGTTACATGCAGCCGCCGTCATCTTCAAATATTGTTTTAAAGTTCCCTCAGTCAACTTTAAAGTCATTATTCTTATCATCAAAATCGTATAGTACACAGTTATAACTCTTATTTTTCTAAACCTACCATAGAATTTTTAACACCCATCACTGTTTAGATTCCCACTTTGTCTTCCTCTCATTCATATTTCCTTATGAAATAAAATCCATCAGAGCATGTTGACTACATCTTTAGTCAACCTTCAGTCTTGAACCTCCAATCCCACCCATAAGATCTGCCCATCTCGGTTTCTAAGTGCTTTCAGATCATTTCTTATACATTGCCCATCTCACAATTCAAGAACTTGCATTTAAAATGACTGGGAAATTGACACAAATACCTTTCAGGGCATAAGGGAGATAAAATAATGAGATACTAAGCCCTATACCTTAATTGATCTTCATATCTAGTGTGTCCCTGTGCCATCAGGAAACAGTTCTGGCATCAGTGATGACTTCTTTCTAGATCAGTAGAAGGGATAAGTTTCAATGGCCAAAGGTTCTGAAAAGGCAACTCTCTTCAACAGAAACATGTATCTTGCTCAGCATCATATCTATCATATTAAGAACAGGAGAATATATAGAGTGGGTATTTAATAAACACTTATGGAATCAACAATTGAATATCTGACATAAAACAGGATGGGAAGTCTTTTAAAGATTTACTTTAGAGAGAGAACACGAGCAGGGGGAAAGGGCAGAGGCAGAGGGAGAGAATCTCAAGCAGACTTGCTGCCAAGTGTAGAGCCCAATGCAGGGCTTGATCTCATGACCCTGAGATCATGACCTGAGTGGAAACCAAGAGTTAGGCACCTAACCAACTGAGTCACCCCAGTGATCCAGATGGAGAGTCTTTTAAAAATAAGGTCCCTCAAAGGTTAAAAAATCAAAAAGAAAAAGAATGATAATTTGAACACTTGGAAGTTGTATCATCCGCATATCTGAAAACACTGTAGTGCTCGCTTCGGCAGCACATATACTGAAAACACTGTAAATAAAACTGAAAAGTCAACAAATGGGAGAAAAAATATAATGAATATATACAAAGTTCTCACGAAAGCATAAATAGAAAAATAAACGAAGAGATGAACAGGTTATTTCTTAAAAGCTAAAAGACTGGGGAGCCTGAGGGCCTCAGATGGTTAAGCATCTGCCTTCAGCTGAGGTCATGACCCTAGAGTCCTGGGATGGAGTCCTGCAAGGGCCTCCTTGCTCAGTGGGGGGCCTGCTTCTCCCTCTTCCTCTGCTCCTCTGCCTTCTTGTGCTCTCTGACAAACAAATAAAATCTTAAAAAAAAAAAAAATCTAACAATGCAGTAATAGAATTTTTATCCCTATCCTGTTCAGTGCAGAGACTTTAGAATATTTTTATTTTGTTTATCTCTCTGAATGTTACTGTTTTATATTTTAAGTCTGTAATTTTAGACATATATGTGTTTATGTATTAATGTTGCTTTATATATATACTTTTTATTGTTCTTCATTTCTTCCTTCCCTCTGCAATTATTTTCTTTTTTTCTTGTAGAACACCCTTCTAGTATTTCCTTTAGAGTAGGTCCTTGGTTCAGCTCCTTTGTTAGATCAATGGATAAACTGAAGGCCATAGGTGTTAAGTGACTGAGTGAAATACAGTCTTTCAAGGCCAAGCTGGACTGGCACACAGATCACTCTGACTCCTAGGCCAGTGCTTTTTCCTCTTCATCATTTTTAACTGTTGGGATCTGGGGCACCTGGGCGGCTTGTTCAGTTAAATGTCTATCTTCACCTCAAGTCATGACCCTGGAGTCCTGGGATGGAGCCCCACATCAGGCTCCTGGTTCAGGGGAGAGCCTTCCCCCTGCTTGTGCTCTCTTTCTCACTCTCTCTCTGTTTCAAATAAATAAATAAAATCTTTAAAAATAAATAAATAAAAGCTGAAAGACCAATAGACATATTTTATTTTTATTTTCTTTTTTAAAAGATTTTATTTATTTATTTATTTATTTATTCGAGAGAGACGGAGACAGAGCATGAGCAGTGGGGGAAGAGGCAGAGAGAGAGGGAGAAGCAGACTCCCCGCCAAGTAGAAAGCCCAATGCAGGGCTCGATCCCAGGATGTTGAGATCATGGCCTGAGCTGAAGACAGGTGCTCAACTGACTGAGCCACTTAGGCACCCCCCAATAGACATATTTTTTAAAAAAGATTTGAACTGCTAATATTTGGGTAACTATGCTTTGATCAAATTTAAAAAGCAAAGAGACAGTATTTTTTCTTATCAAATTGGCAGATTAATAATGATGATATAAACTCACAGGAAATTGGGCACATTCACACATTATTAGTGGGGGTAAAAAGTGCTGGGGCTTTTCTGAAGGGCAGTTTAGCAACTTGTGCATATTCTTTGATATATTATTTTTAGTAATTTAGCCTAAAGAAATAATTTGGATATACTCAAAGATTTGTCTACAGGATTCCTCTCAATAAAACATGCAGTCATAAAAAAGGAGAAACCCCAAAATATTCAACAGTGAAGCATCAGTCAATAAATTATTCAAAGAATACTAGCTCTTATTAAAAATTATAAAATAGAATGCCTATTAATGATATGGAAAATGTTATCAAAATATAGCTAAATGAATCAAAGCCAGTTACAAAAACTATATAAGATATAGACCCATTTTTGTAAAAAGACAAAAGCTAGAAACATAGGCTCACAAGCTAATAGTAGCTCTCTTTGGGCAACTGAAATAAGGAGAACAATTATTTTTCTATTTGTTAATTTTGTTCATATTATCTAAGTTTTTTGACCATTAAAAGAAAAAATATATTCACATTTCCCCTATAGTATTGTTAAACCTAAAGAACAAAAATATGTGTAAAAATCCCTTTAACACTCTTAGCACCAAATTTATCTTCTCCAGCAAAAAAATGTTAACCTATAATAATTACTGCTAATTGTGAATTCCTATAGAAATAACCCTGGAGGAACCCTCCTACACTGTTGGTGGGAATGCAAGCTGGTGCCGCCACTCTGGAAAACAGTATGGAGGTTCCCCCAAAAGTTGAAAATAGAGCTACCCTACAACCCAGCAATCTCACTACTGGGTATTTACCCTAAAGACAAAAAGGTAGTGATCCTCAGGGGCACGTGCACCTGAATGTTTATAGCAGCAATGTCCACAATAGCCAAACTATGGAAAGAACCTAGATGTCCATCAACAGATGAATGGATAAAGAAGATGTGGTATATATATACAATGGAATACTATGTAGCCATCAAAGAAAACGAAATCTTGCCATTTGCAACGATGTGCATGGAACTAGAGGGTATTATGCTAAGCGAAATAAGTCAATCAGAGAAAGACAATTGTCATATGATCTCTCTGATATGAGGAATTTGAGAGGCAGGGCAGGGGGTCATGGGGGGTAGGGAAGGAAGAAATGTAACAAGATGGGATCGGGAGGGAGAAAAACCATAAGAGACTCTTAATCTCATGAAACAAACTGAGGGTTGCTGGATGGGGGAAGGGATAGTGTGGCTAGGTTATGGACATTGGGGAGGGTTTGTGCTATGGTGAGTGCTGTGAAATGTGTAAGCCTGATGATTCACAGACCTGTACTCCTGGGGCAAATAATACATTATATGTTGTTGTTGTTTTTTTTAAGATTTTATTTATTTATTTGACACAGAGAGAGAAATTACAAGTAGGCAGAGAGGCAGGCAGAGAGACAGGGAGAGGAGGAAGCAGGCTCCCTGCTGAGCAGAGAGCCCGATGTGGGCCTCGATCCCAGGACGCTGAGATCATGACCTGAGCCGAAAGCAGAGGCTTTAACCCACTGAGCCACCCAGGCGCCCACATTATATGTTAATAATAAAAAAAATACTCATGACTTAATTGTTCCAGAGGACTTAAATTCAAATTATTGTCTTGTAATAACCTACAAAGAAAATAAAAAGAAATAACCCTGGAAAGATATGTTTTATAGGGCACAGAATTTGGGATGTGATCCTGGAGAAGGGTGTTGTATACTATACACTGCAATCCCAGAGACAGTAAAACACACCCAAATTCAACTGCCTCCTAATCAGTCTTCAGATGGAAAGTTAGAAGATCATGAAGTGATAGCTATGAAAAAGTTACCTCATTCACACTTAAGTTGGTTTTCTCTGACAATTTACTTTTTTTTTTTTTTTAGATTTTATTTATTTATTTGACAGAGAGAGGGAGCATAAGCAGACAGAGCCACAGAGGGAGAGGGAGAAGCAGGCTCCCCACTGGACTGGATCCCAGAACTCCAGGATTATGACTTGAGCCAAAGGCAGATGCTTAACCGACTGAGCCATCCAGGCGCCCCTTCTCTGACAGTTCAATAAACATTTATTAATAGCTATTTCTGGTTCCAGAATTCTAGAGTCAGCAATGCAGGGAAATATAAAGGTGGCCACCTTGAAGCGGCCTTAAATGAAGAACTAAGTGAAATATAAGACAAATAAGCGACAAGTCATAAATTCCCTTTCCAAGTTTGGTAAGGGTATTATTGTTTACATCACAGAATTGGCCCCAGACAACTTGAACAGACTTCAAAACAGAATTTAAAGGGAGTCAGGAAGAACCATACCTATCCAACAAATTTGTCCAACACTATGTGATTTAAACATGATAGAAATTGGAAGGGTAGAAGTTGAGGAGGAATGGACAGGTAAAGCTAAATCCTCCATGATTACATGTTCTAGAAGACTAGACTGGTGAAAAAAATTTGCAGTCAGTAGAAGCAAAGTCTGCTAAATAATCTATAGTAAATGATTCCTGATTGCCCAAGCCTCAGCTTGTCTGACCGCTTGGAAGAAAACCATGTGATTTGGGAAGGATAGTCCTTAAGATAGTTCGAAATATGTAGAAATATAAAAGGTGTACAAAAGAAGAAAACCCGTCTTTTTCAGTATAACCGCTTTGCTTGCAGAAGCTAATAAAACCCTCCTGCTTTCCCATAATACTTAGCAATGTCCTTTCTTCAGAAACAAGTCTAGGTGTTTCTTGAACTCATCTATGCTCTCCTCTGATTGCCTTCCTCAGTAATTTATTCCACATGTTTATTATCTTGTTCATGACATACTCTACCCAACTCAGAAAGCAGACAAAAGCTATTCTTCAGGCTGACATTTGGCTGTCTCTTTCACAAAGCTAAGACCCTTCTAATACTTCCCTTAGATTTCCCCTTCACTCACCCTGAACTAATTGAGCTACTGCTAAAATGTTCTTCTCATCTCCTACAAAAACACACAACCAGGGGTTCAGCGAACTTCATTCTATAAATAAATAACCCATTACACATTATCCAGGCTATTATTTTTATACAAAGTTTAAAGATAACATGAAATGCATTGCATTTATATTTTTGTGATATTTTGTGCCTCTTGGGAATTAGATTCCTTGTGAGGAACATTCTCTATCATACAGAGCTGCAGCATAATTATCATGTTTGCCCTATAGAAATCAGTCAGTCATGTTCAACTATTCTAATTCCATTCATTTCAAATAAGCTCAAATATGTATGAAACTTTCAACTATAAATACATGTATATGTGTATTTATATATAAAATGTGATGCATAAAACTATAAATGTATAAATAATCATTTACACAGGTAGATAAACTTGTGTAATTGCCTTGTGATTTTTTTCTCCTCAAATTTTGTGTACTTTAGAAGTGTTATCTAATTTTCATATATCTTTTATTGATTTTTGATTAAATTTATTAATGGTCAAAAAATATATTCTGTATGGTTTCAATCCTCTTAAGTTTATTGAATCTTATTTAATGGCTCAAAATATAAAGTAGTTGGTGTATGTACACTTGAAAATATTCTGCTGTGGAATGGAATGTTCTATAAATATCAATAAAATCGAGTTTGTAGAAAGTGGTGTTCAGGTCTTCTATTTCCTTATTAATTATCTGACTACTTACTCCATCAATTTCTGAAAAAGATGTGTGGAAATTAACTAAAATTGTAAAATTTTTCTATTTTCTTTTTTTAGGTCTATCAATTTTTGCTTCATATAGTTATAAGTTTATGAGTTGCATATACACTTAGGATTATTGTGTCCTTTTGATGAATTGACCCTATTATCATTATGAAATATCCCTCCATATCCCTGGTAATATTCCTTGTTTGAATATCTACTTTGTCTGATAGTAATATAACCATTCCAGCTTTCTTTATATTTATAGTGGATTTCAGATCATACACATATGGTTGAGTCTTGCTGTTTATCCAATATGATAATATCTGCCTTTTAACTGAAGTATTCAGACTATTTACATTTAATGTAATTACCGTGTTTGGGTTTAACCTACCATTTTGCTATGTATTTAAGTAGGTACTTATAAGTCATATAAATAATGAAATCATCTCATTGGTTTGATAATGGCACTATCATTCAAAAAACAAAAGACTTAACACAAAGAACTTTAATTAAGGGTCATAAAAACACATTGATGTTCTGAAACACCCATTCTCGTATTTAGAGGGTTGCTACAAAGAGATCTAATTCCATCAACCTCAATTAAGTTCATGCATCACTATGCAAAACAAGTTAGAGACCATGATCAAAAAATATGTTTTTTATTTTTTATTTTTTTAAAGATTTTATTTATTTATTTGACACAGAGAGAGAGAGAGAGAGACAGATTACAAGTAGGCAGACAGGCAGGCAGAGAGAGAGGAGGAAGCAGGCTCCCTGCTGAGCAGAGAGCCGGATGCGGGGCTTGATCCCAGGACCCTGAGATCATGACCCAAGCCGAAGGCAGAGGCTTTAACCCACTGAGCCACCCAGGCACCCAAATATCTGTTTTTTAGATATAACAGATTTTGGTGAGGATGTGGAGAAAGGGGAATCCCCTTAGACTGTTAGTGGGAATTCAGACTAGTGCAGCCACTCTGGAAAACAGTATCGAGGCTCCTCAGAAAAGTTAAAAAGAGAACTACACTATGACCCAAAAATTACAATACTAAGTATTTATCCAAAGGACACAAAATTACTGATTCAAAGGAATATATGTTCCCCTATGTTTCTAGCAGCATTATCAACAATAGCCAAATTATGGAAAGAGCCCAAATGTATCTATTGACTGATAAATGGATATAAGATGTGAGATATAGTTTTACACACACACATATATATATATACATATATACATGTATACATATATCTCCTAAGTGTATATATATATATACATATATATATATTTGTGTCATCAAAAAGAATGAAATCTTGCCATTTGCAATGACGTGGATGGAGCCAGAGTGTACTATGCTAAGTGAAATAAATCAGAGAAAGACAAATACCATGTGATTTCACTCATACATGGAATTTAAGAAACAAAACATATGAACATAGGGGAAAGGGGGGGAAGAGAGGGAGGCAAACCATAAGAGACACTTAACTATAGAGAAAAAAGTGAGGGTTGCTGAGGGGAAAGTGGGTAGGGGGTGGGCTAAATGTGTGATGGGTATTAAGAAGGGCGCTTGCCGTCTTGCGTACTCAGTCTTTTTTTTTTTTTAAGATTTTATTTATTTATTTGACAGAGAGAGATTACAAGTAGGCAGAGAGAGAGGAGGAAGCAGGCTCCCTGCCGAGCAGAGAGCCCAATGCGGGCCTCGATCCCAGGACCCTGAGATCATGACCTGAGCCGAAGGCAGAGGCTTTAACCCACTGAGCCACCCAGGCGCCCTTGAGTACTCAGTCTTATATGAAATTAGTGGATCACTAAATTCTACTACTGAAATTAATATTACACTACATGATAACTAACTAGAATTTAAATAAAAACTTGAAACAAACAAAAAAAGAAAAAAGAAGGCACAAAAACAATGTTAAGAATGAAAAGAGGAATACAACTTTAGATATAAGAAAATATGGAGAATTTTATGCAAAAAAAATGAAGTTTAGATGAAATAAATGATTTTCTAGAAAAAATATTTGTTTTCATAGAAACCTCCTTCTTTTTCTTAGTAGCCAATTATATTTTCTAAATGATAGTTTCACAAATAAAATTCCCATATTAAAATGTAAACTCTTTAGGCAATTTCAAGGGACTTTGCAATTTATAGTCCCTTTGGCACCATTACCAAACACTTTTATTTTCTGCTTTCACTTATGTTATGCACTCAGTCTGCATTGGTCAATTGTTCCATCGTTAAAATAAAAATTAATTACCCACCTAACTTTTAGGATCACAAAGGAAGTTATACAAGCCTGCCTATAAAGCCCCAATATTTTATTTGCCTACATAACCATATCTACTCTCTCTTAAATTGATGACAATTTCAAAGTAATTGTTCTTCAAAAGCCAAAACAAAACAAATAACCAGAATTGTGGCATTGAAATACCATTTCACATAAAAAGGAACCAGAATTCCTTAGAAGAATGTCTGAACTTAGGTCTGGGGTAGGAAATGAGTAAGACAAACCTGAAACATTTTGTCATACTATGCAACAAGGAAGCAATGGAGGCTACCAGAGTTCAAAAGGCTAGGAGCCAAACTAGATAAAAGATGGGGCAATTTAAGTACTAATAAGGATAATAACTACAAAGTATTGAAACATTAAATTCATGAATTTTTATTGGTAGTAAAACAAACACACATATTGATCACTTTGGGCAGATGTTAGGAAACCAATTCATTATGTTGAACACAGAAAAGTAAAGGGAAAGAATTACACACCAATCCTTCCTTTTCTATAGAAATTCTAGCTCCATGTAACTTTAACAGATGATGATGGGCAGTTCCACTCTATAGAAATATTTCAACTAATAAATGAAAAAGAAACACTAAAATTAGAAAATCACTTTTTCTGCAACCCCTAATGAATTAATGGTTCTAGTGAATGTTCGTCCAAGTCAGATAATGAGAGAGAGAGCAAAAATCAGACGTCATTTATCTCCTAACAGAAGCCCAAAACTCCCATTATGACATAGTCTTGCCAAAACATGAACTCTATTCTGATCAAGCCTCTAGCTCTAACTACCAATGTGAAGGAAATACAGGGAACAGAGGGACACATTAAAAGACACCTTTGGGAATGCAGTAACAAAATCCAGGCTGTGGGAAACTCCAGGACAATTACCTAATTTCTTCATGAACAGCAACAAAGAGAAAAAGAGAGAGAGAGAGGCAGCCTATAGATGAGAGAACACTTAAGGGACACGTCAACCAATTATAAGAAGTTTGGGTCCTGATTCAAACAAAAGAAATGCTAAAAATTTATAATTCAAGGAAGTGAAAATACTGTTTAGATATTTAATGATATTAAGAAATTATTGCCATTTATTAGGTGTGATAATAGTATTATGATATGGCAAAGAAAGATTCCTAAACTCTTAGAGATAAATAGAAACATCTGTAGATGAAATAATATTTTAACATGCATTTTTTTAAAATAATCCTGGCAGTGGTAGAAAGTAGGTGGGATAGACACCTAATATTGATCATTGTTTAGAGTCGTTGAAGATAAATGAATTTCATTTAGCTATTCTCAATACTTTTGCATTTGTTTGTAATAGTCTGTGATAAAATTCTAAAAAAAAATTGTGTTCTCTCATTTTATTCAAACTAAATGATAAAATAATTGAAAGTCATGAAATAATTTTATTTGTGATAATTTCATAACATGTAACAGAAGGGAAAATGGAGTGCTATGAAAAGGTGAAATGGAAAGCTATGAAATGTCTCCACTCCTTGGAAATATGCCATTTTCCTTGTTTTAAAGACTGTAAAATGACCCTAGAAAGAGCTCTGGTACTTGTCCTTAAGGCAGGTTCTCCCAAGGAAACAGAAGGTAAAGATATTAAATAAAACCCCAAATCCTCTTCAGCAAACTTTAATGTACCAAGCAGCAGCTTTTCCTTTAAATATGCTTGTTTCCTTCATGAAACCTATCAATTTTATTTCCATCTATCGAATATGGTTAATTCTAGAAACTGTAAAATTTTCTGTCAAAACTACTTTATAATAATCCTAATTACTAATTTTACTCAAGAACATATTATTATGTAGAATGTCAGTCATGATCTTCTATTACATTTGATGAACGAACTGTTTGTACTTTCTACATTTTTAGTATGAGCTGATCTCTCTCATACAATTAGGATGAGAACATAAGAAAGGAAACATTCTTAATTTCTATGTAAAAAACAAATTTTTAACATAGAAATGAATTATGTATTATCTTTCTTCTTTGTCTCCCCAATCCCATCCCAAAATTTCACATTAGAGATTATTGCTATAGTGACATAGGACATCTTTCTAAATTTTTTACTAAGATGGACAGTGAAGAGGCACCTGGGTGGCTCAGTGGGTCATGAACTCAGGGAGCTAGGGCTCTCTGCTCAGCAAGGAGCCTGCTTCCCCCTCTCCCTGTGCCTGCCTCTCTGCCTATTTGTGATCTCTCTCTCTGTCATAAATAAATAAAATCTTAAAAAAAAAACAGATGGGCAGTGAAATTTCTATTTCAATTCCTCTTCATTCCTCAAATTATCACAAATTATACCTACCTAAAATCAATAAATTGACATTTATATTTACTTCAAGAGAACAAAGGACATTTTCTTTACCTCAAAATTTGTCTGAAAAATAATCCAGGAAATGTTTTAGGGAGAGACTGGCCATAAAGACTGACATGTTTTTTGGGGCACCTGGGTGGCTCAGTCCTTAAGTGTCTGCCCTCGGCTCAGGTCGTGATCCAGGAGTCCTGGGATGGAGCCCCACATCAGGTTCCCTGCTTGGCGGGCAGCCTGTTTGTCCCTCTCCCACTCCCCCTGCTTGTGTTCCTGGTCTCGTTTTCTCTATCTCTGTCAAATAAATAAATAAAATCTTTAAAAAAACTGATATGTGTTTTAATCAAAACTGCCTTACAATATTATTCATGCCACATGAATACCTTGAAGAGGTAGGTACTCAGATCTCAGAAGCTACAGAAAATCAAATAAGGAATGCTATGTAGAATAGGTATAACTGAAACGTCTTATTAACAGTGGACAAAATATATTAAAGTATAAAAGAGCAGGAATTAAAAGTTCTCACCCAAATTGAGCAAAATTTCAGCCCAATGAGTACTTTGGGACAATACACATGAGATAATTATCAGTACATATTTGAAATTAAATAAATATTCCAACAAAGGTGTTTTTTAAAGGAAGTTTAGTATAAAGTCTAAGATAAATTCAGCATCCATTGTAAATCTCAATGAAATAATTTAAACAAAAAGTAATATTTAAAAAAGGAAGGCATTACTAAAAACACTCTTATTTTTGCCTCCATGATATACCCAAGGACAGATTTTTTTCTAGGTTTCCATATACCCGAATGAGATCTTCGAGAGTTATTTTCTACAAAGTCTATATTTACAGGTTTTTCTCCATTTCATCCTCAAAGATAACTAGACATTTTAAAGTTTATATCTCAACATAACAATTCAGAAGAGAGTAACATCATTATAATTCTCTTTGAGGTAATATAAAATGTTTCATCTATTTCTACTGAGAAAAGAAAACTAACCAGTTGTTATTTAGTGAAATTATAGAATTGTTTTCACCACTGACAAGTGAAACTTGGAAATGCTGGGCATGGGGGGAAGAAAAAAAACAGAGGAAAATAGAAGAGATGAGGGTGAGGTATCCCACCTCTTTCATCGCCAAATTTCACCTAAAATGAACAGAGAAAGTAAAGAGAGATACCAGCCCCTATTCAAAGAATAATGCTGATGTCTCTGAAATCATACTAACAAATATAAGAAATAAAAGAGGACCCCTGATATGACTACTAATGACTTATTCAAACAAAAACGTACTTAAAAATAAATCCAAGTTCTTTGTTCCTTTTCTCACTGTGAGTGCCTCCTGGATACACAACTTACTGTTGAGCAGAGGAAGGGATCAATATGTAACAATATATTTTTTTAACATTCCATTTAACTTTGAATACCATGTGATCAACTCTTCCCATTCTTTTTCTTTTTAATAAAAAATCTAAATGGTATCAGCATAAACTTACTACATATCATAAAAACCAACTTATGCACATGGCATAAGCTATACACTCTATATCTTAAGTGAGAATATAGATAATTGTTTATAGCATATGGTAGGATGTCTCTTTTTATTTTTACTTTATTTTTGTTTTTTTAGAGATTTTATTTATTTATTTTAGAGAGAGAGAGCATGCATATATGCACGAGTTGGGGGAGGGATGGGAGTGGGGAGAGAGAGAGGGACAGAATCCTCAAGCACACGTCCTGCTGACTGCAGAGCCCAATGCAGGGCTCCATCCCAGGACACTGAGATCATGACCTGAACCAAAATCAAGAGTTGGATGTTCAACTGACAGAGCCACCCAGGTACCCCAGGAAGCCTCTTTCTAAAATTTTATTTGTGAGGCTTAAAAATGCCAACTTTTACCTATGGACAGAGAAATCAAATACTGTGTTTAGGTTGTATTCATTCCTAGGTACAATCTAATCCATAAAATACATGCCTTTCCATAGATTATAGAATCATTTACATATATACATATAGTATTAAAAAGTCCAAATAATTATTTCTGATATAGACATGCTTTGACTAATATGAGAAGATACAGAGTGACCCTGTGCTATAGATTCAAAGAGAAATCACTGCTGAGAAGAGCTTTTCTCTTATAGAACTTTGTATGAATTTACCATCCTTCAGGGTAGAAGAGGATAGTGGTTCTGATCATTGAAAGTGTCAAAGATCAACATTATCTTTCCATGTCTTCTGTATTTCTTGTCCTTCCAACCATACCACATTGCTTCCTTCAAAGTACAAATTAGAGGAAATCCCTTACTAAACCATTCAGCGATGAGCTTGTGCTCTTGAGAATGGGCAGGACTCCCACCACAAAGGACCGAGGCTCTAGAAGCCTCCCATCACAAAGGACAGGAGCACTCAGATATTTGTAGGAGCATCCACTGCATTTTTCACCTTCTCTATTCTTGTTGACTTATAGTTATGTGCTACTTATTTTCTGTTGACCGAAAGCCATTACTACCCTTCAGCTTTGGACCTTTGTACTTGTTACATTATATATAACCCCTTTCCTTTCCTCTAGCCTTCTTTAAGATGATTTCTTAAAACATAAAATGGTACTCATTATTGTTTCTTTTTATATTAAGTAGTGGCCATGCTTCCTCACACTCTGAATCACAGGCTGGAGATAAGCAGGTAGTCCCTGAAAGGTACCAAAAAAGTGTTTCTTGATCTGTCGCCCAGGGTTGAATTTTAGTTGGTACTTCTCCAGGAAGCCTTACTTACTCTCTGTAGTGCTTATGTTTTTGCTGTCTCTTTGAAACTTCTCTACTCTTGGTTTCCATAATACCATTCTGTTTTTTATAGACTCCACAACTCCGCTCATTCCCACTGTCCTTGGAGTGTTAATGTTTCCTCAAAGTTTGTACCCTTTACACCCTTCTCTATTTCTTGTGGGAGTTTACCTTCCTCTAAGGGTCACCCTAAATATTCATGCTTCCCAAATCTGTAGCATTAACTCACATATCATTCCTGATCTCCAGGTCACTATTAGCAATCTCACATGGGCAAACTCTCCAAATGCCTCAAGTATAAGGTGCACAAAACTGAATGTTTCAGATTATTCCTTCACTCCTCCCCTTCCTTGCCCCAAATTCACCCTCCCGTAGTTTATCCTGCTAAATGATAAATTCTCTAATTTCAATCAAGAGTAATGGTACCACTGTCCCCTAGGGAACTGGAGATTTGTCCTGGGCTGTTACCTCTGTATCACCTCACACATTTAATAGGTCTCCCAAACCTATGGTGTTTGGATAACATATATTTCCCATTCCCCTACCCATGCCTACTACCCTGTCTCAGCTTAGCCTTCTAGTAGCTCTTGTCTACACTACTGCAAAAGCATCCTACCTGGTCTCCATGGCTCCAGTCCCATCTCCCTGAAATTTTCCTCCAGACCAGGAAAAGAGTGATCTTTATAAAAGTCAAAGCTGGAAACACTTAACCTTCAAAGATTTCTCATTTATAGGATCAATTCAAAACTCCCCATGCTACACTAGCCCCTTCAAAATCTTTCCCTGGCCACTGTTCCATATTTTTCTCTAACCTCTCCTTGTACATCTACATGTGGAATCTTCATTGAGCCATAAATCATGTTTCCTCAGTGTTCGTAACTACTGTCCATTCTGTATGAAATGTCTGCCCTCCCACTTTTCTGCATCCAGCAGGAGTGGACAGCTTACAAGTGTGATTCAGAATCTAGTCCAGAAAAATGAATCCTGGACTGAGTCTATGCCACAGTCACTTTTCAGTTGCCCTTAGCTTGTTCTGAATTTGAAGTGCCAATGTATCTTCATGGCTTCCCTTTTATATTTAATCATCTATCTATGGTTGCTCTTTGCTTTACAAATTCACAACCCACCACTTCACCACATATATCACAGCTTGTTGATGTTTACCTAGACCAGTACAAATTAAACAGTAATGTGCCCTCTTTGTCTTGACTTTGGAATCCTTCATCTGGATTTCTCTCATGATGCTAGGGTGGGTATACCCCGGTACTTCAGGTCTACATTCACCCCAGCCAGCTGGGCAATGGCCAGATAACCTGGCAAAATTCTTCTCATCCTGTAGGTTGCAGCTGGAATGTTACACTCCTCATGAAGCCTTACTGACCTTCCCAAAGTCATCAACTCTTTTTTTTTTTTAATTTGGGTATAGTTGACCCACAATGTTACATTAGTTTCAGGTGTACAACCACCTGTCCCACTACACCGCTATTATAGTATCATTGACCATACTCCTTATGCTGTGCCTTTTATTCCAATGACTTCTTCATTTTATAACTGGAGACCTAAATCACTTAAGCTTTGCATAAACTCCTTTATACAGCCTTCATATTGCTTAATTGCTTAACTGCTTAACTATTGCTTAGTTGCTCAATTAAGTAGATGTTTAATGCTTAATCACACAATAATTGAAAAAAAAATCATGTGCAGTATCATTTTTCTCCAGTGGCTAATTCTCCTAAAACTAAAGAAATTCACATTTTAGTACATTCAAAGAATCTCTAAATATTTACGATCTGAGACTAAGATTATGGTTTCCCCAGGCTTCTGATTATTCTCTCCAGTTCCTGTTTGCCTTTTTTCCTCTTAGACACTTTTGCTTTATCTTCTTATTTTATTTGCACTAAATAAATATTTATTGAGTGACTTAAAGAAATGGTAAATGAATGACCAAACTGATTTAGTAATACAAATTAAATTATCTCACTATATTTCTATTTTATTATGAATAAACATGAGCAATAAACTCTGTTGTTATAGAAGACTTCCAGAATATTTAATTAAGATCTGAAACTCCTCCCAAACTCTCACCCCATTCTGTAGTGATTTTACTCTTTCTTATGAGAAGTCAATGGGATTAAAAAGAGTAACTACAGTCTATTTTCTCAGGGTACATCAAAGCACACATATCTTTTCCAAGCTAGCTCCCAGCTCTATGGGGAGTCTGCTTCTCCCTCTGACCTTCTCCCCTCTCATGCTCTCTCTCACTCTCTATCTCTCTCTCTCAAATAAATAAATAAAATCTTTAAAAAAAAAAAGAGTCTTTTCCAAGCTAAAGCTTATCTCTTCATAGCAAATATGGTGAATTGTGGAATGAATTTTCTATAACCTAAATTCTTTTTTGTTTGAAAATTACACACTTGTTTTTTAGAATATATGATTTTTATAAAAGATTAGAGAAAGCTTCATTAGAGCCTAACCTCAAACTTTCCAAAGCAAGCTAAGGCTAAGAAGACACAAACTGCCAGAGTTGAATCTCAGGCCACAACTCATTAACTATATGTGGCAGACATCACTGGTCACCCCTCCAGCAGCCATATGCTCCCCATCACCCCCAATTTTCCTTGTTAAGAAAAGTTCCATTTTGTTCACCTTCTAAGAGTCTATTTTTAGGACAGGTTGAGCTCCTCTCCTTCTCCAGGGACTGGATCTTTATTGGATTAAGCCAGTTTGGTGGTGGTTTTCTCCTTTCCTGGTAATTGGCTTAAACCTGAGTATATGGTGTGATTCTGGCCAATGAGACACCAGTAGAAAACTGCCTGTGGAGTTTCTGGCAAGGGATTCCTCTTTATTAAGAAGAGGACTTTTATTCAGAAAGGACTTTGTTCAGAAAATGACTTTTCCTTTTTTTTTTCTGTCTGGTTACAAAGTTTTCTGTCCATGATGTCTGAAAACATGGCAACCACCTAAGAGGACAGCTGGTATGGGCAGACAAGACAATTTGCTAAAGACAGCAAAATAGAAAGATGAAAAGAAAATAGGTTTTCAGTGATGTCACTGAATTAATCAACCCTAGAGCACAACTACCTTTAGACTTCTTCTTGTTAGGTAAAATAATAAATGTCCTTATTGTTTTGGTTTCTTTCACTTGTTATCAAAAGCATACTGACTTGAAATGCTGTGTGAATATAGAAAAGTTTCTTAATTTCTGTGTCATTTTCCTCTTCTGTAAAAAATAAATAAAAGTTTAACTCATCTTCAGAGGACTCTTTTGAAGATTAAATAAAATAATACATGCAAATACTGACAATAGTTTCTACTTATAAATATTAAATATTCAGTAAAATTCTTATTATTACTATTAATAAATTTAATTATGAAGTTTTAAGAATTTTTTTCTTACTTGATGCCTTCAAAAGTTACCTAAATGGATGAATAAATTATAAAAACTAATATTTCTGGGGCACCTGGGTGGCTCAGTTCATTAAACATCTGCTTTCAGCTTAGGTCATGATCTCAGGGTCCTGGGATGGAGCCCCATGTGGGGCTCCCTGCTCAGTGGAGAGTCTGCTTCTTTCTCTCCCACTGCCCCTGTTTGTGCTCTCTCTCTCTCTCTCTCTCTCTCTCTCTCTCTCTCAAATAAATAAATAAAATCTTTTAAAAACCAAAAAATGAATATTTCTGTCTTGCTATGATACCTATAAAAAGGCAAATTTTATTCTTTATCCCTGGACTATCCTTCCTCGGTCCATATCAAATTTTAAGTATAACTAATATACAAATATTTCCTATTAAGAAAGCTTATCTTCAAAAAAGGAAAGAAAAATGAGTCATTCCAAAGAATGTATACTTTATGCATGTAACCTGAAAAATTCCCATTATTACAGAGCAAAGAAAAATGAGTAAGTGTATGATATAAACTATTCCACCACTTCCACAAAGGTTTTTCTATTCTCTATGTAACGTTTTTTCTGTTCTTATCCCAGATCTCTTAGAGGTGGAATCTTGCCAAGAATGCAAAAGTCTGTTGAACTCTCTAGCAGTCTTACAAAATTGGCAAATGTCCACAAAGAAGGACCACCAAATTCAGCTGAGCTTTGAACTAAAGACCCCTGTACGGTCAAGTTAAAATCTGATTGATATGGAGAAAACCAAAGAACTGAGTCAGCAGTGGTAGCAGTACATAGGAGCAGTTCTTCAATTTCTTTGATAAGTGAAGAATAGGAAAGGCTTCCACACTGGAGAGATGAAAAACAAACAACTGTTTTAGTAGCACTGGGGCAAATGTGAATAATCTCGTCTTCTGATGTATTTCCCTGATCTCTTAGGGAAAAAAAAAAAAAAAGTCTCCCACAGCACAGGAAGAAAACTGCTTCTTTAACCCCCTGATGACAGAAACAAATTGTTTTGCAGCTTTGGGAAGAGATTTGTCACAAATGTGTAAACCAGACCCTGTATCCTGGACACTGTGCAGACCTGCAATATCACATTTTTAGGGAATTCCAAAGTGATCCTCTAATAACACAAGAGATTTTTTTAACACAAAATTCTGTCTTGATGGTTTAGTGTGTATGGATTTTGTGTGTGTGTGATAACAAATGCAATTTTGGTTTTAGTTTAAGTGTTATTATTAATTTGCTGTAATTCTCAAAGTATCTAGGAGACCCTGTACCAATACAGTTTTGAAAATGCTCACTTTATTGTTGTTTAATGGATATGTTTAAAGCCAAACATATTTAAAACTCATGGTAAATTGGGCCTTACAGAAGTGTTGGTGACAGAACTAACTATTCTATGAATCACTCCTTTAATGTTATTTCCATAAATGAAAATGTTCTTACAGTAACCTTTCATAAGCATTTCCTAGGCATTCCAAATACATCTAAATAAATACTAAATATATACACAGAATAAAAAGTAGGAGCTCTAAATAATAGACCTAGAATTCAAATCCTAGCTCTGCCACTTAGAAGACATGCAATGGGGCAAATTACTTACTAATCCGTAGTGTCTAGTTTCTCAATTGTATAAAGAAGATGATAAACAGCAATCTTAAAGAATCATAATGGGCATTAAATGAGAAGATATACTAAGCACCTAGTACAAGGTCTAGCTACAATAGATGTTCAATAATTGTAAATTTCCATTCTTCACAAAAAATAAAAGTAACAGCAACAATGATAATAGTTTTAGAATAAAATCAAAATATATTAATAAAAAAACTTTCCTATAAAATCTGTGAGCAAACTGGTATAACAGTAAGTTCTACATACATCATCCAAATATAATAGAAAAACCAGAATGAATATTCAAATAAGTATCTACAGGTCATATTCATATCCATTCGTTTAACATTATTTGTCCAAATACTATGTACTGGCAATATGGAGATAAATGGCATAGCCCCAAGATCAACAGGTTCACAATTAAGGATACAGATTTATAAAACTATATACTTGCAAAGATGATAATTATGTGTAAGTCTGAATATAGGACAAACATTCAATCCAGACTTGAAGGAGAGAGTAGAATCAAAAAAGGCTACCTAAAGGATATGACATCTGAGCTAAGTTCTGAAAGACAAGGATTTATCCAGGTAGATGGTGATGGAGAGTGAGTCTGAGAGGTGGAATGTGACATCTAGGCTAAGGGAGCAGTGTGCAAAAGTTGTGAAGAAGCAGTCTGCACCCGGGAAACTCGAAATACCTCAGGCTAGAGCACAGGATTCAAACACATTTACCAAAAATATGAATATGACACATAGGAATTTCATTTTTGGCAGGTATTCGGGTGTGAGGTTGCCAATGCTAGATAATAGGGTCTTTTCTTTTCACAAGGCAAGTGCAGTACTAGTAGCAAATAAAAGTGGCAATCTGGATGCTAAAATTATTCTTGAATTTAAATTGTGGTAGTACTACATCATCAGGACCACCCAATGTTTTGGTCTTCTGAAGAAAGGAGCGGCTATATATTTAAGGCATAAGAAAATTACCAGCAGAGTGAAAAATGGTTTCAATAAAGTATTTGTTAAGGCAAAAATCAAACTGCAGTCAAATTAGACAGCTAAACCACTAATTGCTAGAACAGTAGGAAGCAGGGTATTATTAAAAATTTATGAATACAGGCATCCAATGAAGTACTTATAAAACAGAAACAAAATGCACTGAAATGGTTTTGGTCCAAAATTAAATTCATATGTTTAAATAAAAGTTAAAATAAGGTATAGCATTCTTGTAATATTACTTGGAATCATAAAATTATATATCAGAAAGTTTCTCATAAATCATCTTATGCAGTAGATTTTAAACAGCAACTGAAGAATACCCCCCACCCCTACTTCTGGGGGATTTATGTGAACAGGAAAAAAAATCTTATTTTTCTCCTTTCCACTTCCAGCAATTAGTGTTCGTAACATGTTAACTCAGAATTTGAAATGGCATAAGCTACAGAAAAGAGTAATTATGAGACCATGCCAAGAGAGCCAGGGAGCAGACATGAAATGGCAGGTAATCCATAAGACTATTATTTTTAAAAGAACATGACAATGGACCAATTCCTTATGCAATATTGACCTCTGAGTACAAAATGATAGGAGGAGGGTTGTGAGCATGGAAATCTGCAATTTAGATTATATTAAGGGAAATACATTTGTTCAGTATGGATCACTACTGCTCTTCAATCAAAATCACTTTTACATTTGGGAAATGGTGTCCCTGTCTGTGGGTATGTGTGGATATGTGTGTGTGTGTGTGTGTTTGATCCAATAATTGTCCACTTGACTCTAACGAAGAATAAAGGGGCAGAGCAATACTTTGTGTTGCCAAGGAGACCTAGAAAGTATACAGAATTGAATTTAAAAAACCCACCTAGACCTTTCTGCTAGGGCTTCACCACTTCACCTAACATTCCCTCTCTCATGCCGAATTGAATATTTCAGGCTGTGGGAACTGGTGTAGGATTCATGCATCTTAACTACTTTCTTGTATAGAAAGGAAAATGAATTCTAAGGGGTCCAAACTCTATGGGATGGGATTGGGTGGGGACAGACAGAAAGTCAAAATGTAGGATTTTGTCAAAAGTCAAAGGGTAGACTTCAAGTCACAGAGTAAAGCTAGAAAAGGAAGTAGGGAAAGAAGGAAGGAAGTAGGGAAGGAAGGAAGGAAGAAGGAAGGAAGGAGAGCAAGAGAGAGAAAGAAAGAAAGAAAGAAAGAAAGAAAGAAAGAAAGAAAGAAAGAAAGAAAGAAAGAAAGAAAGAAAGAAGGAAGGAAGGAAGGAAGAAAGAAAAAA